>CM041778.1:198764458-199364458 GCA_023374045.1 Limonium bicolor
ACTCCATTGAAGAGGGAAAATTCAGTTTGAAGAGCTTCTTTGCATCTCCTTTCATTCAAGGTGAGAAAAGTGAAAGAAAAACCAAGTTTCCTTCACTTTTGTGCATTACCGAAAATTGCCTTATCATGGAGTCTGTTTTTACTTCTTGAACTAGCTTTGTTTCAACCTCCAAAGACTAGAAGAAGTCTTTCCTTGCTTCATTATCAAAGCCATTTCAAAATTCAAAGGTAAACATCCATTTAGTGCATTAAGCAATTCTTGTAAACCTAGGAAATGATTCCTTAAGTTTTGGTGCAATATTTAGCACTTATTACATTATTTGAATGTTGATTAGAATATTGGCAAGTGAACAAGTCCTTGTCCGATTTCAATCAAGGAAACCAAAGGAAGATAAAGTAAGAAAAAGCTTGAGAAAAACAAGGTAAATTACTTACCTTAAGGTGGTTTAATGGTTAAGGGTGGGATTTAGATAAATACTAAATGTAGCTAAGAGCTTACATTATGTAATGGGTTATATAACCTAGGAAAAAGAATTTAAACAAGCTTGCGAACTTGTGACTAAGGAGCCAATGGAGATGAGTTAGTAAGATAAGCATAAGATGGAATATAAGAACACTTATATTGCTATGGGAGCATTGATGTGCGTAATTGCAGGTTGAAAGCTTTTATATGTTGGAAATTCAAGTTTAAGTTTAAGTCATTTAAGGGCCTAAGATCCATGTCATTTAAGAGCCTTAGAGCTATGCAATTTAAGATTATTGCACTATATTGAGTTTGTTATGAATGGTTTAATTTGGGTGAGAAATATCATGAGAAAGGGATTTGTTGAGTGTGAGATGATTGAATGAGAAAAAAATATGCATTTGGGCATGATAATATACTAGAGAGGCTATGGCGAAATTTAAGTATAAACCAAGTGTGTTTAGTGGTTGTTGTGAGTTTTTATGACCTAGGTTGTACTAGGAGTCATTAGGAGTTAAATTGGTGGAAGTGAAGGAATTAAGGTGATCTTGAGATTTAGAAAGACCTAAAGTTGTCTAGGAGGAATTAAAGGTTAGGTAAGTGTATTAAACACACCAAAATCATGGTATGAAGAATGTTAAGACTTGAGCAAAAATCTGGAGGGAATGATGTATAATGTCTTATGGTGACTTAGGTATGATTAAAGAATATAGCATTGAGAATTTTGGGAATCTTGTGTAAGGAGATGGAGATGCTAGTAGTGAATCAATAAGTGTATACCTTGGATGGTAATGAGTGGACTTGGGTGATGGAGGTAAAAGCTATAAGAGAATGTAGTAGCTTGTCAAAGGAATGACTAGGAATGGATAAGAGTGTATAACCATGTGAATGATGAGTAGTAAGTGTAAAGGAGAGGAAGTGGTGCATGGAGATGCAATAAGACCTTGAGAACTTTGAGAAGTTTGAGTTAAGGAAATGAGGATGATTGATAGTGTTTGAGGAGTAGTCAATATGGCTGAGAAGAACACTTTGGTTAGTTGAAGTTTTAGGTAAAGTTCTTATGTTGGAAGTGTAAGAAACTAAGATTATGTGTTAAGGATTTAGTAAGCACTTGAGTAAATGATTAAGGAGCTTGATGGTGGGCTAATTAATGAGTTTGGTGGATGATTTAAGAGGGTGTTAAAGTTCCAAAATGATGTTAGAACATACTAGGACACTTATGTTAAGGTTTGGAGTGAAATAAGCACTTAGAAACAAGGTTCTGACTTCGACCTACTTAGGACTGACCTTGGCAAGGTCGGTCGGGCCTAAATTATCCATCCAGGAAGCTCTCTGACTTAGACCGACCTTAGGACCAACCTTGGCAAGGTTGGTCGGGCTAAAATTTTCAAACGGGGAAGTGTTCTGGTTCCGACCGACCTTGGGACCTCCCTTGCAAGGTCGGTCGGCTAAAAAAACAGAAAAGAAAGGGTGGCATTATTAGTCCACCAATTAGAGGGTGATGATGATTAAAAAGGTAAGTATATAAGGTTTTAAGAGATTAAGTTAAGTAAAATGATTTAAGTGTTTAAGGTTAAGTTATAAGGACTTTGGTTATTAGTTGGGGATTGTTAGTGGCTAAGTAAGCTAAGTGAATTGGAAGTAATTAACAACCTAAATTGAATGAATGTTTTAGGACTTGAGAATTGGGATTCGGAAGGAGAATAGGTAACCGAAATTACCGACGGTGTACGGTATGGTTTTCTTGTAGCCTGCTTGTTAACTAGGTGTCCCTCGGCTTGTGTGCTATTTGTTTATGTGTCCCGACTAAGCAAGATAAAGCATGCAACCGGTTTATTGTATTGTTGTGTGTTGTTGAAACTAACACAACTTACCTTGAGAACTTACTAACAATGTTTAGTAAAGAATTGTGTGAGAATAAGAAACACTCCCTAATACTTATTTGTTAATAACCGAAAGAGGTTTAACTAACAAACATTGTCTTCGAGACTTCTACTAACTGGGACTTGGGGATGAGGAATTCGGAATCGTGCCGGGCATTCATGCTATTGGTAGGTGGTTGGTACCTATAGTTTGTCCAACTTCCTTTGAGACTTGTCTTCGGACTTGTTGCCTAGAGCCGAATGTCGACTCAGCCACCTTGGATTACAGTTCAAGGTAGGAGGCAAGATTAAGATGGTGCGGTGGGATCACCTAAATCCCAAATTTAAGATAAGTTGTTTATTTAACCAATGGAGTTAATAGCTCATTGGCTAGGGTTACTTTGACCTGACAAAGATAAACATTAAGTTAAGATACAAGCAATTCTAATTAAAGAACGGTTGGTATAATGAGACTGAGATAAGACTTGAGACTGAGATAAGACTTGAGATGAAATAAGACTTGAATTGAGAATAAGAAAATCATAACCTAAGGAGTTAAAAGATTAACTCACTTACTTAAGGAACGCTTTTAAGTCGTTCGTTGTGTTTGAACTATAATTGTTCATATGTGGTGTGGTGTTTATTGCACTTCTTATTTATGTTGTGCTATTAATCAACTGCATGCTATCGACAAGTAGTCGTCGTAGCCTCGTTAGCTTGGGGGATATAAGAGAATCGTACCAGCAAAGGTGCTGACCCCCTCGAGGGCAACTGTTTAAATTTACAGGTAAGAAGCAGCAGATGAGCCGGCTTGAGAGTAGGAGGGGGTAGACATACATGGGTTTAACTTTGACCTACGAGTTGTGCATGTACACTCGTATGGTAGTCTATGGTAGTACTTGTATAGGAGGAAAGGACTTGAGATCGTGTATGTATTTGACTAAGGCTTATAAGTACTAATGTTCGGTATATTCGGGTCTATCAGACTGTAGCTAGATCTTGGTGATTTAGTATGCCTGGTTAGTCACGTGGGTGACTGACGGCGGTAACACCAATTGTTGTAAGAATTCCGC
Organism: Limonium bicolor; assembly: GCA_023374045.1. Classification (NCBI taxonomy): domain Eukaryota; kingdom Viridiplantae; phylum Streptophyta; class Magnoliopsida; order Caryophyllales; family Plumbaginaceae; genus Limonium; species Limonium bicolor. Next base: position 198,767,856 of record CM041778.1, read on the forward strand.
TGTGTTGTTAATATAATTGGTTGGAGGTTTATGAGTGGAGAATGGATTCATGAGATGGGGTGTTACAAAAAGTGGTATCAGAGCGTAGTTACGCTCTGATGACTAGAATTACCGAACTTAGGAGGATACTGAGTTAGAGTTTGAGTTATGGGTTAAGGGTTGAGAGATAGAGTGAGAGATGCGTTAGTTAGGACTTCTCGGTGCTTACCGGATATCTATGGTACCTAAACCCGTCCTCCACTTCCCTAACTTTGAATACAGGGAACAAACGCCAGAGAGAAGAAAGTCTTCTCTTACTCGGGGAAACCCGATCTGGCAGTTAGTCAACATTAAGCAATACGAGAAATACATCGTTATATAATAGTTTACGAAAAACTTGGAGGTTTTAATTGGAGCGCAACGTAACAAGCGCTGCCAAAGGAATCCTACCAGTAAGAGAACGGTAATTACCGGCAACATGGGTCGACATGCTACGCAGTCGAGATACTCCGCCATACCAATGATAAGAAAAGCACTAGAGTACAATGGAGAGGAAAAGAAAAGCGACAAGAATACCAGACAGTAGTCCGAGGGAGCATAACAGCGGGATAATACCGCGCATGAGAATAAAGACTACCGAAAAGTCCATTATAAAATGGAGACTCTGAACCCCATACAATTAGAAAGGTTACAAAACCTGATCGGCATGCCGCAAATGACTACGAAGAAGCATACACGTTGTATACTGGAATAGGACTACGATGTAGTGCCTAATGAGAGTTAGTACTTAGTAACCACGACAAATGCGTGGAAACGGGAGCGAGGATTAAGGCATAAGTAAATAACAAGGGGTTCCCTTAGAAAGAGGAACACCCTGATAAGTGACAGTACTGCTAAAACAACCAGGAAAAACTGGGATGGTCAATTATCCAAAATAAGAGAACATCGAAGGAGTCCCGAGGACTACCAATTACATGGAGATTAAAAGAAAGTACCACTACCGACGTACACAGTACCGATAGCCCATCTTGCATGGCGCACTTGCCATAGCAAGTGCTACCACGAGAAAGCTATACGGGAAGCCATCATGGCAAGATAGTGGAGCGCTACAGTTATGACGCATATTAATACCGGATTGTAAATCATAAGAACTGGAGAATGAGACCTTGGAAGGGCCTGACGGCCTGACCATGACGAGCTTAGTCGACACACCAGTCAGCAGGGAGCTGAACTTGGATAGAATACTAAATGATATAAATTTTAGCAATGGTACAACCTACTACAACAACAACCGACAGTACGGTAAGAACACCAATCCCGAAGCTTGAAGAGAAGAACCTATGAGATCCCTCAGAGATCCGAGCAAAACACTACGTAAGTAATAACATACAAGGAATGTATTACAAGATACAATTAAGACAGTCGACGGAACGACTTCTAATAAGAACGGGATAAGACTCCCAGGGTGACCACTAGGAATACCAGTAACAAAACATTCTTCATTGAAGATGTTAGTGAACCCCAGAAACTGGGATAGAGGAAATGAACTTAGGCTATAACCTACCAAAGATCAAAGACATACAACCCTGAAAGAGAAAAGCTCAGAGGACTACCCCACAGAGCGGGCATAGTCGAGCCGAACAAACCGATGAACGACAGTTAGCATTGTTGCCTAACTCATTAACACCCAAGTATGATTGATCATTGACGGGTGGCGTAGTCAACAAATGTTGAACCGAGCATTGAGATGGAAGCGCATGATAACCAGGATAATTACCCAATTTAGATACCATAAGGCAGATGCCTAAAACGAACCAGACCTTAATCACTGAAAGACTTAAGTCTATGATAGCAAAAATATTTACAGGCACTAAATAACGTTAGATCACCTGAATAAGTTCCCACAGCGGGAAGCGGGATGCAGCAACTTCCCATGAGATCCGGTACTACATTTAATATGTATCCTAACGGTTGAGTGAATTCAAAGAACCAGAAACTTATGAGGATAACCTACAGATGAGTAAGAGTACAAGAAGCGAACCGAGACATTAAACACTAAGAGCCTACGAGCCATTGATGTTAACCACATCAGAGCCGAGGTGCAGGAAGGCATAAGAGGGCTTATTTAAGCCATGAACGAACTACGATTCGTGGATATGAACAGTTACGAAACCTATAACTTACATGTGGAGGAATTGCCAAATGAGCACCAGTGAGAATATAGAGATGGTACAATAGACGGAGGCGGAGAACAAACCACTCCTTTTAGGGTGGGGATACCACTCCTTGTTGTGAGGCCTTTGAGTGGGAATAAACCCCTCAAAGTGGGCTCTCACTTATTAGAGATAGAACATTCTTTTGTTAGAAAACTGAACCCGTAAACCTTGAAGTTCCTTGGAACATTCCAGTTACATAAGTAATAAGGAAGGCTGCATAGACAGACCATATATCCAAAGCTCAAGATTAAGAATCAGTAATCGTCAGAGACAAACATTGTGAGTGCACAATATGGCACGTCAAGTCCAACGCTCAGAAGAGCTTGTGACTCAATGGATGAATTCTTCGGTAACCAGTTAAATCACTCGGTAACTAACATCATAAAGGATGGAAGAACGTGAGAGAGACTAACCTACTTGCGAACCCTTTATATTAAGAGATAACGATTTTATTGCATGGTACGGCAACCGCCATACACCCAAAATTAGAGAACTCCCGGGTGTTTACACCAGGACGGGATTGAGTATATGATGAGATGTTAGAATAAATGATTAAGTAGTTGCACCATCAATGGGCAACAGAGTAAAGGCCAACTACCACGGTAACAGAGGTCGTGAGGACAATACCTATATTAAAGTATTAAGTCATGGTGCGCAGTAGTAAAACGACCATTATGTGTAAACCGTCAAACATTGACATGAAGGCAATTAGATTTATAAGCTAAGACCAATGTAAGCGAGGGAATAAGAGGGAAGACGAACTGTGGATTAACGCCAATAATTTAGATCACGCGGTGAAAGATTACACAGGAAGCACACTGCCCATTCCTTAAGGAACTAGAAGTGCGTTCCTAGTAGATCAAACGTGAGAAACAAGATAATAGGCTCTATGAAAAGAGACCTCGGTCACTAAAGGGTCGAGTCAATACAAGTCCAGAAAGAAGCTAGAACATATCATATCCAAGAACATAGTAAATGTATTTTCCTTGATTAAGTTCAAGAAAAACAATAAGTGTTATTAGGGACGATGATGAAAGAGGTGATCGACAACAGAATACTTCCAAATTAGCAATAGCTAAACGTGTGACAGACACTACGAGTATACTAAACGAGATGTGGGACAACTGCACTCCACAGGGGCTTGCAAGCCTGACAGACTCATTTATGAGTTAGTCGGGTAAGTAGTAATGTACCAATAAGGTACCCATGCATGTAATGAGTAGTGTAAGGAACACGGGAAGTAGTCGACTCCGTACCATGATCAACGACGCAAGATCAGACAAGAGCAGCTACTACCACAAACAGTTGAAGAGAAGGAACTCGGCTGAACTAACGACACAAAGAAATCAGAGAACTCGTTTCAGACAGAAAATAATTAAGAACTATGAAGTGCGAAGCGCACAGATTATTAGGTGCAGACATAGGACATGTCTTAAGACGTTAGAGATAAAACTGTAAAGGGCAATAAGCGCTAAACAGTAATTTCAGATTGGGTACCGTCCTCAAACCAAGATTAGTTGGAAAGAACAATTTAGACACTTGGGAGAACACTAAGAGTATGAACATTAGAACTTCATAGAAAATGGGATAGACAAGCTACAACTCATTAAGGCCATGTATAATTGAAGACAACACGCGCCCATTGAGAGACACAAAGATTGTACTATACTATAAAAGAATAAGAAAGGCGAACTAAGCCTAAGGTAATCGGAGTCGCTTAGCGGGAGCTAGCAGACCGATACCTTAAAGGTTCATATACCTAACGAACGGGAAAGGAACGAGGTACTGCACACCTTCTAGTTGGATAAATATACGACTTATTGACCGAATGCTTTAGAACCTTTGAGGCTAAACCCGAACACATTAGAGAGACTGGTATAAACACCGATAAGAATCTTCGATACAGAGACTAAGCCATTAACATGGTTAAGACCCTCTGATCGAATCATAAGTGAGATAGACTACATGGAAGCCAGAGTGCTCCCTAAGACTTAAACATCTTGAACCATTGTTCAAGTATGATATAATGTTGATTATGTGGGTGTAATCCATTTTAAGGGGGGGTAGAGCGAAAAACCGCTTAGCGTATGTTTATGTACTGAGTACGTAAACTACGATGTGCATAGCATAAAATAATTTGAGAATTTGTTTTACATTAACATTTTGAGGTAATTATGGTTATTGCGCACAGAAGATGCGAATACCATACGTATTAAGTACCTATCTTGTTAACTATGGTATGAGAGTACAAGTAAAGAGAATTAGTGAGGAGGATAAGAGAGACTCAAGGAATATATGAGATAAGAGTCGGTATGAAACTTTACATGAGATAAGAATAAGGTAACACTATGAGATATTATTACATATGTGTATGAGGTATGGAATGGTAATGTTACGAGGTAAGAATTGGTAGGGAACAAACATAGAACTTAGTAGGAAATAAATCCCTAGGTAATTGCTTGGATTTGAACTGAGAACAATTAATGGACTGAGTCCACATCTTGGAGATGTATTGATTATGATTAGAAGAACTAAAAGATAAAAAATTGGACATGAGTGAATTACTTGATAATTGAAATTGACGTGGGAGGTGAAACTTGATTTTCTAGGGGTCAAGGGAAACCAAACACAAATTGGGGTGGAAGGATAGTTCAACACTGATGCAGATCACATCAGGGTCGGATGATTCCTGAAACTCCCTACAAGTGGTCACAATTAAATAACGTTAAGAATAGAGGCATTAGAATAAAATGGAATTGGAGTTGATTGTATTTTCAAATAGAGGGAATTATCCCTCACTTGACCTCGTAAAAAGGATTTCCTTTTTACTGAGTCTCGCCCATGAAGCCGAGGACACATGAGCCTTTGTCTTCGGACCGGTGACATGGGGAGAACATAGTGGTTTTGTATTCTTGCTCATGAAGACGAGGACGAATATGCCTTTGTCTTCTGACCGGTGACATGGGAGAATACGACAAAAGTTATGTGATTGTTTTAATCTTCCAAAGGACCGCGGATCATAGAGCGTAAGAGTCCAATAGTCGGTACCTGCGGGTGATATCTTGCATTACTCGCTCATGAAGCCGAGGACCTATGAGCCTTCGTCTTCTGACCGGTGACATGTGGAGGATGCAACAAAGGGAATTTTGAGTGTTATACATGCTTAAGCATGTTGTGTGGTATTTGAGTATAAGCATATGACAGACCTAATGAGTCGGTAAGATTATATAAATAAACATGATCTATGTGATCTATGGAATGAGACAAGCCGTGTATTCGAATGAGATAAGATGCATGAGAACTTTGGGGACAAAGTTCATTTAAGGGGGGCAGATTGAAATACCCCAAACCTAAATATGATAATTAAACATAAAATTATGATGTAATAAGGCTAAAACATGCCTTAGAAAGATTGGTAGACAATTTAAACCAAAGAAAACACCATAAAGTCAATTTAAGCAAATACTTGCTCTAGACTTGGTGTAAGTTTGAGTAGGACCCAAAGGTCATTTTTAAACCTTATTAACATGCTAATGGACATGTTAAAACAATTACTAAAGAAAACCAAGCTCAAAAACAAGTTAAAACACAAATTGTGCTTTAAGGACTCTTAAAGCACATTTTTGAAAAATTGTCTTAGAAATGGGTTTTGAGTGGCTAAATGACCATGATTACACCTTAATCAACATGTGTACTATTTATTATCACATTAGAAAGCCTAAATCAATGAGAAACTAAAAGTTTCACAAATTTGTGCACTAATTATGAATAGTACCCAAATAGTGCCCAAATGAGTCAAATGACTTCTTAAGTGGTCAATGGTCAAACCACTCCCTAAATATCAAAGGGGGCACGGTTTTTAAGTGGTGAGTCATCACCAAAGGGAGCCAGAATTTTAAGAAAAGAGGAAGGAGGGTAGAAGTTCACTATTTACTTTATAATAACAAATATCTTACCTTATCCCTCTTCTCTCTCCTATCTTCTTCATTCCACTCCTTCCCGACCAGTTTTTCTTCTTCTTCTCTCTGCTCCAAAACCGTGAGAGCTCCAGCCATGGCTCTCCACCTTAAATCTCTTGCCAAATCTAAGTCCAAGCTCCAAATAAAAAACTAAGAGCATATTTGTGCAAGTTAGACTAAGGCCTACAATTCTATCTTTTCAAATCTCCAAAAGCTCATGTTTGATTCCATGGATAAACTCCATTGAAGAGGGAAAATTCAGTTTGAAGAGCTTCTTTGCATATCCTTTCATTCAAGGTGAGAAAAGTGAAAGAAAAACCAAGTTCCTTCACTTTTGTGCATTACCGAAAATTGCCTTCTCATGGAGTCTTGTTTTTTGCTTGTTGAACTAACTTTGTTTCAACCTCCAAAGACTAGAAGAAGTCTTGCCTTGCTTCATTATCAAATCCATTTCAAAATTCAAAGGTAAACATCCATTTAGTGCATTAAGCAATTCTTGTAAACCTAGGAAATGATTCCTTAAGTTTTGGTGCAATATTTAGCACTTATTACATTATTTGAATGTTGATTAAAATATTGGCAAGTGAACAAGTCCTTGGCCGATTTCAATCAAGGAAACCAACGGAAGAGAAAGTGAGAAAAAGCTTGAGAAAAACAAGGTAAATTGCTTACCTTAAGGTGGTTTAATGGTTAAGGGTGGGATTTAGATAAATACTAAATGTAGCTAAGAGCTTACATTATGTAATGGGTTATATAACCTAGGAAAAAGAATTTAAACAAGCTTGCGAACTTGTGACTAAGGAGCCAATGGAGATGAGTTAGTAAGATAAGCATAAGATGGAATATAAGAACACTTATACTGCTATGGGAGCATTGATGTGTGTAATTGCAGGTTGAAAGCTTTTATATATGGGAAATTTAGGTTTAAGTTTAAGTCATTTAAGGGCCTAAGAGCCATGTCATTTAAGAGCCTTAGAGCTATGCAATTTAAGATTATTGCACTATATTGAGTTTGTTATGAATGGTTTGATTTGGGTGAGAAATATCATGAGAAAGGGATTTGTTGAGTGTGATGATTGAATGAAGAAAAAACTATGCATTTGGGCATGATAATATACTAGAGAGGCTATGGCAAAATTTAAGTATAAACCAAGTGTGTTTAGTGGTTGTTGTGAGTTTTATGACCTAAGTTGTACTAGGAGTCATTAGGAGTTAAATTGGTGGAAGTGAAGGAATTAAGGTGATCTTGAGATTTAGAAAGACCAAAGTTGTCTAGGAGGAATTAAAGGTTAGGTAAGTGTATTAAACACACCAAAATCATGGTATGAAGAATGTTAAGACTTGAGCAAAAATCTGGAGGGAATGATGTATAATGTCTTTTGGTGACTTAGGTATGAACTAGAGAACATAGCATTGAGAATTTTCGGAATCTTGTGTAAGGAGATGGAGATGCTAGTAGTGAATCAATAAGTGTATACCTTGGATGGTAATGGGTGGACTTGGGTGATGGAGGTGAAAACTATAAGAGAATGTAGTAGCTTGTCAAAGGAATGACTAGGAATGGATAAGAGTGTATAACCATGTGAATGATGAGTAGTAAGTGTAAAGGAGAGGAAGTGGTGCATGGAGATGCAATAAGACCTTAAGAACTTTGAGAAGTTTGAGTTAAGGAAATGAGGATGATTGATAGTGTTTAAGGAGTAGTCAATATGGTTGAGAAGAAACACTTTGGTTAGTTGAAGTTTTAGGCAAAGTTCTTATGTTGGAAGTGTAAGAAACTAAGATTATGTGTTAAGGATTTAGTAAGCATTTGAGTAAATGATTAAGGAGCTTGATGGTGGGTTAATTAATGAGTTTGGTGGATGATTTAAGAGGGTGTTAAAGTGCCAAAATGATGTTAGAACATACTAAGACACTTATGGTAAGGTTTAGAGTGAAATAAGCACTTAGAAACAAGGTTCTGACTTTGACCTACCTCATGAATAACAAGTGCTCTCATGAATTATGGGATAAATTTTTCAAAAAACACTTTGATTGCTATTGTGGAGCATGTTATGTGTGGTGTGGTCAAATGATCTCGAATGGTTGGATTATTCTTGCTAGACGAGTTCTTTTCGTGCTTCTCATTTCTTGGGATTGCTAAGGGGTGCTTTATTGTGAAAATCTTTTAAAGGACTTAAGAGACACCATTGTCAACCAACAAATATAGTTGATTGATCTACAATGCAAAGGCTAGAGAATACCTAAATTTGTCTCTTTACCTCTTGTGTAAAAGTGAAACACATGCATACATCTAATTTTGTCTTTGTTTTCTCCTTAATGCGTTTTCTTAAGAGAAGTTTGACATGGTAAAAAGTTCTCCAAGTTACCTCATATATCAAGCTTTGAGGTGCCCATATCATTCCCAAATCTATGTTTTTTCCCTTAGCACACCCATGACACCAATAGGTGATGGTCTACGCTCATCAAAAGTTTTAATCACGTTTGTTATTCTCTTATCCTACACTTCACTAGCATTCGTTAGTTTTAAGTACTACCTACGCACTTGGTTTCATGGTTTTTCTGAGAACAAGCTAAATGTAAGTGTGGGGATGAAATACCCCAAACCTTAATATATTGTTTAAACACCTAAATATGGTATATTAAGACTAAAAAGAGTCTTAGAAACATTAGTAAACAAATTTAAACAAAAGAAAACACAAAATGTGCTTTAAGGTCAATAAAGGCCAAAATGTGCTCTAAGCTTGGGGTAAGCTTGGTTAAGACCTAATGAACTTACCAAGATTTTAATTATATGCTAATGAACAAATTAAACCAATTACCAAAGAAAACCAAGCTTGAAAACAAGCTTAAACACAAATGTGCTTTAAGGAGTCTTAAAGCACATTTTGAAAAATTGTTTTGTAAATGAGTTTGAGTGGCTAGATGTCCATCATTACTCTTAAATATATATGTGTACTATATAATATCACATTTGGATGTCTATATCAATGGGAAATCAAAAATTTCACTTCTATGTGCCTTGTTTTTATGAATAGTGCTTTTTATAAGCTATTTTGTAACATATGTTTGTATAAGTAATTAAATTGACAAATAAAGACTATATTACCCCTAAGTAATAATGGGGGCGGTTTTCCTAAGTGTGGTGACTCACCACTCTCTTGTTATTTTGTTAAGTAAAGAAAGATGACTAATTAGGTACTATTTGCTTTATAAACTACAAATATCTTCTAAAAAGCAAACTTACCTCATTCTCTCATTTCCTTCTCATTTCACACGGTTCCAACACTTCAACAACCTCTCTTCTTCATTCTCTCACGGTTTGCAATAGTACACACCACCATCTCCATCTTTGATCTCTTGTAAAATCTAGCTCACTTGTCCAAATCAAAAACAAAAACCACCAATCTCTTCCTCTCATCAAGCTCTTCATTTCTATCTTCTTAAAATTCCAAGACCACCATTTCGGTGCCATGGAGTTCCACCATTGATGGAGCTTGAGCTTGTATTTCTACATATATTGATCTCCTTTGCTTCTAGGTAAGGAATCTCAAAATAAAACTTCATTTCCTTCATGTTTTTGTTGTGACCGAAAATACCTATTGAAGGAGCTCTTTGTGTGACTTTGTTCTAGCTTCATTCCAACTCTTCATGGACTAGGTGGAGTCCTCTCTTGATATATATTCAAACTCTCTTCAAAGGCCAAGGTAAAACAACTACATTAATGTTTTTGAAATCATGTAAACCTAGGGTTTACAATGAGATAGAGCTTAAAGCTTGAATACTCATTATGTTACTTGTATAATGTTAGTAGTTGACAAGGAATCAAATACCTTACCGTTTTATAAGGAAACAAGAAAGAAGTTGTTTGGAAAAGAGGTAAATCTACTAACCTAATGTTGTTTAAATGCCTTAGGAGAAATGAGCTTATAATGCTTGTTGTTAAACTACCTAAAGAGCAAATGGTGAATGACTTAGTAAAGTGTTCTCAAGAGACTAGTAAAAGGCATATGTGTTGTTGAGTGTATTTGCAGGTCAAAGGCAAATATATTGTGGAAATTCAGTGTTTAAGAATTATGCACTTTAAGGGCCTAAGAGCCATGTCATTTAAGGGCCTAAGTGCCATGCAATTTAAATTATGCACTATATTGTGATGTAGTGATATATGAGTGAAGTTGTGTATAAGAAAGTGCTTGATGGATTTTTTAGTGTGCTTGGTTGTTTGTTGGTGAAAACAATGTGCTTTTGGTGTAATAAAATGCTAGGAGAACCTATGTCGAAATCTAGGAAATGCATAAGGAGTTCAAGATGTTTTAAAGGAATTTTGATGAACTAGGAAGTGTTCTAGAGTGTAATAAGGACTTAGGCATGATCTTGAGGTTTTAGTATGTACCAAAGTCATTTTGGACTTAGGTAAAGACTTAGGCAAACTTTGGTAAAATAAGGAGAAAGTGTAGACTTGAAAAAGGACTTCAAGAATGACATAAGGGGTTAGTTGTGAGAAGTGATGCTTGGGAGATGATGTTAAAATGAGGAGAAAGCATTTTGGGATAGTAGTTATCATAGGTATGAAACACCATTGGGAAAACTAAGGAGGAAATAACATAAGTGTTAGGAATTTCGGTATAAAATGAGAAATGTTTAAGGTGATAGATAATGAGTTTCATGGATGTTGTATGTGGATATAAGTGTACCAAATGTGTTAGGAAACATTAAGAGGCTTTAGGAGAAGTTTGGTGAAGATTTGACAAAATTTGGGTAAGTTTAGAGGACGTCCGACCCAGGGGTCCGACCCAAGTTTGGGTCGGACAGCCTCTGTTAGACGTTAGGGAATTGTTCTGGAATGGTCCGACCAGAAGGTTGGTCGGACATGGGTCGGACGGTCATGTTGTAAAGGGCGGAAAATGTTCTGGAATGGTCTGACCCAGTCGAGTGAGTCGGACGTGGGTCGGACGGGCATGTTTTGTAAGGCGGTAAAGGTTCTGTAATGGTCCGACCCAGTCGAGTGAGTCGGACATGGGTCGGACATGTATGTTCTGAGGTCGATGAAATTCTCTGGAATGGTCCGACCCAGAAGGTTGGGTCGGACAAGGTAAGTTTCTTCAGACCCGAAAATCACTGGAAGTGTCCGACCCAGTTGTGGGTCGGACGGTGGGTCGGACATGCCAAAAACTTATAAAAAAAAACATAAAAGAATGTGACTTATGTAGTTAACCCTAAGGGTATAATGAAGGTAACCTAGGGTAAGCTAGACATTTAAATATGTCAAATAATCATGTTAAACACTTAGTAAATTTGGAGGTTAAGTAAGTTAATTAACCGACGTTCTTGAATCATGTATAGGAGTGACCTACGGTGGAAACAAATCAAGGCAAGGACCAAGGTATGGTTTTCTTGCAGTCTGTTGTCTACCGGTTTACACGGCTTGTGTGTTGTATGTTTTTCTGTGTGTTTATGACGTTATAAGATCTAAACATGTAATGAGTTTACAGTTGTTCATTATTGTGATGTGATGTTAATCATTTCCCTTGTGTGTGTCTAACATGACTTACCACTTATTGTGTATTGGTTGTTAAGTTCCACCATGAACTTCTAACAAGTGTTAACTGGGAAGTGAGGAATCCGGTTGTCCGGTCATGCATGTAAGTTAAGAGTAGATATCTGAATCAGATTCGACTCTTATGTTGTTAAGATTGTTCTCCTTAATTTGGCGTTCGATCTCCCGCTAGCTTCCTCCAAAGCTTACCTATTCTGACTTATGATCGGTTTAGTGGGAACATGTGTTTGTGTGGTGTGTTCGGTCACTATATCCGAACCATCTGTGACTTAAGTTACTCGTTCGAATAACAGAACGGTAATGAGTGTGTGTAACGAGCTTAACATGAGGGTGAATCATTCTCTAGGCTCTTATGTTATTTGACCTTCGTGGTTGTTATTGTGGAACGAAGATCCACTGTGTATGTGATGTTGTGCTGTGCACTATTGATGCTATGCCACGTGTTATGTTATGTATGAAAATGAATGCCATGTTATCATGACAATTAGTTGCGCGTATCCCGGTAGCCGATGGGCTGCGCGTTAACCATACCAGCCAAGGGTTGCTGACCCCCTCGGGGGATCCATATTTCTTATACTGCAGGATGAGGATCGAAGAAGAAGCGGAGTGGCTTTAGATCCTAGGGTGCAGGTTTACTTTGACTACTTTTGGATGTTGGCCCGGGATGCGCCTGTGCTCCCGTGGCGGTATGTTGGTTATGAACGTGTTACAGTGATGTTTAACAGTGAAGGATTTATGTAAACACTCGGTATTTTGTTTAATGTGTATATATGTTATTAGTACTATGCTCGGGAGTCTGATCATCAGACCGGTACAATTGTATTTATTCAGCCTTGTTAACCACGTGGGTGGTTGACGGCGGTTGTAGCACCATTCGTTTAGTTACTGTTTAGTTGTTTAAATTCCGCTGCGATTTCAAGTAGCGTTATGTGCGTAGTAGGGGTGTTACAAAAAAGTGGTATCAGAGCGAAGTATCGCTCTGATGACTAGAATACCGAGCTTAGGGATATACCGAGTTAGGAAACCTAACTACATTTACTTTAGTGAACATTATGGAAAGGTTAACCACTAACTAAGTGTGGAGATACCTTATTGTCGGGAAGCGTTACAACCGTTGGACCGATAAGTGTGCAAGCATGTTGCTAATGAATATTCATGTGAATTCAGATGGCAGGCGTAGACGCGAGGAGGTAGAGGCCGCGGAAGCGGTACTGGTGATACGGGTGACCAGGGCGAGAATACCACGGCCCAGGTTATGGCTGAGGCTGTTGGTGAGCTGTAGCAGCCTGTAGCCCAAATGGTCCCCAGCTTGTAGCTGCGATTCAGCAGGGGCAAATGCCCGGAGTTCAACCACCACCGCCACCGCCACGAGAGACCAATTGGGTCAAGGCATTGGCAGACTTGAGACCCCCTTCATTTCATGGGGAGACCGACCCACGTAAGCTGGAGGCGTACATCTCCGAGTTGGAGACCGCCTACGAGACCTTGGCTGTACCCGCAGAGGCTAAGGTCCGTCTTGCCGCTTACTACCTGAAGGGTTCGGCACAGAGTTGGTGGTGGAAGCTTGTGAGAGAGGACCGGATGGCGGATCCTCAGTTTGGATGGAGGGAGTACACGGCTCTACTGCGAGCCAAATACTACCCTGTGCACGTTCAAGAGGCCAAGCGCCTGGAGCTGGATAGTCTGAGGCAGGGGGACAAGGTGGCGGGAGGTTGATGAGTATTACACTGTGTTGATGAGTATTACACTGCATTCCGGCCTTATCCACCTGTTACCGGACCTGGGGTATTCGAACCGGGTGCTGGTAAACCGTTTTTACAACGGTCTCAGCCACCGTCTTCGCTATGGGATGGGGCCAGCTGAGTATACTACCTTGCAGGTAATTTAAATAAAGAGTGATGTGAATATGTGTAGTCTACAAGTGAGTATTAATGTGAATTTGTGAGTATGTATTGCGGGGCATGACTGACATCCTAAATTCAGGAGTGCTCTCATGCCACTGCTAAGGTGGAAATCACCGTCCGTCTGAGGGACGAGGAGAATGCGCACAAGCGCAAGGCCACAAGCGAGGGCCAGAGTCCGCAGGGTACGGGGGAGGGAAGAAGAGAAGAAGAAACCTTATCCCCAGCCCCAGAAGAGTCAGCACCAGGGTGACAAGGGCCAAGCCCAAACCACCACAGCTGAGGAGCCACTGAAGCTCACGTATGCTTATGCGGCGAAACCCCTACGCTCTTACCCACCTAAGGGTAATTATTAATCTTGTGTGATAAGTTGAAGTGTATGTTGATAAGTTGTGAGACAAGTATTGATTGTGTATTGTGATAGCAGCCAGCACGGGCTCTGGACCGGAGCGCCACTATTACTGTAAGTGGTGCAATGGAGACCACCCCGGCAAGGACTGCAAGGGAAATGAGGTGCAGTGTCGTTACTGCGAGAAGTGGGGTCACCGTGACTATGAGTGTTATCGGAACCCCAACAGCAGAGTCAACAAGCCCAAGGGGCAGTGGAAGGGTAAGGCCACAACAGCTATTGATGGCCCGAAGACGGCTAACCAGCCACCACAGATCAGAGGCACACTGATTCCCAGAAGGGGAAGGGGTCGGGACCTAGCAAGGCCGCCCTGAATGTGGTGGACCGGTCAGAGGGCCAGGGCCCTCTTCTAGACCAGGTACCGCCTAAACTGTTGAATGTAATAAGTGATTGCATACCGCATTTCATGCATGTGTGTACTAGTGAGTCCAATGTGTCATCATGTGAGTGAAAGGTTAAAGTATAGTATGAAAGTCACCTAATAGAATAATTCTAAACTTAAAGGAACCTTCAATATATGTTATCCAATCCCACCCACACCAAACCCTGAAGAAAACCACCATCAACATCACCGACTTTCCAATGAGCAATGTCAGGTTATCCAGCCAGGTATGATACTCTTAAATGGATACCTGACACCGGAAGCACAAATCCATGTCATCAGACGATGCGACGAACTTGGAGCTAAACCAGGAGGTTTCTACACACCGAATACCCGAACGGATCAAGAATGCAATTGAAGATGATGTGCATGGGTAAGGACTGGAACCCTTACACCAAGAAGACATATCAAGAAGTGCGAGCTGAAGATGGAGCAACAGTACCAAGTGTACCTGAGCAATTCCTTGCGGTCGTTAATCACGCCGTGGGAATTGCTCAACAAGTTGAAACGGATTCAATTCCAGATGTGAAAACGGATTTGTGTATTGTGAACTTCTACCAGAAAGGTGGACGGTTAGGTTTACACCAAGATAAGGACGAGTCACCCGAGTCTCTAAGTAAGGGAGTACCGTGGTGTCTTGGTCCATTGGTGATACCGCAGTGTTTGTGTATGGCGAGCAGAAGCGTGCTGATCTCGCAAGGAAGCTAATACTAAAGTCAGGAGATGTGTTTAATCATGGGTGGGCAGTCAAGGATGCTATATCATGGCATCAGGAAGATCAAACTGAATACCGCACCGTCGGCAGTGATCAATGCCACACACATGAAACCGGGACGTTTGAATTTGACCTTCAGACAGTTTTAAGGCTTGTATAATTGTGTAATGCGTTAAGCCAGTATATGTTAAGGGAGTTATGTATGTGTTAAGTTATGTCAACCGTGTAAACCAACAATGTTGTAAAGAGAATGTGTTGAATGAAAAGTGGAGTTATTGAAGTATATCAACCGTGTTGTTACCCAGTACTATTAGTTTGCCAATGAATTAGGCTGTGCACTCGGAACGGGAGGTACACTGAGTGTCTGCAATGAGGCAGAAGCCGGCAAGAGCGGCACAATCCTCACCGGTACCTTTCCAGTCAATGGCGTGGACGCTTCGATCTTGTTCGACTCCGGAGCCTCACACACATTTATTTCGCTATCTTTTGCGAAGAGGCTGGGGTTAGATGGTGATGAGATGCCAGACTTCTTGGTCACTCTCCCATCGAAAGAGCGGATCAGGTGTACCCGCTACCACCGAGATGCTGTTGTAAGAATCAGAGGTGAAGAGTTCCCGATCGACCTGATAGAGTTCGACGGACTTGGATTTGATGTGTGATTGTCGGGATGAACTGGTTGGAGCGGGGTACAAGGGCAGAATCCTATGTGCCGAGCATCGATGCTTCTTCGGAGTCCATCTGGGGTTACCATATCATACCGCCAGAGGCCAGGGAGCCTTCGACACAGATCATCACCGCCATGGCCATGTATCGTGAGTTACGACGAGGGAGTGATGTATACCTCTGCTATGTCAGGACATAGAGAGAGACCCAGAGTTTAGTTTGATGTGCCGGTAGTGTCGGAGTTTCCTGATGTATTTCCTAAGGAACTGCTGGGCATGCCGCCAGCACGAGAGGTTGAGTTGAGTGACTTAGTTCCGGGCACTGGGCCCATTGCGAAAGCACCTTATCGTATGGCTCCAGTAGAGATGATAGAGCTCAAGGAGCAGCTGAGAGACTACTTGACAAGGGCTTTATCCGCCCTAGTGTTTCACCATGGGGAGCGCCGGTCCTCTTCGTGAAGAAGAAGGACGGTAGCCTCCGCCTGTGTATTGATTATCGGGAGCTGAATGTTGTTACGGTGAAGAACCGTTACCCTTTACCACGCATCGACGATCTATTTGATCAGCTGAGGGGAGCATCAGTATTCTCCAAGATAGACCTACGATTCGGATACCATCAGATTGCCATCCGTGACAGTGATATCGAAAAGACAGCATTCAGAACTAGGTATGGGCATTATGAGTTCACAGTTATGCCGTTTGGCTTATCAAATGCACCAGCTAAGTTCATGGAATTAATGAACCGCTTGTTCCAAGATCAGTTGGACAAATCAGTGGTAGTCTTCATCGATGATATTCTGTGTATTCGAAATCAAGAGGTGAGCACGAAAGCCACCTGAGAAATGTGTTACAAACATTGAGGAAAAATCAGCTATATGCTAAATTTTCTAAGGTGAGTTTTTGTTGAACCAAGTATCCTTCCTTGGTCATGTGATTTCTGAGGCCGGGATCGCTGTTGATCCGGCAAAGATAGATGCAGTGCGCACCTGGCCTAGGCCGAAGACAGTTACCGATATCAGGAGCTTCCTCGGTCTGGCAGGTTATTATAGGAGGTTTGTGAAGGACTTCTCCAGTGTCTCGAAGCCGATGACTTCCTTAATGAAGAAGGATGCACCATTCGAGTGGACAGTCGACTGTGAGAGTTCTTTCACGAGTCTCAAGGATGCTCTGACATCTGCACCAGTCCTGACTATACCAGACGGTCCAGATGGTTTTGAGGTCTATTGCGACGCATCAGGTAGAGGTATGGGTTGTGGTATTGATGCAACACGGGAAGGTCGTAGCTACGCCTCCGACAGCTGAAAAAGCATGAGGAGAACTACCCTACCCACGATCTAGAGTTGGGTGCCATGTCTTCGCATTGAAGATATGGCGACATTATTTGTATGGGGTAAGTGTGACAATCTATTCTGACCACAAAAGCTTAAAGTACTGTTCACTCAGAAGGAGTTGAACATGGACAAAGAAGGTGGGTCGAATTTCTGAATGACTATGACATTAATCTGCAATATAAGGGGTAAGGCAAATGTGGTAGCTGACGCATTGAGTCGCCGAGCACACTCTCTCCATTCGCTAGTCTCTCATACTGGCTTGGTGAAGAGGTGCGGAGTGCTCAAATGACGGATCAGTATATGATGGAGATCAGGCAGAAGCTTATTGATGGCACATTCGAGGGTCAGAAGTACGACTTCAGACTCCACGATGATGACCTGATTAGGCTGAATGGCCGATTGTGTATACCTAGGAGTAGCGCTGAGTGAAGGAGCGCATATTGAGTGAATCCCATTGTTCTACTACTTCGATTCACCCCGGAGCTTCAAAGATGTATAAAGGTATAAAAAGATATTTTGGTGGACTGGAATGAAAAAAGATGTATTGTGATTATGTGTTGAGGTGTCTCACTTGCCAGAAGGTCAAGTTTGAGCACCGACGGCCTGGTGGTATGGTACAGCCAATGCCAGTGCCTGAGTGGAAGTTCCATGATATTTCCATGGACTCGTAGTAGGGCTTCCGCCTACAAGGGGAGGTCTGAATAGATATGGGTGTATAGTTGACCGACTGACCAAGGTGGCCCGATTTCATTCCGATGAAGGACACTGGAAAGTGGCAAGTTGCAGAAACTCTTTGATAAAGAAATTGTAAGACATCATGGTGTACCGAAAATGATTGTATCTGACAGAGATACCAGATTCTTATCCAGATATTGGAAGTCTACACGAGAGGCATTGGGTACTGAACTGAAATTGAGTACAGCGTTTCACCACAGACCGATGGTCAGAGTGAGCGCACCATTCAGACACTTGAGGATTGCTACGTGCTTGTGCACTTGACTTTCAGACCAGCTGGATTGATAAGTTACATCTGATCGAGTTTAGTTACAACAACAGTTACCATGCTTCGATCAAGATGTCTCCCTTCCAAGCCTTGTACGGTAGACCATGCCGACGCCATTATGCTGGGATGAGTCGAGTGAGACGGTCATTATAGGACCAGAGTATCTTGAACAAGTTCAGGCAGAAGTTCGCCAGATCCGGGCTAACATGAAGGCAGCTCAGGATAGACAGAAGTCGTACGCAGATGTGCGCAGACGGACCTGGAGTTCGCCGTGGGCGATCAGGTATTTTTGAGAGTATCCCCATGAAGGGAGTATTTCGTTTTGGCCAGAAGGGCAAGTGAGCCCAAAAATGTGGGGCCTTATGTTGTGACGGAGCGGATCGGCCCGGTAGCTTATAGACTTGATTTACCGCTGAGCTGGGCAAGGTACATGATGTATTTCATGTGTCCCAGTTGAAGAAATATATGTCTCATCCGTCTCATGTGCTTCAGCCTGAAAGGCTAACCTTAGAGCCGACATGCGATCAGTGG
This sequence comes from Limonium bicolor, assembly GCA_023374045.1. Taxonomy (NCBI): domain Eukaryota; kingdom Viridiplantae; phylum Streptophyta; class Magnoliopsida; order Caryophyllales; family Plumbaginaceae; genus Limonium; species Limonium bicolor. Next base: position 198,786,501 of record CM041778.1, read on the forward strand.
AGACTCCGGTACGGATTCTGGATAGTAAGACTCGAGACACTCACCATAAGTCTGTGAGACTGGTGAAAGTTCTTTGGTCTAACCAGGACGTTGAGGAGCCACTTGGGAGCTGGAAGACAAGATGAAGGCGAAGTACCGTCATTGTTTACTTTCTAGTGTTTATGGTATAGGGTACGGGGCGTACCCCTTTTTAAGGGGGGTAGAGCCGTTTCGGTTATGTGTGTACGACGTGTATTTGAATACATCGTATGTTATGTTGTTATGTTACAGACCATTGTGTTGAATGATTGGATGATGTTGTATGGACCTTGTGTCCAATGTTATGTACCCGATGTTATGTTGTATGGACCTTGTGTCCAATGTTATGTAAGTGTGTTGTTAATGATGTATGGAAGTATTGTTTATAAGTATTCCCGTTGTGTCTAATATTTAGGTATGTGGAAGTATGAACTTGAGGACAAAGTTCTTTTAAGGGGGGTAGATTGAAATACCCCAAACCTTAATATATTGTTTAAACACCTAAATATGGTATATTAAACTAAAAAGAGTCTTAGAAAACATTAGTAAACAAATTTAAACAAAAGAAAACACAAAATGTGCTTTAAGGTCAATAAAGGCCAAAATGTGCTCTAAGCTTGGGGTAAGCTTGGTTTAAGACCTAATGAACTTACCAAGATTTTAATTATATGATAATGAACATATTAAACCAATTACCAAAGAAAACCAAGCTTGAAAACAAGTTTAAACACAAAATGTGCTTAAGGGAGTCTTAAAGCACATTTTTGAAAAATTGTTTTGTAAATGAGTTTTGAGTGGCTAGATGTCCATCATTACTCTTAAATATATATGTGTACTATATAATATCACATGTGGGATGTCTATATCAATGGGAAATCAAAAATTTACTTCTATGTGCCTTGTTTTTAGAATAGTGCTTTTTAAAGCTATTTTGTAACATATGTTTGTAAAGTAATTAGATGACAAATAAAGACTATATTACCCCTAAGTAATAATGGGGGCCGGTTTCCTAAGTGTGGTGACTCACCACTCTCTTGTATTTTGTTAAGTAAAGAAAGATGACTAATTAGGTACTATTTGCTTTATAAACTACAAATATCTTCTAAAAAGCAAACTTACCTCCATTCTCTATTTCCTTCTCATTTCACACGGGTTCAAACACCTTCTTCAACCTCTCTTCTTCATTCTCTCAGGTTTGCAATAGTACACACCACATCTCCATCTTTGATCTCTTGTAAAATCTAGCTCACTGGGTCCAAATCAAAAACAAACACCACCAATCTTTACTCTCTCATCAAGCTCTTCATTTCTATCTCTTAAAATTCCAAGACACACCATTCGGTGCCATGGAGTTCCACCATTGAAGGAGCTTGAGCTTGTATTTCTACATATTATTGACCTTTGCTTCTAGTAAGGAATCTCAAATAAAAATTCATTTCCTTATGTTTTTTTGTTGTGACCGAAAATACCTATTGAAGGAGCTCTTTGTGTGACTTTGTTCTAGCTTCATTCCAAACTCTTCATGGACTAGGTGGAGTCCTCTCTTATATATTCAAAACTCTCTTCAAAGGCCAAGGTAAAAACAACTACATTAATGTTTTTGAAATCATGTAAACCTAGGGTTTACAATGAGATAAAGCTTAAAGATTGAATACTCATTATGTTACTTGTATAATGTTTAGTAGTTGACAAGAGAATCAAATACCTTACCGGTTTTAAAAGGAAGGAAACAAGAAAGAAGTTGTTTGGAAAAGAGGTAAATCTACTAACCTAATGTGTGTTTAAATGCCTTAGGAGAAAGGAGCTTATAATGCTTGTTAAAACTACCTAAAGAGCAAATGGTGAATGATTAGTAAAGTGTTCTCAAGAGACTAGTAAAAGGCATATGTGTTGTTGAGTGTATTTGCAGGTCAAAGGCAAATATATTGTGGAAATTCAGTGTTAAGAATTATGCACTTTTAAGGGCTAAGAGCCATGTCATTAAGGGCCTAAGTGCCATGCAATTTAAATTATGCACTATATTGTGATGTTAGTGATATACGAGTGAAGTGTGTATAAGAAAGTGCTTGATGGATTTTTAGTGTGCTTGGTTGTTGTTGGTGTGAAAACAATGTGCTTTGGTGTAATAAAATGCTAGGAGGAACCTATGTCGAAATCTAGGAAATGCATAATAAGGGTTCAAGATGTTTTAAAGGAATTTTGTGAACTAGGAAGTGTTCTAGAGTGTAATAAGGACTTAGGCATGATCTTGAGGTTTTAGTATGTACCAAAGTCATTTGGGACTTAGGTAAAGACTTAGGCAAACTTTGGTAAAATAAGGAGAAAGTGTAGACTTGAAAAAGGACTCTCAAGAATGACATAAGGGGTTAGTTTGAGAAGTGATGCTTGGGAGATGCCTGTAAAATGAGGCGAAAGCATTTGGGATAGTAGTTCTCATGGTATGAAACACCATTGGGAAAACTAAGGAGGAAATAACATAAGGTTAGGAATTTCGGGTATAAAATGGAGTAAATGTTTAAGGTGATAGATAATGAGTTTCATGGATGTTGTATGTGGGATATAAGTGTACCAATGTTGTTAGGAAACATTAAGAGGCTTTAGGAGAAGTTTGGTGAAGATTTGACAAAATTGGGTAAGTTTAGAGGACGTCCGACCCAGGGGTCCGACCCAAGTTTGGGTCGGACAGCCTCTGTTAGACGTTAGGGGAATTGTTCTGGAATGGTCCGACCCAGAAGGTTGGGGTCGGACATGGGTCGGACGGTCAGTTGTAAAGGGCGGAAAAGTTCTGGAATGGTCCGACCCAGTCGAGTGAGTCGGACGAGGGTCGGGACGGGCATGTTTTGTAAGGCGGGGGGTAAAAGGTTCTGTAATGGTCCGACCCAGTCGAGTGAGTCGGAACATGGGTCGGACATGTATGTTCTGAGGTCGATGAAATTTCTGGAATGGTTCTCGACCAGAAGGTTGGGTCGGACAAGGTAAGTTTCTTCAGACCCGAAAATCACTGGAAGTGTCCGACCCAGTGTGGGTCGGACAGTGGGTAGGACATGCCAAAAACTTATAAAAAAAAACAGAAAAGAATGTGACTTATGTAGTTAACCTAAGGGGTATAATGAAGGTAACCTAGGGTAAGCTAGACATTTAAATATGTCAAATAATCATGTTAAACACTTAGTAAATTTGGAGGTTAAGTAAGTTAATTAACCGACGTCTTGAATCATGTATAGGAGTGACTCGGTGGAACAACAAATCAAGGCAAGGACCAAGGTATGGTTTTCTGCAGTTGTTGTCTACCGGTTTACACCGGCTGGTGTGTTGTATGTTTTTCTGTGTGTTTATGACGTTATAAGATTAAACATGTAATGAGTTTACAGTTGTTCATATTATTGTGATGTTATGATGTTAATCATTTCCCTTGTGTGTGTCTAACATGACTTACCACTTATTGTGTATTGGTTGTTAAGTTCCACCATGAACTTCTAACAAGTGTTAACTGGGAAGTGAGGAATCCGGTTGTCCGGTCATGCATGTAAGTTAAGAGTAGATATCTGAATCAGATTCGACTCTTATGTTGTTAAGATTGTTCTCTTAATTTGGCGTTCGATCTCCCGCTAGCTTCCTCCAAAGCTTACCTATTCTGACTTATGATCGGTTTAGTGGGAACATGTGTTTGTGTGGTGGTTCGGGTCACTATATCCGAACCATCTGTGACTTAAGTTACTCGTTCGAATAACAGAACGGTAATGAGTGTGTGTAACTAGCTTAACATGAGGGTGAATCATTCTCTAGGCTCTTATGTTATTTGACCTTCGTGGTTTGTTATTGTGGAACGAAGATCCACTGTGTATGTGATGTGCTGTGCACTATTGATGCTATGCACGTGTTATGTTATGTATGAAAATGAATGCCATGTTATCATGACAATTAGTTGCGCGTATCCCGGTAGCCGATGGGCTGCGCGTTAACCATACCAGCCAAGGGTTGCTGACCCCCTCGGGGGATCCATATTTCTTATACTGCAGGATGAGGATCGAAGAAAGCGGAGTGGCTTTAGATCCTAGGGTGCAGGTTTACTTTGACTACTTTTGGATGTGGCCCGGGATGCGCCTGTGCTCCCGTGGTGGTATATGTTGGTTTGAACGTGTTACAGTGAAGGATTTATGTAAACACTCGGTATTTGTTTAATGTGTATATATGGTTATTAGTACTATGCTCGGGAGTTGATCATCAGACCGGTACAATTGTATTTATTCAGCTTGTTAACCACGGGGGTGGTTGACGGCGTTGTAGCACCATTCGTTTAGTTACTGTTTAGTTGTTTAAATTCCGCTGCGATTTCAAGTAGCGTTATGTGCGTTGTAGGGGTGTTACAGGGGAAGTTTGGTAAGTTGAGAAATTGGCCTATATTAAGGATTGGTTTTATGAAATTTATCAATGTGTATCTTGCTCATTTTTTTATTTTAGCTAAATTTTCTTTAAATTTGTGTTTTATTAATGTTCTTATACATTTACTACTTAAACCTTAGGGAAACTTAGCTAAGATCAAAGTAGAGAAAAAAAAGAGTATGTGGGAACAAATGGAATTGAAAATGAAGCTGAAACAAAGAAGATAGAGCAAAAACATTCAACCAAAGGAAGCAACCACTCCAGAGAGACCACCCCGTGTGGGTCAGTCATTTCAGTTGCTCTTGGCTTTCAATCGCCAAATGGGATCACCCTGTGTAGGTCTGTGAGAGTCTAGATTTCACTATGGATTTTGATCGCCCCAAACCGACCGCTCTGTATGTGTAGGTTGGACTTAAAATCGTGTGTGACCCCTTCCGTGACCGACTTTGCCCATTCTTTTGTGTTTTAAAATCCAAGTCTTTGCATTCTCTTTCCTAACTGTTGAAAAGCCGACTAACGACCAAAGTGAGTGAGAGAGAAAAATGAGCCTTTTGAAGATCTTTCCACCTCACTTGCATGACTATTTATCACTTCTTTGCTCTCTTTTACATTCTAAAGGTTAAGTAATTGTATTTTTTTTACCTTAGGATGGGGATTTGATCCTAAATCCTTAAACTTGCTTGTAAGACTTCATTACACTCATTGTAGTTGATTTTCTCTCTCCGGAGCTAATGCTTTAGCTTGATCTACTCTGACATTTATGGTGATTCCTAGCAATAAATGATGTTAAGTTAGAGATTGTAACTTGAAGAAAGATAGAAACCCTAGGTCTTGCTACCTTTATTTCATGTAACCTATTGCTATTTGAATGAACCTATTGAGTGATTATGACTCAACTTGATTTGAGGGATACAATTATCTAAGTAAGGTTTGACTTGTCCATGATTTGGAAGGTCATTAATCGGTTTAATACACAACTAGAATGAAGATGAGATTCGGACAAGTTTGGGTAAATTTAGATGATAATAACCATCATGGGGGTGCATTTCATACCAATTGCCTAAAACTAGATTTCTATTTATTTGTTAGCTATTTAATTGACTTAACGAATCATTAAGATTGCCACCTACTAAACTCCATTTACCGGGTTTCACATTAATTACAGAAGCTAGGAAGATGATATTATCAATTTCGTAGTGAAATGACACTTTTTTTTTACTACACCACCGATTGGTACACTTGTTCATAGTTAAAACACTTGACACTTACTAATATTTGACAACGAAGATTAGGCTGAAAGTGGAAACAACACTTTTGGCACCAAGTTAGTACTCTCACTTATTATTTGTTTGGTGGCTTGGCGGTAGCAATTGAATTGTTAAAAAAAGAAAGGTTGGCGATATGTAACCTGAATATTGATCCAACATGTGTGTGTGTTTTGCTTAGTAAGGATATTTTACTGCAAGGCATTAGAGATTGGTTGGAACTATGGGTACGAGTCTCGTATGGGGTTTCTAGTGGATGCAAGAAAGAATCCGAAGTGTTTATTTTTGACACTTGAAGATGCTAACATATAGGTTTCATCATAATGCACATTAGGTGAAAATTAGACTACAAAGGAGTAATGTTGTAAATGTGATTCTTATCTTTTTCTTAATAAAATATGAATGAGACGTTTCAAAAAGTAACTCATATTTCTTGATAACCAATATAATATAAGAACATCAAGAGGCAAAATAGAATATGTATGTAACAAAATAAAGCGAAAACACAATCAACATATACATAATATGACACAAAAAGAGATGGAATGAACGGGAAGAAAATGAGAAATAGAAAAAAGTCTTAAATAAATAACTTGAAAACAGCTATGATTGATGTTCAATTACAATTGACTAGAACGATACCCTTAGAGATCCGCAATTTGGGCTCTATTATTGTTTCTTTCTTGCCTGCGGACCCACCAAGTTGATGTATCTGCCTCCCCCCACTCTCTCTCTCTCTTTAACCCAAAAGCTCTATTTCTTTTGGCCCATAACTCCAACAATTCACATTATACTCTTTCCTTCCTTTTTCATCTTATCTATCACTGTCTTTTTTTCTCCTATATATATGTATATAAAGTACAACAACAAGAAGAATAGAAATAACAAGACTAATGGAATAAAAAAGTAGTATCCCCCACAAGTAATTAACAAAATCTAACAGTACATCTCTGACGATAAAAATTATATGAACCCCAAAAAATCAATAATAGTAAAAAAAAAAAAAAAGAGACTTTGGTATAGATTCAGATCCGAAGCTACAGGCTGGTCCAGGTTGTGACCGAGGAGGAGGAAAGGGGGCCGTTACTCTTTTCTACCGAGGGGTTGTACTGGTGCAGGTGCACCCTCCCTCAATCACGCATCGGATTCGTTCTTTTCCTTTTCTACCCTTGGTTGAACACCGTAATACCCAACATACCACTTAACAAACTTCCTGAGACCGGCCGACAGATCAGTTGTGGGTTTGTATCCAAAATCCTTATTTGCCGACGTGACATTAGCGTGCGTGAAAGGCACGTCACCATTCCTTGGCATCGTCACCACATGACGCCGTGCCTTAACCCCGAGCAACCCTTCGAGTATCCCAACTAACCTACCGACACCAACCGGTGAAGTATTCCCCAGATTATACACCCTTAACTGGGCATTACCTTTCTTCTTCCCACCGCTACCTGTACTCTTCTCAGACGTATCAAGCGCACCTAAACAACCCTTAACCACATCGTCTATGTAAGTGAAATCGCGTGCGACTTCCTTACCGTCAGCGGTTTTGTAGACGTTGATTGATTTCCCCTGTAATATATCTTTGGTGAAAAAGAAATAAGCCATGTCCGGTCTACCCCAAGGACCGTAAACGGTGAAGAATCTGAGACCAGTGAGGGATAACCCGTAGATATGATTGTATGTATGAGCGATTTCCTCTCCTGCTTTTTTGGTAGCAGCGTAGAGGCTAGCGGGTCGATCTGTACGGTGTAGTTCAGAGAAAGGGACATTCGTGTTAAGACCGTAAACAGATGAGGAAGATGCCCATACAATTGCTGGTTGTGGATCTGCACTTTTAGCGATCTCAAGAAGGCTAACGAATCCAGCGATGTTAGATGCAATATAAGATTGTGGATTCTGCATAGCGTAACGGACACCAGCTTGTGCAGCGAGGTGAAGGACGTGAGTAAAGGGGACAACATCGAATAGTTTGGAGAGGATAGGGGAATCATTGAGATCGGCTTCAACGATGAAGATCTGATGTCGGCGGAGAAGGTCTTGACGAGCGCGTTTAAGGGATGGATCGTAGTATGAGTTGAAGTTGTCGAGACCGACAACACCGTCACCACGACGACGTAAGGCGAGGGAAGAGTGTGAACCGACGAAACCAGCAGCGCCGGTGACGAGGACGGAGAAACCGTTGGGTCGACGTGGGGTGGCGGAGCGGCGGACCTGTTTTTCCCAAGTGGCGGAGGAGCCGTAGTGGAGGAAGTTGTGGAGGGCGTTGTGGTCGGGTGAAGAGGAGGATGGTGGATGGTTGAGGGTGAAGTAGAAGACAAGGATAAGGGCGATTAGAAGGGTGAGACGGAATAGGAGTTTGGAGGAGGCGGCGAGTAGTTTGGTGTTGTTGACGCGGCGGATGTAGCTGTGGTACTTTTCTTTTTCTAGTTTCATCGTTGTCGTCTTGCTAGTGTCCAGCGGCGACGCCATTATTGAGGATATTTGAAGTTTGAACCAAATCAATTTGTATTGGTTTTTTTAATGTTTATTTCGATCTTTCTCAAAAATGTAGTACTAGTACGTACTTTCTCAGATCGATCGAATGGATTAATTGATCTCTGATCTGATCTGGGTTGTTCACTCACCACCAATTTAGGAAAGAAATTAAGAAAGGAAATTTATTTGATTGGGAGGGAGTGAAGTGTGTGTGTGAGTAGTAGCAGGCGGTGGTGCTCTATCTCAAGGAATAAGAGAGATAGAGAGAGAGGGGAGAGGGCATGAGAGATGAAAGAAGAGAAAAAAGGCCCCCTGAGAATTCTGAGTGGGGAGAGACAAGATTTTAAAAGGGGAAGAAATTGGGAGGAAAGGAAAGAAAGAAGGAGAAGCAAATGCGGAGAAAGAGACGCACTCAGCACCGGGTCCTTTATTGATTGTTGCCCATCACTGGCTTACTTACAGGTGGAAACAAATAAGGGAAAGTTGTGCTGCGGTGGTGGTCCAGTGGTGGGAGAGGTAAGAGAAAGAGAGAGAGACAGGCAGTATGGGGTCGCCGGGTGGGTGGGCACTGGGGCAGGCATCCTCGGTAAATTACATGATTGCCTATCCATTCTTTTATTGTTTTTTAAGGAAAATTTTTACTACTCCCTCCGTCCCTAATTGACCTTCTTGTTTGCTTTTTGACACGTTTTTCCACCACAATATTAAACATATAAGATAAAATAATTTTATAAAACAAAGTTGTACAACATATAGTTTTTCACATATAGATTCCATTGCAATATTTAGATTTATAAAATTATGTTATCTTACATGTTAAATATTAAAGTCAAACGACAAGCCTAAATAGTGAAGAGGAAGGTCAATTAGGGACGGAGGGAGTAGTATTTATTTCTGTATGGTACTCCTCCTGGTGCAATAATTAATCAGCGACGGTGATGAAACGGATAGAGCGGGAACGGACTGGAAAGTAAGCACTGGCCAGCTAGCTAACAGTGTAGCGACAAGTAGTGTGAGATGGAGGAGGGGGCCGCATGTGAAACGCACGTGCATTCATTGAATTACTACTAATAATTCATTTATGTTCCCACGTTATGTTGCGTTTAACTAAACCTACCTGTTTATACTTATTTCCAGCTTTTTACTTTTTACCGACTTGAACTATTTTTTTTTTCTTTTTTTAAAGAAAAACCGACATGAACTAAGTTTACTTGTTACTATTTTTTTTAAACATCATTTTTTATATTATATTAAAAGCATTACATGCAAGCTGACACATATACAAAACATACAACTTTCATACCCAACACCCAACATATGTCATATATATGTGTAAAGAAACTTATATGATAGTCTTCAACTTCACAGCGAGCAACCACCTTAACTGGAATTGGCACCACCGTCATCGGAATCAGAATCGGCGCTACCTTCACCTTCGCCGTCATTTGCGGCTTTACAATCATAATGGATCAATTCTCTGCTAGCAATAGCAGTCGGTAATCAATACCGAGCGGCATCCATCGGCTCCACTGAGCAGTGATCAAACGCTTAAGCTCTGGAAGAAATACTAATGGTGGAAAATCAAACATCCAAACCATACTCAAAACCCACAAACCCTAAAACCCACAAACTTCAAAAACAACAAGTTGGATAAAACTTAAACTCCCCTACTGAAGAGGAAACTAACAACTAAACAAGAACAACTAAGAAAAATAACATCAAAACGGTAGAATTAAGACTATTAAACAAAAGATAGGAGAATAAACGATGGGAAAGGATGAGGAAAATAAAGAATAGAAAAAAGGAGAGAGGAGATAGCTCCACCACCAAGACTACATTTCTAAAGCTTAATACAGATATTATGAACTTCGCGCTTAAATTTAATGGTTGTATGTCCAAATACCAGATACTTTTTTTTTGTCCGTATAGGTAACCACACGAAATTTGTTACAACTCTAAATTGATTGTGCTACCTAATTGCCCCAATTACCAAATATTATTTTCAAACGATAAGGTTTGTGGGAGAATATTTTCTCGTATACACAAAAAAAACAAGAAATTTAATTTCAAAGAGAAAGTGGTATACTTGTTGATAAAAGATCACAAGGCATCCTTTTACATTTTTTTGATAAAAGACTGGATAAACCAGTTAAAGTTACGATACTTAGGCTGCTGCCTTTCTCGCTTACAAGGTAAGAAGACAAACAACTCAAAATTAAAAAGCGAAATACTAAGTCACAGCGATAACTAAGCAGATAGAAGTGAGAACAGATTATCCATCGAGTCTAAAGGGAGACTCCAGTGGCGATGCCGCAGGGAAGCTCGGCTCCATTCAAGAGAGCCGTTTGACGGAGTCAATCGACCCAGACCAAGAAGTGGGGATGTCCTCAAAGATTAGCTTATTTCTGGTGCTCCAAATTTCCCAGAAACAATGGAGGAGGGTTGACATCCAAAGCTGCTTTGTTCTGGGATGGCAATAACTATGCCATAGGTGGAAAAGAGCACAGGGAGACTACGGAAAGATAATTAGAATAACCCACCATTTCAGGATTCTAGACTAGAGAAGTCTCACTTCAGGGCAATGTAAGAAAAGGTGAGATGCAGATTCCGCTACCCCGTGACAAAAAGGGCAGAAAATGTGACCGAGAGGAATGAGATCTTTAGCGAACAAATTATCTCTGGTGTTCAATTTGTTGTGCAGGAGAAACAAAGTAAAAATCTCAATGCGGGGGGGGGGGGGGGGGGGGGGAATTTTTCCAGAACGATCGAAACCAAGATGGGCTGCAACCTGCCCTGATAGCGGAGGTGGTGTCGTAAAAAGATTTCAAGGAGTAGATGCCATTACCAGTCGCCAACCAGCTTAGGGAATCAGCTTCATTTGACAGAGAGGGAGCATGATTGTCTAGAACAGCAAGTAATTGCTGCACCTGTACATGAAATGGTTCTTTCAATGAACCATCCTTTTACTTGTTACTATTTACATCGCTGCTTTGGATTATATTTTATTTATGTATTCATCTGGCTTGTATTGTTTTTTGAAATAAACTTGCATCCTTCACTTAGATATATTAACTAAAGCTATTACAAAGGGAATGATCACGAGTTTCTTTCTCAAGCACACACGCTAAGATTAGTTTTCTAGGAGCTGTGGGTAATTCTCAACAAGTCCAATCGTTAAAGTCCAATGACTAGCCAAAACAACATGAAAGTTTTTTAACCTTGAATTACAAAACATCAGTCTAATAGAAACAAACTTTTGACACATAACAATCAATATTAGAAATTCATTTGAGGATTGAGGAGTTTGAATCAATATCCAATTCATGTTATCCGCTGATTGATCAAAATGAGGAGCTTTGAACCATTTTCTCAACTATATTATGCAAACCAAAAGTCATAGTAATAATCTTAGCTTGCTGATCATCTAGAGTACTTATGTTTTTTTTTCTGTTTAAAGCAAGATACAAATCCCCCAATTGATACGGAAGCACTCCACTAATCACCCGGGGGGTCCAATTTCCTCTAACATAAAGAGGACATTGAACATTTTCTTGAGACTAAAGCACATGAGGATGGTTGATTCTTCATAACAATATGGTAGGCATTGACAAAGGTAATGTTTGTATCAATACACTCCAAAGTAGGCATATCATGATTATGACGAATTTTGTTTCTTGCATCATAAATAGCCCACAATAGATTAGCTAATCGAGCCAGTTTCTCTTTGACCCAAGTAAAAGAATTTTTAATGAGAAGTCTTGAATAGCTCCATCTATGTATGAAGGGAGATTGTTGATGTCAATAACGTCTTTCCATTGATCCTTTGCAGACTAGCATAAGAACAAACCATGCGTATCGGTGTCAACCAAACCCCATAAATGGCAAAGGTTTGAGCCACCCCTTCTTCTGGCAATATTAGCAAGGTATGGAGGTGATCTAATGCAAAAACTTCCAACATAACAAACAGATCCTAGGGGGAGAGAGAGGATGGGAGAGATCTTTTTTAGAGGTTCCCAGGTGCTAGATGGGAATGAGATAGAGTTGGCAATTCGGGTCAATCGGTTCGGGTTCAATTCGGTCCGATTCGGTTTGGGTTAAGTTCAAATCGTCAAGTATTTGGTTCGGGTTGGATCGGGTCGGGTGAATTCGGTTTGTTTGGGTTAAGTTTAGTTTGTTAAAATTTCGAGTCGGGTTGGAACGGTTTGATTAACTTTCGGCTAGGGTGACTTCGGGTAAGGTAACTTTCGGTTTAGGTTACCCACTGGTTTATTCGGTTTTTTCAGGTCATGGGTCTAGTTTGGGTCAGTTATTTGGTTAAATTCGACTTACAAAATATAGCAAATTAATAATCTTGATATTTAAATTTGAATTTAATCAATCTCAACAAATATGGAATGCATATAAAAGATTAGTTTAAACAAATAATTATAATTTTCATCATGTCTTACTTATACATTAGTAACCAACACTTAACATAATTATTGATACATTATTATTTTATTTAGTAGTTTCAACATTTTGAGAGGAGTATAAATAAGGTATGTTCGTGGATAGTTATTAATTTATATCGAAGTGTAGTAACTTGTTTTATAATCTATTAATGATGACTATTTCGGTACTCCTCCTATTTTGTGAGAATACCCTCTTTCCTTAATCCAATTACAAATTGAAATGTGGAATATTATATTTATATTATTTTTTAGATTTTAAATAGTGTCTTTTAATCTATTAAGTGGTCCTTGTGACAACTTAACTTAAAATAAGAACCACTTTAATAAATATTTAGAAATTAGTAACTTCCCACCTTAATGTCAAATACATAATTTTCTATTAAAAATATTTATAAATAAAATATATAAGTTACTCTTAATTTTAGAAGAAGATAAATTGATATAAAAGATAAATGAAAACATATTTATATTTCATTAAGAAATAAAATAATGAAAACACTGATCAAATTTTCAGTAACAAACCTTTGACTTTTATTTTAAAATAAATCTCTAATGACTCAAAGATTACCTAATAACTATACTTATTTTTATATTTTTTTCTATTGTTTTTCCACTTAATTAAAATTTAAATTGAACCCAATTTTTGGGAATTGATACCTAACTTTGCTTATAAATAATTTTAGTTATAATTTAATGAAGGTGGTAAGTATAATTTAAGCATAAACTTTACTACAACATATAATTAAGTTCCAAAAATAATTTAGACAATGATTCATAAATCTATAAATCAGAACAGTCTAAGCAATTTTCCACTAAAATAAAAATAATAATTAATGTTCATAGTATGTGTTAATTCTATTGTTTCAAGAATTACTATCAAAAATAATAATTGATGTTCGGAATAGTATGAGATTTTTTGGTGTGTTTTTCTTTTGGTTCGTTACAAATAGGTAATCACATAGTTTGACACTGGTTAAACACTGTAAATAATGAAGAACTATTTACAAGCGTGAAAATTTTGCTACATAGGTAAAGCCTTCGAGTATATTTATTATTATGCCAATGATGGAGAATTATTTGCAAGATTTGATAAAGGCTTGAAAATTTCAAATAAAAAAAACACCTTCAATATATATGAATAATTAATAAAATACATGAATGATATGAATTAGTGATAAAACTGAAGTCTAAATATTTGGTTCTTACAAATCTATCATAATGAGTAACACTAACGCATTATCATTATTAGTTGTACGATTAACTATAAATTTAAATTATATGGATTAACTTGAACACTTATAAAAAAATTGCAAAAGAATAACTGATGATGTTTATAAAAGTTACAATATAAGTTACATCACGATCAGTTCAACTACTAATTATTTTGCTCATGTTTCTCAGTTTGTTCATATCTACTTAATAAAGTTTTTTATTTTTCTTTTATAGGTTTTTTTACATCCTTAAAGCAAAATTTGCCTATCGATGATATTCATGTCTCTTTCTGGACCACAACCCCATGATACTTCATTGTAAACATTGTCGGTATGTTAATGTTATGATGCTAGAGTTTCTGGTATAATGGTAGTATTATGGGGCATTGTTCAGTGTTGTATGATACAGATGCTAAATACTGATTTGTATTCAAACTAGAGATCTGGTATAAACTTTCTATTTCATCCTCATTGTCTCCTATAATTAATGTAATATATTCTTTCAGATCATATTGGATATATTCATTCGGGTCACACTAGATTTGGTTCGGGTTCGGTTCGGTTAGTTTTTGGTTGGTTTCAATTCGGGTCACTTTAGATTTTGGGTCATCTTTGGGTTATGGGTGACTTCGGTTCGGTTGGTTTTGGTTTGGATGACTTCGGTTCGGATGGTTGTGGATTATGGTTTATTCTCGGTTTACAATAATACGGTTCAGTTTAGTTCGGGTCGGTTTGTTTCAAATTTCGGGTCATTTTTCAAGTTATAGTTTTCGGTTGAGATTCGGATTCGGATCGGATTGGTCTGGTTCGGTTTTCAAATTCGGGTCACTTTTTCCAAGTCTAGAATGAGACGAGACTGTTTCTGTATTGTTCTCCTACAAGAGGTGATAGCTTGACTTGACTCAGTATTCCTAGTTTTTGTGGAATTCCAGGCCTAAAAGTCTTGCCTGGATAGGTAAATTGGGATCTTGATGATAATTGCTTGATTAATAGGGAGGAAGCAAATTATGACAATGGTAGAGTCCTAGTTATCATTGGAAAAGGTAAACAACTAGTTAACCATAGTGGTCAAATGGTTGAGAGGCTTGGAAGTGATTGGCTTAAAAACAGTGGGCCTGAGGGATTAAGGGAAATCGTAGATATTTGTATAACTTCCATTTCCAATGGCGTGAAAAGCACCCAGATTGATAACTTTGATACTAGTCAAGAGGGATTTTCAAGTTTGGCTATCATGTTTCCCAGGGGATGCATCAAGGATACTAGGGAATTGCAGGGCTTTGATGGTCTGGCTAACCAAAGAATCTGGGTTTTTGAGGATAATCTAGATTTATTTAGCTAGAAGGGCTTGATTGAAATCACTGATTTGTCTAAACCCTAGCCAACCTTTAGTGGGATGACAACAAATTGAATTCAGTTTCTTCCAAGGCATTGCTTTTTCTTTTCTTCTACTTTACCCGCCCACTGAAATTGGGAGCAAACAAAATTCATCTTTGCAATAATGGATTAGGAAGTTTGAACACAGACATAGTACAAACTTGGGGTTGATTGTAGAACACTGAGGGTGAAAATTAAGTGGGCAGCTTGGGACAGGTTTATTCCAGCCATGGGTTTCGTCTTGATGAAATCAACTAGAAAGTTGAAGGTTTCATTTTTGTTGTGCCCTACTCTGATGGGCATCCACAGAAACTTTTAAAGTGAGGAATTTCCTAGATATTAAGAATAGTAGTCATGGTTCTTATCCCCTTGGGGGACTTTGCTGCTGAAGAAAATTTCTGACTTCTAAGGATTTATAGAGTGACTAGAGGCATATAAGAAACTATAGAATATATTGACCAGACTAGTAACATTAGAGGCAATGGTTATGCCATAGAATATATATCATCTACAAAAACTGGGAGGGAGATGTGAGGGGCATTCTTGGTTAAGGCAATACCAGTAAAATGGTTTGAAAGCATGAAATTGTTCAAAGTTCTAGAAAGAGCTTCCTGGGCAAGGATAAAAATGAAGGGGGGGGGGGGGGGGTCTTCTTGTCGAATTCCTCTATTATGCTCCAAAAAGTTTCCACGAGAGCTATTGATGATAGCAACACCTTTCCCTGATGTAATACAATTCATGACTGGGATTCTCCATTGGTTGGGAAGCCCAGAGCAGATAAAGTTTGGTTAATGAAAGGCCATTCAACTTTACAGGAAAAGTTACCTCTTTTTGTTTGCTCGAGATCTAAAGATATGATGATGAAGCTCACTAGCAACGATGACAATGTCTGTGATGAGTCTGCCTTCGACAACCCCATAATGATTGTGGAAGGTAATGGTAGGAAAGATATGTTGGATTCTATTGGCTAACACTTTACTTTTTTGTAGAAAAAATTACAGCGGGTTATGGGGTGAAATTTACCAGAGGGTGGTTGCTCCAGGTTCTTTTGGGATTAGAGTAATGTAGCAGCTGTTTAGGGAGGGGGTGGGGGAAAGAGGGTTGCCCCTCAAGATGTCAAAGGTGGTCGAAATCACTTAATGCCCAAAGTAAGAATCATGAAAAGCATAGGAGAAGTGTGAGAAAGCGCATAAAAAGGTTGCATAAAATAATAATTTAGCAACAATAAAACCATATCAATTTCACACTTATCAAATCACCCCACACTTATCCTTTTGCTTGTCCCCAACCGAAACTCTCAAGCACAAGTAAACCCAAGCTAATGGAACTCAACAGAAAAGGCAGAGCACAGAAGAAAGGAATTGCTAGCTTTACCAATCAAGGGGGCAATTCAAATTATTCAAAACAATTCATTCTTTCCATAAACATGAAGTCATTCAGAGTTAACAAATGAGAAACAAAACCATAAGAGCCTAGCCCTTATCCTTGAGCCAATCCACCTTTTCCTTCACAAACCATTGAAATGACAAGGGGCATGAAGTAAGATCATATTCCTCACACCTTTCAATGCCACATACTCTTGATCCATAAGAGAAATTAATCTATATTCAGCACAACATTTACATAAATATTTCAATTAAAGCGCTTTCAATTTCTTTCACCACAGACTTTTCTCTCCACCCATGTAGCGACTTTGGGTCAACTATCCCAAATCACAAGGACCTTAGGTAGCTAGGTGATAAAGCACCCCAATTGACTTAATAACAAAGTGGACAAGGCCTGATTTTAGATCAGAATTAAAATTAGCATGCTTAGGATCAGCGGAGTACCTTGCCTTGTTATTTTTCAACCATTTCAATCCAGTTCATTCCAAGGCTCAAAGCTAAGGGCAAAGTTCAGTTGGTGAATATTCTCATTTGTTTCAGCATTTGCAGAACAAAGACTTTAATTCAGAAATTAAAAACAAGAAGAATTTCAAAATTTTACACCCCAAGATCAGCTAACAAACTATACTTCCTCTATGACTTCCTTCCAAATTGAGCAATCACAGCAAGACTTTAACAAATGCAAAAGAAAAGAGCTTAAAGACACACTAAAGGTAAGCTGCGAAGGAGCTTACCCCACCCCACACTTAGAGTGAAGCAAGGTCCTCATTGCTTAGGAAGAATTAACATTGTGCAAGCAATCCAATGGGGAAACAAAATCACACACAGCAGATCAGAAGGGAGCATGTAAAATTTCAAGAGAAGAAAAGGTAAGAATACTCCCTAGAGTCCGCTCAGGGTGTGTAGCAAGGCCAACCCACACTTAAGTTCAGCTAAGCGACAAAGTAAGCAAGCTGAGAAATATAATCTGCAAAAAAAGGGAAACTCAAGTGGAACCAGACAAAAACATCAGTAGAAAAATAAGAGCCAAGGCTCTTGCAGTAAGCATAGCATCAGCCAACACACCACAAACTAAAAAGAAAAGAGCAAAATAAACAACTAAACTAAGAAAGTAAAAAGAGATACAAACTGGTGGGTTGCCTCCCACCAAGCTGCCTAGAGTTAGAGTCTCTGGCTAGACTTCACAAGATAGCATCAAGGAGGGCCGCCACAACAGCTAGCAAGGACTTTCTTCAGTCTGAAATGCCATTGCAAGCGCGGCTTCTTCAAAGATTTAGAAGGTGGTGCCAGAGTATCATCAGATACAGTAGAAATAGGAGTAGCAGAAGAGGAACTCTCAATAAAGGACACTCCTTGTGCAGAAGGTTAAGAAAAAGCAGAGCCAAGGTACTTCTTCAGACGAGCACCATTCACCTTGAAGACCTCTCCAGACTTGTTCTCTAGCTCGTAGGCACCATAGGAAGTGACTCCCACAACCTTAAATGGGCCGACCCAGTGGGACTTGAGCTTTCCAGGAAATAGACAAAGTCTAGAGTTATACAACAATATGTAATCACCAACTCTGAAATCTCTCCTTAGGATCATCTGATCACGGATTCTTTAGAGCGTTCCTTGTAGATCCTTGAGCTGTCATAAGCTTGCTCCTTTAACTCCTCCAGCTCAGACAATCGAAACTTTGGCTTCTCACCAGTAGCATTCAGATCAAAATTCAGGGCTTTCAGAGCCCAATAAGCTTTATGCTCCAGCTCAACTGGGAGATGACAAGACTTCCCATACACCAGCTTAAAAGAAGACATACCAATGGGAGTCTTGAATGCAGTTATGTAAGCCCACAGAGCATCATCAAGCTTGATAGACCAATCATTCCTTGAGGAATTGACTGTCTTTTGAAGAATCCATTTTAGCTCTCGGTTACTCACTTCTACTTGACCATTAATTTGGGGATGATAAGGCAAAGCAACCTTATGAGTCACCCCATACTTAGACATCAAGGAATCAAAGTCCCTATTGCAAAAATGAGAACCACCAACACTAATGATAGCTCTCGGCACTCCAAATCTGGTAAAGATGGTTTTATTCAAAAAATTAACCATAGTTTTAGAGTCAGTAGAAGGGCAGGGGATTACTTCGACCCACTTGGAAACATAATCTACAACAACAAGGATGTAGTGGTTTCCATGAGTAGAAGGAAATGGGCCAGCAAAGTCAATACCCCAAACATCAAACAACTCAACTTCAAGAATTCCCTTCTGAGGCATCTCATGCCTTCTTGAAATGTTCCCCATCCTTTGACAGTTATTACAGTGAGAGCAGAAGTGGTGGGCATCCTTATGTAGAGTGGGCCAGTAAAAACCACACTCTAACACCTTAGCAACTTCTACTAGTGGGACCATGGTGACCACCCGCCTCTCAAGAATGGCAGAAATCAATCACACTATCAACTTCTTCATCAGGGAGGCATCTTCTTATCAATCCATCAGCACACACCCTACAGAGATAGGGGTCCTCCCAAACATAGTGACGAGCTTCAGACAGAAATTTCTTCCTTCGGTTGTAGGTTAGATCATGAGGAATTAAACCACAGGAAAGATAGTTAGCCAAGTCCGTATACCATGGCTCTTTAACTTTCCTAATCACAAAGACTGTCTCATCAGGGAAGAATTCATTTATGGGGACCCCGTCATCTGGAGTATCAAGCCTAGACAAATGATCTATTACTCCATTCCGCTTCCCTTTCTTATCAACAACTTCCAAGTCAAATTCTTGGAGAAGGAAGATCCATCTCAAGAGTCTAGGCTTAGAATCATTCTTTTGGAAGAGGTACTTCAATGCAGAATGGTCCTTATGGACAATGACTTTACTTCATAATAGATATGGCCGAAATTTATCCAAGGCAAACACCACAACAAGTAGCTCCTTTTCAGTAGTGGTGTAATTCTTTTGGGCTTCAGATAGAGTCTTACTTGCATAAGTGATAACCCTCAGAATTTTTTCCTTCCTCTAACTGAGTGCACACCAATAGTATAATTGCTAGCATCTGCCGTGATCTCAAAAGGAAGAGACCAATTAGAAGGAACCACGATAGGAGCAGAAATGAGCTTACTCTTGATAGTCTGAAAGGCCTTCAAACACTCTTAGAACTGAAATTTCACATCTTTCTGCAGAAGATCAGACAAGGGCTTAGCAATTTTGGAGAAGTCCTGGATGAACCTCCTATAAAACCCTGCGGGACCCAGAAAAGATTTGACATCCTTAACTGAAGTGGGAGGAGGCAACTTCTCAATGACCTCCACCTTAGCTTTATCCATATTAATACCATCTTTGAAGACCCTGTAACCAAGCACTATACCTTCCCGTACCATGAAATGACGCTTCTCCCAATTCAAAACCAGATGGGTCTCCTCAATCAGCCAAGTATCCGATCCATGATCAAGACACACATCAAAACTCTGGCCATACACAAAAAAGTCATTCATAAAAATTTCTATGCTCTTCTCAATAAAATCATTAAAGATCGCCATTGTGAGCCTCAATTTTTAAACCCTATCCTATGTTGATTAGATTGATTAGGATCTAGTCGGGTTTTAGGTCCACTTATAACCTAAGATTAATAACTATGTCATATAACAATAATTATTGAAACCTAAGCTAGCTCACAGGAACCTATTATGAGTCGCCACCTAATTTTAACCTAAAGCAAATTAGGAAAGGTAGAGTTCGGGTTCGGGGGCTTGGTATTCGACTTATTTAGGGTTCAAATTACTTTCATTACCCTGCCTAGGTCACTTTTCCTCTACTTAGTTCAATTACGGCTTATTACGAGTCGTTTTTTAACCTAAGTGCGCGCTTCTGATTTTTTTGTATTTTTTTAAATTTTTTGACAGAGAATTAAAGTGGAAACTGAAAGTACCTAGACTAGGGTTTCAGAGGCAGAATTAGGTCAAATTTTGTGTACGTCCGTAGCCACGTATCCCATGTCCGAGACCACGGACCCTAGTTAACCTAATTATACAGAAAAGTCGAATTTTAGAAAAAAATGAAATTTTGAAAAGTCCGGGGCCACGGACAAGCTGTCCGTGGGCCCGGACATTATTTAGAAAAACCTAATTTTTTGAAATTTTAAAATTCTACCGCCGTCCGTGGGTGTCCGTGGCCACGGACAACCCGTCCGTGGTCCCGGACCATAGGTCCGAGGTCCCGGACCACCCACGGACAGGGGTTTTCTGATGATTCCCGACGGTGTTTTCGGCTAAAAAATTATGCACGTGTAGCCTGAAAGATATACAGTACGTTAGTAATTGAAAGATTGCAGTTTGAAGTCTGATTACGCACGAAACTTGACAAACAAGTAACAAGGAAAAAGCAAAAACAATTAGCAATACAGATTCGTAAAAAGGTTAGTTTGAACCCAAAATTTGACAGGGACTTAATAAGGTCGTGGAGAGTTAGAAAAGTAGAATTGCAACCTGTTTTACCTTCAAATTCAAGAGGATTCTTCACGTCGGGATTCTTCGGAGGCTCTGATGGTGCCGGTTCCGGACTGAGTTCGACCCGAGCTTCTGGTTGTTGATTGTTGAAGGTGTTCTTCACGTTTTGGTGGTGGTTTGGTTGATGTTTGATGATTTTTGATGTGTTGGGAATTGGAAAACATGTTTCGGTGTTGATTTCGGTGAGATTTTGGTGTTGTTTTGGTGCTTGAAGGTGCAAAAACGTGGGAGACTGGCTATGGAGAAGAGTTTTGACTGCCTTGGGTTCTAAGAGCTTATGAGATTCTCTTCTTTATCAAAAAACCTATCCCTTTATATAGACTTTCTTAAAGATAAAGAAAATCTAGTAAAAGTAAGATTTTTTGGCATTTTAATTAAATGACTTCCCAAATGAATTTTGCGATGAAATTTTAACCACGTGTCAAGGATGGAAATTATGATTTTTCTGAAGTGGAATCGGATTTTTTAAATGTTAGAATATTTTTAAATTGAATTTCTCGTTAGATTCAGTCAGAAATTGCTAGAAAACTATTGGAAATTCGAAAAATCAAAATTCCAACGCCATTATGCTTAAAATGTCATCCTCTATCATGGGTTAAAATTGAAAAGCATTTCAAGCTGATTTGGGAATCTTTTGGAGGAGAGAGAAAGCCTATAGGAGGTCTCAAGAGCCTTACAAATTACGAAAATGCCCCTGACAACGATGAAACTGCTCCCCATGCTCTGGAATGTGTCGATCGAGCCAGAATCTCTCATTACTTGATCGAAATGCCCCTCACAACACCAAAACCTTGTAGACCCTAACCAGGGGGGGTCATATTTTTGGGTATAACAGATTTCCCCCTGTCAACTGGACTTTGTAATGAATGTGAAAAGTCTGGTTGATGCTTTCGTGATGCCCCAAAATTTGAATTCCACAGAATCCTCCATGTTGTCCGAAACCGCATTGACTACGTCCAGCTATTCGGAGGTGCTGACTACCTAAGGAATAAAACATTGTCGAGCTATTCTAAGGCGCTGACTACCTATAAATGAAAACGTGTCAAGCTATTCTAAGGCGTTGACTACCTAGGATGTGAAAACTGGGTGGTATGCAAATGCAGGAATGCTGAAATGCTAACGACGCTAATGATGCTGATGATGATGCTGATGATGCCGATGATGTTGATGATGCTCGGATGCTTTTGGGGACCAAAACCCATGCCAATGCTCCTGGCTGGACCCAATATGGACTTATTGCCATCACCCCCAAGCCGGTGTGCAGGGATAACTCCTGGTAAAAACCCTGGGGACTTATTGCCTTTGCCCACCATTCGTTGATCCCAAAGTAAGCTGACATAACACAGGAGGATTTATTGCCATCACCTCGCCAACTTTTCTGTCGTCAGGTCTTGTGACACACCTGGATAATGCAACTAGGTCTTATGACGAGCCTATATGAATGAGATGAATGCAATGTGTTTGATGAAAGTGGGTAAGCTAAAGGGTCTTATGACGAGCCTAAGGGAATGCAACTAGGTCTTATGACGAGCCTAAAGGAATGGTTCTAGGTCTTATGACGAGCCTAAGGGTTGGGGTCTAGGTCTTATGATGAGCCTAAAAATGGGATCTAGGTCTTATGACGAGCCTAAAGGATGGTACTAGCTCTTATGACGAGCCTAAGGATGGATCCAGGTCTTATGATGAGCCTAAAGGATGGTACTAGGTCTTATGACGAGCCTAAGGATGGATCTAGGTCTTATGACGAGCCTAAAGGATGGTACTAGGTCTTATGACGAGCCTAAGGATGGATCTAGGTCTTATGACGAGCCTAAAGGATGGTACTAGGTCTTATGACGAGCCTAAGGATGGATCTAGGTCTTATGACGAGCCTAAGGGAATGCAACTAGGTCTTATGACGAGCTAAGGATGGATCTAGGTCTTATGACGAACCTAAAGGTTGGCTCTAAGTGAAAATATGATGAGTGTAGACGGATTAGGGCTTATGGCAAACCTGGAGATGGTAGGGCTCATGACGGGCCTGTGGGTGTTTAAATGTGGAGGAAGGGCTTAGGAAGGGCCTGAGGATGTTTGAATGTGGAGGAAGGGCTTAGGACGGGCTTGAGTGATATGAGAGGGTTTCAAAACCTTGGGTTTCGGGTCTTTGGGCCTCCATCGGTGTCGTTGTTGCAATTGTTAGGGACCAACAATTGCCCCCAGTATTTTTCCTTGAGGCGATCTAGGTTTTCAGGACTTTATGGCAATCGATCGGAACGATCGACTGCCCCTAGTATTTTCTTTGATTAATTGCGCAAAAACAAATCTCATCCTCACAAGGTCAGGGTTTATTTTGATGTGGTGCCTTCTATCCTACACTCAAAGTGTTTGATGTTTGCACTCGTGCCCTCCTTTTGGTCAAGACATCTCAACCATTGAATTTGACATTTGTTAGGTTTACGCGTTCAACCTGTTACTTTCACCCGATTGGATACACAACCATTAAGTCGGAAGTCTTTTAAGCTTATAACGTGGCTATGAGGTGTGATGAAAGACAATGGGACGTTTGAAGGAATGTTTAGGATATGTGGAGCTATAAGGGTGACCAAAGCTGCAACTTGCACCTTTTCCTGGACTTGCTTTCTTCTTCTTGAAGTCGTTTGGCTACTTCGTGATGACTTCGCTTATGAGCTTGGAACTTTGAGTTGTTCCTTGCACCTTCTCTCTTTTTCCTGATTTTGGATTTCTTCGAGGCTTTTCAGGTTTGCCTTTCCTTCAGGGTTCTTGTGTTTCCCAGTTTTGAACTTTGAGAGCCGTTTTTGATGTTAGCTCATTGGGATCCTGTGTCACTTTGGGACCATTTACGGATCGTTTCATCATGTTGGTAGCAGTTTTGCTTCTTTGGATTTGTGAAGTTGCTGTTCGGAAGTCGGGCTCCTTGCTTCCTTTGGTCACCGGGTCGGTTGTTCATCATTGGCTGGCTTGTTTGTGGAGTTTGTAGTGCTGTAAAAGAGGATGTACATGAAAAGCTCAGCGGGGGTGCCTAGGATTTATGTCTGGGTTCATAGGCTTTTTGGCTGTGTGGTGCTGTACCTAGGTGCTTCGTCATCCCTAATAGTTGTGTATCCGTTCTTTGTTACTTTTCATAGGTTTAAGCGTAAATTTACGAATTATCTCCTTCGGTCGGAGTCATGCCGTTTACCTTACCTTTGAATGTGACCTCTCTGGAGTCGTGTAAAAATGTCACGCTCTTTCACTCTTGGTTTTACCGCTCAGGGCACTCTTGCGGAGCGTACACTCAGAGACTTGTTTGCGCATTTAAACAAAAGAAATAAACGTTATCGTCACTTAACTCAGATTGCCCCCAGTATTGTTGTGGGGTTTATTTAACAAACCTTAGAATGCCCAAATTATTTATGGAAGGTGATTGCATGTGTGATGGTAAATGATGGTGGTGAGTGGTGATGGGGTGATTGCTGAATGGTTTATCTTTTTGTTCTTTTGGTGGCAGCAATTTTTGGTTTAAGCTTTGGTGAAGTGGTGGAGAGGTGAAGTGGTAAGACGCATATGAGGGTTATGACGAGGGTGGATGGAATGATGAAATGACTTATCTTTGACCTTGTTTTGACAGCAAAGATGCATACCTAACTTGTAACAGCGGACAATGACTTCCTACTTGCAAGAGGTTTCTCAAATAACACTAAACGAAACATGCAGCAAATGTCAAAGCACGAAAACATCTAAAGAGAACTCATGTCTAACGACGCAAATGAACAGAAGAACATGGAGTACATAGAGAAAATATAAAGCCCTAAGACTACTGCTCTGGAGGAGGTGGACGTGGGAAGACCAAATACATATGAGTCATAAAATCGTCCATACGGCTCTCCATGCGTATCTGCCTACGCTCCATGCGACCCAGAGTAATGTGAAGAGATCTGATATCCCTCTACAAGCTCTCAAGCGTAGCCGGCTGTGGTGGTGGAGCTGGCAGGGCGTAGTAGGAGGAGAGTGGTGTAGGGTACTCGGTGCCCATGTAGCTCGACCCCTCACCCTGGTAGGTGTAACCTCCTGACGGGTCCTCGTGATGTGGGACGTCCTCAGGCTCTGGTGCCTGCTGCCTGGGCCGGACTGGTCTCTGAGAAAAGACTCTGGCCTGCTGTGGGAAAGCCCAACCCTGATCAGCTGAGTAGCCAAGGGATCTCAGCATCTCCATGGTGTAGGTAGGATATAGAGGCTCCCAATCATCATTCCCCATCGGGACCCGTGCACACTCGCATAGCCACTGAATGAAACTCGGGTAAACTAAGGCATGGCGACCGGCCCGGGCTGCTACCATCAGGTGGTCTCTCATCAAGACCGACAACGGGATCAAGCCCTCCTCTGAGTCAGGTGGATGTTGAATGTACCTCATAAGGAAGCAGTAGCGAACAGAGATGTCGTTACGCGCTTTTGGTAGCACGTTATGGGACAAGACCTCCAATAACACCCTGTCAAGAGCAGTAGGCAAGACGGAGGGGAGGATCACCTGCTTCCTTGGCTGATCCCTCGTGGAAGGACGAACACGCTCTGACAGAGTAGAGTGCTGCAGATAGAACTGGCGTGCCTCGCTCTCCAAGGCTGCCATTACCTCTCGTCCCCTGTGCTCAGGGTCACTAGGATGCAAGCAGTAAAAACGCACAAAATCATCTAAACCCACAGTAATGGGCTGACCATGTACATAAGATACCACAGCCCCAGTATCGTCCTGGTCTAAGTTAGCATAGAACTCTATGACTAACTCTCTAACATAGCTCTTCGGGCAAGCAAGCAACCCCACCCAGTGAAGGTGCTGAAGCAGGTGATCGAGATCAAAAGTGGCGATTACCTCATCGCTGAAGAGACGCTCCTGCTGGATGGAAATATCCTGATTCTCATAAAACCAACGCTCCTGCTGAGCTCCTCTGAAACGGGTATGGTCATAGGTAGGGGACGTCTCTCTGCGGCGCCTGCGACGTGGCTGAGAGCCTGATGCCCCAGCCTCAGCTACCCCACGGGAACTCCTACGACCCTCCATGGTACGCCTGTGTATTCAACGAAATAAAAGACATATAATTCTGCAGGAATTTTGACAGAGTTTCCCCTAGATTTTCATGAATCCCGTGCTCTCAAATGCACTCCACACCATATAATCAGTCCTAGGATCTACCATTCATGCAAATTTCTACCATTCCACGAGCTAGAAACGCAAGGAACCTCATTTTGCACTTAAAACGCACTAAACCGAAGTGGGTGATTCTTGGCAATTATGAACAGTTTTAACCTTCCAAACGAACTTTTCACGTTTTAAAATGTCTTTTAAAAGCTAGTTGGCCATTTAAAACATAAAAAAACAAACTTCGAAAATTTGACCCGAGAATCACCGTTGTCGTCTTCTTCCTAGCTCCAAATTTCGTTTTTCTTCATTTCTTCACCAAAATGGAAAAATGAGTAGTCAAAATGTATAGAAAACTTACCCAAATACAATGGTAAAAGAATATTTTGGATTGGAAGTTGAGAGCTGCACGAATCTGGTCTTCGAAAGTCCGCCCTAGACTTGGTTTCGGACGCAAGTTTCTGCCTCTGTAAGTGCTCAAAATGAGAAGATCTTGGTATGGAAATGCTCATAATTGAAAGAGGAATGTTTTGTGAGCAAAATGGCGATTGAATGGAGTGATTTGGTCAAGAAACGAGTGAGATATGGAAGAGAGAAGTTGAGGGTTTGAGAATGAAGGTTGCTGGAATGAAAACGTTCAAATTTGGGCGAAATCCCGATTTGAATCGACTTGGGAAGACCACTAATCAAAACGGCACCATTTGGCGGTCAAAAGGACGCGTCTGAGTCAACGTCCGGGGCCTCGGACGGCGCGTCCGGGGTCACGGACGCCCATTTTTTTTGAAAGTCATTTGCTTGTCTTGAAAAGTAATTGATTAATTTAAAAGAAAACTAAGCAAAACAAAATATTCTCTTTATTCATCCCGAAATTAAAAGAAGAACAATTTATAGAGTTCTAAGAAAACAGAAAATGCTTAGGATTAAATGTCTAAAACGCAAGCTTCCTCTTGACAACTCTTGGCTCGGCTACCCCCTCCTTTCTTCGTTTGAATGCATCTACCTCCTCCTTTCGACCGTATAGCCATTTCTGATAACTTACTGAGAGCTCCAAGTCTTCAGGTGCTAGGGGCTTTACCACTTGAACTTCCCCTTCGAGTCGATCCATCATGATCGCATGAAGAGCCTCATGGTCGTATGCTTTCCTTGGCGCTTCGTATAGCAAACCCTTGGGTCGGTTTTGGGCTCGCCCGATCTGACGGCTGGAACGTCACGGGTGGATGACATGAAAGCTCTCAAAACCAGGTAACGAGATCCCTCCATAATAACCTCCACACATTCGCACTCCTTCAATTTTCTAAGTCGAGACCGTCCATCGGACCTGATGTCCCTGCTGAATAGAGTCCAAGAAAGCCGGCCATCCATTAACTGGTTCCTCGGGGGTGCGTCTTCTAGGGAGATGTTGAATCGTGAACGTTTAGTTGTACTTAGGAATCAGCTTGAGCCGCTCGAGAAGCCAAACTTGCAGAAGATGAATGCTTCCCTCGAAGAAGTAAGGGGTATCCTTTGACTTGGGCCATGAATCCAGACTCTGAATAATTTGTGCGACTATCAATGGTCCCAAGGCGAAACCAGCTCGGACCTGTGGAAACAAAGGGAAAACTTTTCGGTGTATGGCCATGTACGGGGTTCTGAAGAGGTAGATTGCTAGCAACGCGAGATCGAGAAAATTCCTCTTGTGCTCTAAGGAGATCTCAGAGGTAATGAAGTCTGAAAGAGTTTCCACTGGCAATCCCTCGGGCCCTACCATTCCTAGCAACTGAGTCGGACTTAGCCCAAGTAAATGGGAATGGGCCTCGATCAGCGAGGGTGTCAAGTTTGGTACTACTGGGCTAGCTAAGGTGTTGGCCCCCAGAAGTGCGTCGAATTCCTCAGGTAGTAAAGTTAACTCGTTATCTCCAAACTTGAAGAGGTGTTCGACCGGGTCCCAATGGTTAATTGCTGCTCTCAGGAAACCTTCA
Source organism: Limonium bicolor (assembly GCA_023374045.1). Lineage (NCBI taxonomy): Eukaryota > Viridiplantae > Streptophyta > Magnoliopsida > Caryophyllales > Plumbaginaceae > Limonium > Limonium bicolor. The sequence goes on from CM041778.1 coordinate 198,814,621, forward strand.
TGCAGCCGCGTCTGGGATAAATAGGCCAGAGCGTGGAGGATAGACAACTTATTGACCTTCTTTGACCAATTGAACACGTCTTTCATAGTTCTGTCACAAGACTTGATGAATTCGAAGCAGTGGGCCATGGACTTCTTCAGTTTTATCAAGAAAAGAAAACACATACAGGGTATCAATCAGCACTCAACTTTGCTTATGGGCCACAAACAACTGGGACTTTGAACTGGGTTGGGCCAGCTGTGGGGTGAATCCTTATCCGTTCTAAGTCTAGTCATGGGCCAATCACAAGAGCAAACAAGGTTCCACACAAATTCAAAATGTCCTCACCTGACGCTCTAAATAACTTGGGTATGGATCGATCCGGAGAGGTACTTGGGGCGCGGGCCCAGGTCACCACAAAGGAATAGGGCTTGCACGCCATTCTCTTTGGGCTTCCCCACTCTTTTCACGTCACCTGAAGGTGTGTGTCTACGGTCGGGTCTTTGACTGACCAAACAATGGGCTAGGTAAGGGTACTACCAGGAAAATGCTTGGGGCTAAAGCCCAGGTATTAAGGGGGTGTGGTTAGACGACACCCTCCTCTTTTCCCTCACTTATTCACATCACCTAGAAGGTGTGAGTCCCTCACAAGGGATCCTCAAACGGGTCCCGAAGGTGAAATTGGTTTACGTGGACCCTCGCTCTCATATGATGCAAAGGTACAAAAATTTAAATTGCGCACAAAGGTAAACAAACAAAATAATAAAGCCATAAATAAACAATTTTTGAGTTAAGCCCCCTTTCTTAAGATTAAACAAGTTAATATTAAGAAGTGGTCCCCAGCAGAATCGCCAGTCTATGAGCCTCGATTTTTAAACCCTATCCTATGCTGATTAGATTGATTAGGATCTAGTCGGGTTTTAGGTCCACTTATAACCTAAGATTAATAACTATGTCATATAACAATAATTATTAAAACCTAAGCTAGCTCACTAGAGCCTATTCTGAGTCGCCACCTAATTTTAACCTAGAGCAAATTAGGAAAGGTAGAGTTCGGGTTCGGGGGCTTGGTATTCGACTTATTTAGGGTTCAAATTACTTTCATTACCCTGCCTAGGTCGCTTTTCCTCTACTTAGTTCAATTACGGCTTATTAGGAGTCATTTTTAACCTAAGTGCGCGCTTCTGATTTTTTGTATTTTTTTACATTTTTTGACAGAAAATTAAAGTGGAAACTGAAAGTACCTAGACTAAGGTTTCAGAGGCAGAATTAGGTCAAATTTTGTGTACGTCCGTAGCCACAGACCCCATGTCCGAGACCACGGACCCTAGTTAACCTAATTATACAGAAAAGTCGAATTTTAGAAAAAAAATGAAATTTTGAAAAGTCCGGGGCCACGGACAAGCTGTCCGTGGGCCCGGACATTATTTAGAAAAACCTAATTTTTTGAAATTTTAAAATTCTGCCGCCATCCGTGGGTGTCCGTGGCCACGGACAACCTGTCCGTGGTCCCGGACCACCCACGGACAGGGGTTTTCTGATGGTTCCCGACGGTGTTTTCGGCTAAAAAATTATGCACGTGTAGCCTGAAAGATATACAATACGTTAGTAATTGAAAGATTGCAGTTTGAAGTCTGATCACGCACGAAACTTGACAAACAAGTAACAAGGCAGAAGCAAAAACAATTAGCAATACAGAAGCGTAAAAAGGTTAGTTTGAACCCAAAATTTGACAGGGAGTTAATAAGGTCGTGGAGAGTTAGAAAAGTAGAATTGCAACCTGTTTTACCTTCGAATTCAAGAGGATTCTTCTTGTCGGGATTCTTCGGAGGCTCCGATGGTGCCGGTTCCAGACTGAGTTCAACCCGAGCTTCTGGTTGTTGATTTTTGAAGGTGTTCTTCACGTTTTGGTGGTGGTTTGGTTGATGTTTGATGATTTTTGATGTGTTGGGAATTGGAAAACGTGTTTCGGTGTTGATTTCGGTGAGATTTTGGTGTTGTTTTGGTGCTTGAAGGTGCAAAAACGTGGGAGACTGGCTATGGAGAAGAGTTTTGACTGCCTTGGGTTCTAAGAGCTTATGAGATTCTCTTCTTTATCAAAAAACCTATCCCTTTATATAGACTTTCTTAAAGATAAAGAAAATCTAGTAAAAGTAAGATTTTTTGGCATTTTAATTAAATGACTTCCCAAAGGAATTTTGCTGTGAAATTTTAACCACGTGTCAAGGATGGAAATTATGATTTTTCCGAAGTGGAATCGGATTTTTTAAATGTTGGAATATTTTTAAATTGAATTGCTCGCCAGATTCAGTCAGAAATTGCTAGAAAATTATTGGAAATTCGAAAAATCAAAATTCCAACGCCATTATGCTTAAAATGTCATCCTCTATCATGGGTTAAAATTGCAAAGCATTTCAAGCTGATTTGGGCATCTTTTGGAGGAGAGAGAAAGCCTATAGGAGGTCTCAGGAGCCTTACAAATTACGAAAACGCCCCTAACAATGATGAAACTGCTCCCCATGCTCTGGAATGTGTCGATCGAGCCGGAATCTCTCATTACTTGATCGAAATGCCCCTCACAACACCAAAACCTCGTAGAACCTAACCAGGGGGGTCAAAATTTTGGGTATAACAGCCATCATACAACGCTGAAATGTGGGTGGAGCATTACAAAGGCCAAAGGACATCCTCCTATATGTAAAAGTACCATAAGACAGGTGAAGGTGGTCTTCTCCTGATCCTCTGGCGTGATGAGAATATGAAAATAACCACTATACCCATCAAGGAAGCAGTAAAACTCTTGCCCAGCTAACCGCTCCAACATCTGATCAATAAACGGTAGTGGAAAGTGATCCTTCCTTGTGGCATCCTTCAAGTGCCAACAATCGTTGCACATCCTCCAACCAGTGGTTTGCCTTTGGCGAACCAACTCGTCTTTCTCATTGGGAACTGCAACTATTCCCCCTTTCTTGGGAATAACTTGCACAGGAGAAACCCAATGGCTATCAGAGATGGGATAAATGATACCTACATCATGAAGCTTCAGACTTCAGCTTTCACTACTTCTTTCAGGTTTGGATTCAATCTCCTCTAGGTCTGCCTCATTGGCTTGACACTGTCTTCCATGTAAATTCGATGAGTGTAGAACCCTGGGCTGATCCCTTTAATATCTGCCAATGACCACCCCAAAGCTCCCTTGTGCCTTCTTAACACCTCCAAAAGTCTAATTTCCTGCGAAACATACAAAGATGAAGAAATAATAATAGGCAGGGTGCTACCCTCTTCTAAGAAAGCATACTTTAGATTTGAAGGGAGAGTTTTGAGTTCAAGAGTAAAGGGCTTCTCTATTGAAGGAACAAGCCTCTAGGTAGGCCTGTCCAATGGCTCCACGGGAGGAGCATAAGGGCGAAAGTAGGATCAACCCTGGTTGAGCTGCTGGACAATAGTAGCTACCTCAGTGCTCTCCTTATCATCCTATTGAGTGACATAACACCTGCTCTACCAAATCAGAATTCTCAAGCAACGAAAAAGAGTGATCAACATTCTTAGCAACACGAGCATCATAATCATCAAAACAATCATCAATGACATCAACTGAAAGCATGGCATGAGAAGAAGAATTTTTTCTCATCATCCTAGTAATATCAACTCTGAGTTCCTCATTATTAAACTTAAGAGTGATCTTTCCCTTGTCAACATCAATGACAGTTTTAGCAGTTCACAGAAAAGGTCTACCCAAAATCAATGGTACTTAAAAATCTTCATCCATATCAAGAATGACAAAATCAGTAGGGAAGAAGAAGTTACCAACTCCTACCACAACATTCTCAACCATACCTAGAGGTTTGATTGAAGAACGATCAGGTAATTGCAAGTTAAAATGTATTGGAACAAGCTCACCAGCAGGAAGCTTCTTAAACATTGAATATGGCATCAAATTTATACTCGCTCCAAGGTTGTAGAGTCCAAAACCACAGTCCTTGTCTCCAATGGTGCAAGGGATGATGGGCTGCCCTGGATCTCCACACTTCGGAGGAAGCTTCTGCTGGATGGCTACAGAGCATGTCTCTGTCAGCTGAACGATCTCACTCTTCTTAAACTTTCACTTGTTAGAAATCAAATCCTTCACAAAGCGAGCATAGTTAGGCATCTTCTTGATAGCATCAATCAAGGGAATATTGATAGTAAGCTTAGAAAACACATTCAAAAACTTCCCAAATTGGTCATCAAGTTATTTTTCTTTCAATCTATTAGGAAAATGAAGTTCCTTAGGAACCACTTTACCCATGGAATTTTTAGCAATTATAGTATGAGAAGGGGAAGATATAGGAGGCTGGGTCTCCTTTGAAACTACCTCAGGAGGGGCTGGAGGCCTTGACGGTGCACCAATGCTAGAAGAAAGAAGACGGGACTCTTCGCCAGTTTGGTCCTCAGCCACTTAATCTTTATCTATCAGTTGCTTCCCACTTCAAAGAGTAACTCCCTGATAAACCTCTGCTTCATCAGCATCTAAGACAGTCACTACCTTCATCTGCTCTTTTGGATTAGGATCCAGGTGAGAAGGTAATGAACCAGGAGTCCTTTGATTCAATAAAAACTGAGTTAGATGTTCCATGTGCTGCTCAAGCTTCTGCCGACCTGCAGTCAGAGTCTGATTGGTAATCATCTGCTGCTCATACTGACTCTGTTGCTTGGCTAGTTGGCTTCCAATTTAGCCAACAAATTTGCAAGATTGAATGTATTTGAAGAAGAAGGGTCTGATTGCTGAAACTAAGATTGCTGATTCTCATTGTAGGAAGGCCAAGTAAAACCAGGAGGCACTCTCTGAGTAGGCTGCTGAGGCCTCATCTGATATGAGTTCAAGGAATTATTGGGGTTGCCATACCTCAAGTTCGGATGCTGATTCTGAACCCAAGGCTGCCTATTGAAGGATCATCCCACAACATTTGCTTCTTCATTTCGTCACATCTTAGCTATCTCTGGGCATGATTCAAATTCATATGGCTCACAACATTGACAACACAATAAATCATTGGAGCTCGATGAAACCTTCTTCACAGAATGAGCAGGAGCTTTACCCATCGTAAGATACTCCAACATCTTCAACATGTGGCTCATGGTAGTCTCTATCTGAGCCTACTTAGCAGCCATCTGCTCTAGAATAGGGTCTACATCCCTAGAGGAACTAGAACCCGCTGAATAAACTCTACCACCACTGGAGCTCCACTGTCTCAACTCCTCAAAGTATGACTCCATAGCAGCCATAAACTCTTCACCATTCTTAGCTAGTTGGTTACCTCCCAAAGCCGAGCGCACCTCACCCTTGTTCTCTTCTCTAAGCCCATGGAAGAATCCAAGTGCTAGAGATGTAGTGTCCTGTCCATGGTGAGGGCACTGAGGCAGAAGCTCCTTGAAGCGGTCCCAAGCTTCACAAACTATCTCAGATCCTGACTGCATGAAAGTCATCAACCCAGCAATCAACTAGCGAGTCGTAGAGATTGGAAAGTACTTCTCATAGAATTTCTATATCATCTGATCCCAAGAAGTGATAATGCCTGGAGGTAGGCGATGATAACATTTTGATGCCTCTCATGAAAGACTGTTTGAAAATAAGCACAACCTCGCATACTCCTCCAAACCAGGAACAAGACCCAGAGTGTCCAGATGAACAAAGAACCGGTGCACATGGTCTAAAGCATCTGCAGGGTCTGCTTCAGAGAAACACCGAGCTGGATGATTGTGCACAACAGTTGATTGATGTGAAGGTTTCAACTTTTGCCACTCAGCAAGTAACTCTGCAGTCAACTGTGGAAGAACAACCGGGCTCCCTCTCAGAGTAGTAGGCGGCCTATTGATTGTACCCATCGTAGCATTATACCGGTCATTCTCGATTTGAGGAATATTATCAGCCATGTCGAAATCTAGTTGCCTTCTCACTCTGAGAGTTTGGAGGAAAGTCCTTTCGATCTCAGGATCAAAATTTGCTTCAGGAGGACCAAAGGAACGCGTTCTGCTTATCCACTAGGTACCTGCAACAGCAAAGAAGAAAGAAACAAAAGGAATTGAAATTAGAACTAAATAAAGCAATAGAGAGATAACAATAAAAAATTAACAAAATAACTAAAAAAATAAAATCAGAATAAATTGAAAATAAAATCAAACAACGAGAATAATAGAAACTAAGAATAGAATAGAAAATAGTAATAAAATAAAATGAAAACAAAGAAACTAAAAAAACTGAAATAAAATAAAATTAAAATTAAATTAAACAAAACAAATGACAACCAAAGTCAAGGACTAGACAAAAGTCAAGTCCCTAGCAACGGCGCCAATTTGCAAATGGGAAATTTAACCTACTAAAAGCTAAGAAACAAATCCTAGAAATTAATAAATTAAAACCCTACAGGTTGTAAATACCCGATCACAATAATAAAGTAAATTAAGCAAGTTATCGAGGTTGAACCGTGGGACTTTGTTAGTAAGTCTAGTCCTAGAAAACTAATGAGAAAGTTGGAGGGGTTGTTGGTTGTTTTGTTGAACTAAAAATATGTGAAATAACAAGTAAGTAAATTGGGTGAAAAGTAAGGGTGAGATGGAACTCCGGGTCAGGATGTTTCTCTTAGATAGATCTAGCAATTCCTACAGTTTTACACGAGAGTGGATTGACGAATTCTTTAATTTTCTTCTCTGCACTAAATCCTAGTATCAGAAAAGCTCACCTAACAGAATATGCGAGTTCTAATCCAGAAACAAGCAGAACACGTACAGGTGGATTAAACACAAAAATTAATTTAGCTCCTGAGGGAAAACCTAATATATCCAATTTGATTATGCACAAGTTTTCAGATTTATATGACTTTTATATTACTCACCAATCAATTCGTAATAAGATTCGCAAGGAAACTCAGATAATTCACGAGATTAAAGGAAATGCGCAAAAATTAACATTAATATGAAACAATCCAAGAAATCTCATATACAAACTGCAGAAAGATAAAACTAAATCATATCCAAAATACTACAGCCTTCCCCAGAGTCTAATTCTTTTAGCCTAGCATGTTCGTAAAATAGACTGAAGAAGATAGTAGAGAATTCATCTGGTGAGAATGGATGAATCCTGAATCAGCTATCCAGTTCTATGATCTGCTAGGAGAAAGGTTGATGACGATGGATGTTTCTCTTGCAAGTTAGGGTTGTAGACGTGAGCGGAGAGAGGCACTATGAGTCTAAGTGAATTCAATTGTCCCTTTGTTTCTCCATCTCGCATTGTTTTAAATAGAATTTCGCACGCACAATACACACATCCGGCTAAGCTGTCCAGGTGGGAGAGCCGGACAAGACACAGAGCTATCAGGCGAAATTTTGCCGTTTGTGAGACGTCCGGACCACCTGTCCAGGTCATAGGGTCAGACACACCGGCTGGACAGAAATATAATAATAATCTCAGTGCTACACTCGTGGTCATAAATATAAATGTCCTCCTGAGAGCGTCCGGACCATAGGGTCGGACATGTCGTCCGGATATGTGTAAGATTCGAAGAGAGAAGTTTAGAGTGTGACCAACCCTCTGTTCGGGTCGCTTAGCTGGACAGGTTCAATGCGTCCGGACCAAAGGGTCGGATGTTGGTCCGGACATGGCCAAATTTTGAATTTTTGAGGTGTCTGGACCACCCGTCCGGACCATAGGGTCAGATGTAGATTTGGACATGTGTATATTTGTGTTTCTTTGCTCCGAAACTTCAAAAGAGTCCAGATTCTTCATTTGAGCTCCGATTTGCTCCTCGTTTGCGACGTTGGAAAGCTTGTGAGGAGACCTATACATTCTCATAGTTATTTTATACTTTTGAAATACAAATTGGCATCATTTCTTGCCCAAAGTAAGAATCATGAAAAGTATAGGTTAAGTATGAGAAAGCACATAAAAAGGTTACATAAAATAATAATTTAGCACCAATAAAACCATATCAATTTCACACTTATCAGCAGCTTACATGTTTTCAAGGGATAAAGTGGAACGTAGGATACTACATTTAAAGTCTACAAAGGCAGAGATTGCAACTTTCCTTGACCAACTACCCCTGGAAAAGTGATACAAAGCTTACGATGATGGTAGACGGTGGGGCCATACGTCATCTAATTTGGTGGAGTGCTTTAATGAGTGATGAAGGGTGCTTGCATGCTTCCGGTGAAATAAATAATAGAGGCCACACTGTACAAATTAATGGGTTATTTTGTGTAGAGTATTCAGACATATACTGCGCAGAGAAATTCAAATGCGATGTTTACAGAACATTTGGTCAACACAATGAATTTAAACGGTCAATACGCAAGAAGACATAGTGTTATACTCTGTGACCCAATTACACCTATTTTTGAAGTTGATGACCAAAGTGATAGTACTGTAAGACGTCCTCGTGGTAAGTTTAAGGTATCAATGGTTGACAAAACTTACGAATGCGGAGAGTAGCAAGCGTTCAAGTACCCCTTGTTTTCATGTCATAGCCGTGTATGCGAAATCATCAGGAACTCATTGGCAGGACTATCTTGATGATGTCTACAAGTTGGATACGATGATTAAGGCGTTTGGCAACTTCATTTTAATACCCTAGGAAACTAGAGCAACTGGCCAGAGTACAACGGTCCCATCCTTGTACCAAACCCAATGCTGGAAAGAAAGATCTGAGGACGCCCATCTCACTCCTGAGTTTGTTAAAGGTTAGTAAGATAGATTGACAAAAACGTCACAACAAATAAACAAAAGCTTTATATCGTGGCCATAGTAGAGAGTTTTTCACTAAGATAATTACATAACGCAAGGAAGACAATTATATGTTCACAAGTACATATCTTTCTTTCCCCGTTTGCCATACAACAAAAATAGGGAGAAACTACACGACTTAAGTTATTGAAAAGGCCATGACATTTCATAGATTACAAACTACAAGTTTGATAGAGACAAGCTAGATAGAGTGGCGGTTTGGTGCATCCCAAGTGAAGACATCTAAGACATGGGTTTCATCATCGGAAAAAGCCGTGAATAGTGGTGATTCAGCGGTGGTAGAAGTGTTTGATTCATCAGAGTCTATGGTAAAATCCATGCAGTGAAGGGATTTAGTATGAGATTGAGTAGCACTTGAGGTGACAGACCAGGCTGTGAAAGAGTCTGAGTCTGGTTGGACATAGCTTTGTCCAACATATTTCTTTGGGTGTTTTGTGAACATATGTGGAATGGACAGCTTGCTCATCCGAGCTTGATGAACTTTGTGGCTCTTTTTTCATGTTTTGAGAGGTGAAGGAATGATTGTGAGTGGTAAAATTGTGATCAAGGTTTTTATAGATGCTTGGGGATTTGCTCAACGACTGACCGGAGAGGGGTAATAAATGAGGTGCCGCGTCTTGCAGTCTATGATGTAGGCTTTTTAGGTGTCATGTTAGGTGAAATACCCCGAACTTAAATATGGTGATTAAATTATTTTAATATGGTATTTAAGAGTCTAATAGTGCCTAAGTAATTTTGGTAAGGAAAAATAAATCCAAAAGAAAAGAGAAAACGCTTAAAAGCGAAAAACGCTAAAATAAGCGTTATGCAACTATAGGAGGTACGAGACCTCGGTTAGAGTATTATATGGATTACTAAGGCTTATTCATGCCTAATTAATGTACGGGAACATTCCCGAAGAAAACGGATCCAAATAATGAATTAAAATGCTAATAAAGCTTTAGCGCACGTTTTTCGAGAAAACCCGAAAACGTGATTTTGAGTGGTCAAATGAACCTGTAAAAATTATAGTTCATTAAATAACTATAATTAAGAACTAATGGAAGCTTAATAATCAATAAAATTAAAGAAACGAGAAATTCCAGAAAACGGGCCCAGTTAGTGAATAGTGCAAAAACCGGGCAAATTAACGAGCGTTTTCTGTAAAAGACGAAAAACGCTCCAGCTCTTGTGTACATAGGGGACCGGTTTTAATTAAATAAAGCAGCCCCCTCACATGACTAGTTAGCTACTAAAATAAGTCAAAAAGCAAAAGTGGGATAAAGTACAAAAAGTAAAACAAATACTCTCTTTCCTCACTTTTTCTTCTCTCTCTCTCTTATTTTTTTTCCCACCGTGAGTACTCCCTCCTTCCTGCTCCTCTCAGCCGATTTTGAAGTTCCAAAACAGCTCCCATGGCAGCCTCTCTTCATCTCTTGCTCAAGCCACATAAATGCTCCAAATTAAAAACAAAACACATATTTGTGTTCCTCTCACCAAGGGCTACACTTCCCTCTTTTAGAAATTTCAAAATGGTGAAGTTGACCACCATGGGTATACCTCCATACATGAAGAAAATGGCATTTTCTTGGAGCCTCCTCTTTCTTCTAAGGTGAAAATTTTCATGAAAAACTCATCTTTTCTCCATCTTCTAGTGAGGCCGATTTTTAACCCCTTGTAATGCCTTGTTCTTTCTTCATTTGAGCTATTCTCCAAGCCTCCAATGGTGTATTAGAGCCTCTCCTTTGATTCATGGCAAGAACCCATTTCTAGGGTTTCAAAGGTAATGCCAATCTTAGTGTTTTAAGCACTTCCTAGTAATCTTGAATAATTAATGAGTTAAGTATCTTTGCTTAATCTCATTTTCCATATTTAATTTTGGGCTGGAGCATTGGCAAATACATTGCCCACTTGACCGTTAATGGATGGGAGAAGAGAAGAAGAGAATTTAAAAGAGGATTAGAATATTCAAGGTAAGAAAATCTACCTTAATTACTACCTTGATGTTTTAGAATTTTTGGGAATGGGGAAAACCAAAAGAATGAACCTAAAACTGGATGGAAAATGTGTTTGGATGAAGTAGAAAGAATTTGTAAGTTGTTGTGTGAAATAAGGGCCTTAGAGCCAAGTAATTTGTATATGTATATTGGTATTGTTGTTTGAGGAAGTGTTGGTAAATTATGATTGCTTTGATTGCTGGTAGGACCCTTGTATGGGTGTGGCTAGTTTAGGAATGATTTTGGTGAGAATGAATGGAGTTGGATGTGCTAGGTTTGTAGGCAAGTTATGACAAAATTTTAGTAGAAAATAAGCATTTTTGGATGTCTTGGTGAATGGGAGAACCAAGGTGTGTATTGGGTTGAGTAGATATGTTTGATAAGCTTGAAATGAGTTAGTGTGCTTGACCTTGGTAATGGAGGATCGATTTGAGTATAGATGATGCATTTATCTAGGGATGAATTGGAATGGTCAAGAGGGGTGAGAACAAGAGGTAGGCTGTCAAGAGAAGTTTAGAAATGCACTAGAGTGCATAAGTGCAAAGATGAGTATTGAAGTTTGTAGAAATTGAGCAAGAATTTGAGTAAGGAATTTGAGTAATGATTTGAGGAGGTTTAGAGTATGATTAAGAGTGTTTAAGGTGGTTAAACATGTTAGGAAGCATATGGAAGGTTAGAGAAGAAATTGAGAGAAGATTGGAGTTGAAACCAAGTCAAAATAAGCATTCTGCCTTCGACCTACCCAGAGGCTGGGTCGGTCGGTGGGTCGGTTGGACCCAGAATCGCTTTCTGACTTTGACCTACCCAGAGGCTGGGTCGGTCAGACCCAGGATCGCTTTCTGACTTCGACCTACCCAGGGGTCTGGGTCGGTCGGTGGGTCAGTCGGACCAAGACAAAAAAAAATAAAGTTAAAAATTAATTAGATATATATGTATACACATGTATATATATACATGCATATAAATATGTATAAGTAAGGTATTAATGCTAGAGTAAAGAAGGAGTTGTAAACTTAAGAACATGTGAGTAAAACTAAGGATAACGGGATAACGGGGTTAAGTACGGAGTATTAGTTTTACATACCGTAGTACCTTGTATTAATAGAGATGTTTGAAACGTCATCAGTGGAACGAGTGTGAACCAAGGAACGGGAGGTCACACGGTAAATTTAAACCCCGGTGTAAGGTATGATTTTCTCATGCCCCGTATGCTAACCGAGTTACTCTGATTTGTGTGCTTGTATGCCGGCTAATCAAGATTAAAGCATGAAAACGGTTTATTGCCTTTCACTGTATGTCTTGTTGTACGTTGTATGAGCTAACCCTTCTTGATTGATTGTGTGGCTTAACTTAGTGTGTAGACCGACTCATAGATGAGTCTTGTTGTTAGTGACTCTTAGTAAGAGTCGTGTTGTGAATTAAAGAAACGTAGAAATGCACTAACCTAAAGAACCATGAAACTATAATGCAAACCAATGAACTCACTTGAATGTGAGAGAGTGTACGGGACTAGTAACCTTCCGATAAGAGAACCGAAATGAACAATCCACAAAACAATAAGTAGTGGAAGTATATATAAGTAACCTCTAATAGAGGTATTGATGGTAGAGCAAGACATGAACCATGAGAGTAGTAAAGAATGATGAGGGATCTCCAAACCCCTTAGCAACTAGTTGACCCACTATGAGAGGACCCGACTGATGTAAGTAATGTCCCGAACATGAGAGTATTCGATACGTTGGGGAAACCCTTAAATCTGAGAATACTAGACGGTGGTAATTCCCTAAGCTAGTGGAGGTTATCGAGAGAGATACTTCTAGGCTAATCCTTGAGATTGTAAGATACTCCGAGAGAGGAGTGTTGGGAATTTGAGTAGTCCGGTAAAAGCGAACATTTGTGTATTTGAGGAGCTAATTGTATAGCCCTTTGTATTTGTAGGCCCGGTGGCGAGTCTTGTGTGTGACTCCGCCCAGAGGCCAACAGTAATGAGTATTGAGTATTGCGTATTTATGAGTAAAGTAATGAGTACTGAGTAAGGAGTAAGTATGAGTATGTAATGAGTACCGAGCAATGAGTAAGTACAAGTAAGGAGAAGAGTATGGGTACTGAGTATGTGAGAGCAAGTGATGAGTACTGAGTAAGAGTAAGTATTGGTAGTAGTGAGTACTGGGTAAAGCATGAGTAAATAATGAGTAAGGTATTGAGCGCAGTGTGAGTAAAACACCGAGTAAGTAAGATTAAGCTTGGTGTAAATTTTGTGAACCCGAGCAAGGAGAAAGAGAGCATCCGATGAAACCGGGTGAACAAATAACTAAATGAATGATTGACTGACAAATTGTCTTCCTTGGTAGGTAACGAACCTTGTATATGTATGTAAGTATTGTTGATGGTATTGTTGTAGTATTAGTATGTATGTATGCATGTAAAATGAACTCCATGTATATCTGACCCAAAGTAGTCGGCGTACCGCGGTTAGCACGCGGTATATGCGGATTTCATATGCAGCAATTTTGCTGAGCCCCTAGGGGCAGCGTTTTTATTTTTACAAGTATTCGAAGCTGACCACCGTTCGAGAGAGTAGGACGGGGTTGCTATGTGAGCATGGGTAGTTGAGTAATAGGGATTGTATTTGTAATGTATTGCGAATTTGGAAGTCCAAACTGTATCGGTAAATTGAGGATTGTAGTAGACTCGGTATAGTAAAGTATTGTATTGGAGTTGTGTAACGACCCCAAAACCGGCCTAGGAGTTAGGGCCGTTACACGCCGCGAGTCTATTACCTAACGTCGCAAGGCTCTAACGCAGAGCCAACCCCAAACCAAAACAAACCTTGAATAAATATCGAAAAGAGCTTACAATATCCAAACGAGTTCATAAGTCAAATACCAAAGTAAGGCCCGAGGGCTACATAAGATCCAATAGCTTCTACAGCGCTAAGCGATACAAAAGTCTAATTAAACATAAGGAAACGAACAGCTCCAGAGGGGGATAAAGAGAGAAGATCCCGCGAGCTCAATCTGCAACATAAGTAAAAGGGGTGAGCTAAACAGCCCAGCAAGCAGAAGACTTCCTCAAGGAAGCCCACTCAAAACAGAAGTAGAAGGTTGTATAAACAGAGGGAAGCATAATCATTTATAAACAGACGGATCAGAATTACGGATCAGAAAGTAGAGCGGAACATCACAACAAATCATAGCCGGACCTTCAGAATCAGAAACAAAGAGGTGGGATACTAGAAACACACTAGCACAACAGAAGGACTCACAGAACGTCCTATGGATCCGAAGATCCCACAACAGAAGCCGTAGAGACAGCTAATAGACCCGTCGGTCACAAAATGCCTAAGGGAGACCCTAAGGAGCGTAATCAGAAGGAATTCCTACGCAGCATGCTACGGGACAGCCCGACCCGACTATCCAAGGCTCAAAAGCAACGTAACTAGGTCCCAAAACCAAAAAGCTCAAAAAACAGATCTTAAGTGCATGGAAATGCATACAAACAGCATAAGAAGTTTATACGCAAGTAGGGGAATCCAACCCCGCAAACGGAACTCACAACGGAGCTGAAACGGAGAAGTTATGCCAAAAACAGAGGCATGTCCGAACTTGCGTCCGACCTTGCAAGTTCGGACAGAGGCCGAGAAACAAAGGTCGCAGAAAACATAGCGTCCGAACTTACATCCGGACATTGAAGTTCGGACGTAAGTCGAGAGTCAGGAGACAAAACCATCGTCGTGTCCGAACTTGCGTCCGACCTTGCAAGTTCGGACACATGTCGAAAACTCATATCGAAAACCCGTCCTCGCATCGTGTCCGAACTTACAAGTCCGGACCGATGTTCGGACACCTCAAAATCTCGAAAAACAGAGGCGCGCCAGACGCACTGTCCGAACTTCAATGTTCGGACAGACGTCCGGACATCGCGAAAACAGCAGTTCGCAACAGGGAACAGAGGTAGAAAAACAACATCAATTCATCAGCAACTCACACAAATTCCACAGAATTGTAAATCAGTACCCTCAGGGGTTTAGCCAATCGATAAACAACACAAAACCGGAGTGAAAACACCCAATCACAACGCAATGCCAACTCAGAAAAGACTAGAACAAAACAGTCCCCGAGGGTGAATGAACAACCCCGATTCCATCCCCCACTTACATCGAATTCGCAGCGCAGATTCAGTCCAGACAATGTCCACACGCAGCCAGACGAACAACAGTAGAGAAGGAGCCCAGATCAACGCTGAATTCACAACCGAGCAGCCCAAACATCAGAAAACTGTCTCTCTCAAAACCGAAGCTAAAACCCCCGAAATTGAAAGAGGAATCAAACCTGAATTACAGCAGAGGAAAAACAACGACGACAGGCCAAGAATCGAACCGAACGCAGCAGCAATCGCACCGGAATTCAGAACCAGATCAGCAAGGGGAAAGAGAGGAGGAGCGCACAAACTGTCGAGAGGGAATACCACGTCTTGAGAACTGAACGGGAAAACTGAGCGAGAAAATAAAAATGATGATGGACTCCCTTTTTCCTTACTAATGACTTACCAAAATAAAAGAGAGGGGAAAAGACCTCCTCGTCCCTCTTCTTTTAACTTAAGGACTCCGACGTCCCCTCAACTACACAAGGCACCACATAACATAAGCAATAACATAAACCGGAATGTTATAAAATCTGAAAACGAAATACAGAGTATTACATCTCTCCCCCCTTAAAAGGAATTTCGTCCTCGAAATTCAACATACCTCACTGCTCGAAGAGAGAAGGGAACTTGGCACGCAGCTCTTCCTCGAGTTCCCATGTCGTCTCTCGCTCGGACTGATCTGTCCATTGAACCTTCACCATAGGCAGTGCCTTACTACCGAGCCGCCGAACGTCACGAGCCAAAATACGCACTGGAGCTGCCTCATATGTGAAATCATCCCGGAGTCGAAGCTGACCATAAACAATTACATGGCTTGGATCGTGAAGGTACTTCCTGAGCATCGACACATGGAAAACATCATGCACCCCTGCTAAAGCTGGTGGTAATGCCAATCTGTAAGCCACCGGCCCAACCCTCTCAAGCACCTCGAAAGGTCCCACAAATCGAGGACTCAACTTGCCTCGCTTACCAAAACGGACAACTCCACGAACCGGAGAAATCTTCAGATACACGTGGTCCCCAATCTGAAACTCAAGCGGACGACGCCTCTGATCTACATAACTCTTCTGCCGGCTCTGAGCAACCAACAGACGCTCCCTGATAGTCCTGACCTTGTCCACCGCTCCCTGCACCAATTCAGGACCCACAATCGCCCTCTCTCGTAAATCATCCCAGCAAATAGGAGATCTACAGCGCCTACCATACAAAGCCTCAAATGGGGCCATCCCAATACTCGATTGAAAACTATTATTGTAGGCGAATTCAATCAGAGTCACATGCTGATCCCAACTCCCGCCAAAGTCTAGCACGCACGCCCTTAGCATATCCTCCAAAATCTTGTTCATCCTCTCTGTCTGCCCATCGGTCTGAGGATGATATGCTGAACTGAAAGCCAACTTCGTCCGTAAAGCCTTATGCAGGGTACGCCAGAAGCGAGATACAAATCTCGGATCCCTGTCCGAAACGATCGTCGCCGGCACACCGTGCAACCTCACAATCTCATCCACATAGAGTCGAGCCAGACGCTCAAGGCTGAAAGTCTTCCTCACAGGCAAGAAATGAGCGGACTTCGTCAACCGGTCTACAATCACCCATAGCGCATCATACCCAAAAGATGTCCTAGGAAGCCCCACAATAAAATCCATCCCAACGCTCTCCTATTTCCACTCAGGCACGGGAAGAGACTGCAAAAGACCCGCAGGCCGCTGATGCTCAGCCTTCACCTGCTGACAGGTCAGGCAACGAGCTACAAAATCAGAAATCTCCCTCTTCATATTCGCCCACCAGAAAGATTCTCTGAGGTCCCGGTACATCTTCACCCCTCCTGGGTGTACAGAATAAGGAGCTCCATGAGCCTCCTGCATAATCTCACGCCTAAGATCGCCTCCACTAGGCACACAGACTCGGCCTCTAAAGCGTAGACAGCCATCACTAGACACCGAGAACTCAGACTCCTGGTCATCCGCCAGCCTCTCCCGGATCTTACACAACTCAGCATCAGCCCTCTGACCATCTCTAATCCGCTCAAACAACGTAGACTGGACCTGAACTGAAGCAATCATCCCAGCTCTGTCAGCCCAGACAACCCAAATCCCCATGCGCTGAAGTTCATGAGCAGACCTCTGAACCCCTGACATCAAACATACAAGTCCCGGAGCACCCCTACGGCTCAAAGCATCTGCCACCACATTCGCTCTACCCGGATGATAGAGGATCTCCAGGTCATAATCGTGCAGAAGCTCCAACCAACGCCGCTGTCTCAAATTCAATTCCTTCTGCGTGAACAGGTATTTGAGACTCTTGTGATCCGTGTAGACCTTACACGTCACCCCATATAGGTAGTGCCGCCAGATCTTAAGGGCGAAGATCACAACAGCTAACTCTAAATCATGGGTGGGATAATTCTTCTCGTATGGCTTCAGCTGACGTGACCCATACGCTACTACCTTACCCTGCTGCATCAGAACACAACCAAACCCTTTGTGGGAAGCGTCACAGAACACCTCAAAGCCATCCGTCCCAGAAGGCAACGCCAATATCGGAGCTGAGGTCAACCTCTTCTTCAGCTCCTGGAAACTCTCATGGCACGCCTCGCTCCACTCAAACTTGACATCCTTCCTAAGAAGGTGAGTCAAGGGCGACACAATCTTAGAGAATCTTCCGCGAACTTCCTATAATACCCAGCCAAACCTAGGAAACTGCGCACCTCAAAAACATTAGTGGGCTTCGCCCACTCCATGGTCGCCCTAATCTTCTCTGGGTCCACTGAAATACCACCCTCAGATGCTCCTCATGCTCCTCAGCACTTTTGGAGTACACCAAGATATCGTCAATAAACACGACCACAAAAGAATCCAAGAAAGGCTTAAAAACTCTATTCATCATATCCATGAAGAACGACGGGGCGTTGGTCAAACAAAAAGGCATGAACAAAAACTCATAATGCCCATACCGGGTCCTGAAAGCAGACTTAGGCACATCCTCGGCCTTAATCTTCAGCTGATGATAACCCGAGCGCAAGTCGATCTTCGAGAAGACTATCGCTCCAGCTAACTGGTCGAAGAGGTCATCAATGCGGGGAAGAGGGTACCGGTTCTTGATGGTAACCTTATTCAATTCCCTGTAGTCAATACACAATCTGAAGGAGCCGTCCTTCTTCTTCACAAACAACACTGGTGCTCCCTATGGAGACACACTAGGGCGAATGAAGCCCTTATCCAGAAGATCCTGCAGCTGCACCTTCAGCTCCTTAAGCTCCGCGGGACTCATACGGTAAGGGGCCTTCGAAATAGACTGAGTCCCTGGCGCTAACTCAATAGCAAACTCCACCTCACGATCAGGTGGCAGCCCTGGCACATCGTCCTGGAACACCTCAGGGAACTCACACACAATGGGAATCTCCTCCAGACGAGCTCTCACACCTCTGGTATATAGCAGAGAAACCCCTGGCAGCCCTTCCTCAGGAAGCTAGCTGCCTGCATGGCAGATACTAAAATCGACGAACAAGGTACCGAATTACCCACAAAAACGAAACGGGTCCCACCCGGTCTATCAAAGATGACTCTCCTAGCCGCACAATCTATATGGGCATGATGCTCTGCTAGCCAATCCATGCCCAAAATCACATCGAAGCAGGACATACTCATAGGAATCAAGTCAGCAGGCAAGGTCCTATCCATAACCTCTACTGGACTAGACTTGCACACAGAACTAAGCACATAAGTAGGTACGCCACTCAACGGGCTAGAAATGCATAAATCCACATCACAAGGCACAGCAGACAACCCGAGACTACCCACCAAATCAGCAGACACAAAGGAGTGTGTAGCTCCTGAATCAAACAAACAGAAAACTGGCTGATAAGAGATCTGGAGGATACCTGACACCACGCGATCCGAACCGCTGTCCCGCTCCCCAGCTAGCGCATACACACGTGCCTGGGTCTGGGACTTCTTCTGGTCAGTCTTCTATCTGGACCCCGAACCAGCACCTCGGCTCTCAGAACCACCGCTGCCACCTCCACCTCTAGCCTGTGGACACTGGGCAATGCGATGGTCTAGCGAACCACATTTGAAGCACGCCCCAGACTTCCTGTAACACTCCCGCCCAGGATGGAAGCGGTCACACTCAGCACACTTCTCCACTGCCGGCGATGCAGATGAAGAAGAACCCCGGTCTCCTCTGTACTTCTTCTTCTGAGAAGAAGTCTACTCCCGCCTATCAGGCTCCTCCGACCGACCCTTCCTCTTATGATCCTTGCCCTTATCGGGCCTCTGGTCCTTCTTCTCATACCGCTGCCTAGCCTGCAGCTCAGACTCCACAACCAACGCCACATTGGCCACATCCTTGAAGGTCTTGTGGCGGAAAGGTGCCACAGCAGCTCGAATATCACCCCTCAACCAAGCCTCAAACTTTCTAGCCTTTCGATTGTCAGCCGGCTCTGGCACAAACTTAGAAAGGGAGATGAACTTACGTACATACGCATCGACTGACATCTCCTTCGTCTGGCGGAGTCTCCCATACTCCACAATTTTCTGATCCCAGAAGACGTCGGGATAAAACTGCTGATTGAAGCAGCCCCTAAACTGCTCCCAAGTCCATGGGTGGGGGTACTTCCCCTCAACCATCTTCCACCACTCCTACGCCTCCGACTGGAACATAAACGTGGCGAACCCAGCCTTCTGATCCTCCTCACATCCCGTGACCCGCAGAAGGTCCTCAATGGCAGTGATCCAGTGGCTCGCCTCCTGTGGGTTGCCGCTAGCATCAAAGGAAGGCGGCTTCAACTTCAAGAACTCCTGAAGCACCTTCACATTGCTGCCCCCCGCGTTACCAGCTCCTGTCGCTGAGCCAACAGTGGTCCCTACTGTCTGCAGCACCTAGGTAACCACCTGCTGCACTATCTCAGCGATGTCCCCCTGGGGAGCATCACCTGAAGCTGCACCTCGTCCTGAGCGTCGGGGAGGCACACTGAAGATGCAAACACCAAAATTGATCAGAAACCATCAACATCATACAACAGACATTCCAGACACAAACATAGGCAGACAGACCCCACAAACACCAAAGAACGAGCAACCTGGCTCTGATACCACTAAATGTAACGACCCCAAAACCGGCCGAGGAGTTAGGGCCGTTACACGCCGTGAGTCTATTACCTAACGTCGCAAGGCTCTAATGCAGAGCCAACCCCAAACCAAAACAAACCTTGAATAAATATCGAAAAGAGCTTACAATATCCAAACGAGTTCATAAGTAAAATACCAAAGTAAGGCCCGAGGGCTACATAAGATCCAAAAGCGTCTATAGCGCTAAGCGATACAAAAGTCTAATTAAACATAAGGAAACGAACAGCTCCAGAGGGGGATAAAGAGAGAAGATCCCGCGAGCTCAATCTGCAACATAAGTAAAAGGGGTGAGCTAAACAGCCCAGCAAGCAGAAGACTTCCTCAAGGAAGCCCACTCAAAACAGAAGTAGAAGGTTGTATAAACAGAGGGAAGCATAATCATTTATAAACAGACGGATCAGAATTACGGATCAGAAATTAGAGCAGAACATCACATCAAATCATAGCTGGACCTTCAGAATCAGAAACAAAGAGGTGGGATACTAGAAACACGCTAGCACAACAGAAGGACTCACAAAACATCCTTTGGATCCGAAGATCCCACAACAGAAGCCGTAGAGACAGCTAACAGACCCGTCGGTCACAAAATGCCCTAAGGGAGACCCCAAGGAGCGTAATCAGAAGGAATTCCTGCGCAGCATGCTACGGGACAGCCCGACCCGACTATCCATGGCTTAGAAGCAACGTAACTAGGTCCCAAAACCAAAAAGCTCACAAAACAGATCTTAAGTGCATGGAAATGCATACAAACAACATAAAAAGTTTATACACAAGTAGAGGAATCCAACCCCGCAAATGGAACTCAAAACGGAGCTGAAACGGAGAAGTTATGCCAAAAACAGAGGCATGTCTGAACTTGCGTCCGACCTTGCAAGTTAGGACAGAGGCCGAGAAATAAAGGTCGCGGAAAACACAGCGTCCGAACTTACTCCGGACATTGAAGTTCGGACGTAAGTCGAGAGTCAGGAGACAAAACCATTGTCGTGTCCGAACTTGCGTCCGACCTTGCAAGTTCGGACACATGTCGAAAACTCATATCGAAAACCCGTCCTCACATCGTGTCCAAACTTACAAGTCCGGACCGATGTTCGGACACCTCAAAATCTTAGAAAACAGAGGCGCGCTAGACGCACTGTCTGAACTTCAATGTTCGGACAGACGTCCGGACATCGCGAAAATAGCCGTTCGCAACAGGGAACAGAGGTAGAAAAACAACATCAATTCATCAGCAACTCACACAAATTCCACAGAATTGTAAATCAGTACCCTCGGGGGTTTAGCCAATCGATAAACAACACAAAACCGGAGTGAAAACACCCAATCACAACGTAATGCCAACTTAGAAAAGACTAGAACAAAAACAGTCCCCGAGGGTGAATGAACAACCCCGATTCCATCCCCCACTTACATCGAATTCGCAGCGTAGGTTCAGTCCAGACAATGTCCACACGCAGCCAGATGAACAACAGTAGAGAAGGAGCCCAAATCAACGCTGAATTCACAACCAGGCAGCCCAAACATCAGAAAACTATCTCTCTCAAAACCGAAGCGAAAACCCTCGAAATTGAAAGAGGAATCAAACCTGAATTATAGCAGAGGCAAAACAACGACGACAGGCCAAGAATCGAACCGAGCGCAATAGAAATTGCACCGGAATTCAGAACCAGATCAACAAGGGGAAAGAGAGGAGGAGCGCACAAACTGTCGAGAGGGAATACCACGTCTTAAGAACTGAACGGGAAAACTGAGCGAGAAAATAAAAATGATGATGGACTCCCTTTTTCCTTACTAATGACTTACCAAAATAAAAGAGAGGGGAAAAGACCTCCTCGTCCCTCTTCTTTTAACTTAAGGACTCCGACGTCCCCTCAACTACACAAGGCACCACATAACATAAGCAATAACATAAACTGGAATGTTTTAAAATCTGAAAATGAAATACGGAGTATTACAAGTTGTATTTGAATTATGGTTTGAGTATGCAACAGAAAGTAATGTATTGTGTAGTGTACTCGGTATATTCATGCCATCAGACCGATAGTATGTAGTAATGTAGCAGGCCTTGTTAGTCACGTGGGTGACTAGCGGCATTGTACACCCACCGTTATGTATGTATTATCCACTACGAAGGTAAGTGTTTGTATAGTAATGACGGTATTAGTGGTAGGGGTGTTACAAAAAGTGGTATCAGAGCAAAGTATCGCTCTGATGTATGAAATACCGAGTTAGGAATTAGAGACTTAGGGCTAAGGGTTGAGCGTTAGCGTGTGAGGTACGCTAGATAGGAACTTCTGTGTGAATCGGAAACCTACAACAACCATACCCGCCCTTCGCAACCCACGGTATTAAGTTGGGAGAAGAATGCCAGAGAGATGGAAAGACCTCTCACACTCGGGTAAAACCCGATCTGGCAGTTGCAAAAATAAACCTATTAGAAAAGGAACCTGTCATACGGTAGATTCCGAGAACCGGAAATCCCGGAGACGGTTCCCATTGGATGACGATGACCGCACTTAACGGCGGAGGATTGAAGATCCCGAATAAAGGGTAATGGAATTTATGGCATCATGGGGCGACGTGCCTTGCAGTCATGAGAACCATGAGTAGCCAGCAAGAAGAGGAGCACAACCGCGCAACGGAGTGAAAAAGACAGAGTAACAAGCCCAAGACAAGAGAGAGTCTACGGACTGTAATGCTTGACAATACCAACAGCGGTATACAAACCGACTAAGGAGTTAGTCGAGGTTGGATCAATACCAAACCTACACGCCAAGCGGACGTAATAACCTAACAACATAGTTCAGATAACAATGAAAATAGTCATAAAACATACACCTATAGGACTACAACGTGGTTCCTAAGGAAAAGTCAAGTCTCGTTAACCGCAGTGAAGGTGTGAGACACCCGGATTGACAACAACCATGTTAAGAACGCTTAGAAACGACTCAGGAGATTGATCACCAAGGTCAAAGGATCAAAGGAAGATCTAATAATTCCACCAAATTTGGATGGAAACGATACCGTAACCGGTATACGTTAACCGGAAAACAACCTACCTGCGCACTTGCCCAGGGCAAGTGCAATAGGGGCAAGACAGTTGGGAAACTATAATGACCAACCAGTACCTACTAAAGTACCACCATGAAGATTGAAGTAAACATAGGATCACCAATCCTAAGAACTTGAAGGAGGAATCCTTGGAAAGGCCTAACGGCCTGACCATCATATTAACGAACATACCAGTCAGCAAGAAGCTAGACTCGGTCAAGACCTTAGACATGGCAACGCCATGAAGAATTTCTCTTAACACTGAACTGTTATTTCAAAACCCAAAAATTTTCTTTCAAAACCACAAACCCTTCTTTTAAACCTCGGATTTTTAAAACCAAACCAACATAATTACGGTGAGTATCATAGAATGATACAAGAGGAGTTGACAATAGGATACTTCACCTAGGCGTGTGACGAGCACTACGAGTGTACCCAAATACGGGATGTGGGACGACCGCACTCCGAAGGAGCTTACGGGCCCGACAAATAGTCAGGTAAGTGGTAACGTACCAACAAGGTACCCCACGTATGTATACATGTAGTGCACAAAATACGGGAAGTAGTCAACTCCGTTCTACGGACCATAAGTAAATTCAAACCAGAACAATTGGATACCTCAAACGAGCAAAAGGGAACTTAGATAAGCTTACAAGCTATGGAGTCAGAAACTCACTCCAGGAGAGCCATTAAGAGTTAAAAGTGCAAGAAGCACTAACAACGGAATAAGACATTGGATATGTCTCGAAGATATCGAAGTAAAGCATGATAACTGGAAGGAATACCCAGTCTAAACACTGTAAGGCAAACGCCTAACATTAACACATCAGTGTTCAATAAACGGGATGGAATTCCCAGGACAACTACCATAAACACACGGTGATCATATAAGGTACCGGAAAATACCAGTCATCACTGAAGAGAATATCAAACCAGTTATACCATAAGGAAAAACACCAATGGTCTACCCTAAGAACGGGAGACGTTTTAACCCTAAACGGGACCATTTGAAATCCAAAACCGTAGGGTAGGATAACAAACTGGACATACTCATAAATGTCAGCCAAATGCTACCGTATAATGAATAATACCCAAGAGCAATCCATGTAGGGCATCAAGTCAACGCAGTTGAACAAAATGTCATGATAGGAACACTACAATTGGAATAAACATTCAGTTAGAACACTGAAGGGGTCCCACTTGATAGGGGATACCCCAAATTAATAAATGGTACCGATCAATACCAAGATACTAAAAGGGTCTCCAACAAACGGAAGCGTGATGCGACGATCTTATCATGGAGCCCAGTAACACCTCCAAACCCAGTGATGGCCTATGGAAAGTAACCACTTGGGAATAGCCTATGATGAGCAGAGCTCTAGGCAATATGGCTAGCATGCCATGATACTATTACAATATAGAGTTCAACGGTTGTAAAACCCATTGTGAACCATATGGAAAGTGGTCAAGGACGACACCAATAAAAGGTTAATAACCAACGAACAAGGATACTCCTCATAAATGTGAGACCGCGAGAGCGGTGAACACATAGATTCTAAGAAGGGGATACCATCAGCAAATATCTGATAATACACCTCTTTCAGAACTACCAATGTAGTGAAGCTTGAGCATACAATTATTGCCAAGCGATGTCAAATAAGCTTTAAATAGCAACTATTGACAACCAAGGAGTAATCGGTTCAGAAGGAACGCGATATGTGGGAACGTAAAGTATAAGTAAATAACGCTCAAGGAGCCCAGAAGTACAAACGCTGAACCATGGTATAAATGGTGGAAATGCATGAGCTAAAGCTAGCAATAGTGGATGCCATGTAAACCAATACTGTAGAATCAGCAAGAACATGGGCACCGTTTGGATTCGACAAGGGAACGGGAAAGGGAATGGGAATGGGAAAACAAGGAGAATGGGAAAGGGAATGGGAAAATATGTATGTTGTTTGGTTGTATTCATAAATGGAAAGGGAATATAATTGATTTTGAAGAATAATTAAAAACATAAGCTTGAAATTAAAAATAGTCACTTTTATATTTTAATGTAATTATGTTGACTATATTAGTTGGAATAATAAAAAAATTAAAATGTCTTGATTAATTAGTATCAACCGTGTAGTATATAATACATTTTATGGAATAGATCATTACTAATTATTACACATTTTTACTATTCAAAAAAAATTATTACACATTTTATGCACAACCATAGAAAATATAGTTAATTAATAAAATCAATTTCATCTAATATTACAAAACAAATAATGTCAAACAGTCTGCATTATTAAACAACCTATGATTCCCGTACGATTCCCGTACATTATACACGGGAAACAAAATTAAACGGGGCGGGGGAATCTCAAGGGAAATGTTCCCCTTTCCCTTTCACAATTTTAGTATAAACAAACATGATAAAGGGACCGGATTACAAATTTCCTTCCCTTCCCTCGGTTTTCCCTTGAAAACAAACATTGCCATGGTGCGCAGCAGGCGACCAATGTATGTGAATAATCACCCAATGCTATGGAGTTGTTAATACGAGATAGTGGACAAATCGGGCAACAAGCCAGGAGTCTGCACCAAATGATGAAGCACCACACGAAGAAGTAATATACATTCCTATTGCGATCACATGAGAGATTTACTACCAAGGGTTTACGCCTTTGCACTCTGTAGGACTGAGTGTTTTGGTATTGCACTTGTGCAGTTAATGATCTGGTGGGATAGCTAGGAATATAGCAAATGTAAATCGTGGTAAATTCTTCCTTTCACCAACGAACATGGCATAAGCCAGCTAAGCAAAAACTTAGAACACACCGTGCGGCCTAAGGCCAAAGAAGCACGAAGAGTGTGAAACACACCTACAATCACAAGATGTGAATTCCATTGGAATAAAAAGTGAAAGGAGACTTAAGAAAGTCACAAGGACCGACGCATAGAAAATGCAAGGTCATACAAGTAAAGAACACTTGTACTGAACCAGAGAAACTGGCATAATTCAGAACCTACTAACAACAGAGGAAGCACTACAACTAAGTAGCTCAACCTCAACCGACAATAAGTCGGAGCAACCAAGCGAATGACCACTATAATACACAACAATATGTATATAGATTTCCAAGGAGCTGGATAGAAAATCTGAAGCTATAACACCCCAACTACAAACACCATACTTAACAACATTTAGCAGTGGAATTACAACTCAACACTTAACTTAATCCATGGGTGTTACACGCCGTTAGCCACCCACGTGGCTAACAAGGCTAATACATACATAGTGTACCGGTCTGATGGACAAGATTACCGAGCACTACACTTTACATTACCAACCGTCTCTAAACTGAAACACATACATTTACATTACAACTGTACCGAGTCCATACTTTTAGCTACCGATTATCAAACTTTGGTTTTACATCCCTTACAACTACATAAACAACTAAACAACTATCCAAGTATAAACAGCTACCCCGTCCTACTCTCGAACGGCTGCCAGCTCCATTGTACCTGAAAAGTATGGGGGCCCCCAAAGGGGGTCAGCACCTTTGCTGGTATGGTAATCGAGCAGCTCACATGCTACCGGGCCACACACAACTAATTGTCGAGTGAGCACGCAGTTTATTTTATTAAAGCATGCAAGGAAACAATAAACACATAACATGCTTATAAGCATACACAACCAACCAATGGGTTACAACCAGCAAAGTCAACACATCATCACTTGTTAGATTATGTACACTTTACTTAAGGTGTGTCGGATTACATATGGGTCCGCACACCGTACATATTTACTTTACTTGGACGTGTCGGTCTTAATATAGACCCGAGCACACCAATACACATAACATTACATAGATGTGTCGGTATTAATATAGACCCGATCACACCATACACAATTTCCCCTAGCTCCAAATAATAGTGAGGTAGGTAAGCCTTGGTTAAGCTTGGTTGCAATCCAAGGAAAGAAAGCAACCTTAACATAACAGTAATCCCCCTAGCCCCGAATAATAATGAGGTAGGTAAGCCTTGGTTAAGCTTGTGGGTGGTTGTAATCCAAGAAGGAAAAACAACCATAACATAACAGAGTGGGAGTTAATTCAAATATATACATCAACTCTCAAACAACACGCGCGACCGGAACGACCGGATTCCTCACCCCCAATTATATAAACACGACAATCATTAGAAAACGGCATACTACAAAGGGGAACACACATCATAGATAACCACATCATACAATTAACACACTGATATCCGTAGTTATAACGTTCCCGTAGGTTGGGACGTTACGTATGAACACCGGTTGCTTATGTGACTCTAGAGTCGGTTAGTTTCGATTTAACACATATTAGAGGTTAAACGGTGTCGGAACTAAATTCGCCACATAGGAATTACTGTAAACTCATTACATGCTTATCTTACAAGGTGGCAAACATACAGAAAAACACATTGGCATATAAGCCGGTGTAACCCGGTAGACCACAGGTTACAAGAAAACCATACCTTACACCATGGGCTACTCTACCGTGTCCCCGAGGATTCGCTCCAACGCGTCACCTCACGCTTCCCGGGTAGTTTCCAAACAACTGGTATTATTTCAAATGTTTTTATTAACATCAAAGTCTTACGGTATGTAAATTTCTATTACTCCCGTACTTAACCCCGTTGACCCGTTATTCTTAACTTATTTATGTGATCTTAAGTTCACAACTTACACATTCACTCTCACACTTGTTTATACTTCCAATGGCCTTTAAATCTCACCAAACAAGGCCTAAACATCATCTAAAACCATTATCATTAACTTCCCATCATAACAACACTTAAAAACACATTCTGGACACTTTTTAGACTGTCCGGGTTTGTGTCCGGGGTTACAAACCCGGACCAATCCCGGAAATTACTTTATGTGTACAAAATAGCTTGGTCCGGGTATGTGTACTTGGATACAAACCCGGACCACCTGTTAAAATGGGTTTCTGGGACTTTTTTGAGGTGGTCCGGGTTTGTGTACTTGTTTACAAACCCGGACCATGTCTACAGGTCTCAAAATTGATAGTTTTTGACCAGTTTTCAACCCCTAATTCACCTCTAATCATTCCCTAAACTTTCCACATGTTTTCCACATGTTTAAACACACTAAAACATGCTGCAAACCTCTTCAAACCATTGGTCAAATCCCTACTCAAATCCTTACTCAATTTCTATAAATTTTCTACTCTCTGTTACACTTAAGCACAACAGTGCACATGAAACTTCTTTTGTTGTTTCATGAACTTCCACCAACCTTACCAATTCATTTCTAGACAATTGCATTATCTAAACCCAAGTTCACTCTCCATTTCCATGACTATAAACATTAACTCATTTCTAGAATTTCTAAGTTACCCCACCTCATTTTGCTACAGATTTATCTCTCTCAAACTCATTCTCCAAATACCATTTCAAGGTTGTTACTCAACTCTAAACAACCCAACAACACTCCTAAGTTTCTCAATTTACCAAGTCACCTTAAAACACTTATTTCCTACCAAAATTTTGTCATAACCTCCCCATAAACCTTACATGTCCACATTCACCAATTTTCACCATTTACATTCCTAATCCAACCACACCCTTACAAGGGTCCTACCAGCACATAATAAATCCTCAAAGTCCATCAACAATAACATAACTCCAAAATCTCAATAATCCACAATATAACACAAACTGAACTCATTTGGCTCCAAGGCCCTCAATTCAAACCATTAATTCACAAACTCTCTCAAAATCAACTAAACACATAGGTTTTTTTTGTACTTTGGGGTTCATTATTCAATTTAACCCACCCCAAATTCTTAAACAATTATAACAAGGTTTAAGGTAGATTTTTCTTACCTTGAACATTCAAATCCTCTTTTAAATTCTCCCATACTCTTCTCCTCTTGATGCAAGAATCAGTCAAGGCAATGTGGTTGCCCAACTCCAACCCAACATTCAAATCAAAGAATGAGTTTAAGCAAGAACACTTAATCTCATTAACTAAGAATGCTTAAGGCACTAATTAAGAGATTACCTTGTGAAACCCTAGAGTTGGTTTCTTACCATAAATCAAAGGGGGGCTCTAATCCACCATTGGAGGCTTGGAAAATGCTCAAAACAAGAAAAGGAAACAAGGAATAAGAGGCAAAATCGGCCACACTTAGGAGATGGAGAAAAGATGGGTTTTTCTTGGAGAGTTTTACCTTGTTTCAAAGAGGAGACTCCAAGCTACCTTTTGATGTCATTTTCTCTTCAAATGGGAAAAACACATGGAGATGAAGTTCATCCTTTTGAAATTTCAAAAAGAGAGAAAGATAGTGGATGAAGAATATGTGATTATTTTTGTGATTGAAGCTTGTATGTAGCTAGAGCATGGAGAGAAAGGGGGAGTAGCCATGGGAGGAGCTCAAAATCGGCTCCAGCAGAAGAGAGGAAGAATACAGTGACAGAGAGAGGAAACGAGAGGAAAGAGAAGAGGGCTTCACGTGTGGAAAGGAAAGAATTAGAGGAGAGAGAGTGTGGGTGGGGGTATAAGTCACTTTTTCACTTTTTTTGCTTTATTGCCTTTTGACTTATTTAATTAGCTAACTAGTTAAGAGTGTAAGAGACCTGATTTATACTGTAAAGACCAGCCCTCTGTTATAACACAAGCTGGAGCGTTTTTCGTTATTTACAGAAACGCTCGTTAATTTACCCGGTTTAGCACTATTCACTAGCCGGGCCAGTTTTTCGGATTTTTCTTGTTTCTTTAATTTTAATGGTTCTTAGGCTCCCATTAATGTCTAATTATAGTTATATAATCAACCATAATTTTTACGGGGTCATTTAACTGTTTAAAGTCACGTTTTCGAGTTTTCTCGAAAAACGGGCGCTAAAGCTTTATTAGCAATTTAATACATTATTTGGATCCGTTTTCTTCCGGAATTTTTCCCACATGTTCCTAGTGTCTAATTAGGGTATAAAAATAAATTTATAACCCCAGTAAAGGTTATATACCTCCTAAAATAATTAAATACGCATCTTCACGGTTTATGACTTTTACGCATTTTCTTTTTCTTTTTGGTTTTTATTTCTTCACCAATGATCTTAAGGACTTAATTAGCCTTGGAAAATCATAATCACATAATTAATTAATATATTAAGGTTTGGGGTATTTCAATCTACCCCCCTTAAAAGAACTTTGTCCTCAAAGTTCATAACTTCCCATGCATCCTTTAATTAGAATACCGGGTTTACTTTTACAACTCGAATCTCACATATTAATTACACTTAACATAAACCTTCAGACCCAAGGTCTGGATAACACATCACTTTCAGGCTCATAGGCCTGGATAACATCTACCAAACATATCACACAACATGTTTTAGCATGTATAACAAACAGAAATACCTTTTCCATCTCTTCATGGGCTCGAGTCCCATGTTGAGTACATTTGCACTGTGATCCCGCAGAACCCGGTCGCGATGGACACCTTCTGGTCCCCGTTCCTTTGGGAGATCAAAACAATCACATACATTTTTAAAATATACTTCTCATGTCACCGGTCCGAAGACAAAGGCTCATACGCCCTCAGCTCGTGAGCAAGTAATACGAAAATATTCTTTATGAGGTTAAGTGGAATGAAAATAAGCTGAAATCCTTTTTACAAGGTCAAGTAAAGAAATCCTTCCTTTGAAAATACCATTTAAGAATCTTGGAAATATTAATTGAAGTCTTGAAATTACCAATTAAAAATTTGAAGACGCCAATTTAAAAATCTTTTTGAAAACGCAATAC
Source organism: Limonium bicolor (assembly GCA_023374045.1). NCBI lineage: Eukaryota > Viridiplantae > Streptophyta > Magnoliopsida > Caryophyllales > Plumbaginaceae > Limonium > Limonium bicolor. Next base: position 198,845,488 of record CM041778.1, read on the forward strand.
AACTCAAAGTCCAATTTATGCTAACTGCATCTTATTCTTAACGTGATTATTTGTGACCACTTATAGGGAGTTTCAAGAGTCATCCAACCCTGATCTGATCAGCATCAGTGTTGAACTATCTTTCCACCCCAATTTGTGTTCGGCTTCCCTTGATCTCCTGATAATCAAGTTTCACCTCCCACTTCATTTTCAAACTGTAACTAATTCAAGTATGTACCATTTTCTATCTTTTAATCCATCTAGTCAGAATCATTACATCTCCAAGGGTGGAACTCTGTCCATCGATCATCTTCAAGATTCATCTTAAATCAAGTTACCTAAGGAATTTAATTCTCACTAGGTTCTATGTTGGTGTCATACCTCTTCATAAATCACAATACTGTATAAATATATACTATTATCAAATACAATACACGGTTTTACATTTAGTATTATATGAACATACATAGTCGGGGTTTTATTTCCCCGGGAGTTTCTTACTCCCTTACACTTGTACTCTCACACATAACAGTTAGCAAGGTATATACATTTATCACAATGGTATTCGCATCTATTACCACAATTAAACCCTGAATGAATGCGCACGTTCATATTACATACACACCAATCATCAAAACAAATTATTTTGTACTATGCACAACATAGTTCACGTACACTTGTACATTAAAACACACTAAACGGTTTTAGGCTCTACCCCCCTTAAAAGGGATTAAGCCGACGTAATCAATCACTGAACATTGGTTTAAAATGTTCTGCCGCCGTGAAGTGTCTTAACTTCCACGCGGTTTGTTATACAATGCGTTCTGGTTAGAGGATCTTAACCATATTGGCGGTTTAGTCCCTAAACCAAGAATTCTCATTGGAGCTTATTTAACTCATAATCGGTTTTGATTATGGCCTGTCATGCTTCTAGGCATTGGTAATTAGCCATTTACTCCTATTCACTATGCACATTGCACATTTGAATCACTGGCCTCTGCTGCGTAACTCTGATAACTTAGAGCTCAGTTTGCTCCATTTGTTATTCTTAATGTATTGTACATCTCCGATTCATCACCTTTATTTTGTGAATTACGGTTTCTCAACCGACGCATGGTATCTCTTACCGTGCACTAATTCGGTGAGTTGCAAACTTTCCATCCACTGTTCAGATAACTTACTGCATATGTAGCTGTGTAAGTTCGTGATCATTCACTTAGTTTCATCCGACTTGTTGTCGGTTGAGGTTGAGCTACTACCTAATATGTAGTGCTCCCTCGGTTATTTCCAACACTTAAAGTATATTCCATACCGGTATTTGGTATTTAGTGTTACTGTAGTCACTTATTCCTATTCATGCCTCCACACTTGGTTCTGTACAAGTATTCCTTCATTTGTACGACCTTACATTTCCTATGCCTCGGTCCTTATAGAGTTATAAGTCTCTTTATACTACTACCACCATTAACATTCTCCCAAATTCCTAGCTATCCCACTCGATCATTGCTGCGCAAGTGCAATACCAAAACACTCAGTCATACAGAGTGCAGAGGCGTAAACTCTTGGCAGTAAATCTCTTATGGGCTTGCAATAGGAATGAACACTGTGTTTCACTGAGATGCTTATCTCATAATACTGGCTACGGATTTACTGCCTAGTTTACTTGTTATCACTTACCATTGTATCTCCACTGAGTTTAACTCATAATTCTGCTTATTAGCCATACTTCGTTTAACCATACTTATACAACGGTTGCTTATTGCGCACCGCATTCTTACTTCTTGTACAACACTAACTTACATGGCATCCACTCTCATATTATCTTCTGCTCATGTACTTCCATCATTCGTTTTTTTGTTCGTCATTCATTTGGATGACTACTGAATACACTATTTCCTCGAGTCTTTATGCTCCATGAGCGTTGTTCACTCTACATTTAGCATCCCACACCTATGGTGGTTGCTATTAGACTTATTACTCTCCCAGTCTTCACCACTGGTACAAACACTACTTTTCGTATTTTTCTTATTCAAATCATTCTGGGGTAACAATAATTTGGTCAATCCTTAACATATTTATTGAACTTGGTTCACATAACTACCGCTCACGCGGTTTCACAATATCGAGAGGTATCCCCTCTCTTTAAGCAGTGGTTCATTCTCCGCTCTATTCACTTGTACAACATAAACTTTCGTCATCAATTAAATTTACATGAAACATTTGGTATGTGGCTTATAAGCCTTACTGCCTCGAGCTCTGCTCATTGTAGGCTGTTCACACACATTTACTTCTCTGTACAACATTACATGGCTCCATGGCGAGATCGTTGCTTCACGCTTCCTTTCATGGGATGCCCCTTAGGAATGTTAGTCTGCCTCCCGACGACTTATGTTTAAATTGAGTATTAGTTTCAACTCTTGTGTTTCTATCACAATATTTCGATCAACTTCAGTTGACCCAAACACCCTTCAAGGATAGCTCCTGGGTGTTACTAGGTTATGCCATTACTTCTGGCTTGTATACATTTAGTTAACTATATCGCCTTGCGTTCTTTACTGGGTTTACTATCCTCTTCTATGAAGATCTACATTTCCTGGTAGTCTGGGTGATCATTCCGGGAGTTTCATCCCGTTCGTTACACATTAACGTGTCCATATTAGGCATTGACCTTACTATGTATAGACTGGGTATTTGTTCCAGCTATCATATTTTGTTCCTCGGGATTCTTGAGACATATGAAATGTCTTTACTTATTAGCCCGTGCACTCCACGCTTCTTGACTCATAAACATTTCCTTACAACGAATTCACTAATTCTTTTACTCTCGTTAACTTAACTGGGTTCCTTCACTGCAACCATTTTCGGTAATTCGTTTCTCTTGTTTAACTTTTACTGCTGACCGTAGTATGGAGTCAACTACTTCTCGTGTTCCCGACTCTACTCGTATACATATGTGGGGTACCCTACTGATACATTGCCACTTACCCGACTAACCCATAGGAAGGTCTGTCAGGTCCACAAGCTCCTATCGGAGTGCGGTCATCCCACATTTCAGTTAGTACACTCGTAGTGTCCGTCACACACCTAGGTGAAGTATTCTGTTGTCAACTCCCTCATATCGTCCTATGCTAATATACATTCCGTGCTTTCCGAACTACATATTAAGGGAAATTTGTCCACTGTCTGTATTTAGTATGAACTGGATCCCTTCCCTCGGGTTAATACCCTCGGGTTGTAGGATTGTTCTAAAGTTGCTCAAAAGCAAGTGGGTACAACTTACCTACTATGTGGCGCTGAGGCCGGTGTAGGACTTATGGTTTTGGTTTTTAAAGAAAATATGAAATTTGAGAAAAGTTTGGACTTCAAAGAAGGTTTGAAATGAATATGAGTTGGAAGGAAATTTGGTCGTGAAAATGGTTTGAAATAAATCTGGGTTTAGAAGGAAAACTGGGTTTAATAGCAAGTTCTTCCTGGTATTTAAAATGTCTTCACGCTTTGACCAAGTCTAGCCTCCTGCTGAATGGTATATCTTCACATACAATGGTTAGGCCACTGAGCCCTTCAAATTCTTGGATCCTTGATTCTATAATCACTTCCTTCAACAATACGGTACCTTACTAGGTACTTCATAGTCATTAAAACTTTCCCGAATAGCCCCGTTCTAGCAGCACTTGCAATAGCAAGTGCGCCATGCTGGCCGGCTATCGGTTCAACATGTGCTGGTTACGATACTACTTTTATCACTACCGTATTCGCTAGCCTTGTTGGCTCTTCCTTTGACCTTACAGTTTTGATAATAGAACATTCGAGCGACTCTCATTGGTCTTGACATGGTAGTCGTTAACTAGGGTGACTCTCCATTCACTTAACTCTGTGTTCTTCCTTAATGTTCCTCCCCACGCATTTGCCGTGGTTACCGGGACTTGGATTTTCTTGTTCAGGTACTACTTTGTAGCCCTATTAAAGTATGCTTCACCAATACTCTTACAGTTATCCAAGCTATGATAATCAGGTATTACAGCCTCTTTGGCACTGTAGGTTTGGAATCATCCAACCTTGACTAGTTCCTTAGTCGGTTACTATACCATTGGCGGTACTATTTAACAATTGTGGTCCCGTAGACACGTGTATCGGGTTGGTTACTCTTCCGTTTTCCGCTTCTGTGCGCAGTTAGTGCTTTCTTTCTTATTGGATGGGTTTCTTCGACTGCTAGGCATGTCGACCCAGGTCACCGGAAATTTCAGTCTCTTGTAGATAGGATTCCTAATCTTCCGCTATTAAGTGCGGGTAAAGGTGTTCAAACAGGTTCCGTCTCTGGGATTCTCAGTTCTTGGAATCTACCGCATGACAGGTTCTCCGTATTTACAGAGGTACTTAATAACAGCCAGATCGGGCTTTCCTGAGTAAGAGAGGACTTTTATCTCTATGGCGTTCTTTCCCGAGTTATAAAATAGGGATTGTGGAGGGCGGGAAGGATATTGTAGGTTTCCAGTACTCAATGGTAATTCCTAACTAGTGTATCTCTCACGCTATCACTCAACCCTTAGCCCAATGTACTAAAATCCTAACTCGGTACTTCCTAAGCTCGGTATTTCTAGTCATCAGAGCGATACTTCACTCTGATACCACTTTTCGTAACACCCCAACTACAAACACCATACTTAATAACATTTAGCAATGGAATTACAACTCAACACTTAACTTAATCCATGGGTGTTACTCGCCGTTAGCCACCCACGTGGCTAACAAGGCTAATACATACATAGTGTACCGGTCTGATGGACAAGATTACCGAGCACTACACTTTACATTACCAACCGTCTCTAAACTGCAATACATACATTTACATTACAACTGTACCGAGTCCATACTTTCAGCTACCGATTATCAAACTTCGGTTTTACATCCCTTATAACTACATAAACAACTAAACAACTATCCAAGTATAAACAGCTACCCCGTCCTACTCTTGAACGGCTGCCAACTCCATTGTACCTGAAAAGTATGGGGCCCCCCAAAGGGGGTCAGCACCTTTGCTGGTATGGTAATCGAGCAGCCCGCATGCTACCGGACCACACACAACTAATTGTCGAGTGAGCATGCAGTTTATTTTATTAAAGCATGCAAGGAAACAATAAACACATAACATGCTTATAAGCATACACAACCAACCAATGGGTTACAACCAGCAAAGTCAACACATCATCACTTGTTAGATTATGTACACTTTACTTAAGGTGTATCGGATTAAATATGGGTCCGCACACCGTACATATTTACTTTACTTGGACGTGTCTGTCTTAATATAGACCCGAGCACACCAATACACATAACATTCCCTAGATGTGTCGGTATTAATATAGACCCGATCACACCATACACAATTTCCCCTAGCTCCAAGTAATAGTGAGGTAGGTAAGCCTTGGTTAAGCTTGTGGGTGGTTGCAATCCAAGGAAGGAAAACAACCTTAATATAACAGTAATCCCCCTAGCCCCGAATAATAATGAGGTAGGTAAGCCTTGGTTAAGCTTATGGGTGGTTGTAATCCAAAAAGGAAAAACAACCATAACATAACTGAGTGGGAGTTAATTCAAATATATACATCAACTCCCAAACAACACGCGCGACCGGAACGACCGGATTCCTCACCCCCAATTATATATATGTATGTTAGTTAGTAGTTCCTCTATGGAACTTATCACATTATGACACCATACGGCGTTATAAACTTAGTCAACCAACAAGGGAGGTAGCTTACCATCCGACATACATGAACACGACAATCGTTAGAAAACGACATACTATAAAGGGGAACACACATCACACATAACCACATCATACAATTAACACACTGATAGTCGTAGTTATAACGTTCCCGTAGGTTGGGACGTTAAGTACGAACACCGGTCTCTTATGTGACTCTAGAGTCGGTAAGTTTTGATTTAACACATATTAGAGGTTAAACGGTGTCGGAACAAAATTAGCCACATAAAGGAATTACTGTAAACTCATTACATGCTTATCTTACAAGGTGGCAAACATACAGAAAAACACATTGACATACAAGCCGGTGTAACCTGGTAGGACACAGGTTGCAAGAAAACCATACCATACACCATGGGCTACTCTACCGTGTCCCCGAGGATTCGCTCTAACGCGTCACCTCACGCTTCCCGGGTAGTTTCCAAACAACTGGTATTATTTCAAATGTTTTTATTAACATCAAAGTCTTACGGTATGTAAATTTCTATTACTCCCGTACTTAACCTCGTTGACCCGTTATTCTTAACTTATTTATGTGATCTTAAGTTCACAACTTACACATTCACTCTCACACTTGTTTATACTTCCAATGGCCTTTTAAACTCACCAAACAAGGCCTAAGCATCATCTAAAACCATTATCATTAACTTCCCCATCATAATAACACTTAAAAACACATTCTGGACACTTTTTAGACTGGTCCGGGTTTGTGTCCGGGGTTATAAACCCGGATCAATCCCGAAAATTACTTTCTATGTACAAAATAGCTTGGTCCGGGTATGTGTACTTGGATACAAACCCGGACCACCTGTTAAAATGGGTTTCTAGGACTTTTTTGAGGTGGTCCGGGTTTGTGTACTTGTTTACAAACCCGGACCATGTCTGTAGTTCTCAAAATTGACAGTTTTTGACCAGTTTTCAACCCCTAATTCACCTCTAATCATTCCTTAAACTTTCCACATGTTTTCCACATGTTTAAACACACTAAAACATGCTCTAAACCTCTTCAAACCATTGGTCAAATCCCTACTCAAATCCTTACTCAATTTCTATAAATTTTCTACTCTCTGTTACACTTAAGCACAACAGTGCACATGAAACTTCTTTTGTTGTTTCATAAACTTCCACCAACCTTACCAATTCATTCCTAGACAATTGCATTATCTAAACCCAAGTTCACTATCCATTTCCATGACTATAAACACTAACTCATTTCTAGAATTTCTAAGTTACCCTAGCTCATTTTGCTACAGATTTATCTCTCTCAAACTCATTCTCCAAATACCATTTCAAGGTTGTTACTCAACTCTAAACAACCCAACAACACTCCTAAGTTTCTCAATTTACCAAGTCACCTTAAAACACTTATTTTCTATCAAAATTTTGTCATAACCTCCCCATAAACCTTACATGTCCACATTCACCAATTTTCACCATTTACATTCCTAATCCAACCACACCCTTACAAGGGTCCTACCAGCACATAATAAATCCTCAAAGTCCATCAACAATAACATAACTCCAAAATCTCAATAAACCACAATATAACACAAACTGAACTCATTTGGCTCCAAGGCCCTCAATTCAAACCATTAATTCACAAACTCTCTCAAAATCAACTAAACACATAGGTTTTTTTTTATACTTTGGGGTTCATTATTCAATTTAACCCACCCAAATTCTTAAACAATTATAACAAGGTTTAAGGTAGATTTTTCTTACCTTGAACATTCAAATCCTCTTTTAAATTCTCCTCTCCTCTTCTCCTCTTGATGCAAGAATCGGTCAAGGCAATATGGTTGCCCAACTCCAACCCAACATTCAAATCAAAGAATGAGTTTAAGCAAGAACACTTAATCTCATTAACTAATAATGCTTAAGGCACTAATTAAGAGATTACCTTGTGAAACCCTAGAGTTGGTTTCTTGTCATAAATCAAAGGGGGGCTCTAATCCACCATTGGAGGCTTGGAAAAATGCTCAAAACAAGAAAATGAAACAAGGCATAAGAGGCAAAATCGGCCACATTTAGGAGATGGAGAAAAGATGGGTTTTTCTTGGAGATTTTTACCTTGTTTGAAAGAGGAGACTCCAAGCTACCTTTTGATGTCATTTTCTCTTCAAATGGGAAAACCCATGGAGATGAAGTTCATCCTTTTGATATTTCGAAAAGAGAGAAAGATAGAGGATGATGAGAGGATGAAGAATATGTGATTATTTTTATGATTGGAGCTTGTATGTAGCTAGAGCATGGAGAGAAAGAGGGAGTAGCCATGGGAGGAGCTCAAAATCGCCTCCAGCAGAAGAGAGGAAGAAGACAGCGACAGAGAGAGGAAAAGAGAGGAAAGAGAAGAGGGCTTCACGTGAGGAAATGAAAGAATGAGAGGAGAGAGAGTGTGGGTGGGGGTATAAGTCACTTTTTCACTTTTTTTGCTTTATTGCTTTTTGACTTATTTAATTAGCTAACTAGTTAAGAGTGTGAGAGACCTGATTTATACTGTAAAAACCGGCCCTCTGTTATAATACAAGCTGGAGCGTTTTTCGTTAGTTACAGAAACGCTCGTTAATTTACCCGGTTTAGCACTATTCACTAGCCGGGCCCGTTTTTCGGATTTTTCGCGTTTCTTTAATTTTAGTGGTTCTTAGGCTCCCATTAATGTCTAATTATAGTTATATAATCAACCATAATTTTTACGGGGTCATTTAACTGTTTAAAGTCACGTTTTTGGGTTTTCTCGAAAAACGTGCGCTAAAGCTTTATTAGCGATTTAATACATTATTTGGATCCGTTTTCTTCCAGAATTTTCCCACATGTTCCTAGTGTGTAATTAGGGTATAAACATAAATTTATAACCCCAGTGAAGGTTATATACCTCCTAAAATAATTAAATACGCATCTTCACGGTTTGTGACTTTTACGCATTTTCTTTTTCTTTTTGGTTTTTATTTCTTCACCAATGATCTTAAGGACTTAATTAGCCTTGGAAAATCATAATCACATAATTAATTAATATATTAAGGTTTGCAGTATTTCAGAAGCTCACTGAACTGGCGTACGGTAAAGGAAATACCACGCTTGATGGAATAAACCTTATTCCCACAATTAGAGGGATTAAAAGGTGATGTGTAGCACATTAAGGATAACGAGAAGGGCGAATAACCCAAGTCATCAGGGTCGCACAACAGAAGCTAGTGGGCCCAGAATTCCAAGTGTAATACACCTAGAGAATAAAAGGTTAATCATCAATGCCTTAAAGCCATTTAGGCTAGAACCGAACCCGGTTAAGAGTTAAATAAACTCCGATGAAAATTCTTAATGCAGGGACTACCGGTAATACGGTTAAGACCCATTGATCAAGGAACATTGTATAATAGACCGCATGGAAGCCGAACCACTCCATGACGGCTGAATGCCTTCGACCAATGTCCAATGTTGATACATGGTAGATTACGTGGGCGTAATCCCTTTTAAGGGGGGTAGAGCGAAAACCACGAAGTGTATGTTTTACGTGATAGGTGCGTAAACTACAATGCGCATAGCGCAAAAGTATTTGTTTTGATGATTGATACTTATGTTACATAAACATTTGTATTAACTCATCGTGTAATTGTGGTTATTTGAGAAGTAAGAATAGGAAAAGGAGTAGAGAAACTCCAGGGGAATGAGAACCCCGATTGGTAATAGTTTGAGGAATGAGTATGTATGGGAGACTTGAGGAGTATAAATCGGTATGGAACCGATGTATGTGATGAGTATAAATCAGTATGAAGCCGATGTATTTTATGAGTATAAATTGGAGGATAGAAAATTAATCGGATATTATACCTTTGAATTTCTTAAGTATAGTAGTAGGAGATGCCATAGTAATACTTGATGAGATGATTAGTAAATGAGTAAGTGAAGGCTATAAATTGGAAAATGTATGTGTGTGATTATGACTAGCAAGATTAAAAAGATAGAAAACGAAATAAGTTTGACGATTTGTCTATTTGAATGGAGGTGGGAGGTGGAACTTGATTTGCTAGCGATCAAGGGAAACTGAACACCAAATTGGGGTGGAAGGATAGTTCAACACCAATGCTGATCACATTGGGGTTGAAGGACTCTTGAAGCTCCCTATAAGTGGTCACAGTAATAACACTAGTAATAGGTATAATCATCATAAATGAGATTTGGGAGAAGTATGAAAGTTTTCAAAATGAATTCCCAAAACTAATTTGGTATAATGTTTTCTTCAAACTTGAGTATGAGGATCGGTTTTGAAACCGCTCCCACGGGCGCTAGTGGATCTTCCATGACTAGGCACGGGTATCCGGTTGAAACCATGGAGGCGAAGCTAGTTTTGAGTCAGTGGAAGTGTTGATTAGTTTTGAAACCACTACACCGTTCGTGCGGCGGTCCTAAGTGGCCGGTTGGGTGCGGTGACAGTGTGTGTTTTGTATTTTTCCAAGGGCATTGGAAAGTAAGTATGAGTAAGTGCCTGAGGATCTCTATATATGCAAATGAATTTGATCTGAACCAAAGGACCGTGGCCAGAAAGCGTAAGTGCCATTAGTCATGACGGCCGTGAACCAGAAAGCGTAAGTGTTCAAACGTGACTGGTACCTGAGGGATCGCTCGACATGGGAGAGGATGGTACGTCATTTATCTGTGGATGGACCCCGTGGAGAGCTTGTAACAGATATTTTTGATTGTTATGCATGCAGTGACATGCTGTTTGGATGTGTAGTATACATCGAGTCAGACATTTGGAGTTTGACAAAGTTATATGTAGAGGTCGTAACCTTAGCATAGATTACGTATGTGAGTAACAATATTAGATTCACCAACTTTGAGGGCAAAGTTCTTTAAGGGGGGTAGATTGAAATACCCCGAACTTAAATATGGTGATTAAATTATTCTAATATGGTATTTAAGGGCCTAATAGTGCCTAAGTAATTTTGGTAAGGAAAAATAAATCCAAAAGAAATGAGAAAACGCTTAAAAAGCGAAAAACGCTAAAATAAGCGTTATGCAACCATAGGAGGTACGAGACCTCGGTTAGAGTATTATATGGATTACTAAGGCTTATTCACACCCAATTAATGTACGGGAATGATTCCCGAAGAAAACGGATCCAAATAATGAAATAAAACGCTAATAAAGCTTTAGCGCATGTTTTTCGAGAAAACCCGGAAACGTGATTTTGAGTAGTCAAATGAACCCGTAAAAATTATAGTTCATTAAATAACTATAATTAAGAACTAATGGAAGCTTAATAATCAATAAAATTAAAGAAACGAGAAAATTCCGGAAAACGGGCTCGGTTAGTGAATAGTGCTAAAACTGGGCAAATTAACGAGCGTTTTCTGTAAAAGACGAAAAACGCTCCAGCTTTTGTGTACATAGGGGACCGGTTTTAATTAAATAAAGAAGCCCCCTCACATGACTAGTTAGCTACTAAAATAAGTCAAAAAGCAAAAGTGGGATAAAGTACAAAAAGTAAAACAAATACTTTCTTTCCTCACTTTTTCTTCTCTCTCTCCTATTCTTTCTTTTTCCCACCGTGAGTACTCCCTCCTTCCTGCTCCTCTCAGCCAATTTTGATGTTCCAAAACATCTCCCATGGCAGCCTCTCTTCATCCTCTTGCTCAAGCCACATAAATGCTCCAAATTAAAAACAAAACACATATTTGTGTTCCTCTCACCAAGGGCTACACTTCCCTCTTTTCGAAATTTCAAAATGGTGAAGTTGACCACCATGGGTATACCTCCATACATGAAGAAAATGGCATTTTCTTGGAGCTTGGAGCCTCCTCTTTCTTCTAAGGTAAAAAGTTTCATGAAAAACTCATCTTTTCTGCATCTTCTAGTGAGGTCGGTTTTTAACCCCTTGTAATGCCTTGTTCTTTCTTCATTTGAGCTATTATCCAAGCCTCCAATGGTGTATTAGAGCCTCTCCTTTGATTCATGGCAAGAACCCATTTCTAGGGTTTCAAAGGTAATGCCAATCTTAGTGTTTTAAGCACTTCCTAGTAATCTTTAATAATTAATGAGTTAAGTATCTTTGCTTAATCTCATTTTCCTTATTTAATGTTGGGCTGGAGCATTGGCAAATACATTGCCCACTTGACTAATAATGGATGGGAGAAGAGAAGAAGAGAATTTAAAAGAGGATTGGAATATTCAAGGTAAGAAAATCTACCTTAATTACTACCTTGATGTTTTAGAATTTTTGGGAATGGGGAAAACCAAAAGAATGAACCTAAAACTGGATGGAAAATGTGTTTGGATGAAGTAGAAAGAATTTGTAAGTTGTTGTGTGAAATAAGGGCCTTAGAGCCAAGTAATTTGTATATGTATATTGGTATTGTTGTTTGAGGAAGTGTTGGTAAATTATGATTGCTTTGATTGCTGGTAGGACCCTTGTATGGGTGTGGCTAGTTTAGGAAAGATTTTGGTGAGAATGAATGGAGTTGGATATACTATGTTTGTAGGCAAGTTATGGCAAAATTTTAGTAGAAAATAAGCATTTTTGGATGACTTGGTGAATGGGAGAACCAAGGTGTGTATTGGGTTGAGTAGAGATGTTTGATAAGCTTGAAATGGTAGATGGAAGATGAATATGTGAGTATGTAAAATCTGTAGCAAATGGGGGTAGTAAAGCATTGGAAAAACGTGAAATGAGTTAGTGTGCTTGACCTTGGTAATGGAGGATGGATTTGAGTATAAATGATGCATTTATCTAGGGATGAATTGGAATGGTCAAGAGGGGTGAGAACAAGAGGTAGGCTGTCAAAGAGAAGTTTAGAAATGCACTAGAGTGCATAAGTGCAAAGATGAGCATTGAAGTGTGTAGAAATTGAGCAAGAATTTGAGTAAGGAATTTGAGTAATGATTTGAGGAGGTTTAGAGTATGATTAAAAGTGTTTAAGGTGGTTAAACAAGTTAGGAAGCATGTGGAAGGTTAGGGAAGAAACTGGGAGAAGATTGGAGTTGAAACCAAGTCAAAATAAGCATTCTGCCTTCGACCTACCCAGCGGCTGGGTCGGTCGGTGGGTCGGTCGGACCCAGAATCGCTTTCTGACTTCAACCTACCCAGAGGCTGGGTCAGTCGGTGGGTCGGTCGGACCCAGGATCGCTTTCTGACTTCGACCTACCCAGGGGTCTGGTCGGTCGGTGGGTCGGTCGGACCCAGACAAAAAAAAAATTAAAATTAAAAATTAATTAGATATATATGTATACACACTTATATATATATATATACATGCATATAAATATGTATAAGTAAGGTATTAATGCTAGAGTAAAGAAGGAGTTGTAAACTTAAGAACATGTGAGTAAAACTAAGGATAACGGGATAACAGGGTTAAGTACGGGCTTGGTTTTAAAATACGTGATGCGCTCCGATGCGATTAGGCTCCAGAAGTGATGCGTGATGCGCGAGGCGTCGATGCGAGCACATCTCGTTTGTGATGCGATGTTTACTAAAAAATCACATCTAAATTTTTGTAGACAACATTTTATACATATGAAGTAATGTTATGACACAATGGAATAAAAACTTCTAAAAACAAGTCTAAAGTAACCAAGTGTCAAAGTATACAATCCAAACAACATAAGAGAACAAAAACATCCAAACACAAGTATAAAGTAATCAATCCACACAAAGAATAATAACTTTTAAATATAACAAACTTATGATTAGACTACGTTTAGATATCACCACATGAACCTATTGGATGTCATCAACACAAGATCAACTAAATCGTCTTAAACATTAGAAGAGCCAATATCCTCTGCAAGTTCTTCCTCCTCATCACTCAACTTCATCCTAGTATAAGTAGATGAAAAAGCAACAATTTTTCCTTAGTGCCTGAAGGATTTTCTCTTCCCCTTCTTAATGATATAGTTTTTCTAGATTGGATCACTAACCCCTATGAGTCTTATAATCATATCATATCACCAATTGTACACAAGAAAGACATCAAGCATACACACAAGACTCATTCAAGCTTTAAGGTCATTTCTGATGTTCCTAAGTTTTTGATTGCTCTAAACCAAACAATAAGTGCATAGGGTCAAACTAGGTTGATATATGAGCATGTAGGAACAAACAGAATAAAAACGGACTTCAAACGAAGAAATTATGGAAAAAACAAGCTCAAGGCGCATCGGGGCGCATCGGGGTCGCATCGGGCGCATCGGAGCGCATCGAGCGCATCGGAGCGCATCATGGGCGCATCCTGAATAAACTCGCCTCACTGTCATGGATGTGTTTTGATGCTCGCATTGCATCCAAAACGCATCAGGCGCGCCTGATGCGCGCATTTTAAAACCAAGAGTACGGGAGTATTAGTTTTACATACCGTAGTACCTTGTATTAATAGAGATGTTTGAAACGTTATCAGTGGAACGAGTGTGAACCAAGGAACGGGAGGTCACACGGTAAATTTAAACCCCGGTGTAAGGTATGATTTTCTCATGCCCCGTATGCTAACCGAGTTACTCTGATTTGTGTGCTTGTATGCCGGCTAATCAAGATTAAAGCATGAAAATGGTTTATTGCCTTTCACTGTATGTCTTGTTGTACGTTGTATGAGCTAACCCTTCTTGATTGATTGTGTGGCTTAACTTAGTGTGTAGACCGACACATAGATGAGTCTTGTTGTTAGTGACTCATAGTAAGAGTCGTGTTGTGAATTAACGGAAACGTAGAAATGCACTAAACTAAAGAACCAAGAAACGATAACACAAACCAATGAACTCACTTGAATGTGAGAGAGTGTACGGGACTAGTAACCTCCCGATAATGGTAAGAGAACCGAAATGAACAATCCACAAAACAATAAGTAGTGGAAGTATATATAAGTAACCTCTAATAGAGGTATTGATGGTAGAGCAAGACATGAACCATGAGAGTAGTAAATAATGATGAGGGGTCTCCAAACCCCTTAGCAACTAGTCGACCCACTATGAGAGGACCCGACTGATGTAAGTAATGTCCCGAGCATGAGAGTATTCGATACGTTGGGGAAACCCTTAAATCTGAGAATACTAGACAATGGTAATTCCCTAAGCTAGTGGAGGTTATCGAGAGAGATACTTCTAGGCTAATCCATGAGATTGTAAGATACTCCGAGAGAGGAGTGTTGGGAATTTGAGTAGTCCGGTAAAAGCGGACATTTGTGTATTTGAGGAGCTAAGTGTATAGCCCTTTGTATTTGTAGGCCCGGTGGTGAGTCTTGTGTGTGACTCCGCCCAGAGGCCAAAAGTAATGAGTATTGAGTATTGCGTATGTATGAGTAAAGTAGTGAGTATTGAGTAAGGAGTCAGTATGAGTATGTAATGAGTACCGAGCAATGAGTAAGTACGAGTAAGGAGAAGAGTATGGGTACTGAGTATGTGAGAGCAAGTGATGAGTACTGAGTAAGAGTAAGTATTGGTAGTAGTGAGTACTGGGTAAAGCATGAGTAAATAATGAGTAAGGTATTGAGCGCAGTGTGAGTAAAACAATGAGTAAGTAAGATTAAGCTTGGTGTAAATTTTGTGAACCCGAGCAAGGAAAAAGAGAGCATCCGATGAAATCGGGTGAACGAATAACTAAATGAACGATTGACTGACAAATTGTCTTCCTTGGTAGGTAACGAACCTTGTATATGTATGTAAGTATTGTTGATGGTATTATTGTAGTATTAGTATGTATGTATGCATGTAAAACGAACTCCATGTATATCCGACCCAAAGTAGTCGGCGTACCGCGGCTAGCACGCGGTATATGCGAATTTCATATGCAGCAATTTTGCTGAGCCCCTAGGGGCATCGTTTTTATTTTTACAGGTATTCGAAGCTGACCACCGTTCGAGAGAGTAGGACGGGGTAGCTAGGTGAGCATGAGTAGTTGAGTAATAGGGATGGTATTTGTAATGTATTGCGAATTTGGAAGTCCAAACTATATCGGTAAATTGAGGATTGTAGTAGACTCGATATAGTAAAGTATTGTATTGGAGTTGTATTTGAATTATGGTTTGAGTATGCAACGGAAAGTAATGTATTGTGTAGTGTACTCGGTATATTCATGTCATCAGACCGATAATATGTAGTAATGTAGCAGGCCTTGTTAGTCATGTGGGTGACTAGCGGCATTGTACACCCGTCGTTGTGTATATTTATCCGCTGCGAAGGTAAGTATTTGTATAGTAATGACGGTATTAGCGGTAGGGGTGTTACATTAAGAGATTGGATTAGTGGAATGATTGGGATTGAATGTCTCTGATCATTTATAATTTTTAATCAAGGAAGAAGCAGCCCATGCAATAAATTCTTTCGTAAACAAGATTTTCATTCAAGGTAGACAAAGTAACAGTTGCAGTTCCATTAATATCAAAAGTTTGACCTAAGAAACAGATAGTCAGTGGTAAGAAAAATAAAATAAGGATAAATAAAAAAAGTAACTTAAAACTACAATTTCTCACACACTTCACTCGTGTCTCTAAGAGACATATAACTCCCAGGATATAGATGTGTGTCTATGAAGTCTATTGCTCCTTGAACCATGTAACGAACATTGGTTCCTGGAAGACAGCATGCACAACTGTAAGAGTAACTCTTACACACTATAGAACATCTTTAGTTGAAGTATCCAGACTGGTCCCTGACCTGTCGTGGACTAGTGAGAAACTACGTTTTCTTTTGAGAGCGGAGGTCCTAGTAAGTGGTCGAGGTTCTGACCTTGAGTCCTTGCTCTTGGCAGGCTTCCAAGGAACCATCAGCTTCGTTCCTTGAGTCTTGTCCCCATCTTGGATAGCATCTTTGAGCAGATGCAGTCCTGAGCTGTCCGTGAGCACTCATGGAAGCGGTTGGTGTCCACTCCGTTCTGCTGCAGTGCTGCGGTGACCACTCCCCCGTAAACCAGACCTTGGTTAACATATATACTCTCCTCAATGCTAAGTACAATCATGGCTGGGATGTCTATCTTCTCCTTGGTATTGATGGCGTACATAAGCCTCATTTATCTTGCATTGACGATGTGAGTTCTTTGATTCCTCAGGGTTGGGTTGTGGGTGAGCAGGCTGAACAGAACTCTATCGGGGATGGACATTTCCACGGCGTGAAAGTTCTTTATCGTGGCCCCCTTGTTGAGCATGTGGACCATGTTTCCTTTTGATGTCCAAGACGTTCCAAGCCGTGTCCTTGGGAACGACCAATCCCTCCGGCTCTAGGTTGAAAGACTTTGTGATGTTGATGTGGACTCCTTGGACTGTTGAGATGATGTAGTCCTTATCATCATTGCTCTGGAGAGGCCCTAGATGCATATGTGCTCCTTGAGTAGCTCTGTGTAGATGGCGAGAGGTTCCTGAAAGTAGTTGACCCAGCCTTGGTATTCCAATAGCTCCAGGATCTCTCCGAGACCCATCTTCTCCATCCATTCCATGTCCACCATCTTTGGTAAGACGGGACAGGACTTGTCATTCACGTTCTCAGCCTTGATGGTTGTTGGTTCGAGCTCCTTAAGTTTCTCCAGTCGCTTGAGCGATTGTTGTGGTTGTGGCTTCGTAACCACTCTTTTTAATTAAAAGATCTCCTTGAGCTTCAGAGCGTGCGGTGATGGAGCAATTTGTTGTTTTCCCTTGGCCTTCCTCAGCTGCTCACGCTCCTCTAGCATTGGCATGACAAGTGAGAGTGATTCTGTGTCGCTTTCTCCTTCCCGACTTGATCGGTGAGGTGTCGGAGACCGTTCTACAACTGGTTACGTAGCCTGAGCAATGGGTTCTCTTTCCTCCCCCGAGTCTGGTGCTGTCACACCTTTTTCTTGAGCCTTCTCTTCTGCTAAGGCTTCCTATTGTGAGTTATCATCACTCTGAACTTCTTCTTCTTCCACATGGTGGATGATTGGTTTGACGACTGCAGTTGGAGTTGCCTCCACTTCGTTGGTGAAGTGGAGCTTACGAGTGGCTCTCTCAGGTGTCGAGTGAGCTTTCTGTGGTGTTTCTTGCTTCGTTTGGCTATGTTTGGAGGCGCGAGTTATGCGACTTGTTGTCGCAGTTGAGTGACTTTTGCTCT
The DNA here is from genome assembly GCA_023374045.1 of Limonium bicolor. NCBI lineage: Eukaryota > Viridiplantae > Streptophyta > Magnoliopsida > Caryophyllales > Plumbaginaceae > Limonium > Limonium bicolor. The sequence continues at coordinate 198,863,273 of CM041778.1, forward strand.
TTGGAACTTTTGGATTTTTGGCTTTGGATTTCTTTGTGGCAATCTTTGAGGTTTTGGGAGATGGAGCGGGAGAGGACATGGTTGGATTTTCTGTGGTAGTGGGAGTAGGCAGAATTGTGGGTTTGAGAGTTCCGGAGAAAATAAGATTGTGGACTTTGGGTACATAAGAGCTTATATAGGTTACTTCTTGCGGATGCAGTTCTTATTCATCCATGACTCGAAGGACAAGTTGGTCCTCCTCCTGTTTGGACAGACGAGGTGGCGGTGACATGTTGATGGGACTTGTTGGTTTTATGTCGACACTTTTCTCATGAGAAACATCTGATAAGTGCGAAATATATCTATTTTTAGGGCTTTAATTCTTTCTATTTTCATAACAATTCATGTCATATTTCCCACTTATCATATGTTTTTCCATGGATTTATGTGTTGATGAGAGCTGATGCATTTTATGTGTCAAATGCAGGAAAATAACAATATATATAACGGTATGTCGGCATAGTCCGTGACTACAATTCAACACCAGCTGCACTTTAATCATGATATTAATCACGATTGATATCCCATGCACTACAAAACTTCATTCACGGCAGCTTATTTACAATTCGTCATCATTTATAATGATTGTCACATCACTACACTCATCATTGGGGAGAATAGTGAATATCATGTTGTTGCTCACACACCACGATTCTGATTGTAATCATTCCGTCATCATTTATTCACATGATAATATACACTACACTGAACATTGAACGAGAGAGAGAAATTGAAGACCGTCGCTGCTATTTATTTATCACGAAGTTAGGGTTGCAAGGGGACGCCCCGGCCCGGGGGGGCGCCGCACTTTCCATTCCCAGACTACATCCGTAGCCCTGCACTGCTCCAGACTCCATACATCACTGCTCCACAATCTTTTCGACGCTGCTGCCCATCACCACCCACACCATCCATCGCCAGTACGTCCATACTTCTCGCCCACATCCATACTCCCACTCATCCACCATCATCACCGAAACCATTCATCCACCATCATCACCGAAACCACTCACCACCCCCAGTCACATCGTTCACAAATTCCAACCGCACGCCCCATCCATCCATCGTCAATTTCCATCACCACACCATCACAACCATACATCCTTCACATCTCCACCAGTTTCCACTCACCGTCGTCATCACCTAACACTCCCGATGCCACCTTCATCCGCCACCATCAACCTGTTAGACGAGGAGCAACAGTTGGCGCTGAGTCAAGAACAAGAACCGGGGAATACCAAGGGCATTAGTAACTCATTTTTTTATTTGTCACCTTATTATTGCATGTTACATTTTTTATCCGTTATGTGTTATTTTATGTTCGTGACAATATTTGTTTTTGTTATTGAAATCATGAGTGAGTAGTTTATTTTTAGCTTCCCAAGTTGGGAAGTGACCCTAATTCTTGACGATTATGTTATATTAATTTTTCTGTACAACTTTGTTATTATAGTTAGTTCGATTCCTGTTCTTAATGTGTTTTAATTATCTGGCCAATAATTAAGATAATTTTTGTAGTTTTCTAATCAACACGCGAGAGCTGAGATATTAAACTAGACATAGGAAGTCGAACCTCATTAATGACTAGAAGCGTGATCCCGCCTATAGGTTAATCGGACTCCCATAGAAACTGTTCTTTATGCGATTAGTTGTGTCCAGATTAGAGCATTAGCCTGCTGCTAGTTCTAGCAACTAGTTAGGATTTGTTAGACTTAGCCGTTGACGAATTATTTAAAGTTTCTGAGTGAATTATAAAAAGTTAGTGAAAGAGTTAATAATAAAATCTGAAGAATTAGGTGAGCGGAACAACTCGGGGAGCGCCTTTTAATTATTATATTTTTAATTCGTTATTTGTTTTATGGCGCTTATCTATTTTATTTGTTCTTTTAATTCCTTTGTTTATTTAAATTTTGTTTAGACTAGTAAAACCCATTCAAAAAGTGACAATTTCCTGTTTTATTAATTTAGGTTAGTTTTCTCAATTAAGTTAATTTAATCTGTCAATTAATTGAATGAGGTCCCTGAGATCGACAACCCACTCATTCACTATACCCGCAAAACGATAGGTACACTACCTAGGTAGAAGTAGTCACATATTTCTGCTAACAACATCCCTGAGGATAGCCTTGGTCTTTGAGCGAAGAGCAGATTTGGTTGCCATGATTGATCAAGGGTTTTTGGATTTTAAAACTTTTCGATAGAGAGTTCTTGAGAGAGGCTATGAGGTGAGGGTTTCTTAGCACATAGCTCACTAGAGTGTTGTAAGACAGAAACGAAGTTGTTTGAATGCTCAGAGATTTAGAGAGAGTGAGGGCAATAGTGTGACCAGACTGGAACTCTCATCGCCCTTCTTTAGATATGGAGTAACGGTTGGCGACCGTTCCTCGTCCGCTCGCTGACATGTCCCAACAGAACTATTCACAATGGGTAGCGGTCATGATTGTTTGTCATTGATTCGTTGAAGTTTTCCTGTTTCTATCCGTCGCACTCTTCCTATTCTAGCCTTACTTTTGTGAAACAGCTGACATATCGGCTTCAAGTAGCCGTTTGACATAATTTATTTGCATTAAACTGTACATTGACCATCGAACGACATACTTAAGGTGTTGCTCACATGTCGGTGACCGATCGTGGGAGTCAAAAGAAAGCCTAATCATGAATAATAAATATCATTCCAAGATCGTGAACAATCTTGTTAAATCATTCTCTATTTATTGGTTTGGTAATGATGTATGCGAGTAGGTTTTCAGTTGAATTGTACTTTAAACCAACTAATTTCTTTTCACAATAATCTCTAAGAAAATGATGTCTAATGTCAATGTGCTTAGAACGAGAATGATGTACTGGATTTTTGGAGATAGATATGGCACTAGTATTATCACACATAATTGGTAGCGTACCTATTTTGACACCATAGTCACCAATTTGCTGTTTGAGCCACAAGAGTTGAGCACAACAGCTTGCCGCAGATATGTATTCTGATTTAGTAGTTGAGATTGATACGCTTTGTTGTTTCTTTGATCCCCATGCGATCAAACATGATCCAACAAAGAATACTGTCGCAGATGTGCTCTTTCGACTGGTGATAGAGCATCCATAGTCTGCATCTGAAAATCCTATAATATTGTAGTTAGTGTATTTTGGATAAAAAAGACCAAGATTCATGAACCCTTTGAGATAACGTAGGATTCTTTTCACAGCTGCGAGATGACTCTCTCTTGGATTTGCTTGAAACCTGGCATATAATCAAACACTATACATAACATAATGTCAGGTCTACTAGCAGTTAAATATAGTAGAAAAGCAATCATCTCTCTATACGATCGTTGGTCGACCGGTTGGTCACCAATTGTGATGCCCATCTTTGTGCCAACTGCCATTGGTGTGTCAAAAGGTTTACATCCCTCCTTTCCAAATCTTTTCAGTAGACCCTTTACGTACTTTTGCTGGGATATGATGGTCCCTTCATTATCCTGTTTGACTTGAAGTCCTAAGAGGAATTTCAATGCTCCTAGATCACTCATCTCAAATTCTCTTTTCATTAGTGCCTCGAACTTCTTGCAATACTTCCATCAGAAGCTCCAAAGATTATGTCATCAACATATACTTGCACTATAAGGAAATTCTTTTTGTTGTTGTATACAAACAAGGTTTTGTCAACCTTTCCTCTTTTGAAGTTGTTTTCCAATAGATAGGATGACAGGTGATCATTCCATGATCATGGAGCTTGTTTGAGTCGATAAATAGCTTTGTCAAGCTTGAGCACCATGTCTTTCCCTTCTTGTGTCTCAAAACCTTGAGGTTGTCCAACATACACTTCTTCCTTTACATACCCATTGAGAAAGGAACTCTTGATGTTAAGTTGGAAAAGTTTGATTCCTTTATGTGCAACAAATGCAATCAGTAATCGAATGGACTCCATCCTTGCTATTGGAGCAAAGGTTTCTTGGACGTCTATCCCTTCTTGTTGACGATATCCTTGTGTTACCAAACGAGCCTTATTCCTAATGACTTCTTCCATCTCATTTAGCATGTTTCTGAAGACCCGTTTTGTGCCAAGTACCCCTTGATGTTTGTGCTCTGGTTTGAATTCCCTTGGAGATATCGGATATGATGTTCTCCAATGGGTGATCATTATACAGAACTCGAGATTGATGAACATTTGACGTTGATAGAGGATCTTTGACATCATCGTTTCCTTTGTTGACTTGTCGCTGACCTGTTGCTGACCTGCCAGACAAGTTTTCATTAGTTGGTGATCATCCTTCGGATTCTCCATGTGATCTTGTTCAGCTAGATCGAATCCAAAATCCTCATCTTCTTCACGTTCTTTGATGTTATGGATTTCTGCCTCATCAAAGACTACGTGCACACTCTCTTCCACTCTCAGAGTCCTTTTGTTGTAGATTTTGTATGCCCGACTTCTTTCTGAGTACCCAAGGAAGATTGCCACATCACTTCTGGCATCGAACTTTCCTAGAAAATTATTTTCCTTATTGTGGACTGCAGACTGTATATTGTGAGTAGTTGGAACTGGTGTAATTAAAACAAATGAAAAGAAATTAATACTCAAAATATCCGTCGGGCTGCAAATAAAACCCGGTCGCAGTAGTATAGTAAGACAGAAGTGGCCGGGGTCAAACCGTGGGACTTATAGCGAAATATATAGTACCTAAGCTTGTCACAAAAAGGGGGGAATTAATTGACTTGTTTTTGTAAAGTAAAACAACAGATAAAATTAACTGAGTTGAAGATAAATTAAACGGAACTCCGGGTTCAGGTTTATATAATCTGATTAATTATGCTATCTCTACCGGTTTATTTATAATTGTTTGGCAAAATTTCTCTTATTATCTTAAGGACTAAATCATAGACTCAAAAAGAACTCGTTTACCAGAAAATGCGAGGTCCGATGAAAACTCAAGCAAGCACTGGTAAACGAACGGTTTAGTTATGAGAAATTATTTTTGCAACTGAGTACTAACTTATCCGATGAAAACAAGTTTCCTCCAGATTTATGGCTTAATTAACCTATCTGCTTATCATCGATCAGATTTAAACAGATTTTGTAAAGCATTTAAAAAAAATTCATGAAATTTATTAAAAAGGCGAGAGATAAACTTTAATCGTAACAAACTGTATTTATTTTAACCGGTAGAAATATAGATTACATAATTAACCAAACTACAGCTAAACCTTCCCCGAAGTAAATCCTCCTTAGCCTGACATATTAACTGGTAATATGACAGTCAGAGGTTGGACATAATAATAATGCGAGAGGTGTGGATGGTGAATGGAGAAATGAAGAGAACGAAGAGTGGAGCGTGTACGTAGGATTTTGTATGTGGAATGAGAGATTTGGAGTGTTGAGTTCTGGGGATCGAATGTGTGTTTTGGTTGAAGGTGCAGTGTGTTTATATAGAAGATGGAAAGAGGAAGAAGATTGATTGCAGACAGACGCGTGAGGGATTTAAGGCAGGCGCCTGATATTGTTAATGGAGCAGTTCGACATGTCTGTAGGCGCCGCAAAGGAAGAAGCAATTGGGGAAGACAGTGGGCGAAGAAAATTGTCGCGTTAATTTCTGGATCTGCGTTGTATTTACACGCGTCCTTGTTTATGTCCGTCCATTTATCCACGGACATACTCTTCTTGTCCGCCCTTTTTAACCCGGACATGCCACGGTCTTCATTGCGTCCGGGTTTGTGTCCGCCCTGCGTCCGCCTCTTTGTCCGGCTCTATTTCCCCGGACAACATGCTTCGTCTGCCCCTGTCCGTGCTTTCTTCCGCGGACAAGACACACTCCTTGTGTCCGGCTTTGTTTGGGCGGACAAGACACGGACAGCATCTCACGTCCGGCCTCAGTTATGCGGACGCAACACGGACGCTCCAAGCTCTGTCCGCCCTTTGTAATGCGGACAAGACACGGACGCAGGTCCCTTGACTCGGTTTCTTTGACGAACTTTGACCGGCTCTAGATTCTTCGTTTGGACTCCGTTTTTCGAGCCGTTTACGTCTATGCGTTCGTCTCTTTGTCTACTTTGCTCCCAGCTTGGTTTTCCTCATGTTTAACCAATAAATTTGTGAGATAACAATAAAACATAAACTAGAGGAAAACTAACCAAAGTGGAGAAATGAGCAAGAAAAGTGCTAATATAATATGTGAAATACACCTATAAAACATGTTCATTTGGACACTTATCACACCCCCACACTTATCTTTTTGCTTGTCCTCAAGAAAAACCATGTACCCAAGTAAGTAGGGAATGCTCAATATTAACAAATATTATTATGAAGGCTAGGATAAAGAGGTGAACAATACATGATCTTTAAATATTTTCAAGGAGTGTGAAAAATCAACTGCTAGTGGCATAGGTGTGCTCAGGGTAAAAATAAAATATAGAGTTTCGGGGTATGATCCGGAGTACTTCAATGCTTCTCAGTTAAGGTGACTTTGAGAACTTTTACCACGGCCAACTTCTCTCAAGAATGGGCATTGAGGAGAAAACAAAAGGAAAAATAGATTCATGCATTTGTTTCACTTTTGCATAAGAGATGAGAAGATAATATTTAAGCATCATGCGTTTGTATTTAAGAACACTCAACTCTCTTTGTTGGTTACCAATGGTGTCTCGCAAGTCCCTTATTTTTTTTGTATTATTTTAATAGAGAAGCACCCCTTAGCAATCCCTAAGAGAGAAGACAGAAAGAACCCCTGAGCAATAAAAATCCAACCATTGCAGATCATTTGGTCACACCGCATAAAAATGCTCCTCAAAAGTAATCAAATGAAAATTTTTAAATTTGTACCATTTATCCCAAAATTCATAATAGTATTTATTCATAAAGAGAACAACCCACATATAAAGGGTTCATGATATTGAATTTTGGACAACCGCAAGATAAGCAGAGAGATTTAAACATTTTAAGCACAAAATGTCTCCGAAAAGGGCTCTCCCCCACACTTAAGCTGAAGCAATGCCCTCATTGTGTAGATGGAATTAAATTAATAGGGCACAGCAAAAGGGAAAGAGTGTACTCCCCAAATTTCGTAGAGTGTGTAGAGCTCCCCCACACTTGAGTGCAGCTGTGGAATGTCATGAAATGTACCTGTAAAGAATATTCTACACAGCTAGAAGTACTCAAGTAAAACCTGCATTTTATTATAACATATAAAATGGAAATATAGTACAAAAGAGAAATCAAAATAAAATAAAAGGAAAGGCAAAAGATAGATAGTGGGTTGCCTCCCACCAAGCTGCCCGGGTTTAACGTCTCTAGCTAGACGCATTTGACCAAGCTTAGGTTGGAGAAGAGTTTGAGGGCGAGGTATCCGAACAGCTGGCGTTAGGAAGTTTGCACACTTTCTTAAACTTATGACGTAGAGGTGTCGTCTTCTGTTCCTTTGGGCTGGAGGCTTCCTCGTATTCCTGCACAAAAGAAATTGCTAACAGAGCACTATTATTTTCAAGAATACCAGCATACCTTTTTAGACGGGATCCATTGACTTTGAAGCATTCTCCTTTCTTATTCTGGAGTTCGTAAACACCAAAAGGAGTAGTTCCAACTACTTGGAATGGGCCAGTCCAGTGAGATTTGAGTTTTCCAGGAAATATTTTCAATCTGGAATTATAAAGCAGCCAGTCGCCAACCGTAAAGTCGCGTTTGTGGATCATTTGGTCATGGTGTTTCTTGGTGCGCTCCTTGTATATTGTCGCACTGTGGTATGCCTGATCTCTTAACTCCTCGAGTTCAGAAAGTTGAAGCTTACGCTTTTCTCCTGCGGCTTCTACATCGAAGTTTAGGGCCTTGAGTGCCCAATATGCCTTATGTTCCAGCTCTACAGGCAGGTGGCATGATTTCCCATAGACAAGCTTAAAAGGAGACATCCCGATGGGAGTCTTGAATGCGGTGCGGTAAGCCCAAAGCGCATCATCTAACTTTAATGCCCAATCCTTTCGTGATGAGTTAACCGTTTTCTGGAGAATCCATTTTAACTCACGGTTCGAACTTCTGCTTGGCCGTTTGTCTGGGGGTGATAAGGTAGAGCTACCTTGTGACGTACCCCGTATTTACCCATAAGCGCTTCAAATGAACGGTTGCAGAAGTGGGATCCTCCGTCACTGATAATAATTCTAGGCACGCCAAAACGGGTAAAGATGTGCTTTTTAAGGAATTTGGTTACGGTCTTTGAATCAGCATGATGACAGGGTATGGCTTCTACCCATTTTGACACGTAATCCACTGCCACTAAAACATATTGGTGGCCCTGTGAGGAAGGGAAAGGTCCCATAAAATCAATGCCCCAACAATCAAAGAGTTCTACTTCTAGTATTCCCTGTTGTGGCATTTCATGTCTCCTAGATGTGTTACCCATTCTCTGACAATTATCACATTGGGTGCAGAATTGGTAAACATCCTTGTGAAGAGTCGGCCAATAAAATCCTGAGGCTAGGATCTTGGCAGCGGTCCTTGTGGGTCCATGGTGACCACCGGCTTCCCGTGAGTGACAAAAATGTATGACGCTGTGAACCTCATCTTCAGGGAGACACCGGCGAATCAACCATCCGCACAGACTCGGAACAAATATGGATCTTCCCAGAAATAATGTTTTGAATCAGAAAGAAATTTCTTCTTCTGGGAGTAAGATAGATCATATGGTATTGTTCCAGAGACTAGATAATTGGCCAGGTGCATACCATGGCTCTTGTACCTTGGTGATAGAAAAGGCAGTCTCATCGGGGAAGAATTCGTTAATAGGCACACTATCCGTAGGAGTTACTAACCGGGAGAGATGGTCACGACGACATTTAATTTTCCGCTCTTGTCTTTGACTTCTATGTCAAACTCCTGCAGTAGAAGAATCCAGCGCAACAAGCGAGGCTTGGCTTCTTGTTTTGCAAATAGGTATTTGAGAGCAGAGTGGTCTGTGTGCACTATGACTTTGCTTCCCCATAAGTACGACCTGAACTTATCAAGGGAGAATACTATAGCCAGAAGCTCTTTTTCAGTGGTAGTATAGTTCTTCTGGGCATCGTTTAGTGTCTTGCTGGCATAAGCAATCACTCTCAAAATCTTCTCTTTTTTCTGGCATAGAGCTGCCCCCACTGCATAGTCACTTGCATCACACATGATCTCAAACGGGAGAGACCAGTCGGGTGATATGACAACAGGTGTAGATACCAATTTTTGTTTTATTGTATTGAAAGCAGCTAAACAATTATCATCAAAATGAAACGGGGCATCTTTCAGTAGCAGGTCGGTCAATGGTTTAGTGATTTTTGAGAAGTCTTGTATAAACCGTCGATAGAATCCTGCATGCCCGAGAAACACTCGAATATCTTTAACAGAAGTTGGTGCCGATAATTTCTCTATAACCTCTACCTTGGCCTTATCAACCTCTATTCCTTCAGTCGATACTTTATGTCCAAGGACAATCCCATCCTTGACCATAAAGTGACATTTTTCCTAGTTTAAAACAAGATTTGTATCCTCACACTGTCCTAGGATCAAATCAAGTTGTGCTAAGCATTTATCAAAACTAGAGCCATAGACAGAGAAGTCATCCATAAATTCCTCTATGCTCTGTTTGATGAAATCAGCGAATATAGCTTGCATGGATCGCTGGAAGGTAGCAGGGGCATTACATAGTCCGAAGGGCATTCGTATGTACGCAAAGGTGCCGTATGGACAAGTGAAAGTGGTCTTGTCCTGGTCCTCTGGTGCGATTGGTATTTGGAAGTACCCTGAGAATCCATCTAAAAAGCAGTAGTACTCTTGCCCTGCTAGTCTCTCTAACATCTGATCAATAAAGGGGAGAGGGAAGTGATCTTTCCTGGTTGCCAAATTTAAGCGCCTATAGTCGATACACATGCGCCAACCAGTGATTTTTCTTTGAGGGACAGCCTCTCCCTTATCATTCACAACAGCCTCGATGCCCCCTTCTTCGGGACAACTTGTACAAGACTTACCCATGGACTGTTAGAGATAGGATAAATGATGTTCGTGTCTAGGAGTTTCAGAACCTCATTTTTAACTACCTCCTTTAGGTTAGGGTTTAGCCGACGTTGGGGTTGCCTGACAGTTTTGTAATTATCCTCCATGTAGATGTGATGTGTGCAGTAGGAGGGATCAATTCCTTTGATGTCAGCGAGAGTCTACCCGATTGCCGTCTTATGCTTCTTTAGCACTTCGAGTAGCCCATTCTCTTGACCGGAATTTAGAGAAGAGGAAACAATGACGGGTAATTGATTATGTTCTGCTAGGAAGGCATACTTGAGGTTAGAGGGTAATTCTTTAAGCTCGAGTTCAGGTGGCTGCTCTACTGAGGGAATTGACTTTTGTGGTTCTCGGTCAAGTCTTTCCATCGTAGGTCGGTAGGCTTGATAACCTGCTTTTCCTTTTTCCACGTACGCCAGCATGGCGTTAACTTCCGGATCCTCCACCTCTTCTTCTAGAGAAGTAATTAATACTTGCTCTAGCGGTTCAGTTTCAGCTTTCAGGACGGAAGATAGGGAATACATGTCTTCATCTGTAGAAAAATCGCCTTCCTCCTCTTCATCATCTGTTAATCCCACTGTCTTAGCGTGAGGAGAAAAGTTAGAGCTTTTCTTCATCATTTTCTGCATATCGAATTCGATCGTTTCATCCTTATATCTCAAAGTGATTTTTCCATCGTGGACATCAATAATGGCTTTGGCAGTACTTAGAAACGGTCGTCCTAAATTCAGGGGAACCTCAACATCGTCGTCCATTTCTAAAATGACGAAGTCAGCTGGAAAGATAAAGCGGGCCACTCCCACTACCAGATCTCGGACTATTCCCATTGGCTTGATCTCTGATCTGTCAGCTAGTTGGAGTTTGAAAGGAACCAGTTGCATCTCTCCTCCTTTTACTTTCAAGAAGGTGGCATAGGGCATGATATTAATACTGGCTCCCAGGTCGCATAAACCGCTTCCACAGTCCACTCCACCTATAAAGCACGGGATAACAGGATTTCCCGGATCTGTTTGTTTGGGAGGGAGTGCTCGAAGAAGGGCAGCAGAGCATTCCTCCGTGAGGTGCACTGTTTCTTTTCCAGGTTTCTTCTTTTTCTTTGTTAAGAGATCCTTAAGAAATTGGCGTAGTTAGGCATCTCTTGCAAAGCATCAATTAGAGGTATGTCGAGAGTCAGCTTCTTGAAAATGCTCAAGAATTTGGAAAACTGTTCATCTAGGTGTTTCTTTTTCATCCTGTTGGGAAATGGGAGTTCACTGTTTTTAGGAGAGGAAGATGGAATGTCGATGGTAACTCGAGATGGAGATGGAGTAGCAGGAGTAGGAACTTGGATTTCTGAGGGAGGTGAGGCTGGATTGGTTGTGTCTTCATCATTGATGTTGGCCTCTTCTTGATTTTCTTTTTCTTTTCTGGTAGCAAGTTCCCTTCCACTCCTTAGGGAGACTGCACTCAAGTTTCCTGATTGGAATGTGCTATCTTCTACAAGGATTGAATTTGCTTGCTCTCTTGGATTAGGGTTAGTCTGTGAAGGGAATTGACCAGGTGGCCTTTGTTGGGTGAGTTACTGTTGAATCTGAGATTGCAAGGCTTTTTGGTCTTTGCGCAGGGCTGACCTCCTCTTGCGTGTCTCGGGACTTACCCATCATTGCCTTAAAATCTCTTGCATTTGAGACATTTCAGATTCAGGATTCGAAGGAGGTTGAGTTGGTCGACTCGAAGAAGCATCATTGCCATAAGGCTGTTGCTGATACTGCCTTTGGCCTCCTTGAAAATTGGACTGAGGTCTGTAATTTTGAGATGTTTGTAGTGTATGTGGGTTTTGGATATTGTCGGTGTTTGAGTAGCGAAGATTGGGTTGCATGTTGCGTTGCCAAGGTTGCCTGTACCCTGAATTGTTGGTGAGATAGTTTGCTTCCTCTGCTGCTTTTAATTCTTGTAGTTGGGGGCATTGTTTATAGTCATGAGGCCCACCACATTGTGTACAAGAGATAGCAGGAGATGATTGGGACAGAGGAGCATAGCCTGAAGGGATTGTAGATGATCGGGAAATCATCGACTTAGCTTGCTGGGGGTAGGAGTTCATAGCCATCTGCTCAACCACTTTCTGCAGAGTACTTACTTTTGTTGCCTGCTGAGCATTGCTCTCCATGAGTTGCTCATGGCTTTTCATCAGCTGGTCAAACTTGTTATCACTTTCCCCAACATGGTATAAACCTGGAGTGCCGCTCCTTGATCCACCGGAGGCCCAGTCTCTGATTTCTTCACAGAGAGACTCCATGCTATTCAGAAACTGTTCTCCTGGCTTTTTCAGAATATCAGCCCCTAAAGAGGATAGTACCATTGTTCTGCATGGACCGATCAAGCCTTTGTAGAACAATTGTGATACTTGTTCTTTCGTCAGACCATGGTGAGGACAAGTAAGTAGTAATCCTTTGAAACGGTCCCAAGTTTCACAAATGTTTTCCGACCCTGGCTGCTTGAAATTGTAGATTTCAGCAATCATTTCCAACGTTCGGCTCGGGGGCAGGAATTTGTCGTAGAACTTGGTGGCTATTTCATCCCAAGTACCAATGGTACTTGGTGTCAGGCTGTGATACCATTTGCTCGCATTTCCCGACAGGCTGTGAGGGAATAATGACAGTCTCGCGTATTGAAGTACTGCGTCGGTCGCAATTAGACTGTTGGCATGCTGCAAGAACTTGGTAACATGTAACAGAGCTTCGTCAGGACTGGAGCCATCAAACATGCCCAACTCCTTTACACATCGGATTTGATGATATGGCTTTAGCTTTTGCCACTCATCGTATTCGGATGGGGTAAGGTGAGGAAGGATGATGGCAGGCTGTTGTCCTAGATTAGACGACCTGTTAATGTTTCGAACTGTAGCTGGTGAAGATGTCATGTCAGCTTCCGGGTTAGATTCTATCACTGTGGTGGCTATGTTTTGTTGAGTTCGTCTCTGCCTTAAAGTGCGCAGAAAGGTTCTCTCGATCTCTGGGATGTAACCAACTGTGTGATTATTAATATTTTCCGGGAAGCTGTGTGACCTGGTAAAAGGCATTCACCACTCAAAACAGAAAAAGAATTTCGTGATGTGATACAATAAATAAAGATGGAAAGGAATAGGGAGGGGAAGATTAAACAGTTTAAACATAAATAATACAGAATTAAGAACTTCTTTCTTTTTTTTTTGAATAAAAAAAAACAGTAAAATAAAATAAAGAAAAGGACATAATTAAATAGCAGAAATTTAAATGACAAGGGAATTTAAATGACAGAAATGTAAAGAACTGAATTTAAATGACAGAATGTAAATGTTAGTAATTAGTAGACAAAATTTAAATGACTGAATTTAAAGTATTGAATTTAAATGTTAGGAGTTAGTTTGCTGAATTGAAATGACAGAAAATTAAATGACAGAAATTTTAAGGTTAGTAGTTAGAGACAGAAAATTAAAATGTTAGAAGTTAATTTACTGAAATTTAAAGGACAATGGAAATTAAATGACTGAAAAAATAAATGACAATAAAATAAAGAGCTGAAATTAAATGTCAGAAATTAGATGTCCGAAGTTAGATGTCTGAAATTAAACAAACAACAAAATAATATAAATAGAATATTATAATATAACAGGTGAATTATCCGGGGCTTAGGGACTAGAATAAATCAAGTCCCCGGCAACGGCGCCATTTTGCAGACTGTATATTGTGAGTAGTTGAAACTGGTGTAATTAAAACAAATGAAAAGAAATTAATACTCAAAATATCCGTCGGGCTGCAAATAAAACCCGGTCGTAGTAGTATAGTAAGACAGAAGCGGTCGGGGTCAAACCGTGGGACTTATAGCGAAATAATATAGTACCTAAGCTTGTCACAAAAAGGGGGGAATTAATTGACTTGTTTTTGTAAAGTAAAACAATAGATAAAATTAACTGAGTTGAAGATAAATTAAACGGAACTCCGGGTTCAGGTTTATATAATCTGATTAATTATGCTATCTCTACCGGTTTATTTATAATTGTTTGGCAAAATTTCTCTTATTATCTTAAGGACTAAATCATAGACTCAAAAAGAACTCGTTTACCAGAAAATGCGAGGTCCGATGAAAACTCAAGCAAGCACAGGTAAACGGATGGTTTAGATATGAGAAATTATTTTTGCAACTGAATACTAACTTATACGATGAAAACAAGTTTCCTCCAGATTTACGGCTTAATTAACCTATCTGCTTATCATCGATCAGATTTATACAGATTTTGTAAAGAATTTTAATAAATTCATGAAATTTATTAAAAAGGTGAGAGATAAACTTTAATCGTAACAAACTGTATTTATTTTAACCGGTAGAAATATAGATTACATAATTAACCAAACTACAGCTAAACCTTCCCCGAAGTAAATCCTCCTTAGCCTGACATATTAATTGGTAATATGACAGTCAGAGGTTGGACGTAATAATAATGCGAGAGGTGTGGATGGTGAATGGAGAAATGAAGAGAACGAAGAGTGGAGCGTGTACGTAGGATTTGTATGTGGAATGAGAGATTTGGAGTGTTGAGTTCTGGGGATCGAATGTGTGTTTTGGTTGAAGGTGCAGTGTGTTTATATAGAAGATGGAAAGAGGAAGAAGATTGATTGCAGACAGACGCGTGAGGGATTTAAGGCAGGCGCCTGATATTGTTAATGGAGCAGTTCGACATGTCTGTAGGCGCCGCAAAGGAAGAAGCAATTGGGGAAGACAGTGGGCGAAGAAAACTGTCGCGTTAATTTCTGGATCTACGTTGTATTTACACGCGTCCTTGTTTATGTCCGTCCATTTATCCACGGACATACTCTTCTTGTCCGCCCTTTTCAACCCGGACATGCCACGATCTTCATTGCGTCCGGGTTTGTGTCCGCCCTGCGTCCGCCTCTTTGTCCGGCTCTATTTCCCCGGACAACATGCTTCGTCCGCCCCTGTCCGTGCTTTATTCCGCGGACAAGACACACTCCTTGTGTCCGGCTTTGTTTGGGCGGACAAGACACGGACAGCATCTCACGTCCGGCCTCAGTTATGCGGACGCAACACGGACGCTCCAAGCTCTGTCCGCCCTTTGTAATGCGGACAAGACACGGACGCAGGTCCCTTGACTCGGTTTCTTTGACAAACTTTGACCGGCTCTAGATTCTTCGTTTGGACTCCGTTTTTCGAGCCGTTTGCGTCTATGCGTTCGTCTCTTTGTCTACTTTGCTCCCAGCTTGGTTTTCCTCATGTTTAACCAATAAATTTGTGAGATAACAATAAAACATAAACTGGAGGAAAACTAACCAAAGTGGAGAAATGAGCAAGAAAAGTGCTAATATAATATGTGAAATACACCTATAAAACATGCTCATTTGGACACTTATCATGGACATAACACCTGCAACCAAAGATTCTGAAGTGACTTATGCTTGGTTTTCTTCCTTTGATCAGCTCATAGGGTGTTTTGCTGAGGATTGGTCGTATGAGCATTCTATTGATGATGTAACAAGTAGTCGCTACAGCTTCAGCCCAGAAGACTTGAGGAAGACTGCTCTCCAACAGCATAGCTCTAGCTACCTCTTGTAATGTTTTGTTTTTACGCTCAGCTATCCCATTTGGTTGAGGTGTTCATGGTGCTGAATATGTGTGATTGATTCCATGTTGTTTACACATTTCCATGAATTGTTGATTTTCAAACTCTAACCCATGATCAGACCGAAGGGCCTAGATTTTAAGGTTGAGTTATACTTAGACTTTTCTTGCGAAGGATTGAAATCTCAAATATTTCATCTTTGTAAGCAATAAAGATTGTCCAAACAAAGCGTGAGTAGCCATTGACAATCATAAACACAAACCAATTTCCTCCAAAACTTCTGATTCTCATTAGTCCACATAAGTCCATCTGAAGTAATTCAAGTGGCTTGGATGTACTTACCATGTTCTTTGATTTAAAATAATTCTTAGTTTTTTTGGTTCTTACAAATTGTTATACCCAAAATTTTAACCCCCTCGGAATAGTCTCTAAGGCATACGTGTTACAAAGGGCAAAAGGGGTCAAAAAGCACCAAGGCAGGATTTTCCAAGGACATTATCGGGATTTTCTATTTTCATATGACTTGTTCATTATCTCCAAACACTTTCAAATATCATAGTCATTATGAAAGGTATTTCATGATTTTTCTGATAATATTCATTCTGGAAATGTAGATTTTAATTCATATTATAAGCTAATTTCTTTAATAATTAACACATGAAATATCCTCAAAATAGAAATAAAAAGGTTTCCAAAATTGAAATAAAATTGTCACATGGTTAGCATGACTACATACACTCATAAACCTGAAATTATCTTATTTGGAACCTTAGCCCAAAATTTAAAAGAGAAATTCAATCATTTTTACAATTTTCTCTCTCCTTTGGAAAATACCGAAATAAAATGAAAATGTCATGAAATTATAATAAGATAGAGGATGAATTTTAGAGACTAATGCCGTTGGAATTTCGTTATTTCGACTTTCCAATAATAAATTATGAATTATAGGAGATTCCAGATTGTGAGATTTTTATCCAATCGGTTATTTATCGAAATAACCTGATTTGAACTCTCAAAATTCCTAAAAATCATCTTTTATCTTTGGTTAAAATTTCAGAATTTTTTTCGACTTGTACAATGTTAAAAAAAACATATTCGCTTAGAGCACAAAATCAGGATTTTAGATAAAAATTTGTTCTATCAACATGGCCTTGCTCTTTCTATAAAAGGACCTTCCAAAAATGACCTAGGGTAGAGGAGTACATTCCCATAGTCAGATTACACAGCCGTCAACTTGCCTCCCACGTTTTCAACACTCCCAATACCGAAACTACCGAAATCATTGCAAAATCACCAACCACATTCTTTCTTATCCTATTGAAATTCCAAGCATCAAAACACCAAAATACAGAACCAAAACGTGCTTAAAAACATAAGGAAGAGGAAGTCAGAAGCTCGGCTCAAAGTCGAACTGGATTGGCCATTTACGAAGCTCTCAAAGATTCCCGACGTGAAGGAATAACAAATATCCAAATCCAAAACAGGTTAGAAACCAAAATTTTTAACTCATCTGGTCTAAATACGCTTCTGGTTGAAATTTCTAACCGAAATGATTTTTCCTTGCTTCTGAATTAAGGTTTGTTTGTGTTTCTGCCTTCTAACTTGTTAGCTAAGTTTCGTATTAATTTTGACTTCAAATTGAATTCTATCCATTACTAACGTGTTTATAATCTTTCAGGCTACGTACCCATAAAATGTATGCCAAAAACACCACCGGGAACAGCCTCAACGCCGCCGTCCGAGGGCGGTCCGCACCCACGGACGCCATGTCCGGGGTCCCGGACGCCCTGTCCGTAAGCACGGACGCTCTCGGACGGTGGCGGGATTTCAAAATTTTCAAAAAAATAGGGTTTTATAAAACATGTCCTAGCCCACGGACGCCCTATCCGTGGCCTCGGACTTTTCAAAATTGTGTTTTCTGTTTAATTCGACTTTTATTTTCACATAGATTAATTAGGGTCCGTGGGTTCGGACAGTAGGTCCGTGGCCACGGATAGAAACAAAATTTGACCTAATTCTGCCTTTGAAACCCTAGTTTAGGTAATTTTAATTTCCTTTTTAATTTTCTGTCAAACAAATATCAAAAATACTAAAAAATCAGAAACTTGCGCACTTAGGTTAAAATGACTTTTAATAAGCCGTAATTAAACTAAGTCGAGAAACAACGACTTCTAGGGTAATGAATGTAATTGAACCCTGAAAAAGTTGAATACCAAGCCCCCGAACCCAAACTCTACCTTTCCTAATTTACCCTAGGTTAAAATTAGGTGGCGACTCATAATAGGTTCCAGTGAGCTAGCTTAGGTTTTAATAATTATGGTTATATGAGTTAGTTATTAAACTTAGGTTATAAGTGGACCTAAAACTCGATCAGATCCTAATCAACTCTAATCAACATAGGATATGGGTTTAAAAATCAAGGCTCACAGAATGGCAACTATGCTAGGGACAACTTCTTAATATTAACTTGTTTAATTTTAAGAAAGAGGGCTTAACTTGAAACGTTTATTTATGGCTTTTATTGTATTGTTTATTTACGTTCGTGCGCACTTTAATTTTCTGCACCTTTGCATCATATGAGAGCGAGGGTCCACGCAAACCGATTTCACCACGGGACCCGTTTGGGGGTCCCCTGTTAGGGACTAACACCTTTTAGGTGATATGAATAAGCGGGGGAAAAGAGGAGGATGTCGTCTAACCACATCCCCTTAATACCTGGGCCTTAGCCCCAAGCGTTTTCCTGGCAGTGTCCTTACCTAGCCCATTGTTTGGTCAGTCAAAGACCCGACCGTAGACACACACCTTTAGGTGATGTGAAAAAAGTGGGGAAGCCCAAAGAGAATAGCGTGCAAGCCCTATTTCTGTTGTGGCAACCTGGGCCCATGCCCCAAGCACCTCTCCGGATCGATCCATACCCGGTTTGATTTTAACGTCTAGTGAGGACATGTTGAATTTGTGTGGGCCTTGTTTGCTTGTATGATCGGCCCACTACCCCGCCTAGAGATTGATAGGAACTTCTCCTACATCGACCTAGCCCTACCCAAACTGCCAGCTCTATTTGTTTGCGGCTTTGGCCCAAAAGCCTAGACTTAGGTAATTTCTCTTCCGGCCCAATTTAAATTATCCAATTAGTTCTAGGCCCATAAAAAGAAATCCACCTGAACTTGAAATAACTCACAAGTCCTGAAAATAAAATCTTTTTGGCTTAGAAACCATCTTCTCTGACCCAAAGAAAGTTAGACCCATTTGTGATTTAGGGACCATTCCAGCCCATGTGCTTTACTTCAGGCCCAAACACATTTCGGCCCAAGGGCTCATTCTAGTCTAGGTAGACTTCCTATCCGGGCCCTAGCCCAAAGCCCTAGATCTAGGTGTCACCTCTTAGGCCCAATCAAAGCCATCTATTTAGATTTCAGTCCAAATTCCAATTCATAGTCTGAAAAATACTCCGGCCCAAACACCTCATTTTCTGGGTATCCTGGCTCACTTGCTTTTAGTCTAAGCCTGTTCCGGTCTTCAATCTACCTTGTGAAGCGTCATTCTCATCCCTGTATCATTCAGCCCACTTCCTTTTGTCAGTTAATGATGGACACTCTGAAAACAGGTAGGCCTAAATCCCAGATATGGCAGAAGGAGGAAATCCAATCAACACGGATGCCCAGTTTGCCGCTGTGCAGCAAAGGTGCAAGGTCTTGGATTCCATTGTCGAGGAATTGAGGAGTAAGGCTAATCTCCAGGAGACAAATCAGCTCACTCTGGAAAAGCTTGCGGATGAAAATCTTAACTGTAGTTACATCGAGATTGACTCCGTTAGGGCCCAAGATTCTCAAACACATGTGTGGAAGGATGTTCCGGACAGCCAACAAGCTGTACAGGTTAAAAGGGTTTTTAAAAGGATTGAGCGCATAGAGAAAGCCAACAAACCAGCTGGCTTTGATTATTTCTTCACGGTGTCATATCCCAAAGTTGATCTTCCCCTAAAGCTGAAGCTGCCCACACTCGCTTTGTACAAGGGTTCCTCGGATCCACAGATTCATTTGGCTATGTTCAACCGGGAAATGTCCATCCTGGGGCTCAACGACATGCAAAAAGCCAAAGTTTTGGCACACTATCTAGACGAGACTCCTCAACGTTGGTATCTCACTCAGAAAATGAACACCAAGACCTACAAGGAGGTTTGCAAGGCTTTCCTAAATCATTTCGAGTATGCCAAGAACCTCGAGGTCACCAGAATCGATCTTGCAGGAACTCGACAGAAAGACGGTGAGTCCATGTCTGACTTCATCAAGCATTGGAGGAGAAAGGCTGCAGCCATGCCTACCAAAATGGACGAGCAAGAGCAAATCCGCATGATAATTGAGAACATGCGAAAACAACACAACCACGAGCTAAAATTTATGTACTTTCCGAGTTTGGGCATGTTGATGGGACAAGTCGGCATTCTAGAGGAACAGATTCATAAGGAAGGGTTGGAGCTTGAGTGCTCAAGAAACTCCGGTAGTGGCTCCAAATTCTCTAAGCCAGGACAAGAAAAGGCTTATTTTCAGACGGTAGCTTGCGCTCAAAGCAGTTTCCCAGAAGTGAATGTGGTTCAACGACCTAGAGCTCCGCATCAAAACTTTAAGACGATATCCTTACCACGTCGAGACTCATCGCAAAGGGAATTCACCAACATTGGCCGAACACCAAGTCAGGTGTTTGAAGAGCTTCAGAGGAGAAACTTGCTACAGCCCTGGGCCCCTCGTCCAGGAACCATTCATTTGGGGAGGCATCTTAATCAATTCTGCCACTACCATCAGTTGCCTGGCCATTATGCTGACAATTGCTGAGCATTGAGGCACAAGATTCAAGACCTCCTCGAGCAAGGAGTCCAATTTTTCTAAGTATGCAGATCGTTTTATTTATGTTTTCTTGCATCTTCAAATTTTCCTAGTAGCTTATTTTCTTAGTTATTTTTCAGTCTCCTCAGATTGTAATTTTTACGTTTCTTTCATGATTTATAAATAAAATCATTGTTCCATTTTCACAATTTCTGTACAAACCATTTTTCATTCATTCGTTGAAAAAAAAACAAAAATGTTTTTCAAGGAAAGGGATCACGGAGTAATCATTTCCCGACTATGGAACAGAACATTTATCTCTTGTTTCTAAAATTTGAACATGCCACGCTAAACACCACAGCTCACCCCTAAGCATCCAAACAAACCACATAGCGGTTCGAAGTCCACATTTTTCAAATTGTCGTCATAAACCCTGGATTAATACTAGGGGAAATTTAAGTTTAAGTTCGTCATCTTTTATCTTTTGTTTAAATGTGCGAACGAGTTTCCGAGTGAAAATCTCATGAGAGTGTCTTGAGTGGAAAAACCATGAGTGTACGAGCGTGTCATTTTTATATGACTCCGGTGAGACCACATTCAATGGTGAGGTAAACGGTATAACTCCGAACAAAGGAGATAATTTGTAAATTTACTCTTAGACCTGCGAAAAGTAACAAAGAACGGATACATAACTATCAGGAATGACGAAGCACCTGGGTACAGCGCCACATAGCCAAAAGCTTGTGAACCCTGACATTAAACCCTAGGCACCCCCGCTAAGCCTTTTATATATCCTTTTCGATATTATGAACTCCACAAATAACCCAGCCAATGATGAATGTCTGATCCGGTGACCAAAGGAAGCGAGGAGTCAGACTCTCAGATAACGTTCTCATCAGTCCAAAGAAGCAACACTGCTATCAGCATGACGAAGTGATCCGCAAATGGTCCCAAAGTGACACAGGATCTAAAGAGCTCACATCAAAACAGCTCTCGAAGCCTAAAACCGGGAAACACAAGAACCCCGAAGGCAAAGTCAAGAAAGGATAAAACAAAGAGGTAAACCTGAAATGCCTCGAGGAAATTCGAATGACAAAAGAGGAGAAATGGTGTAAAGGTCGACTTCAAAAGTCCAAGTCCAGAAGCTCGAAAACAACGTCAACACGAAGCAGCTAGATGACTTCAAGACAAGGAAGATGATTCCGAGAGAAGACATAAGGTGCAGCTTTGGTCACCCCTTTGGCTCCACAAACCTAAAATATCCCTCCATGGTCCCGTTGTCTTTCATCACACCCCATGGCCATGTTATAAGCTTTAAAGACTTCCGACTTGATAGTTGTTTGTCCAATCACGTGAAAGTAACAGATCAAATGCGTAAATCCATCGAATGTCGAACTCAATGGTCTAAAAGTTATGACCATGAGAGAGAAATGAGTGCAAACACCAAACACGTCGTGTGTGGGTTAGGAAGCACCACATCACAGCATAAGCCTTGACCCTATGAGGATGAGACTTGTTTGCATGTTTAATCAAAGAAAATAATGGGGGCAATCGATCGTTCCGATCGATTGCCATGAACTCTAGCTCAGATTGTCCTAAGCAAAAATACTGGGGGCAATTGTTGGTTCCAACAATTGCAATGACAACACCAATTGAGACCCGAAGCTTGAGAACCACCATCCCACCACAGGTACACATAAGCCCTTAACTCCACATCAAACACCTCAGGCCCACATAAGCCTTTACCTTCACATCTTACACCACAAGTCCATCAAAAGTCTTGACCACCACTCAAACACCACCCACTCCCACCAGTGGCATATTCATCCTCTAAGAAACAAATTGCAGATCTGAAATTCTTAGTTATGAAATGATTATTTCACTTTCCTTTTTCAGTAGAGTTTTACTAAGCATTGCCACGTTTGGCACATTTTCTAGTAATTTCTTGCTTTCAACAATTTTCAATTCTCATCATTGCCATGTTTGGCACATTTTTCAACAGTTTCTTGCTTTGAACAAGTATCTTAGATGCACTGTGATTGCATTTTAAAAACTTTTGCATAGACCTCATCATCGCCATGTTTGGCCCTTTTACACAATTGGTTTTCACCACATGCAATTGCACGAGACCATTATCTTTCTAACTCATTTTTAGTTCGAGACCCAAAATCAGTGCGAGACCCTGCATTTTCGTCATTCAGTGCGAGACCTAGAATCAGTGCGAGATCTAGCTTTTTCTTCATCCATTTAGTACAAGACTTCAGTGCGAGACCCATCATCTTCATCAGTGCAAGACCCATCATTTTCATCAGTGCGAGACCCATCATCTTCATCAGTGTGAGACCCATCATTTTTCTACAGTGCGAGACCGAGCGTCATCATCCAGTGTGAGACCAGTACGAGACCTATTATCATCTTCAGTGCGAGATAAGTACGAGACAGAGCGTGATCTAAGTTGGTGGGGTAGAGGCAATAAGTCCCCATCTTCATGTCAACTTCTTGGGAGAAACAACTAGTGGGCAGTGGCAATAAGTCCCCTTGGTAATCTAGAAGTTATCCCAGCACCCCAGTTGATGGGCAGAGGCAATAAGTCCCCATAGTATACCAACCAGGAGCATTGGAACGGGTTTTGGTCCTCAGAAGCATCCGAGCATCATCAGCATATTATATCATCTTCTTCTGCATGACATCTACATTTGCATTACAAGTTCCCGACACCTTAGAATGTTCGGCATACTTTATTTCACATTAGGTAGTCAACGCCTTAGAATAGCTTGACATCATTTCATTCATTATAGGTAGTCAACACCTTAGAATAGCTTGACATCATTTAATTCATTATAGGTAGTCAACGCCTTAGAATAGCTTGACATCATTTCATTCATTATAGATAGTCAACGCCTTAGAATAGCTTGACATCATATCATTCTTATAGGTAGTCGGCGCCTTAGAACAGTCTGACATTACTTCATTTTTACCTTTAGGTGGTCGACGCCTTAGAATTGCTCGACATCCTTCCACTTTACTCATAGGTAGACAGCGCCTTAGAACAGCTCGACACAACTTGTCGGATTTCAATTGCATGCGGGGTCTTTTAAGATCCAAAATTTTGGGGTATCACTCAAGCATCAACTAGCCTTTTCATTTCCATTACAAAGTCTAGTTGACGGGGGGCAATCTGTTATACCCTAAATTTTAACCCCCTCGGAATAGTCTCTAAGGCATACATGTTACAACGGGCAAAAGGGGTCAAAAAGCACCAAGGCGGGATTTTCCAAGGACATTATCGGGATTTTCTATTTTCATATGACTTGTTCATTATCTCCAAACACTTCCAAATATCATAGTCATTATGAAAGGTATTTCATGATTTTCTGATAATATTTATTCTGGAAATTTAGCTTTTAATTCATATTATAAGCTAATTTCTTTAATATTTAACACATGAAATAGCCTCAAAATTGAAATAAAAAGGTTTCCAAAATTGAAATAAAATTTCGGCATGGTTAGAATGACTACATATAGTCATAAACCTGAAATTATCTTATTTGGAACCTTAGCCCAAAATTTAAAAGAGAAATTCAATCATTTTGGCAATTTTCTCTCTCCTTTGGAAAATACCGAAATCAAATGAAAATGTCATGAAATTTTAATACAGGATAGAGGATGACTTTTAGAGACTAATGCCGTTGGAATTTCGTTATTCCGACTTTCCAATAATAAGTTATGAATTAAGGGAGATTCCAGATTGTGAGATTTTTATCTAATCGGTTATTTATCGAAATAACCTGATTCCAACTCTCCAAATTCCTAAATATCGTCTTTTATCTTTGGTTAAAATGTCAGAATTTTTATCGACTTGTAGCATGTTTTAAAAAATCAGATTCTCTTAGAGCACAAAATCAGGATTTTAGATAAATATTTTGTTCTATCAACATGGCCTTGCTCTTTCTATAAAAGGACCTTCCAAAAATGACCTAGGGCAGAGGAAGAGGAGGTCAGAAGCTCGGGTCAAAGTCAAACCGGATTGGCCATTAACGAAGCTCTCAAAGATTCCCGACGTGAAGGAATAACAAATATCCAAAACCAAAACAGGTTAGAAACCAAATTTTTTAACTCATCTGGTCTAAATACACTTCTGGTTGAAATTTATAACTGAATTGATTTTTCCTTGCTTCTGAATTAAGGTTTGTTTGTGTTTTTGCCTTTTAACTTGTTAGCTAAGTTTCGTATTAATTTTGACTTCAAATTAAATTCTTTCAGTTACTAACGTGTTTATAATCTTCCAGGCTACGTACCCATAAATTTTAAGCCAAAAACACAACCGAGAACAGCCTCAACGCTGCCGTCCGAGGGCGGTCCGCACCCACGGATGCCATGTCCGGGGTCCCGGGCGCCCTGTCCGTAAGCACGGACGCTCTCGGACGGTGGCGGGATTTCAAAATTTTTTAAAAAATAGGGTTTTATTAAACATGTCCGAGCCCACGGACGCCCTGTCCGTGGCCTCGGACTTTTCCAAATTGTGTTTTCTGTTTAATTCGACTTTTATTTTCACATACATTAATTAGGGTCCGTGGGTTCGGACAGTAGGTCCGTGGCCACGGACAGAAACAAAATTTGACCTAATTCTGCCTCTGAAACCCTAGTTTAGGTAATTTTAATTTTCTTTTTAATTTTCTGTCAAAAAATTATCAAAAATACTAAAAAATCAAAAACTTGCGCACTTAGGTTAAAATGACTTTGTAATAAGCCATAATTAAACTAAGTAGAGGAAAAATGACTTCTAGGGGTAATGAAAGTAATTGAACCCTAAAAAAGTCGAATACCAAGCCCCCGAACCCGAACTCTACCTTTCCTAATATACCCTAGGTTAAAATTAGGTGGCGACTCATAATAGGTTCCAGTGAGCTAGCTTAGGTTTTAATAATTATGGTTATATGAGTTAGTTATTAAACTTAGGTCATAAGTGGACCTAAAACCCGATCAGATCCTAATCAACTCTAATCAACATAGGACAGGGTTTAAAAATAGAGGCTCACACACATGCATCACAAAGATTAGTCTCAGATTTCTTAATCTCAGGAAGACCTCTTACCAAATGTTTCTTGACAAGTTTTCTTAGCAAGGATATACTGACATGCCCTACTCTTTTGTGCCATAGTGTGGAGTCATCTATTGATGCAGTCAAACATGGAAGATTTAGACTTTCGATATCCTCCAAACTAGGTACATATACATTTTTCCACCCTTTACCCCTTAATAACTCCTTACCGTTACTAAAACTTACTTTGCTACAATGTATAGAATAGAAGTGAACTGAGTTGCCTTGGTCACAAATTTGAGATACACTGAGCAAATTGAATTTTAAACTATTAACTAAATTAACATTATAATCTAAAGTAAAATCACCCTTTTATACACCTGAAACTTCGCAAGCGCTCCTGATGCGTCCCCGACGTGTCGTGAAGGTATCGTGAACGTATCGTGGACTCTAATAAAACTTGATAGACGAGAGGCAATAATTAAACTGGAAAACACATTTCGGTTGAGAATTTACACACACGAAATTCACTCAACCTCCCTTGCCCCACACACGGACTCCCGAGACAGTTTTGACTTTACCCCTAAAATCGTCAACCCTCTCCTGACTATCGGCCTATGGTTCACCAACCGTTCCCCGACCTGTCGTCCTATGAAATACCAATGTATTGATACTTAACCCAGTCCTCACTAGCTCACCAACTCTCTTGCACTTACACACACGCCTAAGTCTGATCCACACTTGCCCAGATTATCTCTATCTTTTCTCTCATACAGGGCTTATCTTACAAGGAACATTAATCCACTTATTTATACAAGTTAGTTGAGATGCCAACTAACAACCTAGGAGTTGTAGACTCTAAGAGTAGAATACTCATTCTTTTTCGAATATTATATCCGCACCCAACTACAGATTTTTGTCCAACTTGATCTGGAGCCACCAGCACACGCGTTGCCTTGTGAATGGGCAAGTTGGCGGCGCGTCTCCCAAGTGGCCGGTCACCACTTCCACACTTCAAATTGTCTGAACTTGTCTGACTCATTAATGCTCATAAATGCTCTTTTCTGAAGTATTACGGCTATGTAATGATGTTCATCAATAGCCTTTGTTTATCTTGTTCTTGTACATTAATGAGATACACCTTTTGTCGTGAGTTTGTCATGAGCAAGTTGCTTGTGTGGTTGTGATTAATCTGAGTGAGTTTGTCAATGTTGCTAACTCCGTTTGGTCCTTGTTTGATGTCTGATGTAAGATATATGCGATGGTGTGGTTCTTGACTGCTTGTGTCTTGCTAGAAGTTCTCCGGAGCTCTCGCCGATAGGTGCCCGACTAGTAGAGCACATGTCGTGGATTGAGCGCGCTTGCAACCTTGCGTGCTAGGCCACTCATGACTTAAGTGCGCTTGCAACCTTACGTGCTATGCCACTTATTCACCTGTCTATCTGAAGTCATGAATCTTGACAAACACATTAGATAGACAACACAAGGTTTGCAATCATCAAAACTAAAGGATCTTGTCTTAACAACACTGACGATTTTTTCCTTTCTTGTTGTCGCCAGAGGAAACGGTTCCTTGGCTTCCTGGTTCGAGTGAGAAGAATTTCCATCTGTCTCCTGTCATATGTTTAGAGCACCCACTGTCGATGTACCAGCAGGGATCCCTTCCCACTTGATTCTGCGCTTAACAAGTTAGTAGTATAGGGTTAGGGTCCCTAGAGTGTTTGGACCCATTTCCACCAATAGACACTATTCTAAAATAATTCTTGACTACCCATTTTAGCCCTATTTTCTTGAGTTGCCAACGCCTCATAAATCGTGTCCTATAGCATTTGGCTTCATGATGACCAGGCTATCTACATAGGTGGCAGACACCTTTACGATTAGTTCCCAATTGGTACCCGACCAGTCGTTTGTTTTTCCACATGGGTGTCCTAGCATCATTTTCTAGTTTTGCATGTTTTTCTTTGATGAACAGTAGTTCATTTTCTTTTACGTTAAGTGCAACAATCAATTCATCAATTTCAGGTTATTTTCCTAACTTCATTTTTTCATGAACAACAAGAATTTTCACTATAGTCGGTTTGAAATTTCTTGAGTGCATTAATGAGACTTACTACCTTATCCTTGTCTGAATTTTTATCCAATTTTTCATTTTCCTCTAAGAGTTCTTTGTTTTCATTTTCCAATGCCTCTAGTTGATCAACTAGTATGAGAGAAAACTTTTTGAGTCCTAGAAGTTCAGCCTTTTGAATTTCTTTCTAAGTTAAGAATAGTTTACCTTGTTTTGTTCCCCTTCTTCCTTTGATTCTGACATTTCCTTGTCTTGTGCCATCAGGCACACTTCCTCAAGGCATAGGTGAGCCTTTTCATCTCTTGAGAGGTCTCTATCTGAGGTTTGATTGTTGTCACTTAGTTCCGAGTCTCCCCATGCAGCAACGAAGGCTTCTTTCCTTGGCCTTTGTTGAATGATCTTCGGACATGTTTCCTGACCCCGTCGTTGTCCTCACGGGGTCGTTGAGGACAATCTTTAATGTGGTTCCCATGCTTTGAACACCCGAAACACTTGTCATTGTTCTTCCTTTGATGATCGTCGAACTCCTTGGGTTCCTTGCCTTTCCTCATTGTTTCTTATGAACTTTTGAAAGTACCTTTTAGCATAGAGGACCATCTTATCATCGTCTTCTCCTGACTCATATTTTTCATTCTCAGCTACTTGAAGGGCTATGCCTTTTCCTCTCTCCTCTCTCTCTCTCTCTCTCGCGTTGAGCTTTCTAAGCTTCTTTGTTGCAGTTTCAACTCAAACGCCATTAAGGATCCTAGCATGTTTGCCGAAGACATCTTAGAGAGATCATGGACTTCTTGCATGGCATTGACTTTGCTGTTGAAGGAAGCAGGAAGGGATCTAAGGAAATTCCGAATTTGATCCTCATTTGAGATAGTTCTTCCAAGCACAAGCATTTCATTGATCAGCTTGGTAAACCTTGTGTGCATCTCAGAGATGCTCTCTTTCTCTTCCTTCTTGAATAGCTCCCAATGAGTGAGTAGTAGCTCAATGCGAGTCTTGTTGATCTCATCATTTCCCTCATAAGTAACTTTAAGAGTTTTCCAGATCTCTTGGTCTGCTTTAGCTGAGGCCACTTTAGAGTATTGCTTAGGTAGTAGTGCACAATGTAAGATTCTTTCTGCTCAAGCATTGAATATCAACTTCTTGATTTGATCATCAGTCATGTTGTCAACTGATATGTCTTGTCCTTGAGCATCTTGGAAGGTGTAATCACCACATGATATAACCCTCCACATCCTTGGATCATTAGACTTGTGAAATTCCATTTTATTTTTCCAGTGAGTGTGGTTGTCTCCATTAAAGAGTTGTGGTCGATTTCGTGTAGAACCTTCTTCTGACGCCAGTAGGTTTGAATGAGACATTTCGATCGGCTTCCAAAGCAGTTAGCTTTCTAGAAAAGACCTGCTCTGATACCAAGTGAAACTAATTGATGCTCCTGATGCGTCCCCGATCTATAGTGGACGTATCATTGTCGTAGGTGAACTAATTGATGTTTGAAGAACAGTACTGGATAAACTCAAATTGGAAATGTCATTCCGACTGAGAATTTACACACAGAAATTCACTCAATCTCCCTTGCCTTACCCACGGACTCTGGGACAGTTTAGGACTTTATCCTAAAGTCCTCTACCCTCTCATGACAGCCGGCCTACAGTTCCCTAACCATTTCCTGACTGATCACTCTATCAAATACACAAAGTATTAATACTCGGATCCAGTCCTATCCAGCTCACCAACTCCCTAGCACTTACATACACTTTAGTATGACTCACACTTGCTTTGGTTATCTCTTTCTTATCTTTTTGCACTACTCGTACATAGCACATTATGCACATATTTATACATGTTAGTTAAGATATAGCTAACAACCTGTGATCTCCTAGACTCTAGGAGTCGATTACTTCTTCATCTCCTAGCATAATAGCCACGCTAGAATGTAGGTTGATCTTCAGCTTGATCTAGAGCCATCAAGACACGTATTGCCTTGTGACTAGACACATTGGCAGAAAATACTCAAGTGGTCAGTCACCACTAGCCCTTTCCACTTGCTTGATCTTGTCTGGTTCATTAATGCTCATAAATGCTCTCTTTAGACTTCATTATGGCTATGTAATAAGTGCTCATTAATAGCCCTTGACTTATCTTGTTATCTTGCGCATTAATGAGTTATGCTTTTGTCATGAGCTGGTTGCTTATGTGGATGTGAAAGTTTGTATGAGTTTGTTGACCTTCTTGAAGTATTTTGTCCCTGTATGCATAAGAGATGTGGTCGTGTGGTCTTTAGTCCTTGTGTGTACTAGGAGTTCTAACAGAGCTCTCCTAGCTAGGTCCCCGACTGGTTGGGCATAAGTCGTGAATGGAGTGCGCTTGCAACCTTACGTGTTAAGCTACTCCTCTACCTGTTTATATTAATCCCAAAGCTTAACAAACATATTAGATAAACAACACAAGTTTGCTATCATCAAAACTAAAGGATCTTGACTTAACACCCTTGATGAAAGTAGATACGTCAAGTACATGGGGGAGTGGTCACCGCAGCACTAAAGAAATTTGGAGTGGACACCGACTGCTTCCATGAGTGCTTGCGGACCGCTCAGGATTGCATCTGCTCATAGATGCTATCAAAGATGGGGATCAAACTCAAGGGGAAAGACTTATGGTCCCTCAAAAGCCTACCAAAAGCGAGGACTCACGATCAGGGCCTCGCCTAATTGCTAGGAGTTTTGCTCACAAAAGAAAGCGCAGTCTCTCACCAGTCCACGACAGGTCGGGGACCAGTCTGGATACTTCAGCTTGAGGCATTCTCCAGTGTGTAAGAGTCACTCTTACAGCTGTGTAGGCTGTCTCCCAAGAACCTAGTGTTCATCACATGGTTCAAGGAGCAATAGAATTCATAGATACACATCTATAGCCTGAGAGTTTTATGTCTCTTAAAGGCTCGAGTGAAGCTTGTGAGAAATTATAGTTTTAAGTTAGATTTTTTTTCTTCTTTTGTTTTTCCTGCCATTGACTATCTGGTTCACATGTCAACTTTTGATATCAACTTAAACACAACTATTACATATATTTTGAATGCAAATCCTGTTTACGAATGACTTTATTGAATTGGCTGCTTCTTCCGTGATTATAGCTACCTCTTGATTAGAGACAACACCGTTCATGTGACCTGTGCATGTTTGTCACATGACAAGTCATCGATTCCCTAGGACTGTCAACTCATTAATACACAGTTACTAGATCCTCACGACCAGACAATGAGCTGTCCCTCACCTATCTTTATATCCATCGCTCAGCCATCACTCCAAGTCGCTCTTACAATCAAATTTCACCATCCTTAAACACTATCTTTCACAGCAGTCATGAGTCATGAAAACTACAGTTCTTCTAGCTCGAATGAGAAAACCATTTTCACCACCATTAGAAAATTCATGACACAAAAGAAAGGTCTCCCTCCATCTAATCTTCGTCCACTACCCGAAGTGTCGTCTGCATGCTCCATAAATGCAAGTGCCAGCCAAATCCAGTCTAAAACGTATTACTCCACAATTGATTCCAGACATCAAAGTTATTCTGCTGATGACCCTCGTGGCCTAGACTCTTCTGACTCTGCCACATCCAAGCGTCACACTTCTTAAAGTTGTCTCATTCAAATGTAGACTATAATCTATGGAATGTTATGGCCTTTAAATAACATGAGTCGTGTATTTGCTCCCTCTTTTGCTGTACGGCAAATGGGGAAAAGAAAGATTTGTACTTGTGAACTTATGTCTATCATCCTTGTGTTATGTAATGAAATCTTAATGAAAGACTCTCTACTATGGCTCGGTATTAGGCTGTTGTGTTGTTATCATGTTATCATTCATCATATGATTATTTTTTAACTCTTAACAAACTCATGGGGAATCCCTCTTAGGGGGAATATTCTCACTTCCATAAGTTGTCAAGTACATAAGATCAAAATCAATTTTGTATCAGTTGCCATCATAAAAAATGGGGAAATTGTTAAGTCAAGATCCTTTAGTTTTGATGATAGCGAACCTGTGTTGTTATCTAATATGTTTGTTGAGCTTTTAATTCAGATAAACAAATAGAGGAGTGGCTTAGCACGCAAGGTTGCAAGCGCACTCTATTTATGACATGTGCCCAACCAGTCGGGCACCTGTCTAGAGAGCTCCGATAGAACTTCTAGTACACACAAGAGGTCAAACACTACACAACTACATCTCTCAAGCATCAGACGGAATAAAAGGGCAAAATACATTAAGTGGGTCGACACACTCATGTAGACTTATACATATCCACAAGCAACTAGCTCACGACAAAAGCATAGCTCATTTATGTGCAAGAAACAAGATAAGTTAGGGCTATTAAGAAGCATTCATTACGTATTTATAATGAAGACTTAGAGAGCATTTATGGAGCATTTATGAAGCAGACAAGATCAGGAAGTGAAGAATGCAAGCGGTGACCGACCACCTGAATGCTTGCCTCCGACGTGACCAATTACAAGGTGACACGTGTCTTGACAGCTACAGATCAAGTTGAAGAACAACCTATATTCGAGCGTGGCTATTTTCCTAGGGATGAAGAAGCAAATGAATCCTAGAGTCTAGGAAGTTGTAGGCTGTCTGTTATCCATCTTAACTTACTTGCATAAATACGAAGTATAATGTCCTAAGTAAAACAACTTGAAAAAATACGAAGAAGAGAGATAACTAGAGCAAGTGTGAGTGAAACTAAGTGTGTGTAACTACTAGGAAGTTGGTGAGATGGATAGGACTGGGTCTGAGAGTTAGTACTTTGTGCATTTGGTAGAATGATCAGTCAGGGAATGGTTGGGGAACCGTAGGCCTGCTGTCAGGAGAGAGTAGAGAACTTTGAGATAAAGTCCTAAACTGTCCCGGAGTCGTAGGTAGGGCGAGGGAGATTGAGTGAATTTCTGTGTGTAATTTCTCAATCGAAAAGGAGTTTCAAGTTTGAGTTTATCAAATGCCTTCCTCAACTATCAAGTAGTTCACATAGGATAACGATACGTCCGTGATCGGTCCGGGACGCATCAGGAGCACTAGTCAGTTTCAGGTGCAAAATGGGTCTTCATGAACAAACCGAATGAAATTGGAGAAGTAATTAGAAACAAAGCTCGTTAGTTGACACAAGAATGGGTATCGCGATAGGTGATCGATCGGTAGATCAACGATCATGCCGAGAAATGATTGGATCTTTGCTATATCTAACTGCTAGTATACCTCACATTATGTATAGTATTTGTTTATGTGCTAGGTTTCAAGCAGATCCAAGGGAAAGTCATCTCACAGCTGCAAAACGAATCCTATGTTATCTAAAAGGATCTATTAATCTTGGATTATCTTATCCAAAAAATTCACTAACTATGATATTGTAGGTTATTCAGATGCAGACTATGATGGTTCTATCACTGATTGAAAGAGCACATCTGGGACAACATTCTTTGTTTGATCATGCTTGATCATATGGGGATAAAAGAAACAACAAATTGTAGCAATCTCAGCCGCAGAATCAGAATACATAGCTGCTGCAAGCTAGTGTGCTCAACTTTTGTGGCTCAAACAATAAATTAGTGATTATGGTGTTAAACAGGTACGCTACCTATTATGTGTGATAATACTAGTGCCATATCTATCTCCAAAAATCAAGTACATCATTCTCGTACTAAACACATTGACATTAGACATCATTTTCTTAGAGATTGTTGTGAAAAAGAATTAGTTGGTTTAAACATTTCAACCGAAAACCAACTAGCAGACATCTTTACCAGTCCATTAAGTAGAGAAAGATTCAACAACATTATTCATGATCTTGGAATGCTATTCATTAATCACGATTAGGCTATCTTTGCAACTCTCATGACAAGTCACCGACAGGTCACCAACACTTCAAATATGTCATTCAATGGTCTGTGTACAGTTTAATGCATGAATGTTGTGTCAAACGGATAGTTGAAACAAATATGTCAGCCATTTCACAAAAGTAAGTTTAGAATAGGAAGAGTGTAAATGATAGAAATAGGAAACTTATAACTGATCGACGACTGTCAGTCACACCGATGTCTGTTGTGAATAGTGCCATTGTGACATGTTAGCTAGCGGACGATGAACGGTTGCCGACCGTTACTTGATATCTATAAAAGGGCGATGAGAGTTCCACTCTTCTCACAATGTTGCCCTCACTCTCTCTAAATCTCTTAGAATACAATCAACTTTTTTTCTCTCTTAAAACACTGTAGTGAGCTTTGCGCTAAAAATCCTTACCTCACAGCCTCGCTAAGAACTCTTGACCAAAAAGTACTAAACTCTAGAAAACCCTTGATCACCCTTGGCACCTATGATTGTAAAGCGTTCAAATATCACCAACGCTATCCTAAGGGACATTAGCCCAGAGAAGACTGTCGACACACGGCTGACAAGTCCAATCATAGCACTGCCACCAAATTGCCTATCCAAAAATAAGGAAGATCAACTCACTCTCAAAGTCATGGATGAAGGGAAACTACAGGCAAATGAGGTAAACTATATAAAAGCCGACCTACCCAAACTTTATAACCTCATTCACTCGGGAAACTTCAAACCCAAAATACTACCCGCCGTCACTCCTTCAGTACCTATGGCACCCTTCGATCAACCCTCAAAATCAACAAAAGTCACCAACAAACAATCGGCTGCGAATAAACCCAAAAGCTAAAGCTTCACACATGCTTCCACTTGCCACACAACTCGCGCCTCTAAACGCCTCCAAACCAAGCAGAAAATGCCGAAGCAAGCTCACTTCACACCTGAACCAGCAACTCTCAAGCTTCACTTCACCGACAAAGATGAAGCTAACTCCAGCTGACCTGGTCGAGCCAATCACTCATGATGTGGAAGAAGAGGATGTCCAGAGTGATGAGAAGTCACTAAAAGAACACTCAATAGAAGATGAAGCTCAAGAAAAGGGTCTGACCGCACCAGACTTTGAGGAAAAGAAGAATATCCCGCATAACCTGCACTACAAGTCACGAGCTGTCCCCGACATCTACCTGATCTTATCGGGAAGGAGAAAGCGACAAGGAGTCGCTCTCACCAGTCATCCTGACTCTCAATGTGCGTGAACAACTGAAGAAGGCCAAAGGAAAGCAACAAATGGCTCCATCATCGCACACACAAGAGCTCGAGGATCTCTTTCAGACAAACCGAGCGGTCGTGAAGCCTCAACCCCAATAATTGCTCAAGCGATTGAAAAGGTTAAGTCAGCTGCAGCCAACCCTCATCAAAGCTGAAAAAGTCAATGACAAGTCCTGTCTCGTCTTGCCAAAAACATTGGACATCGATTTGATGAAGAAGATGGGTCTCAAAGAGATTCTGGAGCTTCTTGAATTTCAAGGATGGGTTAACTTCTTCCAAGAGCCCATCGGCTGCTACACAAAGCTGCTCAAAGAGCACATGAAGCACCTAGGCTCTCTCCAGAGTGAAGACGATGAGGACTACATCATTTAAGAAGTCCAAGGAACCCTCATCAACATAACGAAATCTTGGATTTGCAAGACTTTCAACCTGGAGCCAGAAGGACTGCTCGTCCCCAAGGACACAACTTGGAATGACTTGGGACATCAAGGAGGAAAGATGGTCCATCTCTTCAACAAGGGGGATACAATGAAGAACTTCCACGCGGTGCAAATCCATCCCCAACAGAGTGCTCCACAACCTTCTCACCCACAACATCACCCCAAGGAATCAACGAACCCACATCGTCAATGCTAGAGAAGTGTGAATTATGTACGCCCTAAGGATAAAGGAGAAGATTGACCTTCTAGCTATGATTCTCCTCTCCCTTGATGAAAGCATACACGTCAACCAAGGGCTAGTACACGGGGGAGTGGTCACCGCGGCACTAGAAGAATTTGGAGTGGACACCGACTACTTCCATGAGTGCTCGTGGACCGCTCAAGATAGCATCTCTGAGATGCTATGCAAGATGGGGATCAGGACCTAAGGGGAGAAGCTTATAGTCCTCTAGAAGCTAACAAATAGTGAGGACTCACAATCAAAGCCTTGCCCACTTGTCAGGACTTCTGGTCACAAGAGAAAGCACAGTCTTTCACTAGTCCATGACAGGTCGAGGACCAGTCTGGATACTTCTGCTCGAGACATTCTTTAGCGTGTAAGAGTCACTCTTACAGCTGTGCAGGATGTCTCCGAAGAACCTAGTGTTCGACTCATGGTTGAAGGAGCAATAGACTTCATAGATAAACACTTAGCCTGAGAGTTCTATGTCTCTTAGAGACTCGAGTGAAGCTTGTGAGGGATTAGAGTTTTAGTTACATTTTTATGTCCATCTTTTGTTTTCCTACGATTGACTTTCTCTTTCAAAATGTCAACTTTTGCTATCAACTGAAATGCAACTGTTACATTTCCTATTTTGAATGCAAATCTTATGTACATATGACTTTATTACATTGGATGCTTCTTTCTTGATTATACACTACCTCTTGATCAAAGACAACGCCTTTCATGTGACCTATGCATGCTCGTCACAACAAGGTCATCGATTCCCTAGGACTGTAACAACATTAATTACACCCTCACAACCAAACGGTGGCATGTCCCTCACCTATCTTTAAATCCATCACTTAACCATCGCTCTCACAATCAAATCTCTTCATCACTAAACTCTCTACTTCACAGCATTCATGAATCATGAAAACTACAGTTCCTCTAGCTCTAATGAGAAAACCATCTTCTCCACCATTAGAAAATTTATGCAACAAAATAAAGGTTTCCCTCTATCTAATCTTTGTCATAACCCGAAGTGTCATCTACATGGTCCACCAATGTAAGTGCTAGCTAGACCCAGTCAGTAACTTATTACTCCACAAATTCACTCATCAATTCTTGATATCAAAGTTACTCTACTGATGACCCTCGTGGCTTAGACTCTTCTGATTGCGCCACATCCAAGCATCACACCTCTTAAAACTTGTCTCTATCAAATGTAGTATGTGGAATGTTATGGCCTTTTCAATAACTTGAGTCGTGTAGTTGCTTCCTATTATGCTGTATAACAAATGGGGAAAAGAAAGATTTGTACTTGTGTGAACTTATGTCTATCATCCTTGTGTTATATAATTGAATCTTAATGAAAGACTCTCTCTATGGCCTGGTATAAGGTTGTTGTTGTTATCATGATTGTTCATCATTCGATTATTTTTTTCTAACCCTTAAGAAGCTCAGGGGGAATCCCTCTTAGAGAGAATATTTTCACTCCCTTAGCTAAATACCAAACATCAAGTACATATGTCCAAAATCAATTTTGTATCGATTACCATCATCAAAAGGGGGGAAATTGTAAAGACAAGATCCTTCAGTTTTGATGATAGCAAACCTGTGTTGTTTCTCTAATATGTTTGTTGAGCTTATAATTCAGATAAATAGGTATAGAAGTGGCTTAGCACGCAAGGTTGCAAGCGCACTCCGTTCATGACTTGTGCCCATCCAGTTGTGCACCTGTTTGGAAGAGCTCTGATAGAACTTATAGTATACACAAGAAGTCAGATACTACACAACCATATCTCTCATGCATCAGACGTAGTAAAAGGACAAAAGACATCAAGTGTGCCGACAAACTCATGCACACTCATGCATCCACACAAGCAACTAGCTAACGACAAAGTCTTACTTATTAATGAATAAGATAGCAAGACAATGCCAGTGCTATTAAGAGGAACTCATTACGCAACATTAAATAAAGTCTAGGAGAGCATTAATGATCATTAATGAGGCAGACAAGATCAGGCAAGTGAAGGGTGCAAGTGGTGATCGACCACATGAGCACACACCTCCAACGTCTCTAACCATAGGGCGACACGTGTCCTGACGGTTCTAGAGCAAGTTTAAGATCAGCCTATATTTGAGTGTGGCTATTTTGCTGATGATAGAGAAGCAACTCCTAGACTATCATAGGCTGTTTGTTACATATCTTAACTTACTTGTATAAATACGAGTATAATATCTTATGTAAATCATTCTGGTCATATACAAAGAAGAGAGAAAACTAGAGCAAGTGCGAGCCAGACTAAGTGTGTGTAAGTATTAGGAAGTTGGTGAGCTGGATAGGACTGGGTCTGTGAGTTAATACTGTGTGTATCGGTAGACTGATCAGTCGAGGAATGGTCAGGGAACCGTAGGCCTGCTGTCAGGAGAGAGTAGAGGACTTAGGGATAAAGTCCTAAATTGTCCTGGAGTACGTAGGTAGGGTGGAGGGAGATTGAATGAATTTCTGTGTGTAAATTCTCAATCGAAAAGGAGTTTCCAGTTTGAGTTTATCAAGTACTCCCCTAAAATATCAAGTAGTTCACATAGGATAACGATACTACCACGACAGGTCGAGGACTCATCAGGAGCACCAGCCTGTTTCAACCTTATACTTTCTATTGAATTTGAATGTTGTCGAACTATTTGACACCAACATGCTAATGACTTGTGCTCTCGATTGTTAGGATGTCGCTAAGATGACCATGATCGTTTTCTTCTTCTTCTCGTCCATGAATTCTAGGTAAGCTCTTAAAAAGTCCGAACTGGGAATGTCTATTGACTGAAAATGAGGTTCTTGGGTCAGAATATTTCAAGAAAAAGGCACTTGGGCTGAAATAATTGTTGAGATATGAAATGGCACTTGGGTCGGAATTGATTTATGAATAGGCACTCAGGCCTGAATGTTTTAAATTATGAGTGTGGCACTTTGGGCGGGAATGTGTTTGGGCTATAAGTCAGGCACATGGGCTAGAATAATTTTAAAACCGCAATTAGATATGCAGGTATGAATACCCTTAGTCAGGAAGTGAGGCACACGGGCCGAAATACGAAATATGAAAGGGTTACTAGGCTAATGAAATTAACTTTTGAGCCTTGTGAGTTATTTCAAATTCAAGTGGATTCTCTTTTGTTGTGTGCCTAACCCTAAATGGATAATTCTTATTGGGCCAAAAGGAAAATCACCTAGATCTAGGTTTTTAGGCTGAAGCCTAAACAAATGACTACTTATTTAGACCAAGTTGTGCCTTTGGGCCGCAAACAATAAAGCTGGAAATACGGGTAAGGTTGAATTGGGAATAAGGAAAGCTCCTATCAACTTCTAGGCTGGTAATGGGCTGATCATATAAGCAAACAAGGTTTACACGCAAGTTCAACATGTCCTCACTAGAGGTTTTAATCAATCTGGGTAAGGATTGAACCGGAGAGGTGATTGGGGCTTGGGCCAAGGTCGCTGCAAATGGATAGGGTTTGCACGCTATCCTCTTTGGGCTTCCCCACATTTTTTTCAAACCACCGTGAGGTATGCCTCTGCGGTCGGGTCTTTGACTACGCAAACGTTGGGCTTGGTAAGGATACTGCAGAGAGATGCTAGGAGCCGAAGCCCTGGTATTAAGGGGATGTGGTTACACGACATCCTCCTCTTTTCCCCCACTTAGTCACATCACCTAAAAGATGAGAGCCTCTGACAGGTGCCACATAGTGCGGGACCCAGGTGGAATCGGATTGCACGGACTCTCGCTCTCGCATGATGCATAGTTACAGAAAATAATTATGTGCACAAAAGTAAATCAAACAATATGATAAAAGCCATAAATAAATTTTTTGAGTTCAGCCCTATTTTCTTAAAATTAAATAAGTTAAAATTAAGATTAAAGTCCCCATTGAAATCGTTAGTTTGTGAGCCCCGGGTTTTTGAACCTTTATCCTATGTTTATTTGGGTTGACTAGGATATGATTAGGTTCTAGGTCTGCTTATAATCTAAGCTTAATAACTATGTCATAAAACTATAATTACTAAAGCTAGGGTTAGCCCACTAGAACCAATTACGAGTTACCACCTAATTTTAACCTAGGATAAATTAGGAAAGGATAGAGTTTGGATTCGGGGGCTTGGTTATTTTTCTTTAATGAGTCGCCACCTAATTTTGACCAACTTTTACTACTCTTATGAGTTATTTGTCCTTTACTAATGTCATTAACGGCTTATTATAAAGTTGATTTAACCCAAAGTGTGCATGCTTCTGTATTTTTTATGTTTAATGACATCTTTTATTAAAATTGAAAGTGAGAATTGAAAACTCCTAAACTAGGGTTTCAGGAGCCGAATTAGGTCAAATTTTAAAATCGATGTGGCCACAGACCTGATGTTCATGCCACAGAACTAATGTTTGTACCCACAAACCCTAATTAACTGAGTTAACCAAAATGTTCCAAATTACAAAAGGTTAAAGTTTTAAAAGGGTCCGGGGCCCACGGACACCCTACCGTGGGCCCGGACATATATTTTTAAAACCTAATTTTCAAAAAAAGTGACGTCCTGCCATCATTTGGAGGCGTTCGTGGTTACGGACAGTGCGTCCGTGGGTTCGAACCTCCACCGGATGGCGTTTGGGCATTTTTTGGAGGTTTTTTCGGTTCAATTTTTATGGTTAGGTAGTATGAAAGATTTTAAGCATGTTGGTGCTTAAAAGTTTTCAATTTGGACTTAAATATAACATGAAACTTGGTGAACAAGTAAACACAAAGAAAACAACTAAAACTAAGAAATACACAGATAAAAGTTGAGTTTTTGTTGGAGATTTATTTAGGGAATATGTGGAGTGTGTAGGTTTAGGATTTAGTGATCTCTAACCTATTTTGAAGGCTCTAAGTGATTGTCCTTTGGTTGATGATATTCTTCGATCGGTTTGTTGGTTGTCCTCCAATTGGGCGACGACTTCTGAATTCTGACTGCTTCTACCTTGTGATGTTAACCACATGTTAGATTTTTTTAGTGGTGTTTTGATGTTTGGAAGTCCGATGAGAGGAGAAAGAGAGATTTTTTGGAGATTTCGGAAAGGTTTCGGTTTTACGATTGTTGAAAACGTGGGAGACAGGGCTTGGGGAGTAGTTTCAAACCCTATTATAGTTTTAGATCATGGTCAGGTCATTTGGGAAGGTCTGGTTTTATAGGAGAATCTTGGCCAATTGATAAAACAAAATTTTTATCATAATTTTTTATATGCTTTAGCAGAATCTGATTTGTTTTTTAAATATGCTACAGGTCGAGAAAAACTATGAAACTTTAAGCATAGATAAAGGAAGATTTTATGAATTTTGAGATTTAGAATCAAGTTATTTTGATAAATAACCGACTAGATAAAAATGTTACTATCTGGCACCTCTCATAATTCATAACTTATTATTGGAAATTTGAAATTACAAATGGGGTTATTCTCTAAAACGCATCCTTTATATTGTGTTAAAGTTTCATGAGATTTGGACTTAATTCAGGTATTTTCCAAAGGAGAGAGAAAATTGTAAGAATGTTTGAGCTTCACTTTAAATTTTTTATTAAGGTTTCAATTAAAAAAATCCAGGTTTATAACTGTGTGTATTCATGTTAAACATGTGACAATTTTATTTTAACATTTGGAGACCTTTTCTCTCTATTTTAAGGCTATTTCATGTGTTAATTATTAAGGAAATTAACTAATAATATAAATTAAAAGCCATATTTCCAAAATAAATTTTGTCTAAAAATTATGAAACTCCTTTCATAATGACTATGGTGTTTGAATGTTTTTTGAGATGATGAACAAGTCAGATGAAACCGAAAGTCGGGAGAATGTCCTTGGAAAATCCTGACTTAGTGCATATTAACCTTTTTGCCCTTGCCTTTAAGTTTGTGCATTAGGGTCCTCCCTGAGGGTCAAAATTTTGGGTATGACACACTGTCTCGTCAAACCTTATTAGATAAAAACCCACTGGGAAAACTCTAATAAGGAAAAAGAGTACAACTACTAAGGGGTTACACAACTACAAGTCCTGAAAATTTTGCATGAAAAGAAAATTAATACTACTACATTATAAAAGATTACAAGATAGAAGTCCTAAGTGGTTTCTTCTCCATTCATCTCAAACAAATCATCATGTTGCCCTTCGTACTGTAGTGCTCGCGCTTGGGCTCGCAACTCGGCTAAGTCCCAATCATACTTACTAACACAAACCTTGATTGATTCTGGTGCAAGGCTTGATCTTCTTTTGTCAACATTCGTTTGCTTGCATGAAATGCTGACTGGGACGCAATGGTTGATGCTGGAACTGTTAGCACATCTCCGGCTATCCGTGCAAGGATAAGAAATATGCCTTCATGAGTTTGCCACCACTTAAGAACATCTATATCACCCTCATTATCATCAAAACTTAAAATTAAGTTAAGGTAATCATCATCTGTACAAAATCTAGAACTTGATTGAAAAGATTTTGGTCTTTTCAAAAGCAATCAAAGAACTTCTTTTGCTACCAGGATGTGTTGGTTTAGAAGAGGAACCATTACTATCACCAGTACCTGCAAAAAGCTTGTCTGGACAAAACTTTGAAGTGTACTCATCCTGTAGAGATCTTAAGGCTTTATCAACCTTGGCAACATGTTTCTCAACATAATTTGTCTCTGATCGACTTCCTAGAACAATATTATAGTAAT
Source organism: Limonium bicolor (assembly GCA_023374045.1). NCBI lineage: Eukaryota > Viridiplantae > Streptophyta > Magnoliopsida > Caryophyllales > Plumbaginaceae > Limonium > Limonium bicolor. The sequence continues at coordinate 198,905,336 of CM041778.1, forward strand.
ACTCAAGCAATTTTGCTAGACCATCTAATTTTATTTGTAGATCAAGAATAGTGGCAATTGAATAAATCAAAGGAAATTCATTAAAGTATCTAAACCATTTAGACAACGTATCATTAATAACCCCATCGAGCCCACTTACATGCTTGTTCTCATGAAAAACATGAAAAATAGATATGCATTCATTTAAGACGGGATACACATTAGGTTCATAAACTAATCAAAAACCTTGGTTGCATTATCAAAATATTGCACACAACCATAATACTAGTCTAAAAATCAGAACTTGTTATTTCAGAATCGGGTTGAACAACAAAAGTGTAGTAAATATGAGATTAAATGAGCTGATGTTTCTTAGTTTCGAGCAACAGATCATAAGTGAAGTTCCATCTAGTGGGGGTATCGGGAGCAAAACAACAAGCACGTGAATTAGCTGCTCACACAACTTTAGTATTCCTGTATAACAGGATGCGATTTCTTTTTTTCTCATAACATGTCTAACAGGTTCTAGTGAAGTAGTCAAGTTATGTAATCCATCTATAACACACAAATTTAAATCATGTGCACAACATCGAACATGTAAGAAATCTCCATCATGCATAAGATTGATTGTCGCATTAGCTTTTAAAACATGTGTGTATCTAGTTGTTCGAAGCGTTATCTAAAGAAATGAAGAGCACATTATCTAACAAATTCCATTGTGATAATATTTCAGTCAATTTTTCAGAAATGTTATGAATGGTATGCGCATCTTCAAAAATATCAAAAGCAATAAAAATGTTTTTGAAGCATCCAAAAACTATCAATCCAATGAAGTGTAACACAAATAAACGCCTCATTAGTTGTAGACATCCACATATCACTAAACACGACGACACAGTTATCTATCATTCAATTAGGTGTTTTCTAGTTGTAGCATGTTGTGCAAAAGCTTTATGTTAAAGTGTATTCCTAGGCACTATCCTGAATTATGGTTGTAATGTAGTGCAAACAAAATATTCAAGGTATGAGCTTTCACCAAAAGTAACAGACAATTGTTCAGTAATCATAATTCTAGCCATGCCATATATTATTCTTACTCTTTGGTATCAAAAAACTCCTGAACCGGGATATCATTCGGTAAACCCAGAAAGCATAGTTGGCCGCCAGAACTCCCCATTGTCGTAACCTTGTAGATGTTTTACGTCTTCAAGTGCTTTACGAAGGATCCGGTTCCGGTACCCACCGTCCATGCAAGTCCCCTGTTGCAAATATTCTAGTATTGCTTGTATGTGTCGGCCTTCTTAGGATCTTTTTTTTGTGAAGTATGGTCACACCCTGGAATTCGGTTTCTTTCTTGATGGCATGTTGGCCTCATCATCTTAATCATGTTCATCTTGATCAAGATTGTGGAGTAGAGGCTGTACCTATAATTGGAGAAAACATTGATTTAGACAATAACTAAAAATGTAATTAACATCGAAGTATGTACAAAATAAATTGTAACTAATATTAAAACTTATTGAATGGAGACATTGATGGTGTCGGCCCCATGTTTGTAGATCCATGTTGATAGATTGTGTAACTTGCGCCTTATGGGAATGATGAAGGCGAAAATGGTTGTTGTTGATGATACCCGAGTTGCATCTCATCGATTTGATCTTGATCATCAACTTGATAATTTGGATCAATTGGGAGATTAAAAGAAGGATTTCCTTGCATCGTTTCCTTTCCAACTCTTCTAGACATTTCACTAGAATGTGGGAATTGAGCTAATGTGGGAAATGAGCTTTTTTAGTAGCTAAAATGCTTAATAGCCCTTAGTTGCGCAAGAAATTAGTAGTAATAAGAGAGAGGAAGAGTATGATGAGTTGTGTGGTGAGAATGGTGATCAAATGGGGGTATTAATAGTGTCTTTGGGGGATATGGCCGTTATATAGCCATATGGAGCTGTTAGACACAAAAAAAAGAGTTGTTGGAGCCACCTATCTGGCTTTGATTCCAATGACTATATGCCAAACAGGCACGTGCCCCCTGCTCAAAATGACATCATTTTGGACGTTTGACCAACGGTCAAATTGCGGTTCCGGGGCGGTTCCATAAGTTCCAATTTTCACCGGTTCTGATTCCATTGCCGGTTCTGGCGGTTCCAAGCGAAACTGGGATCGGTCCCAAATCTTCAAGGGTGTATTCAGATTCACTTCGTTAGCTGACGGTTACGGTTCTGAACCAGTTCCTACCCGGTTCCGAGTGGTCCCGGTTCGGTCTCACCGGTTCTGGTTGGAACCGATCATGGTCGTCACCATTACATTAAACAATTGAAAGTTAGATTACACATATAACTCACCTTGTTTCTTCAATTTTCATCACCACTATCATCAAGCGCAATCTTTATCATCACACGCCGTAACAATAATTGTTTTCCAATTGGAAGAAGCTAGCATTAAAGCCACCACCTAGCTACATGTCTTCTATCACGTGTCACACCCTGGTTGGGTGAGTACACATAAATAAAGGAAAAATATATTAAATATCAATGTGTTATAATATACAAAATATAAGTGCAAATAAATTAAAAAAAACTATACCATTGTTCATTATAATATATGCTCTTCAAAACATGATGCATTTTATTGTCCGAAATTGATTAAACTTTACATGGATGATGCTAATGTGTTATATTTTGATCTGTGTCAAATCCAAGTTTTTTAAGCTCACATGTGACCCGTGGGACCCAATGAAATATGTGACATGTGAGCGCATTTTTATTGGGTCCTACAGGTCACATTTGAGCATAAAAAACTTTAGGTTTGTCACTGAACCAAAGTATAACAAGTTAGCAGCATCCATGTAAAATGTAATCAATTTTGGACAATGTTTAAACATCTTTTAAATTGAACACAAATTAGAAAAGTTGTTGGATGTAAAATGAGTGAAACCACATGGGTGGGCAAAGTAATGCTTGAAACCTCATGGGTGGAGTGTGTAATTTCGCCAAGTGCCATGGGTGGGGCATGTAATTTTCCTTTAAAAATGTTATATTTTAAATGGGTATGTAATACATATTTAAAAATTGAATCTTCTTAAATAATATAATGAACTTTATTCAATTTGAGGTAGAAACTTAAAACGGCTAATATCATCGAAGAAAGCTATCACCATCAAATAAGCTAACGTGTTTCGAAATAACCACCACCTAAGAAAAAGGAAACCCTACCCCCATACAATCCACCCATGAAAAAGAAAACCCTATCCCATACTTACCCTGGAGCAGTTAAACTATCAAGGTTTATTTTAGGGTTTAAAGTCTAGGGTCTGGGGCCTAACGATCTTAAACCCTATACCTCAAACCCTAAAAATCTGTCGAGATAATTGAAATATTGTAAAAGTGTAAAATGAACAATGAAAAGATATCTTGAACCTCAAACATACCCTAGGACACCGTTGAAGAAGCTAACACTGTTGAAGAACACTAATGTGGTTCAGTTATTAACCGTCACCTGAAGAAAAATATAACCCTACTCTTCGTGCAACCCTAGGTTGGCTAACACCTCCGAAGACGTTAGCACGTCGAAACATAAGATATTGTTAATATTAGTCATACATTTTATAACACATGTACATACAAAAAATATAAAATTTTAAGTTTATCAAAAAATATTCATGTTGGAATTTATTTCAAGAGCTCGAATTATGACAAAAAATGGTATAAATGTATATTGTTAGAATATATATTTTACAAACAACGACATTTTAAAGGTTTGAAAAACAAAACAATTGAAATAGTGATCACCTTCTCTACAGGACTCAAGCACCCAATATGAATGTGCCTTTTTTTATAAAGTGACATTAACTTGTTTTCTTGAAACAAATATCAACATTGACTTGAGCAGTGAGCGACCAAAAAACATTATGATATAATTATAGTTAGTGAATTAATATAAAAAAGCACTTATCTTAACTTAAAGGTTGGGAATTGTGGGGAAAAAACCTATTGTCATTGTTCATGTCATCTCTTCTGCCACCCCGAGCAACATTAATTGGTATCTTGGCAATATGCAAGAAGGAAAGCATGCTCATTATCAGAATCGATCGACGCTAAAATTATATTAGGTAGGTTGAAACAAATATAAACTATAGAGAGACAGAAAGGACAGACATATGCGCTTCACTCCTATAAGAATACGAAATCTATAGGAGACATAATACATGTGTGAGCCTTGATTTTTGAACCACTATCCTATGTTGATTAGATTGATTAGATCTGATCGGGTTCTAGGACAACTTTTAACCTAAGAATAATAACTATGTCATATAACACTAATTATTAAATCCTAAGTTAGCTCACTGGAACCTATTATGAGTCACCACCTAATTTTGACCTAGGATAAATTAGGAAAGGAGAGTTTGGGTTCGGGGGCTTGGTATTCGACTCATTTAGGGTTCAATTACTTTCATTACCCCTCGAAGTAGTTTTTCCTCTTAATTATGTCTTATTACGAGTCGTCTTAACCTAAGTGCACGAACTTCTGATTTTTTTAGATTTTTATCATTTTTTTGACAGAAAATTAAAGTGAAAAATGAAATTACCTAAACTAGGGTTTCTGAGGCAGAATTAGGTCGAATTTTTTCCATCCGTGGCCACATACCTAATGTCCAAACCCACAGACCCTAGTTAACCTAGTTATACCAGAAAAGTCAAATTTAAAAGAAAACAAAATTTTGAATAGTCCGAGGCAACACGGACAGGACGTCCGTGGACCCAGACATAAGTTGAAAAACCCTAAAACATTTGAACATTTAATTCCCGCCGTGTCTGGGGGTGTCCGTGGCCTCGGGCAGGCCGTCCGGACCCCGGACAGGCTGTCCGTAGGCGCGGACCACCCTCGGATAGGGGCGTTCTGGTGGTTCCCGGCGATTGAAATACCCCAAACTTAGTTATGGTGTTTAAATGATAAACTAAGATATAAGGAGGCTAAATAATGCCTTAGAAACATTTCTAATCAAAGAAAATATAAGGAAACACCAAAAGAGCAGTTTAAGCAAAACGTGCTCTAAGCTTGGAGAGACTTGGGAGAGTACCCAAATATTGTTCTAAGACCTTAGTAATATTCTAATGGTCATTTTAAATCAATTACCAAAGAAAACCAAGCTTGAAAACAAGTTAAAACACAAAATGTGCTCTAAGGAGTCTTAAAGCACATTTTTGAAAAATTGTCTTGTAAATGAGTTTTGAATGGCTAGATGTCCATCATTACTCTTTAATTAACATGTTAACTATATAGTATCACATTTGGAAGTCTATATCAATGGGAAATCAAAAATTTCACAACAATGTGCCTTGTTTTATGAATAGTAAATTAATTAAGCTAGTTTATAACATAAGTCAATATAAGTGAGATATTTGGTCAACAAAGACTTAAGTACCCTTGTTACTTAATGGGGGCCGGTTTTTACAAGGTGAGTCACCACCTTCATTAGTCATTAAGCAAATAAATAACCATAAAGCAAAAGTACTATTTACTTTATAAGATAAATCTCATTTTACTCACCTCTCTCCTCACCTCTTCATTCTCTCTTGTTCCCACGATTTTCTCAAGCTCTCTCCCTTCTCCATTAACGTGAAGCACATCTCCATGCTAGCTCCACCTTCTCTTGCACACAACTTACTCATTTTAGCTCCAAAACCAAAACAAATTACATATTCCTCTTAGTTAGCTCAAGCTCTCTCTTTCTATCTTTTCAAAACTCCAAGAGCTTTGATTTGGTGCCAAGCCAAACCACCATTATAGGAGGAAATTCAAGTTTGGAGACTCCATTGGCTTCTCCATTCTCTTAAGGTAAAGAAAGTGTAAGAAAATCTAGGTTTCCATCACTTTTCTTCTTGACCGAAAATGTATGCTCATGAGGCTTCATTTTAATGCCTTGTTATAGCTTGTTTTCTACTCTTCAAAGGATTAAGGAGTCCTTCTTGCTTCATATCCAAGCTTGTCTTGAGAAACCAAGGTAAAACAATCACCTTAATACCTTAAAGCACATTTTTAACCTAGGGTTTGTTCCTTAGGGTTAATGTATTATCTAGTACTCATTGGAGTCATTGGATATTGGTTAGAACATTGGCAAGGAGATATATATTGGTGACCGAGATTGAGGAAGGAAAAACCTAAGGAAGAAAGATTTTAAAGCTTGTAAAAGAACAAGGTAAATTACTTACCTTAAGGTGTTTTATTGTTTAAGGGAATGGGATTTAGATATGTGGTGAGTTTAGTGTAGAGTTTACATTAGAAAAGGGTTATATATGACCTAGGAGAAACAATGAGCATGATTGTGAACTTGTGACTAAGGAGCCAATGAGAAAAGAGATAGTCAAACAATGTTGAAATGAATTAAAAGAAGCATTTTATTTCAATGGGAGCCTTGTTGTGTGTATTTGCAGGTTAAAGGCAAATATATGTGGAAATTCAGTGGTTAAGATTATTGTCATTTAAGGGCCTAAGTGCCAAGCATTTAAGTTTATGCACTATAAGATGATGTGGTGTAGTTTTAGTGTAAATTGTGTGTTAAGGTGTTGTGATGAGAATTTGAGTGATACTGGTTGTTTGATGGAGAAAAACCAAGTGTTAGGATGTGCTATATACTAGAGAACCCATGGCAAAATTTAAAGGAGAACTTAAGTGTTTAAGATGTTCTAAGGGAATTTAATGACTAAGGAAGTACTAAGAAGTTTTAGAGGTTGTCTTGATGAAAAAGGGGTGAGACAAAGTGTTTTAATGAGTTATAATGACTTAGGCATTACTATGAAGGATTTAGGAATCAAGAGAATGTATTTGAGTATTTAGGACTTAGGCAAATGTTGGTAAACAACTAGGAAGGAAATAAGGTGTTGATGGATGGAAGTTTAAGCTTGTGAAGGAACTTTAAGTAAATGCATAAAAGAGTTTTAGATGGTGAAAGATGCTTGGGAGATGATGTTATAGTGGTGGGGAAACATTTGGCATAGTGGTTACATTAGGTATGAACCACCACCTAGAAACCTAGTGGAAAATGTTACAAGTGTTGGCATGGTTACAAGGAAAAATGCATAATGATTAAAGTGGATGTTGGTGAGTGATTTAAAGTGTTTAGTGGTTGGCTTAAGGTGTATTTGAGGTGCCCAAATGAGGTTATAACATATTAGGATATGAGGAGAAGTTTGGAGTTAAAAGAGAATTTAGAAACAAGGTTCTGGAGCCGACCGACCTTAGGGACCGGACCTGCAAGGTCGGTCGAGCTCAATTTACACTGCCGGAGAAAGTTTCTGGAACCGACCGAACTTGGGACCGGACTTACAAGTTCGGTCGGGCTTGTATTTTGTGAAGGAATTAAGTCTCTGGAATGGACCGACCTTGGGACCGAACTTGCAAGGTCGGTCATGCCTAGAATTTTGTACGGTAATAAGTCTCTGGAATCGACCGAACATGGGACCAGACTTGGCAAGTTCGGTCGAGCTCAAATTTCCCTCGGGGAAAACTCTCGGGAATGGACCGACCTTGGGGACCGGACTTGCAAGGTCGGTCGGGGTAGAATTTTCAAGCGGTAATAGGTTCTGGAATGGACCGACCTTGGGTAAGGTCGGTCGGAAGTTCGGTCGAGCCTAAATATAAAAAAAAGAAATTTTGAATCCTAAGGATGGTAATAGGTAATAAGGTATACCTTTGGTGGGGTGGTAATGATTAGGACCCTAAGAACCCAAGGGATTAAGTTAAGTTAAGTAAGAACCTTAATGTTTAAAAAGATTAAGTTTAAAAGGGTAAGTGGTAAGGACTTAAGAGGATATTCATCGGGAATCTTTAGGGATTAAGTGAGCTAAGTGAGGTGCAAATAGCTAATGGCCTAAAAATGAATCAATGTTTTAGGTTTGTGAATTGGGACCCCGGAGAAGGTTAAACAAACGACGATCGACGGTGAACGGTACAATCTTTCTTGTGACCTGCTTGCTAACAAGGTGTCCCTCGGCTTGTGTGCTATCTGTTTAATTGCTATGACTAAAACAAGATAAAGCATGCAACCGGTTACATTTGTTCTCGTTGTGTATGTGTTATCTTTGCACTAACCCGCGAGACTTGAGATTGTTACTAACCAAGTTAGTACTTACTGAGTTAAGAATAAGAGTTAAGTTTTGGTGGTTGTTGGTTAATGCCCGTTAAGGCTTAGCTAGCACATGGTGATTAAGATTTCTACTAACTGGAACTTGAGTGAGGAAACCCGGGACCAAACTCCGGTCACGCATGCTAAGGAAAGGGGGACGGTATCTGAATCAGATCCGCCCTCCGCTTAAGGACTTGTCTTCGGACTTGTAGCCTAGGGCCGGTTGCCGGCTCAGCTACGCTGGACTCCCGTCCAGAGTAGGTGGCATTAAGATGGTGCGGTGGGATCACCTAAATCCCAGGTTTGAATTAAGCTACAACTATTCCCTTCCAGGAACGGTTTGTATACTGAGAATGAGTTGAGATTAAGATTAAGGTAAGGTAAGGAATGAGATTAAGGAAATGAGGACTAAGGAGGGGGTTACTAACCCACTTGATAAGGGAACGCTTGAGTCGTTCATTGTTTGTGAACTATATATGTTCCTCTGTGGTTATTGTTATTGCACTTCATATCATGCTTGTGTATGTAATCAATTTCCATGCTATCGACAATTAGTCGTCGTAGCCCCGTTAGCTTGGGGGCCATGAGAGGGTGTACCAGCATTCGTGCTGACCCCCTTTGGGGGCTGTTTTTACACTTGCGGGTAAGAGACCCATGAGGACGCACTACAAGAGTAGGAGCGGTTAGACTTAGGATGGGATGTTTATTTTGAGTACGGGTTGCGCTTGTGCACCCGTCTGTTGATATTTAAACTGATGTAAGGTTGTGATTATGACTTAGTTACTTATACTCGGTTGGTTGTTGGTATTTTGGATGGTGGTGTTTGGGTTGGTCATTTATTTTGGATAAGTGTTGTAATTGATGAGGCCGGTATATTCTAACGATCAAACCGTGGCAAGGTCCAGGTGTTTATTATTTCCGCTGCGACAAATTCAATTAAGTGTTCAGTTTTGCGATAACCACGATTGGCTTTGGATGGGGTGTTACAGTGTTTTCAACTCAAATTTTATGGGTGTGTAGCCTATGAGATTTTAAACAAGTTAGTGTTCGAAAGAATCCAATTTGAAGCTGAATTTAACGCAAAACTTAGTGCACAAGTTATGTGGCAGAAATGCAGGAAAACGCCAATTTAGGAGTCGAAAAAGTTTGGTTTGATTCCAAATTTCAACAGAGAGTTAATGAAGTCGAGGAGAGTTAGGAAACCTGAACTCTACAATTTTTACCATCGGATTCGAGGTATTTCTTCACGTCTGGATTCTTCGGAGGCCTCATGGATGCCAGTTGTAACACCCCGTATGGGTAACTGTCCAACAACCTAGCTCTCAAACCATTCAGGCTTGAAATCTAGCCACTTTAGGCCCTCAATCCTTACTTGGGCTTAAAAGTGGAAGACCTTGTTGTTGTAGTCAATCCATATGTATCATTATAAATCATTCACATTACTACTCATATCCCGATGTGGGATGGGGGTATTACATACTCCCCCACTCAAAGAACGCGACGTCCTCGTCGCAAGCCTAACATCCAAGTCTCTTGTACCTCCTTGGTAGGTGTCGAGAAGCCCATACTGACACAGTTCCATGTCCGCTCTAATACTATTTGTAACACCCCATATGGGTAACTGTCCAACAACCTAGCTCTCAAACCATTCAGGCTTGAAAACTAGCCACTTTACGCCCTCAATCCTCACTTGGGCTTAAAAGTGGAAGGCCTTGTTATTGTAGTCAATCCATATGTATCATTATAAACCATTCACATTACTACTCATATCCCAATGTGGGACGGAGGTATTACACCAGTTCCGGATTGAGATCGACCTAAGCTTCTAACTCCTTGTTGTTATTAATGTGATTCACGCCTTGGTGGTGTTTTGGTGAAGGTTTGATGATTGTTGATGTTGTAGGAGTTGATGAATGTGTTTAGATGATGATTTTGGAAGGTTTTCTATGCTCAGGCGTTGAAAAACATGAGAGAGTTGTGACGGCTAGGTTTTCTGGTTGCTTAGGGTTTTTGGAGATCTGATTTGATCAAGGGATAAGGTTCCTTATATAGACTTCCTTAAAGATAGAAAAATCGGTAAAAACCAAGATTTACCGACGTTTTAGCTCAAAGGTTTATAAAACGAATTTGACTATGAAATTTTAAACATGGGTAAATGATGATATTTTCTTATTTTTCCAAGGTGGAATCGAATTTTTTGGATACTGGAATATTTTTAAATTCAATTTCTCGTTAGATTCAAGAAGAAATTACTAGAAAATTATTTGAATTTCAAAAAATCAAAATTCCAAAACCATCATGCTTAAAATGTCATCCTTTATCATGGGTTGAAATTTGAAATCATTTTGAGTTGATTTAAGCCATTTTTTGAGGAGAGAGAAAGCTTGTAGGGGGCTTAAGAGCCTTGAAAAATTACGAAAGTGCCCCTGAAGATGACTAAGCCATCTTTTGCACTCCAGAATGTGTCGGTCGAACTGGAAATCCTTGCTACTTGACCGAGCTACCCTTTCAATACCTACGCCTTAAGAGACTCTCTTCTGGGGGTTAAAATTGTGGGTATAACAGATTACCCCCATCAACTTGTATTTGTAATGAGAATGAGAAGACTGGTTAATGCCTGAATGATGCGCCAAAATTTTGACTAGTAGTAAGGAAGAATTTAAATTTCTGCTGAAAGTCTAATGATTGTGATGTGCTATTATGAGGCGCTAGCTACCTAGGAGAGAATTTTAAAATTATTGGGCTGTTATGAGGCGCCAAATTGCCTAAAATGTGAGAGGTGGACTAAACTAAAAGTGAATGAACTAGACCGAGCATCTTAGGTGTCGGGAACCTAAAAGAGAATAAACCAGACCGAGCATCTAGGGTGTCGGGAGCCTAAAAGAGAATAAACCAGACCGAGCATCTAAGACGTCGGGAACCTAAAAGAGAATAAACCAGACCAAGCATCTAAGGTGTCGGGAACCTAAAAGAGAATAGACCAGACCAAGCATCTAAGGTGTCGGGAACCTAAAAGAGAATAAACCAGACCGAGCATCTAAGGTGTCAGGAACCTAAAAGAGAATAAACTAGACCGAGCATCTAAGGTGTCGGGAACCTAAAAGAGAATAAACTAGATAGAGCATCTAAGGTGTCGGGAACCTAAAGTGGATAAACAACGCTGAGCGTGAAGGTGTCAGGAACCTAAAATGGATAAACTACGTCGAGCATGGAGGTGTTGGGAACCTAAAAGCTCCTGGTTGATATACTATGGGGACTTATTGCCACTGGCCACCAACTAGAGTGCAGGGATAACTTCTAGACTACCAAGGGGACTTATTGCCACTGCCCACTAGTTGTTACTCCCTATTGAGTTGAAACAAAGAAAGGGGACTTATTGCCACTACCCCGCCAACTCCTCCGAGTATCTAAGGTATCGGGAACCTAAGGGAAATATGTCGAGCGTCTAAGGCGTCGGGAACCTAAAATGAGGAAAGAATGCATGACATGCAATGTGATTGGTAGGGCTTATGTGTGCCTAAAGTTATTGAAGGCAAGGTAGGTCTTATGGGTGCCTAAAGTTATTGAACGCAAGGTAGGTCTTATGGGTGCCTAAAGTTTGGGAGTGGGATTCATTCTAGCTTGGATTATGCAATGATGATGGAGTGATGCAAATGATGTAGAGCATGTTTTATGCAAATGATTGTGATGAAAACTGATTGTGAAAATGCTAAACGTGACTACAATAAGAATTAAAAATTGTCTAAAGCAGGAAATTGCTGGGAAATGTGCCAAACGTGGCTATGATAGTGCAAAGATGATCAAATGTGATCAGAGTGTAAATTGTACCAAACGTGGCAATGTTTGAAGAAAATTATGTCCACTGAAAAAGAAAAATGAAATTATCATTTCCTGACCTAAAATTTAAGATATGTCATTTGTTTCTTAGGAGACGAACATGCCACTGGTGGGAGTATGTGATGTGAGTAGTGGTTGGGAATTTCTGCTGGTGTTCAGGATTTATGACAAGCTTGAGATTTCATAGAGGTAAGGCTAATGACGGGCTTGAGAGTGTTTGCGTGGAGGTTAGGGTTTATGTGTGCCTGTGTGTTCTGATGTGGGGGTAAGAGCTTATGCGGGCCTGTGTGGTGATTGTTGTGGTGGTGCTTAAGCTTTGAGCTTCAATTGGTGTTGCCATACCAATTGTTGGGACCAACAATCGCCCCTTGTAATTTTCTTAAGACAATCTGAGCTAGAGTTCATGGCAATCGATCTGGGCGATCGATTGCTGCTAAATAGAAATTTGTAGGGTAAATTAATGTACAAAAGAATGAAATAATAAAGGAATGAAAAGAATAAATAACCTACAACTCTATACGGGAAGCAAAAATCTCGGTCAAAGTAGCAAGGAAGCAAATTAAGACCAAGAATGTCAAACCCTAGGGACTTGTATAGAAAATAAGTCCTAGCCTTGATAATTGCTAATTCTTACTAAATAAAAGGGGGGAAAAGTGTGAAAGTATTTCTACTCCTAACTAAAACTAATTAAACTAATTATTCACAATGAACCAACCTTGATTAGGGCCAATTATCAGCGTAGGAACTCATATGATCAATGGTCAAAAGTGGCAAGTCTCGAAAAGGATTTTTTTTCTCGCAAAAAGAACTCAATATCCTTATTCGCATCGTGTATAGTTAATTCCGCGAATACAAACAGAAAAGTGGAGAAATAAGAGATTAATCCTAAACCTAAGTCTTTGTTGCCCACTTTCCAGAACAACAAAATTAATGATTACCGAAGTCCTAATCTATTCTACTCTTGCTTTGTAAACCTTAAATAGAACTTAGAAATAAGAGAACAAGAGAAGATCCTTATTCTACTTTTATGAAGATTAGAATTCCGGTTAAGAAACTTGCAAATTCCATTAATAATCAATGAGTGTCTACAAAGATAATCATCCTAACCAAAGCAGCCAAAGAATCTACTAAACCAACCACACCAAGAAGAGATACAAGGAAGAACGAGAGTACAACTTGATGAGAATTCCCCCGAACTTGATAATGTCTTCTTCTTGCAGGTTGGATTTGCAGGACTCCTTGACAGCAGTTCATCGTGATTTTGAGTGGTTCTGGAATGTAAAATGGTGCAAAAGTTATATTCTTCAAGTGCAGACTCGGCCTTTTATAGACTTGAAAATTCTTCAGGTGTCGGGTCCCATGCCGGGTAAAAGTCATCCGGCGTATGAATTAAACACATGCTTTCCAGTAACGGTCGAAACCGCCAGGGCACGAAAAGTCACTTGTGCCGGACAAGGGCGTTCGGCACCATACCCGGCACTAGGTATTTGGTTAACGGTAAAGAACCGCTATCTTTTGACGAATAGGCGTGTATTTTGCTTGTGCCGGCCACAGAACACCCGGCACCATGCCCGACAAGATTCTTTTCCGCTACGCACAAATGCCGTGTACGAAGAACACGGCTCCCCATCCGGCAAGGCTCAGTTTTTGATGCGGAACTTTGCCCCTTGCATGGAAAACACTCAAAGCATAAGTCTGAACATATAAAGTGGATTTTCACAAAAAATAATGTAAATACTACTTATTCTAATCTTATTTTAACTAATATTACTACAAATATAGCTTATAAAATATGATAAGTCTGCGGCTTATCAAGGCCCTACACTTACCGTTTGCTAGTCTTCGAGCAAAATCAAATCAGAAAAGAGTAACTACTTGTGCACAAAACAGATAATCATAATAATGACAATTAGATAGTTCTTTCCCAGCTACCCGACTCTGATTCATAAGCATCACTTAATCTTCCTTATTCCATCAAAAATATACTAGTGGGTATAAGGTAAAACATTCAATCCCAAAAATGGATCAAAGACTCATAGCTATTTTGCATATGGGATTTTATATCTCTCTTTTTTGCGGTTTCCAACATTCAGCTCTATTTCTCAAGAGTTTCTTAATGTGGCCAAGACTCTCATCAATGGTTTTTATGGTTCAGCCCTATTTTTCAAGGGTTTCTGAATCTAACCATGATTATTTTGCATTAAAGAACGGGGAATTTAGGAGAAAAATAAAAGGAAAAACTCTCGTCTATTCCTTTTATTCTGAGGTAATCTTGTAACCTCATAATGCTTCATCTTTTTTTCCTATAAGAAGATTTTTTTCTCTTTTTTTCTTCTTCTTTTTTTCCTTTTTCATACATCACCCCAACCTAAGATACTCACCCACAAGAATTGAACTATTTTGAAAAGGAAGGAAAAGTATTACCCAAAAGTAGATTAAGGACAAAAATAGAAGTAAGGTCATATATTCATGTTAAGAAAAATAATCACGAAGTGAAAATCGACATCTAGAAGTCATTAGAAAGCTTACCTCTTAAGAGAACAAATATTTAGCCTTCCCTAATGTCAACTTAATCAAAGACAAGCAAAAAGCTGAGTAGAAGGTTAATAAACTAAAAAATTATTATACTGAATAAACTAGATAAGCTATATGTATATAAATGTTTTTTTTATTTTTGTTTTTTTAGGGGTCCCCCTGCCCTATACTAGGCAGGAACACTGTCCCCAGTGTTCTAAAGAGAACATTAATGGGAAAAATAAACGGAACAAATAAATAAATAAAGCATAGTAAAGAAAGAAGGACTCCCCTGGAATGTAGATGCGTGAAGGGAGAAGGCCCTACACTTGACCTTTGGCCACATCGTAAGAATGCAAGTTGATGTCATCTAAGTAGATTGATTGTGTTGTGGCGGGTTCACTGCATAAATACTTCTTCAAGCGAGAACCATTGACTTTAAAGTGCTCACCATTGGCATTCTCAATTTCAAAAGCGCTAGATGCATTCATGGAGGTGATAGTGAAAGGTCCAAACCAATGTGATTTCAACTTCCTAGGGAAAAGTCTGAGGCGGGAATTATAAAGGAGGACTTTGTCACCAATTTGAAAATGGCGCGGAAGAATGGCTTGATCATGCAACTTCTTGGTTCTCTCTTTGTAAAGGCGGGCATTCTCGTAACTGTTGTGGCGCAACTCCTTAAGTTCAGAGAGCTGGAAGTGCATTTTTACCCAGCAGCCATCATTTCAAAATTCATAGATTTTAGTGCCCAGTAGGCTTTGTGTTCAAGCTCTATTGGTAAATGACAAGCTTTACCAAACACCAGACGGAAAGCAATGGTCCCAATAGGAGGTTTGAAGGCAGTTCTATAGGCCCACAAAGCATCGTCGAGTTTTTGTGACCAATCTCGCCGGGATGAACTGATTGTTTTTTGTAAAATCCATTTTAACTCTCGGTTTGAAACTTCAGCCTGTCCATTTCTTTATGGATGATAGGGGAGTGCTACTTTGTGATGAACTCCATATTTATGTAGTAGGGTGTCAAATTGGCGATTGCAGAAATGGGAACCGCCATAAAAAATGATTGCCCGGGGCACCCCGAATCTGGTGAAGATGTTTTTCTTGAGGAATTTTGAGAACTGTCTTGGCGTCCGCGGAAGGGCATGAAATTACTTCTACCCATTTTGATACATAGTCCATAACGACTAAGATGTACTGATGTCCTTGAGACAGGGGAAAGGGACCCATAAAATCAATCCCCCAGACATCAAATAGCTCAACTTCCAAGATGTTGTTCAAAGGCATCTCGTGGCGCCTGAAGATATTTCCCATCCTTTGACAACTGTCACACTGTGAGACAAATTTGTGAGCGTCTTTATGTAGTGTAGGCCAAAACAATCCTGATTCTAGAAATTTAGCAGTTGTCCGGGTGGAACCATGATCTCCTCCAGCCACTTTAGAGTGACACATGTATAGAACTGAGGTTGCCTCATTTCCAGGAATACACCTCCGGATGACCCCATCAGCACATACCTTAAAAAGGTAAGGGTCATCCAAGAAGAAGTGTTTGATCTGGGAGAGGAATCTCTTCTTTTGCTGAGAAGAGAGTCCATGAGGTACTACTCCGGAGGCTAGGTAGTTGGCGATGTCAGCATACCATGGTTCTTCATTGCTTACTTTCAAGGCAGAGAATAACTCAACCCGATTTGGAAAAATTCTCTTTTCAGCCCAATCCTCTACTTGCTGGATACTGAACACTGTCTCGTCTGGAAAATATTCTTGAATAGGAACTCCATCATATGGTCTTGTGATATGGAACAGGTGATCAGCTACTCCGTTGTGACACCCTTTCTTGTCCACAACTAGAACATTAAATTCTTACAGCAGGAGAATCCAACGCAACAATCTTGGCTTACTGTCTGCTTTGGTGAACAGGTATTTCAGGGCGGAGTGGTCGGTATGCACTATAACTTCACTTCCTCATAAATAAGAACAGAACTTATCAAGGGCGAAGACAACAACAAGAAGCTCTTTCTCTGTAGTTGTGTAATTATTTTGAGCATCCACAAGAGTCTTACTTGTATAAGTTATAATCCGCAATACCTTGTCCTTCTTTTGACACAGGGAAGCCCCCACATCTTAGTCACTTGCATCGCACATGATCTCAAAGGGGAGAGACCGATCCGGGGCGACGACTACAGGGGCTGAAACAAGCTTTTCTTTGATGATCTCGAAGGCCTGCAAACATTCTTCTGTAAAGTTGAATTTCGTATCCTTGGCCAACAGATCACTTAAGGACTTTGCTATCTTTTAGAAGTCAGCAATAAACCTTCGATTGAAGCCGGCATGACCCAGAAATGCTCTTATTTCTTTGACTGATGTAGGGGGAGGGAGCTTCTAGATGACCTCGACCTTGGCCTGGTCAACTTCAATACTTGCTTTGGATACTAGATGCCCCAAAACAATGCCCTCCTTTACCATGAAGTGGCATTTTTCCCAACTCAGCACCAAGTTGATTTCTTCGCACCTGGCTAAGATTAGATCTAGTTGCTGCAAACATTCATCAAAATTAGGGCCATAAACACTGAAATCATCCATAAATACTTCAATACTTTTTTCAATAAAATCAACAAAAATTGCCTGCATGCAACGTTGGAAAGTAGCAGGTACATTGCAAAGCCCAAAAGGCATTCGAGTATATGCAATGGTACCGTAAGGACAATGAAGGTGGTCTTCTCCTGATCCTCGGGTGCTATTGGGATCTGAAAATACCCCGAATACCCGTCGAGGAAACAATAAAATTCTTGTCCTGCTAGCCTTTCCAATATTTGATCTATAAAGGGTAAGAGGAAGTGATCTTTCTGGGTGGCTGAATTTAACTTCCTATAATCAATGCACATACACCACCCTGTTGTTCTTCTTTGGGGGATCAACTCCCCTTTTTCATTTGGAACAACTTCTATCCCACCCTTCTTGGGTACCACCTGGACAGGACTTACCCAAGGGCTATCAAAAATGGGGTATATGATACCAGCGTCTAATAATTAGAAAACCTCATTTTTTACAACTTCTTTTAGGTTGGGATTCAACCTCCTTTGAGCTTGCCTCATGGGTTTATGGTTTTCCGCCATGCAAAAACTAGGATTAATACCTTTTAAATCTACCAGACACCAACCTATGGCTCTCTTGTGATTTCTTAGGACTTCTAACAATTTGACTTCTTGTTCAGGAGAGAGAAGCGAGGAAATAATTACAGGAAGAGAGTTTGTACCTGATAGGAAGACATACTTTAGATCAGAAGGAAGTTCCTTCAGTTTTACCTCTGGTGGTTGTTCGATGGAGGGTATGGCTTTTTGAGGTGGGCGTTCGAGCCTCTCTAGTGGTGGTTGATATCTTTTCCTTTTGCCCAGGTCGAGTTGCTCAACGACTGCATTGATCCCTTTCTGTGGAGATTTTTTGATAGAAGATACCAACACTTGCTCCAAGGCCTCCAACTCGTGAAGTTCAACCAAGGGAATGGGGAAAGCCTCCTCATCATCAACGAATTCGTTCTTGTTGTCGTCTGTTAGTAGACCAACATAACATGTGGTATGAGCAGAAACACTTTTTCTTACCATTTGTGTCATGTTAAATTTAATCTTCTCATCCTCGAATCGGAAGGTGACCATGCCATCATAAACGTCAATGACCACTCTGGCGGTGCTTAAGAACGGTCACCCGAGGATCAGGGGAACCTCAATATCCTCACTAATATCCAAGACGATGAAATCGGCGTGGAAAATGATATTGTCAACTCCCGCCACCAAATTTTCTACCATTCCCATTAGTTTGATGGAGGATCTATCTGCCAATTGGAGGGAGAAGGAAACGGGCTTTAGTTGACTGCCGTGGATCCTTGTGAAAATGGAGTATGGCATGATATTAATACTTGCGCCAAGGTCACATAACCCATGGCCACAATCAACGTTTCCAATACAGCAAGGCACGATCGGCAGTCCTAGGTCCTTCTGTTTGGGTGGCATTGCTCTCACTAGGGCTGCCGAACACTCCTATGTCAGAGTGACCGTCTCCAAATCTTCCATTTGTCTCTTGTTTCTCATTAGCTCCTTGAGGAATTTAGTATAAGTAGGCATCTATTTTAAAGCATTTATCAAAGGAATGTCAATAGTTAAGCGTTGAAATATTCCTAAGAATTTCTTAAATTGCTCATCCATATGCTTTTTCTTGAGCCTATTTGGAAAGGGTAACCTTTATTTTGTTTGATTATTGAGAGAAGTGGAGACAGTAGAAGGAGATTTAGAAGTAGAGGGAAGAGAGGTAGAAGCCTGTGTCTCCTGTGATGGTAGAAAAGGAATTGTCTCCTCTGTAACCTCATATGTCACTTGCTTTTCTTTTTCGTGATCTTTACCCACCTCCCTTCCACTTCTAAGAGTAACGGCGCTTGCGTCTTTACTTCCAAGGGTAACTGATTTCGCCTGTTCTCTCGGGTTTAATTGGGTTTAGGAAGGGAATAGACCAGGAGGCCTAGGTTGGGTAAGGATTTGTTGAAGTTGAGAATGCTAGGATTTTTGGTCGTTGCGTAATGCAAAGATCTCATCTTGCGTATCTCTGGATTCATTCATGAGTGTCTTCATCATATCCCTTATCTCTGCCATTTCTGCTTCTGAATTTGATGGGAGTAGGGGTGATTGGTGAGAGGGCATTCTGTTATAAGGAGGTTGGGCGAATTGCCTCTGGCCTCCTTGATAGCCTGAATTGTTTTGAAAGTTTTGGGGTGGTTGGGTACCTCTTTGCCAAGGTTGCCTGAACCCGTGATTGTTGGCGACGTAACTCACCTCCTCAGATGCTTTAAGATCTTGTAACTCAGGGCATTGCTCGAAATCATGTGGTCTACCACACTGTGTACAGGACACGTCAGAAGGTGGTAAAGAAAACGTAGAACGAGTTACCTGAGCGGGTGGCCTTGTACTAGCCATATTTTCCTGTTGAGAAGAGAACTCATAGCCAATTGCTCCACAGAGCATTTACCTTTGTGGACTGTTGAGCATTGCTCTCCAGCAAATGCTCGTGACTCTTCATTAATTTATCAAATTTGTTATCATTCTCCCCAATGTGGTACAAACCCGGTGTGTTGCCTCTTGATCCACCTGTGGCCCAGTCGTGAATCTCCTCGTGAAGGGATTCAATACCATCTAGAAATTGTTCCACTGGCTTCTTCAGCATGTCAGCGTCGAGGGAGGACAACACCATTGTCTTGTATTGGTTCACGAGCCATTTGCAAAACAACTGAGAGAGTTGCTCCTTCGTGAGGCCATGGTGGGGACACTTCAGAAGTAACCCCTTAAATCTATCCCAAGCTTCAAAAATGTTTTCTGATCTAGGTTGCTTGAAGTTATTGATTTCATCGATCATTCCCAAAGTGCGAATCAGCGGTAAGAACTTGTCGTAGAACTTAGTTGCCATGTTGTCCCACGTGGAGATGGTGTTTGGCGTCAGACTGTGGTACCATTTGCTTGTGATCCCTGTAAGGTTGTACGAGAAGAGGGAGAGACGAGCATATTGCAGAACCGTGAGTAGCGGTGAGACTATTGACATGTTGTAGGAATTTTGTTACGTGGAGCAATGCTTCGTCAGGGTTGGAACCATCAAACATTCCCAAGTCCTTGACACACACGGGTTTGATGATACAGCTTCAACTTCTGCCATTCATCATAATCGGCTTGAGGAAGATGAGGGAGATAGATGGCCGGCCTTTGGCCTTGGTTAGAGGGCCTATTGATGTTGCGCACTGTTGCCATCTCGCTCGAGGCACTTGGATCTCCTTATGTGTATGGTCGGTTCTTTCTTTGTCTTAAGGCTCGAAGGAGTGATCTTTCGATCTCAGGATCATAGTCTGCTACTTCGTTAAAAAGACCTTGTGATCTAAGAAGCATTCACTTTAGGAAGGCAAGTACCTAAGAGATGACAAAATAAAATGTTATGTAACGTGAAGAGAATATGTAATCACTAATATATGATTTTATTAAAAAGAAAATATCATTGTCATTACATAATACATATAAAAGATACTAAAGTAAAACTAAAAGATAGCTCTAAACCTAGTATGCCTAACTCTGCTAGTAAAAATTGCATAGGAAGGGTCCCTCCTGTGAATTCTATTGGTGAAGATACCCATATAAGGGAATCTCCTCCTAAACTCTTCCACACGCAGAACCCTCATGTGCGTTGTGGTTCTAAGGCAGTGGTAGGCGAGGGTTGGTTTTAACTTCTTCCTCTTAATAAAAATATCTACCCTTGTACGGGGGCTCAAGTCATTCACCACATAAATATGCAGAAAATGAAAAATCCTGGACTCCCCACTTTGCAACTTAGCCATCCAAATGTTTCTAGGCATCCTGAGTACAAAGTTGGACAAGGGTGAGAAAATTATAAGAGGAAGGAAATCATATATAAAAAAGAAGAGAAAGAAAAGAAAACAAAATGATAAATTGAAGGCGTCGGGTAGCATGCCGGAGACGCAGTGTCCGGCGTTAGACTTCCTCTGAATGTGCCAGATCACGGCACCCGGCATCCTACATGGCACGTTCGAAAATCTGAAAACCGAAACAACACATAATTAACATTCGGCGGGAAACAATTTACAGAAATGTAGAACATGCCAGATGTCGTGTCGGGTGTATCCTATCGGGCGCAGACTTCCTATGCTTTTGCCGGGAGACGAAATCCGGCATTGAGTAAGGCATATTCAAACATTCAAAAAAGATTACAAAAATCAATAAATAAAGAAAAGGCTATTACCGATTTTAGGATTTGGACTAATTCCAAGTCCTCGGCAATGGCGCCATTTTGCTAAATAGAAATTTGTAGGGTAAATTAATGTACAAAAGAATGAAATAATAAAGGAATGAAAAGAATAAATTACCTACAACTCTATACGGGTAGCAAAAATCCCGGTCAAAGTAGCAAGGAAGTAAATTAAGACCAAGAATGTCGAACCCTAGGGACTTGTATAGAAAATCACTCCTAGCCTTGATAATTGCTAATTATTACTAAATAAAAGGGGAGAAAAGTGTGAAAGTATTTCTACTCCTAACTAAAACTAATTAAACTAATTATTCAGAACGAACCAACCTTGATTAGGGCCAATTATCAGTGTAGGAACTCATATGATCAAGGGTCAAAAGTGACAAGTCTTGAAAAGGATTTTTTCTCGTAAAATGAATGGGCCGGATGTCATGCCGGACCTCGGATTCCCGGCACATTCAAGGACTTTGAATTTTCCGGACATCGTCCATCCGGCACTACGTTTGGCATCTTCATTTCGTAAATACCAATTCCAGTTTCAAGGTATGACAAAAAGAACTCAATATCCTTATTCGCATCATGCATAGATAATGCCGCAAATACAAACAGAACAGTGAAGAAATAAGAGATTAATCTTAAACCTAAGTCTTTGTTTCCCACTTTCCAGAAAAACAAAATTAAAGATTACCGAAGTCCTAATCTATTCTACTCTTGCTTTGTAAACCTTAAATAGAACTTAGAAATAAGAGAACAAGAGAAGATCTTATTCTACTTTTATGAAGATTAGAATTCTGGTTAAGAAACTTGCAAATTCCATTAGTGATCAATGAGTGTCTATAAAGATAATCAACCTAACCAAAGCAGCCAAAGAATCTACTAAACCAACCAAACCATTAAGAAGAGATACAAGGAAGAACGAGAGTACAACTTGATGAGAATTCCCCTGAACTTGATAATGTCTTCTTCTTGCAGGTTGGATTTGTAGGACTCCTTGACAGCAAGTTCGTCGTGATTTTGAGTGGTTCTGGAATGTAAAATGGTGCAAAAGTTATATTCTTCAGTTGCAGACTCTCGGCCTTTTATAGACTTGAAAAGACTTCAGGTGCCGGGTCCCATGCCGGGTAAAAGTCATCCGGCATATGAATTAAACACGTGCTTTCCAGTAACACTCGAAACCGCCAGGGCGCGAAAAGTCACTTGTGTCGGACAAGGGTGTCCGGCACCATACCCGGCACTGGGTATTTGGTTAACGGTAAATAACCGCTATCTTTTGGCAAATAGGCGCGTCTTTTGCTTGTGCCGGCTACAG
Organism: Limonium bicolor; assembly: GCA_023374045.1. Lineage (NCBI taxonomy): Eukaryota > Viridiplantae > Streptophyta > Magnoliopsida > Caryophyllales > Plumbaginaceae > Limonium > Limonium bicolor. Next base: position 198,927,881 of record CM041778.1, read on the forward strand.
AACACCCGACACCATGCCCGACAAGATTCTTTTCTGCTGCGCACATATGTCGTGTACTAAGAACCTGACTCCCCATCCGGCAAGGCTCAGTTTTTGATGTGGAACTTTGCCCCTTGCATGGAAACACTCAAAGCATAACTCTGAACATATAAAGTGGCTTTTCATACAAAATAATGTAAATACTACCTATTCTAATCTTATTTTAACTAATATTACTATAAATCTAGCTTATAAAATATGATAAGTCTGCGGCTTATCAATTGCCCCTAGTATTTTCTTTGATTTAAACATGCCAACAAGTCTCATCCTCATAGGGTCAAGGCTTATGTTTTGATGTGGTTCTTTCTAACCTATACTCAACGTGTTTGGTGTTTGCACTCGTTTCTCACTTATGGTCATAACTTCCAGACCATTGAATTCGACATTTGTTGCATTTACGTAGTCGATCTATTACATTCACGTGATTAGATACACAACTACCAAGTCGGAAGTCTTTTAAGCTTATAACGTGGTCATGGAGTGTGACGAAAGACAATTGGACTATGGAGGGATATTTGAGGTAAGTGGTGCTATAGGGGTGACCAAAGCTACAACTTGCACCTTCTCTCAGGCTTGCTTTCTTTGTCTTGAAGTAGTTTGGCTACTTCGCATTGACTTTGCTTTTGGATGTTGGACTTGGAACATTGAAGCCATCATCTCCCTCTTCTTTTGGTTTTAGATTGGTATTCCATTCGGGCTTTTTACATTTGCCCTGTATCCTTTTCCTTTTTCGGGGTTCTTGTGGTTCCCGTTTTTCAACTTCGAAAGTTGTTTTTGATGTGAGCTTTTTGGATCCTGTGTCACTTTGGGACCATTTGCGGATCATCTCATCGTCTTGGTAGCGGTGTTGCTTCCTTCAACATATGATGTTGTTGTCCGGGAGTCTGGCTCCTTGCTTCCTTTGGTCACTAGGTCGGTTATTCATCATTAGCTGGCTTGTTTTGTGGAGCTTTGTAATATCAAAAAGGGATATAAGAAAGGCTAAGCGGGGGATCCTAGGGTTTAATTTTAGGGTTCATAAACTTTTTGGCTGTGTGGTGCTGTACCTAGGTGCTTCGTCATCCCTGGTAGTTGTGTTTCTGTTCTTTGTTACTTTTCACAAGTCTAAGTGTAAATGTACAAATTATCTCCTTCAGTCGGAGTTAGGCCGTTTACCTTACCCTGAATGTGGTCTCACTGGAGTCCAGTAAAAATGACACACTCATTCGCTCATGGTTTTTCCACTCAGGACACTCTCGCGAACTCTCACTCGAAGACTTGTTCACACATTTAAATGAAAGATTAAAGATGACAAACCTAAATACAGATTGCCCCCAGTGTTGATATGGGGTTTATGAAAATAATTAAATAGATGTGGAATTTTGAACCGCTTCGTGGGTTGTTTTGGGGTGAATTGTGGTTTTGGTAAGGCATGTTCAAATTTTGGGAAACAAAATACAGGTCTTTGCATTCCATTGCCGGGAAATGATTATTTCATGAACCATTTTCTCAAAAGAAACTTGTGTGAAAAAATAGAGTCTTTTTTTACCATTTAGACTTGAAAAAGTCATCCACATGTGAACATGAGGAAGAAGATGATTTGACAAAATCGATGCTTTTTATTAGTGGTTTGAAAACAATCATTCTTTGAAAACCATGAGTGATGCATTTGAAAGATGAATATTTTAGCAAGTTATGCAGTATAATGCATATGAACCCTAAGCCTTCTATTGGATTCGAACTCTACTGAACCGTCTGACGCTTGAATACGGTCTCGATCGTTGGGACATCGCTAAGATGACCGTGATCACCTTCTTCTTGGACTCTTACTAGGCTATGCGAAATACCAGAACTAGGAATGCCTATTTGGGCCTAAACCTTTTACAAACTGAATGTGAGGTCCATGGGTTGAAACAGTTTCATGAATATGGATTGGCACTCGGGCCTGAATGATTTCATGGACGTGGATAGGCACTCGGACCTAGATGAATTGAAAGTGAGGCACACAGGCCAGAATGATTCATAAGTGGGTTGGCACTTGTGCCGGAAACATTTTGAGGATGTGGCGCATGGGCCGGAGTGTTGTGAGAATGTGGCACTGGGGCCGAAATGTGTTTACGCTAAAAATGAGGCACAAGGGCCAGAATGATTTCTAAATCGCATCTAGATGTATGGTCCTAATACCCTAAATCTAGAAGTAAGGTACACAGGCCGAAGGAAACTGTAAGAAGCACGAATGGGCCATTGGGCCGAGAGAAGAACTTTGAAGTCCAAGATTCATTTTGAAGTTCTTGTTGGGCCTATGGGCTAGAAACTAGAATGAATGAGTTACGCAAACTATCCTGAATTCAAATGGGCCAAAAACAAATGGTTATGATTGGGCCTACAAGATGGTACCTAGATCTAGGATTTTAGGCCTGGACCCGAATAAAAAGTTTACCTAGATTAGAATAGGCCTTGGGCCGAAATGGAAATACCTGATTGATTTTCATGTCTTATGGATTACTTTAAGTGGATTTGTTTTTCATGGGCCTAGAACTAGGTTAATAATTCAAATTAGGCCGAAAGAGAAATCACCTAAATCTAAACTTTTGGGCTGAAGCGCAAATGACTCACATATTAAATCAAATAGGGCCTTTGGGCCACAAACAATAAAGCCACCAATTCGGGTTGGGCTGAGCTGATGTAGGAAAGTTCCTATCAATTTTTAAGCTTGGTAGTGGGCCGATCATACAAGCAAACAAGGCTCACATAAGCTCAACATGTCCTCACTTGACGCTTATCCAATTCGGGTATGGATCGATCCGGAGAGGTGCTTAGGGCATGGGCCCAGGTCACCACAAAGGAATAGGGCTTGCACGCTATTCTCTTTGGGCATCCCCACTTTTCTTACATCACCATGAGGTGTGCGTCTACGGTCGGGTCTTTGAATGATCACACAAGGCTAGGTATGGGCACTGCCAGGAAAATGCTTGGGGCTAAAACCCAGGTATTAAGGGGATGTGGTTAGACGACATTCTCCTCTTTTCCCCCACTTATTCACATCACCTTAAAAGGCGTGAGTCCCTGACAGGGGACCGTAAAGCGGGTCCTGGGGTGAAATGGTTTGCATGGACCCTCGCTCTCGCATGATGCAAAGGTGCAGAAATTAAAGTGCGCACAAAAGTAAACAAACAATGTAATAAAAACCATAAATAAACAATTTTTGAGTTAAGCCCTCTTTCTTAAAATTAAACAGGTTAAAATTAAGAATTTGTCCCCAGCAGAGTCGTCATTCTGTGAGCCTCAAATTTTGAACCACTATCCTATGTTGATTAGATTGATTAGGATCTGATCGGGTTCTAGGTCCACTATTGTAATACCCTTAAGGTTTACCTCCCACATCAATTGGAGGGTGGAACGGACCACTCCTTATATGGGTGGGGATACCTCTCCTTGTTGTGAGGCCATTTGGGGCTAGGAAACCCCAAGAACAAAACCGTGCAGCCTGCATGCCAAAGCGGACAATATCACAACAGTGGGAAAATGGGCTGTTACAACTTTTAACCTAAGATTGATAACTATGTCATATAACATTAATTATTAAATCCAAAGTTGTCTCACTGGAACCTATTATGAGTCGCCACCTAATTTTGACCTATGGTAAATTAGGAAAGGAGAGTTCGGGTTCGGGGGCTTGGTATTCGACTAATTTTCAATTACTTTTATTACCCCTCAAAGTCATTTTTTCTCTACTTAGTTTAATTACGGCTTATTACGAGTCGTCTTAACCTAAGTGCGCGAACTTCTAATTTTTTTGGATTTTTATCATTTCTTTGACAGAAAATTAAAGTGAAAAATGAAATTACATAACTAGGGGTTCGGAGGCAGAATTAGGTCGAATTTTGTTACCGTCCGTGGCCACGGGCCTAATGTCCGAACCCACGGACCCAAGTTAACCTAGTTATACAGAAAAATCGAATTTAAAAGAAAATGAAATGTTGAAAGTCTGGGGCCACGGACATGACGTCCGTGGGCACGGACATAAGTTGAAAAACCCTAAAACATTTGAAAATGTAATTCCCGTCGTAGCCCGGGGGTGTCTGTGGCCTCGGACAGGCCGTCCAGGACCCCGGACAGGATGTCCGTGGCCTCGGATAGGCTGTTTGGGACCCCGGACAGGCTGTCCGTAGGCACGGACCACCCTCGGACGGCGGCGTTCTGGTGGCTCCTGACGGTGTTTTTAGCTCAAATTTTATGGGTGTGTAGCCTATGAGATTTTAAACAAGTTACTGTTCGAAAGAATCCAATTTGAAGCTGAATTTAACGCGAAACTTAGTGCACAAGTTATCTGGCAAAAACGCAGGAAAACGCGAATTCAGGAGTCGAAAAAGTTCATTTTGATTCCAAATTTCAACAGATAGTTAATTAAGTCGAGTAGAGTTAGGAAACCTGAACTCTACCCTTTTTTACCTTCGGATTTGAGGTGTTTCTTCACGTCAGGATTCTTTGGAGGCCTCATGGATGCCGGTTCCGGATTGAGATCGACCCAAGCTTCTAACTCCTTGTTGTTCTTGATATTCTTCATGCCTTGTTGGTGTTTTTGTGAAGGTTTGATGATTGTTGATGTTGTGGGAGTTAAAGAATGGGTTTTGATGATGATTTTGGAAGGTTTTTGATGTGATTTCGATGCTCAGGCGTAGAAAAACGTGAGAGAGTTGTGACGGCTAGGTTTCCTAGTTGCTTATAGTTTTTGGAGATCTGATTTGATCAAGGGATAAGGTTCCTTATATAGACTTCCTTAAAGATATAAAAATACGGTAAAAACTGAGATTTACTGATGTTTTAGCTTAAAGATTTCTAAAAGGAATTTGACTATAAAATTTTAAACATGGATAAAGGATGATATTTATGATTTTTTCAAGGCGGAATCAAATTTTTTGGATATTGGAATATTTTTAAATTCAATTTCTTGTCAGATTCAATCAGAAATTACTAGAAAATTATTGGAAATTCAAAAAATCAAATTTCTGAAGCCATTATGCTCAAAATGTCATCCTCTATTATGGGTTAAAATTGGAAAGCACTTTGAGTTGATTAAAACATTTTCAAAGGAGAGAGAAAGCTTGTAAGGGGCTTAGGACCTTGAAAAATTATGAAAATGCCCCTGAAGATGACTAAGTTGTCTCTATCACTCCAGAATGTGCCGATCGAATTGGAAATCCTTGCTACTTGACCTAGCTACCCTTTTAATACCTGTGCCTTAAGAGACTCTCTTCCGGGGGTTAAAATTTTTGGTATAACAACATGATAAAATTCTAACAAATTAAATAAATAATTTAAAAATTATCAAATAAGTTGTGAAGTCACCATAAATATGTTTATTTATAATAATTTATATTTTTATGATATGTGTTACAACTAGTAGTAATTAATTTGACTATGTTTGTATATCTTCTCTATAAGTAGAATACATTTTTTAACTGAAATTACGATATATATGGATCATAGCAAGATGTTCATTTACAAACCAAAAAGACAAAAAGACTTACTTATATATGTATATATATATATAGAAAATAAGTCTCTATCAACCTTTTGCCCATTCTATTATTCTCAACGAACTTTTCTCTATCTTTTTTTAATAAAGGTAATGATATATTAAGTGAATCAGGGTTTTTTTTACAAAAGTGATATATAGAGGCCTATATATCGGATATCATAAGTGCAAAGATCCTAGATGAGTCATATACAAAATTTCCCTAGCATGTACAAAAATGGCAGAGAGCCAACAAAAAGGGGGGGTTCAAGGGAGAAAAGGACTCTATGAGCAAAGAACTTTGTCCAGCCAATGAAACTTTTCTCTATCTTCCAAACAAATCTGTTTTGGTCTTGCTAAGATACTTTCAATTCATAGGAAAAAAGTGTGAAAGAGGTAGGAAGTTTTGGTGGTATGTTCTAGTAATTATTCACGATGGATTTACAAATCCCACAGAAGGAAACTGGAGAAGGCAAAAAAGAAAAAAAATGTTGAGACATAGAGAGCGATATGGAAAGAATGGTAGGCTAGGAAGTGTGCATGTAAAGTATTATATGATTTCAATATTTTTTCCATTGGTGAGCTTTGGTTGTTGGCCTTCAAATTATTATAAAAAAATATACAAAAAACTAGCTAAACAAATAATAGAAAGAAGATCATTTTTTTCTCTTTTCTGATTCCTCAAAACTAACACTCCACTTGATCTAAACAACATTAGACTCAATAGACTTGAAAGTTCTCAAATATAATATTCTTCTAACCTAAACATAATAATGGAGTATGGTTTAAACCAATATTATAGAATCAAACCTAATTTGACATAAAATAATTAATTGACATTTTTTTCAAAAACAAAACAGCCATCTATAGAATTTGATAAACACTTACACAAAACATAGCAAGGATTAGGTCCACAACCAACAGACCAAAATAACACATCATAATCCTGCGACTAACTATTGTTTAACCTTACTACTTCTTCTCACATAAGTAAACAAAGTACCAAAGCTAACAGCTATGGCTTGAGCCATCAAGGCAAGATGACATATTAGCCATTGATAAGGCTCAAAATAGTGATACCGGAAACTCCAGTAATGTTTGACTGTGAGGATTATTCTAATGACCATTACCCTTGTTGGCATATCACCTAATCAATCATCATCTCCATAATTCTTTTCCAACAACCGATGAGATTGTTTCCGTAGAAAGCAACATACAAGCCACTTGTAATTAGGCATGGCTAAAATATCTCTGAAATACCCCGAACTTAAATATGGTGATTAAATAATTATAATATGGTATCTAAGGGCCAAATAGTGCCTACAGTATATTGGTGAAGAAAATATAGCCAAAAGAAAAGAGGAAACACTTAAAAAGCGTAAAGTGTAAAAACGAGTGTTACGCAACCATAGGAGGCATGTGACCTCGGTTAGAGTATTATATGGATTCCTAAGGCTTATTCATGCCTAATTGATGTACGGGAACAATTACCGAAGAAAACGGATCCATAAAATGAATTAAAAACGATAATAAACCTTTAGCGCACGTTTTTCGAGGAAACCTGAAAACGTGACTTTGAGTGGTCAAATGAACCCATTAAATTATAGTCAACCAAATAACTACGATTAAACATTAATGGAAGTTTGAGAACCATTAAAATTGAAGAAACGAGAAAAATCCGGAAAACGGGTCAGTTTAGTGACTAGTGCTAAACTGGGTAAAATAACGAGCGTTTTCTGTAAAAGACGAAAAATGCCCCAGCTCACACATATGGTGGGGGCCAATTTTTAGAAGTTAAATCAGCCTCCCCCTCTCTTAATAAGTAACTAGAAAGAAAAGAAAGGAAAAGAAAGGAAAAGTACGAAAGTAAAAGCCCTCTCTCTCTCTCCTCTCATTTCACTTTTCCCTCTTCTCTTTCCCATTTCTTTTTCTCTCACCCATCTTCTTCCTCCCCTCTCTGGTTGTGGACGATTTTTGCAAGCCATCCATGGCTTCTCCACTCTTCTACCTCATGCTCTAGCCAACTCCATGCTCCAAATGCAAAATAAATTACATATTTGAACTCCCCTCACCAAGCTCTACATTTCTCTCTTTTTAAAATCCAAAAATGATGAAATTCATCTCCATGGGTTTGGCCCATTTGAAGGGAAAACGGCATCAACTTGAAGCTTGGAGTCCCCTCTTCCATCTAAGGTAAAAAGATTCATGAAAAAAACTCATTTTCTCCCTTCTCTTTTGGTGGCCAATTTTCACCCCTTGTAATGCCTTATTTTTCTCTCTTTTTTGAACCTTCCAATGGTGGTGGAATCATCTTCTTAAATCAAGGGTTAAAACCCCTCCTAAAACTCCAAAGGTAAACCCTAGAATTTTGTGCCTCGAGCCTTTCATGGAATTAGAACTTTTCTAAGGGTTAGGAGTTTAATTATGTCCATTTTGTGTTCTTTGAGTATTGGGATGGAGTTTGGCAACTCCACTGCCCACTTGGCCGATAATGGATGGGAAAAGAAAAGAGGAGAATCTAGAAGAGGATTTGAATATTCAAGGTAAGAAAATCTACCTTAACTACTATCTTGATGTTTTAGAATTTTTAGGAATGGGGAAAACCAAAAGAATAAACCAAAAACTGTATGGAAATGTGTCTTGAGTAGTTAGATAAGGAATTTAAGCATTGTTGCCTTGAACTGAGCACCTAGGAGCCAAGTAATGTATGAATTATATATTATGATATATTTGGAGAATTTGATGAGAATGAATGAGTATTGTGTGCTGTTATAACCCACTAAGGGTTTGGTTCGTATTGAATGAAATTTGGTGATGAAATGAGTTTTGGACAATGCTAGAATAGCAACGGAGTTATGGCAAAGTTTCGGTAGAAACCAAAGGAGTTTTAAGTGTATATTGAGTAAAGAATGACCTAAGCTTAACTAGGTGTTTATAGGATGGAATTGGATTGATTAATAACCGTGGAATGGTATTTGGAGAACTAGGAGGAGAAGTGTAAAAATCTGTAGCAAGTTAATGTATTAGTGCCTTGGAGCTTTGAAGAGAAAACTTGTAGAAATTAAGCAAGAATTGGGTAAAAGAATTGAGTAATGACTTGAGGAAGTTTATAGCATGATTAAGAGTGCTTTATGGTGGGTAAACATGTTGGTAAACATGGGAAGAGATTAGGGATGAAGTGGGTGGATGAATGGATTTGAAACAGAGTAAAAAAGGAGTAAACTGGCTAGGACCGACCCAGGGGACCGACCCACGGCTGGGTCGGTCGAGTGTAAAATTTTGCAGTCGGAGAGTTTCTGACTCTGACCGACCCAGGGGGATTGGGTCGGTCATGGGTTGGTCTAGTGTAGAGGTTCAAGACGGAAAGTTACTGGCTTGGACCGACCCAGGGGAGTTGGGTCGGTCGTGTGTCGGTCGAGATAGGAATTCCAGACCTGATTCTCACTGACTTCGACTGACCCAGGAGGGTTTGGGTCGGTCGGGACAAGTTGTGGGTTGGTCGGGCCTAACAACAAAAAAAAATGAATGAAATGAAAATGCATGTATATATATATGTATATATGTAAATAAACAGGAGTGGCATTGGTAAGATCATTGAGAGAGTAATGAAGAAGTTGTAAACTTAAGAACACTTGAGTAAACCTAAGTTAATGGGATAACGGGGTTAATTACGGGAGTACTAGTTTTACATACCGTAATATCTTGATATTAATAGAACCACTTGAAATATTATTAGTGGTTCGAGAACAACCCGAGGAGTGTAAGGCGTCATGGTACGCTAATCCATGGTGAAAGGTATGATTTTCTCATGCCCCGTATGCTAACGGTGTTACTCTGATTTGTGTGCTTGTGTGCTTTGTAATCACCTAAACAAGATAAATGCACGAATCGGATTGTTTGCACTTACATGTGCTTGTAATGTATTGTTTCTTGCTAGAATTTATTCTTGAGTTTGAAGTTTGTAGAACTCATGAAATGTGTGATTGTGGATGGATTGCTTGGATGCTGAATATGAATTGTAGATTGACTCATAGTTGAGTCTTGTTTGATTAGTGACTCGAAGAAGGAGTCATGTTGCGAATAATGAAACGTGGTAACACACTAAAGCTATCGAACAAAGAAACGATAACACAAACCTATGAACTCACTAGAATGTTAGAGAGTGTACGGGATTAGTAAACTTCTGATGACGGTTAGAGAACCAAATTGATTTAATCCACAAAATAACTAATAGTGGAAGTATATAAGGAACCTCCATCTAGAGGATTTGATGACTGTTCAAGACATGAACCTTGAGAGTATTAAAGAATGATAAGGGATCTTCAAACCCCTTAGAAAATTAGTCAACCCACAATGAGAGAACCTGACTAATGTAAACAATGTCCTGAACATGAGAGTATTCGATAAGTTGGGAAACCCTTAAATCTGAGAATACTAGACATTGGTAATTCCTAAGCTAGTAGAGGTTATCGAGAGAGATACTTCTAGGCTAATCCATGAGATTGTCAAATAACTCCGAGAGAGGAGTGTTGGGAATTTGAGTAGTCCGGTAGAAACGGACATTTGAGTATTTGAGGAGCTAAGTGTATAGCTCCGCTTGTATTTGTAAGCCCGGTGGTGAGTCTTGTGTATGTCTCTGTCCGGAGGTCATGGGAAATGACTTAAAAGATACCCAGTAAGTATGTAATTTAAAAGCAAGAAGTAAGTATGTAATTGAGAAGCAAGAAGTAAGTTTGTAATTGAGAAGCAAGAAGTAAGTATGTAATTGAGAAGCGAGAAGTAAGTACACAAATGAGTAGTGAGAAGTAAGTATGTAATTAAGTATCGAGAGTAGAGAATTGAGTATGGAGACTCGTAGTATTTTTGAATCTAAGATAGCATGAGTAAAAGTAACCCAATAGAGTGGGTAAGACATTGAAGAATTGAATAAGGCATAGTGAGGTAGAAACCCTCAAGGCCTAAGAGTAGGATAAATTAAACTAACCACTTGACGTGTGAGTTATTGTTTATATCCTATGTCGAACATTAGTTGTGCTAATGTACATATATAATGTATGTTGTCTGCATGTTGATTGAATTAAAATGAATCGCATGTTCTTGACCAACATAGTCGGTGTACCACCGTTAGCACGTGGGGTATGCGAATTTCATATGCCGCAATTTATTGAGCCCCTAGGGGCACCGTTTTTATTTTCAGGTACTTGAAGTTGAACACCGTTCAAGTGTAGGACGGGGATGGTTGTATAAGCTTGGGTAGTTGATTAAGAACTTGTAATGACTTCTAAATGTAAATGTTGATTTGTAAGTCCGAATTGTTACCGGCGAATTTGAGGAATTTAGATACTCGGTATAGTATTGAAAGGATATTGCATTGTATAAAGTTCATTTGAAGTTGTAATTGTACTAAGATTCGACTGAGGAATTCGGAATGTATTGTTGGTATAGTATACTCGATATATTCAAGTTCATCAGACCGATAGTATGTTGTATTTGTAATTGGCCTTGTTAGTCACGTGGGTGACGAACGACATTGTACACCCACCGTTGAGTATGTAATATCCGCTGCAAAGGTAAGTAATTTTGAGATAATGACGGGATTGGTGGTAGGGGTGTTACAAAAAAGTGGTATTAGTGCGAAGTATCGCTCTGATGGTTGAAATACTGAGTTTAGGAAAATACTGAGTTTGGAATTAAAGACTTAGGGCTAAGGGTTGAGTGTTAGCGTGTGAGGTACGCTAGTTAGGAACTTCCAGTGTGAATTGGATACCTACATAACGAATCCCGCCCACCGCATCCCCCGTTGTAAAGTTGGGGAGAGAACGCCAGGGAGATGGAAAGACCTCTCACACTCGGGTAAAACCCGATCTGGCAGTTACAAATAAGCCTTGTAAGAGAAGAAATCTGTCATACGGTAGATTCCAGGAACTGGAAATCCTGGAGACTGTTCCCATTGGGAACAACAATAACTGCATATAATGACAGATGGTCGAAGATCCTAAATATTGGATAATGAAATTTACGAAACCATGGGGCGACATGCTTCGCAGTCTTGAGAACCATGGGTAGCCAGCAAGAAGAGAAGCACAACCGCGCAATGAAGCGAGAAATATAAAGTAACAAACCCGAGACAAGAGTGTCTGCGGACTGTAATGCTTGATAATACCAACAACGGTATACAAGCCGACTAAGGAATTAGTCGAGGTTGGATTAACATCAAACCTACACGCCAAGAGGTCGTAATAACCGAACGACATAGTTCAGATAACTATGAAAGTATTCATAGAACATACACCTATAGAGCTACAACGTGGTTCTTAAGGATTAGTCAAGCCTCGGTAACCACCGTAAAGGCGTAGGAATGACCAACGAAGCAAGGTATACGAGAAACCCCAAGGATCGGGAAAGCACCGGATTAATGACAATCTTGTCAATAACACTAAGAAGCCACTCAAGAGATCAGTCACTAAGATCAAAAGATCAAAGGAAGATCCGATAAAACCACCAAATTTGGATGGAAACGATACCGTAACCGGTATACGTTAACCTGAAAAATAACCAACCCGCGCACTTGCCAAGGCAAGTGCAGCCGAGGTAAGACAGTTGGAAGACTGTCAATGACCGACAAGTATTCACTAAAGCACCGCTATGACAAACGGAGCAAACATAGGATTACCAATCCTAGGAACTTGATGAACGAAACCTTGGAAGGGCCCGACGGCCCGACCATCATATTAACAAACATACCAGTCAGCGAGAAGCTAGACTTGGTCAAAACCTCAGACATGGCAACACCATCAAAATTTTCTTTCAAACCCAAGATCTTTCCTTCAGAGACAACCTTTCTTTTAAAACCCAAACATTTCTTTTAAACCTCAGATTTTTAAAACCAAACCAAAAGAATTACGGTAAGTATCATAGAATGATACAAAAGGAGTTGACAATAGAATACTTCACCTAGGCGTGTGACGAGCACTACGAGTATACCCAAATACGGGATGTGGGACGACCGCACTCCGAAGGAGCTTGCGGGCCTGACAAACCCTTTTGTGAGTTAGTCAGGTAAGTGGTAAGGTGCCAATAAGGTACCCCACGTATGTATACTAGTAGTGTACAAAACACAAGAAGTGGTTGACTCCGTTCTACGAACCATAAGGTAAATTCAAACCAAAACAATTGGATACCTCGAACAATAGAAGGAACTTAGATAAGCTCACAAGCAAAAGGGGACAAGAACTCACCCCAGGAGGACGATTAAGAGATAAAAGTGCGAGAAGCACTAACAACTGAATAAAGACATTGGATATGTCTCAAAAATCTTTATGTAAATGCATGGAACAACCGGAACGAATACCCGATCTAGACACAGTAAGGTAAATGCCTAACATGAACACGCTAATGTCCAATGGACAAGGTAAGACACCCAGAGTGATCACATAAGGTACCGGAGAATACCATTCATCACCGAAGGGGATATAAACCGGTCAAAAACATAAGAGAAGCACCCATGGTCTACCCTAAGAACGGGAGACGTTACAGCGCTAAACAGGACAATTTGAAATCTAGAACCACAATACGGAGTAGACTGAACATACTCATAAGTTAGCCAAAGGTAATGGCGTAACTTGATAACACCCAGGAGTAATCCAAGAAGGGTGTCGAACTAAATGTAGTGGCGAGAACACACAAGAATTAGCACAAACACCCGGTTGGAACACCGGGGGGGATCCCGCTTACTAGGGGATACCCTAAATAAATAAATGGTACCAATCAATACCAAGATACTTAAAGGGTCTCCAATAAACGGAAGCGTGATGCGACGATCTTAGCATGGAGCCCAGTATCATCTCCAAACCCAATGATGGTATATGGAGAAGTAACCACTTGGGAACAGCCTGAGATGAGCGAAGCTCGTGGAAACGTGGCTAGTAAGACATGAACCTACAACAATACGTAGATCCAAGGGTTGCAAACCTAACGAGAATCATAAGGAGAATTTCTGATAATGGCACGAGCAGATTATTTAATGAATAACGAGCAAGGATACCCCTCGTTAATGTGAGACCGCGAGTACGGTGAGCACATAGAGTCCAAAGAAGAGGATGCCATCAGTGAACGTCTGAAAATATATCTCTTTCAGAACTGCTAATGTCGTGAAGCTTGAGCATACATTTATTGCCAAGCAATGTGAAATAAGCTTTGAAATTAGTTATAGGAAACCGGGGACTAATCGGTTAAAAAGAAATACCGTATGTGGAAATGTGAAGTGGAAAACCAATAACGCTCAAGGAGCACAGGAACACAGGTATAGTATATTCAGTAAACAGCCAAATGAATGGCGAACCATTATATAAATGGTGGAAACACACGAGCGGATGCCATGGAAACCAAGGTCGTAAGCAAATACGAACGTGGTGCGCAGTAAGTGACCAATGTACCTCAGTAATCACACAATGCTATGGAGTTGTTAGATATGAGATGGCAGACAGACCGGGCAAATAGCTAGGATTCTGCACCAGGTGATGAAGAACCTCACAAAGGAAGTAATGTTCATTCCTATTGCGATCGCATAAGAGATTTACTGCAGGGGTTTACGCCTCTGCACTCTGTAGGACTGAGTGTTTTCGTATAGCACTTGTGCAGTAATGATCTAGTGGGATAGCTAGGAATATGGAAAATGTCAATTGTGGTAAATTCTTCCTCTCACTAACGAACATGGCACAAGCCAGTTAAGCGGAAGCCTTGAAATAAACCGTACGGCCTAAGGCTAAGGAAGCACGAGGTGAATCCCATTGGAATAACAAAACGGAAGGAAACCTATGAAGATATATAGAATCGATGCATAGGTATGCAAGGTCGTACAAGCAAAAGAACACGTGTACAGTACCAGCTAAGTGGGCATACTCCAGTAGCTACAGACAATAGAGGAAGCACTACATACTAAGTAGTGACCCAACCTCACCGACAGCACATCGGAAGAACCAAGTGAATGATCACGAAAGTACAAAGAGTATGTACAATAGATTTCTAAAAGAGTTGGATAGAAAATCCGAAGCTCAAGAGTTCATGTACGGTAGGAAATACCACGTGTCGGTTGATAAACCTTATTCCCAAGATAAAAAGGGATAAAAAGGATGATGTATAACACATTAACATAACGAGAAGGGCAAACAAACCCCGAATTATCAGGGTCACGCAGCAGAAGCTAGTGGGCCTAGAATAACGAGGTGAAATATACCTAGTGAATGAATGACTAATCATCAATGCCTTGAAGCCTCTAAGGCTAGAACCGAAACCGGCTAAGAGTTGAATAACTCCTATGAAAATTCTTGATGTAGGGACTAATCGGTAATACGGTTAAGACCCTTTGATAAAGGAACATTGTGTAATAAACCGCATGGAAGTTAGAACACTCCATGACGGCGGAACGCCTTAGACCAATGCCCAATGTTGACACATGGTAGATTACACGGGTGTAATCCCTTTTAAGGGGGTAGAGCGAAAACCGCGAAGTGTATGTTTTACGTGATAAGCGCGTAAACTACAATGCGCATAGCACAAAAGAACTTGCTTGATGATTATGTTACATAAACATTTCTACTCACTCATTGTGTAAACTTTGGTTAGTTATGACATTAGAATTGGAAAGGAGTAGAGAAACTCCATGGGAATGAGAACCCTGATTGAGGATAGTATGAGATATGAGCCGGTATGAAACCGGTGTTGAGAAATGAGTATGTTTGGGAGATTCGATGAGTATAAATCGGCATGAAACCGATGTTGAACCTAGTGGGAATTGAGTCCCCTAAGTGACTTGATTCGATTTGAATTGAATTGTAAACGATTGGAGGATAGAAAATTAATTAAAATTATACTTTTGAATTTCTTAAGTATAGTAGTTTGAAATAATTCAGTAATAATTGATGAGATAGGTAGTAACTGAGTAAAATAATTCTAGAAATTGGAAATGTATGTGTGTGATTATGAGTAGAAAGATAAAAAGATAGAAAACAAAATAATGTTTGACTATTTGATTGTGTGAATTGAGGTAGGAGGTGAAACTTGATTTGCTAGCGATCAAGGGAAACCGAACACAAATTGGGGTGGAAGGATAGTTCAGCACCAATGCTGATCACATTGGGGTTGAATGACTCTTGAAGCTCCCTATAGTGGTCACAGTAATAACGCTAGTAATAGGTGTAATTATCACAAACTAGGATTTGGAGTTGTATGAAGTTTTCAAAATGAATTTCCAAACTAATTTGGTATAAATGATTTCTTCAAATCGAGAATGAGGATCGGTTTTGAAACCGCTCCCACAGGTGCTAGTTGGACCTTCCCATGGCTAGGCGTTGGTACCGGGTCAAAACCAAGGAAGTAAGACTAGTTGTGAACCGGTGGGAGTGATGATTAGTTTAGAAACCACTACAACGGACGAGCAACGATACTAAGTGGCTGGTAGGACGTTGTAGTGTGTTTTATATTTTTCCAAGGGCACTGGGACAGAGTAGTCCTGCAGTAAGTATGAGTAAGTAAGTATGAGTAATGGTGCCTGAGGATCTCTAGAGGTGCAAATGAATTTGATTAGAACCAAAGGACCATAGGGCCAGAAAGCGTAAGTGCCCAATGTCATGACGGCCGTGAACCAGAAAGCGTAATTGTTCAAACGTGACCGGTACCTGAGGGATCACTCGACATGGGAGAGGATGGTACCTTCTTTATCTGCGGATGGACCCCATGGAGAGTTTGGAAACAGATATTTTTGATTGTTATGCATGCAGCGACATGCTGTTTGGATGTGTGGTATACATCGAGTCAGACATTCGGAGTCTGTTAGGTTATATAGAGGTTATAACCTTAGCATAGAATACCTATGTGAGTAACAATATTAGATTCACCAACTTTGAGGACAAAGTTCTTTAAGGGGGGTAGATTGAAATATCCCGAACTTAAATATGGTGATTAAATAATTATAATATGGTATCTAAGGGCCTAATAGTGCCCAAATAGTATTGGTGAAGAAGATAAAGCCAAAACAAAAGAGGAAACGTTTAAAAAGCGTAAAGCGTAAAAACAGGTGTTACGCAACCATAGGAGGTATGTGACCTCGGTTAGAGTATTAGATGGATTCCTAAGGCTTATTCATGCCTAATTGATGTACGGGAACAATTCCTGAAGAAAACGGATCCATAAAATGAATTTAAAATGCTAATAACGCTTTAGCGCACGTTTTTCGAGGAAACCCGAAAACGTGACTTTGAGTGGTCAAATGAACCCGTAAAATTATCATCAACCAAATAACTATGTTTAAACATTAATGGAGGTTTAAGAACCATTAAAATTGAAGAAACGAGAAAAATCCAGAAAATGGGCCCGGTTAGTGACTAGTACTAAACCGGGTAAAATAACGAGCGTTTTCTGTAAAAGACAAAAAATGCCCCAGCTCACACATATGGTGGGGGCCGGTTTTTAGAAGTTAAATCAGCCTCCCCTCTCTTAATAAGTAACTAGAATGAAAAGAAAGCAAAAGAAAGGAAAAGTACAAAAGTAAAAGCCCTCTCTTTCTCCTCTAATTTCACTTTTCCCTCTTCTTTCTCCCATTTCTTTTTCTCCCACCCGTCTTCTTCCTCCCCTCTCTGGTTGTGGACAATTTTTGCAAGCCATCCATGGCTTCTCCTCTCTTCTACCTCATACTCTAGCCAACTCCATGCTCCAAATGCAAAATAAATTACATATTGAACTCCCCTCACCAAGCTCTACATTTCTCTCTTTTCAAAATCCGAAATTGATGAACTTCATCTCCATGGGTTTGGCCCATTTTAAGGGAAATGGCATCAACTTGAAGCTTGGAGTCCCCTCTTCCATCTAAGGCAAAAAGATTCATGAAAAAAACTCATTTTCTCCCTTCTCTTTTGGTGGCCGATTTTCACCCCTTGTAATGCCTTGTTTTCTCTCTCTTTTGAGTATTATTCCAACCTTCCAATGGTGGTGGAATCATCTTCTTGAATCAAGGGTTAAAACCCCTCCTAAAACTCCAAAGGTAAACCCTAGAATTTTGTGTCTTGAGCCTTTCATTGAATTAGAACTTTTCTAAGGGTTAGGAGTTTAATTATGTCCATTTTGTGTTCTTTAAGTATTGGGATGGAGTTTGGCAACTCCATTGCCCACTTGGCCAATAATGGATGGGGAAAACCAAAAGAATAAACCAAAAACTGTGTGGAAATGTGTCTTGAGTAGTTAGATGAGGAATTTATGCATTGTCGCCTTGAATTGAGGGCCTAGGAGCCAAGTAGTGTATGAATTATGTATTATGATGTATTTGGAGAATTTGATGAGATTGAATGAGTATTGTGTGCTGTTAGAACCCACTAAGGGTTTGGTTAGTATTGAATGAAATTTGGTGATGAGATGAGTTTTGGACAATGCTAGAAAAGCAATGGAGTTATGGCAAAATTTTGGTAGAAACCGAAGGAGTTTTAAGTGTATACTGAGTAAAGAATGACCTGGACTTAACAAGGCGTTTATAGGACGGAGTTGGGTTGATTAATAACCGTGGAATGGTATTTGGAGAACTCATGAAATGTGTGATTGTGGATGGATTGCTTGGATGCTGAATATGTATTGTAGCTCGACTCATAGTTGAGTCTTGTTTGATTAGTGACTCGAAGAAAGAGTCATGTTGCGAATTAATGGAAACGTGGTAACACACTAAAGCTATCGAACAAAGAAACGATAACACAAACCTATGAACTCACTAGAATGTTAGAGAGTGTACGGATTAGTAAACTTCTGATAACGGTTAGAGAACCAAATTGATTTAATCCACAAAATAACTAATAGTGGAAGTATATAAGGAACCTCCATCTAGAGGATTTGATGACTGTTCAAGACATGAACCTTGAGAGTATTAAAGAATTATAAGGGATCTTAAAACCCCTTAGAAAATTAGTCGACCCACAATGAGAGGACCCGACTAATGTAACAATGTCCTGAACATGATAGTATTCGATACGTTGGGAAACCCTTAAATCTGAGAATACTAGACATTGGTAATTCCCTAAGCTAGTAGAGGTTATCTAGAGAGATACTTCTAGGCTAATCCATGAGATTGTAAAATAACTCTGAGAGAGGAGTGTTGGGAATTTGAGTAGTCCGGTAGAAACGGACATTTGAGTATTTGAGGAGCTAAGTGTATAGCTCCGCTTGTATTTGTAAGCCAGGTGGTGATTCTTGTGTATGTCTCTGCCCGGAGGTCATGGGTAATGACTTAAAAGATACCCAGTAAGTATGTAATTTAGAAGCAAGAAGTAAGTTAGGAATTGAGAAGCAAGAAGTAAGTATGTAATTGAGAAGCGAGAAGTAAGTACACAAATGAGAGTGAGAAGTAAGTATGTAATTAAGTATCGAGAGTAGAGAATTGAGTATGGAGACTCGTAGTATTTATGAATCTAAGATAGCATGAGTAAAAGTAACCCAATAGAGTGGGTAAGACATTGAAGAATTGAATAAGGCATAGTGAGGTAGAAACCCTCAGGCCTAAGAGTAGGATAAATTAAACTAACCACTTGATGTGTGAGTTACTGTTTATATCCTATGTCTAACATTGGTTGTGCTAATATACATATATAATGTATGTTGCCTGCATGTTTATTGAATTAAAATGAATCGCATGTTCTAGACCAAAATAGTCGGCGTACCGCCGTTAGCACGCGGGGTATGCGAATTTCATATGCCGCAATTTACTGAGCCCCTAGGGGCACCGTTTTTATTTTCCAGGTACTTGAAGTTGAACACCGTTCAAGTGTAGGACGGGGATGGTTGTATAAGCTTGGGTAGTTGATTAAGAACTTGTAATGACTTGTAAATGTAAATGTTGATTTGTAAGTCCGAATTGTTACCGGCGAAAGGATATTGCATTGTATAAAGTTCATTTGAAGTTGTAATTGTACTAAGATTCGACTGAGGAATTCGGAATGTATTGTTGGTATAGTATACTCGATATATTCAAGTTCATCAGACCGATAGTATGTTGTATTTGTAATTGGCCTTGTTAGTCACGTGGGTGACGAACGGCATTGTACACCCACCGTTGAGTATGTAATATCCGCTGCAAAGGTAAGTAATTATGAGATAATGACGGGATTGGCGGTAGGGGTGTTACAAAAAAGTGGTATTAGTGCGAAGTATCGCTCTGATGGTTGAAATACCGAGTTTAGGAAAATACTGAGTTAGGAATTAGAGACTTAGGGCTAAGGGTTGAGTGTTAGCGTGTGAGGTACGCTAGTTAGGAACTTCCAGTGTGAATTGGATACCTACATAACCAATCCCGCCCACCGCATCCCCCGTTGTAAAGTTGGGGAGAGAACGCCAGGGAGATGGAAAGACCTCTCACACTCGGGTAAAACCCGATCTGGCAGTTACAAATAAGCCTTGTAAGAGAAGGAATCTGTCATACGGTAGATTCCTGGAACTGGAAATCCCGGAGAGGGTTCCCATTGGGAACAACAATAACTGCATATAATGACAGAAGGTCGAAGATCCTAAATATTGGATAATGAAATTTACGAAACCATGGGGCGACGTGCTTCGCAGTCTCAAGAACCATGGGTAGCCATCAAGAAGAGAAGCACAACCGCGCAATGAAGCGAGAAATATAGAGTAACAAACCCGAGACAAGAGTGTCTGCGGACTGTAATGCTTGATAATACCAACAACGGTATACAAGCTGACTAAGGAATTAGTCGAGGTTGGATTAACACCAAACCTACACGCCAAGAGGCCGTAATAACCGAACGACATAGTTCAGATAACTATGAAAGTATTCATAGAACATACACCTATAGGGCTACAACGTGGTTCTTAAGGATTAGTCAAGCCTCGGTAACCACCGTAAAGGCGTAGGAATGACCAACGAAGCAAGGTATACGGGAAACCCCAAGGATCGGGAAAGCACCGGATTAATGACAATCTTGTCAAGAACACTGAGAAGCCACTCAAGAGATCAGTCACTAAGATCAAAAGATCAAAGGAAGATCCGATAAAACCACCAAATTTGGATGGAAACGATACCGTAACCGGAATACGTTAACCTGAAAAACAACCTACCCGCGCACTTGCCAAGGCAAGTGCAGCCGAGGTAAGACAGTTGGAAGACTGTCAACGACCGACAAGTATTCACTAAAGCACCGCTATGACGAATGGAGCAAACATAGGATTACCAATCCTAGGAACTTGAAGAACAAAACCTTGGAAGGGCCCGACGACCCGACCATCATATTAATAAACATACCAGTCAGCGAAAAGCTAGACTTGGTCAAGACCTCAGACATGGCAATACCATTGAAATTTTCTTTCAAACCCAACATCTTTCCTTCAGAGACAACCTTTCTTTTAAAACCCAAACATTTCTTTTAAACCTCAGATTTTTAAAACCAAACCAAAGGAATTACGGTAAGTATCATATAATGATACAAAAGGAGTTGACAATATAATACTTCACCTAGGCGTGTGACGAGCACTACGAGTATACCCAAATACGGGATGTGGGACGGCCACACTCCGAAGGAGCTTGCGGGCCTGACAAACCCTTTTGTGAGTTAATCATGTAAGTGGTAATGTGCCAAATTCGGTACCCCACGTATGTATACTAGTAGTGTACAAAACATGGGAAGTGGTTGACTCCGTTCTATGAACCAAAAGGTAAATTCAAACCAAAACAATTGGATACCTCGAACAATAGAAGGAACTCAGATAAGCTCACAAGCAAAAGGGCACAAGAACTCACCCCAGGAAGACGATTAAGAGTTAAAAGTGCGAGAAGCACTAACAACTGAATAAAGACATTGGATATGTCTCAAAAATCTTGAAGTAAATGCATGGAACAACCGGAACGAATACCCGATCTAGACACAGTAAGGTAAATGCCTAACATGAACACGCTAATGTCCAATGGACAAGGTAAGACACCCAGAGTGATCACATAAGGTACCGGAGAATACCATTCATCACCGAAGGGGATATAAACCGGTCAAAAACATAAGAGAAGCACCCATGGTCTACCCTAAGAACGGGAGACGTTACAGCCCTAAACAGGACAATTTGAAATCTTGAACCACAATACGGAGTAGACTGAACATACTCATAAGTTAGCCAAAGGTAATGACGTAACTTGATAACACCCAGGAGTAATCCAAGATGGGTGTCGAACTAAATGTAGTGGCGAGAACACACAAGAATTAGCACGAACACCCGGTTGGAACACCGGGGGGGGGGGGGGGGGATCCCGCTTACCAGGGGATACCCTAAATGAATAAATGGTACCAATCAATACCAAGATACTTAAAGGGTCTCCAATTAATGGAAGCGTGATGCGACGATCTTAGCATGGAGCCCAGTATCACCTCCACCAATGATGGTATATGGAGAAGTAACCACTTGGGAACAGCCTGAGATGAGCGAAGCTCGAGGCAACGTGGCTAGTAAGACATGAACCTACTACAATATGTAGATCCAAGGGTTGCAAACCTAATGAGAATCATAAGGAGAATTTCCGATAATGGCACGAGTAGATTATTTAATTAATAACGAGCAGGGATACCCCTCGTTAATGTGAGACCGCGAGTGCGGTGAGCACATAGAGTCCAAAGAAGAGGATGCCATCAGTGAACGTCTGAAAATATATCTCTTTCAGAACTACTAATGTCGTGAAGCTTAGCATACATTTATTGCCAAGCAATGTGAATTAAGCTTTGAAATTAATTATTGTAAACCGGGGACTAATCGGTTAAAAAGAAATATCGTATGTGGAAATGTGAAGTGGAAAACCAATAACGCTCAAGGAGCACAGGAACACAAGTATAGTATATTCAATAAACAGCCAAATGAATGGCGAACCATTATATAAATGGTGGAAACACATGAGCGGATGCCATGGAAACCAAGGTCGTAAGCAAATACGAACGTGGTGCGCAGTAAGCGACCAATGTACCTCAGTAATCACACAATGCTATGGAGTTGTTAGATATGAGATGGCAGACAGACCGGGCAAAAAGCCAGGAATCTGCACCAAGTGATGAAGAACCTCACAAAGGAAGTAATGTTCATTCCTATTGCGATCACATAAGAGATTTACTGCCAGGGGTTTACGCCTCTGCACTCTGTAGGACTGAGTGTTTTGGTATAGTACTTGTGCAGTAATGATCTAGTGGGATAGCTAGGAATATGGAAAATGTCAATTGTGGTAAATTCTTCCTCTCACCAACGAACAAGGAACAAGCCAGTTAAGCGGAAGCCTTGAAATAAACCGTACGGCCTAAGGCTAAAGAAGCACGAGGTGAATCCCATTGGAATAACAAAACGGAAGGAAACCTATGAAGATATATAGAATCGATGCATAGATATGCAAGGTCGTACAAGCAAAAGAACACGTGTACAGTACCAGCTAAGTGGGCATAATCCAGTAGCTAGAGACAACAGAGGAAGCACTACATACTAAGTAGTGACCCAACGTCACCGACAACATATCGGAAGAACCAAGTGAATAATCACGAAAGTACAAAGAGTATGTACAATAGATTTTTAAAAGAGTTGGATAGAAAATCCGAAGCTCAAGATTTCACGTACGGTAGGAAATACCACGTGTCGGTTGATAAACCTTATTCCCAAGATAAAAAGGGATAAAAAGGTTGATGTATAACACATTAACATAACGAGATGGGCGAACAAACCCCGAATTATCAGGGTCACGCAGCCGAAGCTACTGGGCCCAGAATAACGAGGTGAAATATACCTAGAGAATGAATGACTAATCATCAATGCCTTGAAGCCTCTAAGGCTAGAACCAAAACCGGCTAAGAGTTGAATAACTCCTATGAAAATTCTTGATGTAGGGACTAATCGGTAATACGGTTAAGACCCTTTGATCAACTAACATTGTGTAATAAACCGCATGGAAGTTAGAACACTCCATGACGGCGGAACGCCTTAGACTATTGCCCAATGTTGACACATGGTAGATTACGCGGGTGTAATCCCTTTTAAGGGGGGTAGAGCGAAAACCGCGAAGTGTATGTTTTACGTGATAAGCGCGTAAACTACAATGCGCATAGCGCAAAAGAACTTGTTTGATGATTGGTACTTATGTTACATAAACATTTATACTCACTCATTGTGTAAACTTTGGTTAGTTATGAGATTAGAATTGGAAAGGAGTAGAGAAACTCCATGGGAATGAGAACCCTGATTGAGGATAGTATGAGATATGATCCGGTATGAAACCGGTGTTGAGAAATGAGTATGTTTGGGAGATTCGATGAGTATAAATCGGCATGAAACTGATGTTGAACCTAGTGGGAATTGAGTCCCCTAAGTGACTTGATTCGATTTGAATTGAATTGTAAACGATTGGAGGATATAAAATTAATTAGAAATTATACTTTTGAATTTCTTAAGTATAGTAGTTGGAAATAATTCAGTAATAATTGATGAGATAGGTAGTAAGTGAGTAAAAGAATTATTGAAAATGGAAATGTTTGTGTGTGTGATTATGAGTAGAAAGATAAAAAGATAGAAAACAAAATAATGTTTGACTATTTGATTGTGTGAATTGAGGTAGGAGGTGAAACTTGATTTGCTAGCGATCAAGGGAAACCGAACACAAATTGGGGTGGAAGGATAGTTCAACACCAATGCTGATCACATTGGGGTTGAATGACTCTTGAAGCTCCCTATAAGTGGTCACAGTAATAACACTAGTAATAGGTGTAATTATCACAAACTAGGATTTGGAGTTGTATGAAGTTTTCAAAATGAATTTCCAAACTAATTTGGTACAAATGATTTCTTCAAATCGAGAATGAGGATCGGTTTTGAAACCGCTCCCACAGGTGCTAGTTGGACCTTCCCATGGCTAGGCGTTGGTACCGGGTCAAAACCAGGGAAGTAAGACTAGTTGTGAACTGGTGGGAGTGATGATTGGTTTAGAAACCACTACAACGGACGAGCAACGATACTTAGTGACTGGTAGGACATTGTAGTGTGTTTTATATTTTTCCAAGGGCACTGGGATAGAGTAGTCCTGCAGTAAGTATGAGTAAGTAAGTATGAGTAATGGTGCCTGAGGATCTCTAGAGGTGCAAATGAATTTGATTAGAACCAAAGGACCGTAGGGCCAGAAAGAGTAAGTGCCCAATGTCATGACGGCCGTGAACCAGAAAGCGTAATTGTTCAAACGTGACCGGTACCTGAGGGATCACTCGACATGGGAGTGGTTGGTACCTTCTTTATCTACGGATGGACCCCATGGAGAGTTTGGAAACGGATATTTTTGATAGCTATGCATGCAGCGACATGCTGTTTGGATGTGTAGTATACATCGAGTCAGACATTCGGAGTCTGTTAGGTTATATAGAGGTTATAACCTTAGCATAGAATACCTATGTGAGTAACAATATTAGATTCACCAACTTTGAGGGCAAAGTTCTTTAAGGGGGGTAGATTGAAATATCCCAAACGTAAATATGGTGATTAAATAATTATAATATGGTATCTAAGGGCCTAATAGTGCCTAAAGAATATTGGTGAAGAAGATAAAGCCAAAACAAAAGAGGAAACGTTTAAAAAGCGTAAAGTGTAAAAACAGGTGTTACGCAACCATAGGAAGTATATGACCTCGGTTAGAGTATTAGATGGATTCCTAAGGATTATTCATGCCTAATTGATGTACGGGAACAATTCCCGAAGAAAACGGATCAATAAAATGAATTTAAAATGCTAATAAAGCTTTAGCGCACGTTTTTCAAGGAACATGAAAATGTGACTTTGAGTGGTCAAATGAACCCGTAAAATTATATCAACCAAATAACTACGTTTAAAGATTAATGGAAGTTTCAGAACCATTAAAATTGAAGAAACGAGAAAAATCCGGAAAACGGGCCCGGTTAGTGACTAGTGCTAAACCGGGTAAAATAACGAGCGTTTTCTGTAAAAGACAAAAAACGCCCCAGCTCACACATATGGTGGGGGCCGGTTTTTAGAAGTTAAATCAGCCTCCCCCTCTCTTAATAAGTAACTAGAATGAAAAGAAAGCAAAAGAAAGGAAAAGTACAAAAGTAAAAGCCCTATCTCTCTCCTCATTTCACTTTTCCCTCTTCTCTCTCCCATTTCTTTTTCTCCCACCCATCTTCTTCCTCCCCTCTCTGGTTGTGGGACAATTTTTGCAAGCCATCCATGGCCTCTCCTCTCTTCTACCTCATGCTCTAGCCAACTCCATGCTCCAAATGCAAAATAAATTACATATTTGAACTCCCCTCACCAAGCTCTACATTTCTCTCTTTTCAAAATCCAAAAATGATGAACTTCATCTCCATGGATTTGGCCCATTTGAAGGGAAAATGGCATCAACTTGAAGCTTGGAGTCCCCTCTTCCATCTAAGGCAAAAAGATTCATGAAAAAAAAGTTATTTTCTCCCTTCTCTTTTGGTGGCCGATTTTCACCCCTTGTAATGCCTTGTTTTCTCTCTCTTTTGAGTATTATTCCAACCTTCCAATGGTGGTGGAATAATCTTCTTGAATCAAGGGTTAAAACCCCTCCTAAAACTCCAAAGGTAAACCCTAGAATTTTGTGTCTTGAGCCTTTCATTGAATTAGAACTTTTCTAAGGGTTAGGAGTTTAATTATGTCCATTTTGTGTTCTTTAAGTATTGGGATGGAGTTTGGCAACTCCATTGCCCACTTGGCCGATAATGGATGGGGAAAACCAAAAGAATAAACCAAAAACTGTATGGAAATGTGTCTTGAGTAGTTAGATGAGGAATTTATGCATTGTCGCCTTGAATTGAGGGCCTAGGAGCCAAGTAGTGTATGAATTATGTATTATGATGTATTTGGAGAATTTGATGAGATTGAATGAGTATTGTGTGTTGTTAGAACCCACTAAGGGTTTGGTTAGTATTGAATGAAATTTGGTGATGAGATGAGTTTTGGACAATGCTAGAAAAGCAATGGAGTTATGGCAAAATTTCGGTAGAAACCGAAGAAGTTTTAAGTGTATACTAAGTAAAGAATGACCTGGGCTTAACAAGGCATTTATAGGATGGAGTTGGGTTGATTAATAACCGTGGAATGGTATTTGGAGAACTAGGAGGAGAAGTGTAAAAATATGTAGCAAGTTAATGTATTAGTGCCTAGGAGCTTTGGAGAGAAAACTTGTAGAAATTAAGCAAGAATTGGGTAAAGTAATTGAGTAATGATTTGAGGAAGTTTAGAGCATGATTAAGAGTGTTTTATGGTGGGTAAAAATGTTGGTAAACATGGGAAGAGATTAGGGATGAAGTGGGTGGAAGAATGGATTTGAAATAGAATAAAAAAGGATTAAACTGGCTAGGACCGACCCATGGATGGGTCGGTCGAGTGTAAAATTTTGCAGTCGGAGAGTTTCTGACTCCAACCGACCCAGGGGGATTGGGTCAGTCATGGGTCGGTCTAGTGTAGAGGTTCAAGACGGAAAGTTACTGACTTGGACTAACCCAGGGGAGTTGGATCGGTCGTGGGTCGGTTGAGATAGGAATTCTAGACCCGATACTTACTGACTTCGACCGACCCAGGAGGGTTTCGGTCGGTCGGGACAAGCTGTGGGTCGGTCGGGCCTAACAACAACAAAAAAATGAATGAAATGTAAATGCATGTATATATATATATATGTGCGTATATATGTAAATACACAGGAGTGGCATTGGTAAGATCATTGAGAGAGTAATGAAGAAGTTGTAAACTTAAGAACACTTGAGTAAACCTAAGTTAATGGGATAACGGGGTTAATTACGGGAGTACTAGTTTTACATACCGTAATATCTTGATATTAACAGAACCACTTGAAATATTATCAGTGGTTCGAGAACAACCCGAGGAGTGTAAGGCGTCAGGGTAAAACTAATCCATGGTGAAAGGTATGATTTTCTCATGCCCCGTATGCTAACGGTGTTACTCTGATTTGTGTTCTTGTGTGCTTTATGATCACCTAAACAAGATAAATGCACGAATCAGATTGTTTGCACTTACATGTGCTAGTAATGTATTGTTTCTTGCTGGAATGTATTCTTGAGTTTGAAGTTTGTATAACTCATGAAATGTGTGATTGTGGATGGATTTCTTGGATGTTGAATATGTATTGTAGCTCGACTGATAGTTGAATCTTATTTGATTAGTGACTCGAAGAAAGAGTCATGTTGCGAATTAATGGAAATGTGGTAACACACTAAAGTTGTTGAACCAAGAAACGATAACGCAAACCTATGAACTCTCTAGAATGTGAGAGAGTGTACAGGATTAGTAAACTCCTGATAACGGTTAGAGAACCAAATTGATTTAATCCACAAAATAACTAATAGTGGAAGTATATAAGGAACCTCTATCTAGAGGATTTGATGATTTTTCAAGACATGAACCTTGAGAGTAGTAAAGAATGATAAGGGATCTCCAAACCCCTTAGAAAATTAGTCGACCCACAATGAGAGGACCCGACTAATGTAACAATGACTCGAACATGAGAGTATTCGATACGTTGGGGGAACCCTTAAATATGAGAATACCAGACATTGGTAATTCCCTAAGCTAGTAGAGGTTATTGAGAGAGATACTTATAGGCTAATCCATGAGATTGTAAAATAACTCCGAGAGAGGAATGTTGGGAATTTGAGTAGTCCGGTAGTAACGGACATTTGAGTATTTGAGGAGCTAAGTGTATAGCTCCGCTTGTATTTGTAAGCCCTGTGGTGAGTCTTGTGTATAACTCTGCCTGGAGGTCATGGGTAATGACTTAAAAGATACCCAGTCAGTATGTAATTGTGAAGCAAGAAGTAAGTATGTAATTGTGAAGCAAGAAGTAAGTATGTAATTGAGAAGCAAGAAGTAAGTATGTAATTGAGAAGCGAGAAGTAAGTACGCAAATGAGTAGTGAGGAGTAAGTATGTAATTAAGTATCGAGAGTAGAGAATTGAGTACGGAGACTCGTAGTATTTATGAATCTAAGATAGAATGAGTAAAAGTAACCCAAGAGAGTGGGTAAGACAATGAAGAATAGAATAAGGCATAGTGAGGTAGAAATCCTCAAGGCCTAAGAGTAGGATAAATTAAACTAACCACTTGACGTGTAAGTTATTGTTTGTATCTGAAATACCCCGTAATTAAAAATAGTGATTAATTAGGCTAATAAGTGTTGTAGAAGCTTAATTATGTCTAAATAATCATGAGGGAACAAATCCCGAAGAAACGGATCCTTAAAACGGATTAAAAACACAAACAAACCTTAAAGCGCGTTTTTTGAGGAAACCAGGAAAATGTGACTTTAAGCGGGTCAAATAGACTCGTAACAATTTTGGTCAACTAAATAGTCATTAATAAACATTAGTGAAGGTCGAAAGCCATAAAATCAATAAAACGAGAAAATAGCAAAAACTGTCAAGAACGGGAAGTTGTGGGGTAAAAGCATAAATAACTCAAACTAGTGTGTCCACTATTGAAATAAAAATGCAACAGTTTGTGTGTGTGGGGGGCAGCCGATTTCACTTCCCTCTCTCACACTCTCTTAATCTCTTCCTTATTTGCAAAAGACAAAAGAAATAAAAAGTAAAAAGTAACCCCCCCCCCCCACTTTACCACTCTCTCTCCTACTCTCTCATTTCTCCTCTCACTCACGTACAGCAGCCCCCTCTCCTTCTCTAATTTCTATTCTTCTTCCTTGAATCCTTCAATGGCGATTTTCCATACACCACACAAACCCTCACTTCTCTCTTCTTGCTAACCCATCAAACCTTCACCAAAAATTACAAAAAATATACCATTGTGTTCCTCTCATCAAGGAGAACACTTCCCTCTTTTCTAAATTCGAAAACAAGCATTTTCATCTCCATGGGTGTTCTTGCTTTGGAGCTTGAAGACCACCATTAGAAGCCCATTCTTCTCCTCATTGGTCCAAGGTAAAAGGAAATCCGAAAACACTACTCTTTCTTGCTCTTATTTGGCAAACAAAGATTTTTAAGTCTTGAGTTCTTCTACCTTGTATTCTAGCCGATTTTGGCATCTTTGGAGGAGTAGAAACCTTGCTCTTGTGCTATTCCAAGCTTCACTCATTCACTTGCAAGGTAATGCAATTTCCTAACCCCTAAAACGTACCTTAAGCTTTGGAGATGGTTAAGGGTTAGTTTTTGTATTGAAATGGTGGTGTGTGTTAATGGGCTGTAGTGTTAGATAATTTATTCTACAAAACCGGTGGGAAGAGAGGAAAGGAAAAGAAAGGAAGAAGAAGAAAGAAGAAGAAGAAAGAAGAAGGAAGGAAGGCTAGTAAGAAAACAAGGTAATTACACTCATCCTTGTGTAGTTTTTGTATATTATTGTAACTGATTTTAGTAGCCTATAAATGGGTACTGAAAATGGTAATGAGTAGCAATGTAGTGTGAAAGAAGAATCAAACTGTTTTGAAGCTTAAAAGACATTTAAAAACTGTCAAAACATGGATGGGAATTAGATGTTGTGTGCAGGAAATTTAATGAGTGTTAATGCTTAGTAATGGCATTGGAGGATTGTATATTAATGCTAATAAACAGGTGTGATGAGTGGTGTTTGGTGAACTAAAACATGTGGTGAGAATGTAAAAATATAGGGGGGTCATGTCAAATTTTACCTAGGAACTAGAGAACTTAAGATTTAACTAAGTAGAATTATATTCCTTGAAACAGATTTTAATTTGAACTAGTTAGTGGGTAGGTTAGGGGAGGTGTATAATGCATTATAAGCTTTAGGAATGACATTAGAAGAGGGAGCAATAGATGGAGGAAGGGAGAGTTGGAATCTGTAACAAAATGCAACTTAGAAAAACAATGTAAGTGCTTAAATGAAATTTAGAAAAACAAGTGTGTAAATTAGTATAGAAATGGGTAATGAGTTTATGGATGTTCTAAGATGTATTAGGAGGTTTAATTAGGGTTAAAACAGGTAGGATTAAGTGTAGGAACAATGGGGAAGTAATGGGTAAAAGAAAGGTCTGAAAACAGAAATAAAAATGCAATTACTGGACTGGACCGACCTTGGGACCGGACTTGCAAGGTCGATCGAGCCCAGATTTACAAAGACGGAAACCTTCTGGAATGGACCGACCTTGGGACCGGACATGCAAGGTCGGTCGGCCTAAAATTTTCCCGTAATGTAACTTACTGGAATGGACCGACCTTGGGACCGGACATGCAAGGTCGGTCGAGTCCAGAATGTCAAAACCAAAACACACTGGAACGGACCGACCTTAGGACCGGACATGCAAGGTCGGTCGGCCTGAAATTTTTCAGCATATTACCCTACTGACTTCGACCGACCTTGGGTCCGACCCTGGGTAAGGTCGGTCGAGTCATACAAAAAAAACATAAATAATAATAATTATAATAGGTATATATATATATATGCATATCCACATATACATATGTACATATATATATAGGTAGATTATTGTTAAGTAAAGAAACAAACTTAAAGTAATGAAGAGTAAGTAAACGATGTGTAAGTGTAAGAATTGTAAAGACATAGTAAGTATGAGTTAGGAAACGTAATAGGAATACGAGTTGAGTTAATTGTAGATAATTAATCCCTCGATCACATGTATGTTATAGGACTTGATTTGTGAACACCGGAGGAAAGTCGGTTACAAGTACAACGGTGAATGGTACGAACTTCTCATGCCCCGTATGCTACCTTGGCTACTCTGATTTATGTGTTGTGTGCTAATTGATCACCCAAATAAGATAAACGCACGAATCGGATATATTGTGCTTACTTGTGATTATCATGAGATTATTCCTTGTTGGATATTGTCTTTAAATCATAGTTTGTATAATTCATGAAATGTATGGATGATAATGAATGTGTGTATGCTTGATGTATTGTGTTGTGACCGAATGTTATTGTGATTGGACTTCTAACTGATTCCTAACAAGCTAACCAATCTAACTTAATAAATTGGTAATTAAATTGGAATTAGTAGAAGTCCGATATAGTTTCGGCCACACGTGAGGAGGCGGAATCACAAGAGTTGGCTCCGATTCCTGGCTCTTAACTGGTCCATGGCCCAAACCCCTTAAATGGGTAGCATCCTGGATTGGTGAGTCAAGTAAAACCCGGTGGTGGGACGGTGTAGTCCCTGCCCGGAGGTCATACCGACTTAACATGAGTAAAAGTAAGTAAGTAAGTAAGAATCAGTAAACATGTATGGTAAAGTAAGTAAGTAAGTAAGAGAAAGTATTGTGTAATGAGTAAAAGAGTAATAAGCATCCGATTAACCCGGATGTGTAATTTGGCTAACCCTTGCGAAGGTAAGTGTTGTGTATGCTATTGTATTGTTGTTTTGGATTGTGTATTGTATGGTATATGATTGTATGTTGTGTGTAAATCATGTATGTATGAAAATAATGAACCGCATGTACAGTCGACCTTAAATAGTCGGCGTACCCTAGTTAGCACGCGGTATATGCGAAGTTTATGCGCAGCTTTTGCTAAGCCCCTTGGGGCGATGTTTTTAATATAATGCAGGTCCTCGAGACGGGTGAAGACTATGAAGAGTTTAAGTGTGATTTCCTTTGCTTGTAATTAATGAATTGTGAAAGGTGTACTATGTTGTACACGGCTGTAGGTTTTTGTTAGCCGGTGTACCATGGGGTACACCCTTTTGGATAATGAAAGGATTATGAGGTGGGTATAGATGAGTAGTTGTTTCAAACTCAATATTTTTGGAAGCTAGTGGAAGGTTGTAATTAAATACCTTTGATACTCGGTGATCCAGCAATGAAAGTATATGATCTTTTGTAATTGGTATTTAATGTAGTAGCTCGGTATATTTAGACATCAGACCGTAACTGTAAGTAGTGTAAGCCTAGCTAGTCGTATGGGCGGTTAGCGGCGTTGTATCACCCGTCGTAGTAGTAGTATTTCCGCTGTGATGTAGTAGGATTAGCAGGACGATTAGACAGTAAGTATTGGATTAGCGGTAGGGGTGTTACAGTATCCTATGTCGAACATTGGTTGTGCTAATGTACATATATAATGTATGTTGTCTGTATGTTGATTGAATTAAAATGAATCGCATGTTCTCGACCAAAATAGTCGGTGTACCCCCGTTAGCACGCGGGGTATGCGAATTTCATATGCAACAATTTGCTGAGCCCCTAGGGGCACCGTTTTTATTTTCCAGGTACTTGAAGTTGAACACTGTTTGACTGTAGGACGGGGATGGCTGTATAAGCTTGGGTAGTTGATTAAGAACTTGTATTGACTTGTAAATGTAAATGTTGATTTGTAAGTCCAAATTGTTACTGGCGAACTTGAGGAATTTAATTACTCAGTATAGTATTGAAAGGATATTGCATTGTATAGAGTTCATTTGAACTTGTAATTGTACTAAGATTCGACTGAAGAATTTGGAATGTATTGTTGGTATAGTATACTCGGTATATTCAAGTTCATCAGACCGATAGTATGTTATATTTGTAATTGGCCTTGTTAGTCACGTGGGTGACTAACGGCATTGTACACCACCGTTGAGTATGTAATATCCGCTGCAAAGGTAAGTAATTGTGAGATAATGACGGGATTGGCGGTAGGGGTGTTACAATCTCTGTTGAAAAGAAGTTCATTCCAAAAGAAATCTGAAATACCTCAAGATTTTATTTCCATGCTTTAAGACCTTAAAGCATAGTTTGGTCGTTTCTAAGGGGAAATGGGAATAGATCCTTTAGAAAGTCGTTTTGAGGGATGAAATATATGTTCCATTGGATTTATAATGTATTTTCTTAAGTTGAGCCAAAAGGGTATATTGGTCATTTTTTACCTAGAGTTGACTATGACCACATAATGATATTTTAGTAATGGGAAGGACTCCACAAATTTTGGGTAAACCTGAGTTTTACTTTACTCAAAATCACAAATTTACCCCTTGTGCATGATAATGTCATTTTTAGACTTAAGATCATGCTTTAACCTTTGGTTTTCCATTTTTTGATGATGCACACCTCTTGCCTCTTTAGTAAGTCTGGAGATTCATTATTCAAAGTTATTTATTCCTTTTACTCGTCCTATTACTAAATAAAACTCTCTTCAATTCCTTAATGCATAAAATTGTCATTAAGACCTTTAAGTTATGCCTTGACTTTTGGTACTCCTTAAACTGATGTCAGCGCCATTTTCCTCCCTTAACAAGATAGGGAATTCATTATTTAATGTTATTCCTCATATTATTTGGCATTCACGAAATTAAATAAATTTCCAGCACTTGCTGCTACTACAAGGGTGAATGCTCCAACCTTGTTCCTTAATTCTCCCTAAATTGTCCTCTAATCTAGAATTATATCTTCTAGTTTGATTTGCACCTGTGTACTTCTCTCTTCTGGTGCTAGAATTTATAGAACCCCTTTGGAATCTTCCTTGTCATGTGGTAAGGTTTTGTCTTCTCTTTTTCAATTTAAGTCATTAATCCATTCTAATAGAGTTCCAGAGAGACTATGGTGATTTTGAAACTTGTTAGGGTATGAATTAAGGCTAGACAAATTGGTTAGGGGACTGGGCTATGTTTGGCCATTTTCCTTTGTTAACCTTTGATAGATTGTGCTGAAGGGTGACTTGGTGATCTTGGAAGATTGTGGGTGACTTTTGACTTTGAGAAAGGTAACCTAGTCATCTAGTTGTTCTTGGGGGATGACTATAGTTATTGTAATATGCTGGATTATGTGTTAACCTGTTGTGATATGTTGACACAATTGTGTTCATGCGTTGAACCTTTTGCTTGAAAATACATGGTAATTGGTGGATTGGTATGGTGTAAAACTTGTAGTAATGGATTTGGTCATGGTAATTTGTATAATGATTTTGTATTTGGTAAATGTGTTGTAATAGTTATGGATTGGGCAGGTGATTTGGAATGTGATTGATTTTGTTTGGTTTGGATTAAGTTCTTATGTGATGGAGTGGTTATCCAAGGGGTCGTGGACCATGTAGTCCTTTGTCATACGACCGGTGTACTTGCGGGTATTTGTGGATATTATGCAATTGAATGGTTAACCACGGGGTCGTGAACCACATAGACCTTTGCCATATGACCGGTGTGTCCGCGGTTGTTTGTGGACTCAATAGTCTTTTACTTTAGTTTCCTACCTCTCATAGTTGACGAGCTCTTGGGTGGTGTGCACACTAAAGGGGTAGAGCGGGATATCACTCTTATGAAGAGAACGTGGCTTGGGATTCGGGCAAGCTCCTATTGGTTGAACTTGTCTTGAATGTGGACTGACTTGGTATTAAATAGTGGATTATGAATTGTTTTGGTATTGATTTAAGGTGTGAATATTGGTATATTGTGACTGGGTGAACATGGACCAGTGTTACCAACTGTAAAGCTATATCTTTCATATTAACAGTTTGTATATGTTGTCTCCTAATGCTAATGTTACTTAACTGTGGTGGTGGTTCCTTTGTTTGTATTGTCTTAATGTGATGTTGAACAGGTGTCGATCAAGACGGAGAGCGTGATCTTAGGGAGGGATCATCTAGTACCTTAGATGTTGGATTGATCGGAGTAAAGCTTCAATCGATTTAAAACACAAGTTTGGTTTCGAACTGAATTTTGAAACACTAATGGTTTACATATGTTTTCATCTTGGTTTGTTTAGGACTGATACGTTAGGGATATCTTTGATTAGTGTCTTAAGATAGTCATGACTAATTCATTTTAAGATTGGATAAGATTGTTAATAACACGCTATTTCCTAACTTTTAGTCTTAGCGCTATTTTGGGTGTGACGGTAAAACACATAAATAAATTATTTTGGTGAGGGGTGTTATAAAATAAGACATAGAGACCACCGGGATTTCAACTGCATGCATGCCGAAAAAAGACGATGACCTCTAGCTTTAATCGATCTCAGGCGGTGAGAAAACTATCAGCATCCTTGTACAACCCATCGCAAGGTGTATTAGATGAGATCATTTGATCGGACACGCGGGAAGATGAGGGAAGAACACCCTCTTGCTGTGAAACCAATCAACTGGTTGCCTTCTTCTTAGGGAGCCCCATAAAACTGTTCACGGAGCATCTTCACTGCAAACATATCCATTTCTACTATGACTTGCTCGCTGGTGCTTCCCTCCTCCTTCAGTGCCAAAACCCTTGCACCCTTCTTCTCCTCGAAAAAGTTTGTTGCTCTCTGCACTTCCTTGATATTTCCGTTGCGACACATTACCAGAACCCTCGCAATTCTG
The DNA here is from genome assembly GCA_023374045.1 of Limonium bicolor. NCBI lineage: Eukaryota > Viridiplantae > Streptophyta > Magnoliopsida > Caryophyllales > Plumbaginaceae > Limonium > Limonium bicolor. Next base: position 198,963,696 of record CM041778.1, read on the forward strand.
CATCTCAGATATTTCAGTTTCTTTCTTCTGCTTAAGAACAGTGAATCCCACCGAAATACTAAAAGCACAGTCTTGTTTCATATTGTTGTCGGTCAAGCCATGCAAATTGGCACCGAATTCCCTTCTTTTCAAAGCCCATTTCATATGCCGATCCCTACATAAACTTTCAACACCACCCACATAATTCTGATCGATTACTCACTTGCACCGGCATTGTCGACCGTCACCGCTATGTTGGTCTTTCTGCACAAACTAATATCGATATGTTTTCTGAAGACATCAAAAGTTACATCATATTCCAACTTAAATCCTGATATCGTCCGCTACTTTCAATCAATTTTTTCCATTTGGTTTCGTCAAATCGGAAAAGTATTACAAACGGTATCGATCGATTGGCACCGATCATGATTCTCCGATTTAAAAAAAAGGAAATTTTTATGAAATGCCACTATAAAGTTCATGAAATGCTAATATGTCATTGATTAGAAGCAAAAAAAAAAAAATGAAAACAGCCCTAATAGTTAACAACATACTTATAAAATTCATAATGTGTCTCTAAGTGTTAAAAAATTTACTAAAATTCATAAAGTTCATGTTAGAATTAATGCTAAATCCGTTGAGTTACCCTTGTGAAGTTAATTGGTTTCGTCTTCCAATTAATGTTGTATTTATGAAGAGTTTTCACGGAAGTTGAAGATGCATTAGTGGGAGCATTTATGTGGTGCAAATTAATGGCGTCTAAAGCATTTGGTTTTCTAACATTATGAGGAGAGTTATGAGGAAGTTAAATAAATAAGAAGTTTAGACTTATGGCTTTCTAGATACCCGGGTGTTAGTTGTTTCAAGGTGTTAATGGATGGTGTTAATGAGTGGTAACCGTTGTAACTTGTGAGCCATTATGTAGCGGTTGTTACAAGGTTAACGTTGGGATAAGTGAAGGGTTTAGATCTAGCACTATAAATAGATCTAGTAACTCGTAGCTTTGGATCATCCCAACTTGTGGGGATCACATCCAAGAGAGTCAAGGGTGGTTCTATGGGAACTCAAAGGGACTCGGGTAAAAACACCAAGGGAAACACGGGAAACACGGGTTGATGGGTTGGTTGGGTATTCCTCATGTAAACTTGTAATCCTCATCTTCTTAATGAAAGTTGTTATATCTCCTCCCGTGGACGTAGGTCATGTTTGGACCGAACCACGTATAAGGGACTCGGGTAAAAACACCAAGGGAAACACGGGAAACACGGGTTGATGGGTTGGTTGGGTATTCCTCATGTAAACTTGTAATCCTCATCTTCTTAATGAAAGTTGTTATATCTCCTCCCGTGGACGTAGGTCATGTTTGGACCGAACCACGTATATCCTTGTGTCACTATTTTATCATTACATTATCTTGTAGTTTTTCTTCTTCGGTAACCATGTCGATCTCACCACGATCCTGGGGAAATGGGCCGGAATCCTAACAAGTGGTATCAGAGCTCATGGTTTTTTGGGATGTTCGTGTTGGTGGAGATGTCATTGGGAAGAAAGAATGGTGATTCAAGATGATGTGGGTTTTGATCAAAGTGAAAAATGAAGGAAGGAGTTGGAGAGGTGATGTGTTATTAAGAAGATGTTTGGATTGAAAACAAGTTCGGTAAAGAGGAAGAGCTCATGTAAATAAAAATCATCAACTACATGTGTGTTTGGTGTGGGGATGTACTTGGAGATGATGATGTGTTGTTGGAAGGAGATCAAGTTGGAAATCTTGGATCTTGAAAAATTCGGTGCATCATTCACAATTTGAAGTTAGATCTAGTTCTTTATTTTACAAACCCTTTTGTGGGGAGAGGATAATAAAGAATGATAAGATCAAGTGAAGCTTCAATGGTGGTGGAGTGATGTAGAAAACGAGAAAAATATTTTTCTCAAGTCACGTGACAGATCGTGGACTTCCATGGAGCACTGGAGATCATCTAGCAAGTGGAAAGTCCTAGGGTTGTGGTAGTGCGCATATAACCACAAACGAAGCTTCGCGTGGTGATCAATTGTGAAGCTGCTGTTAGGTCATGTTTGGAGACTTTGCAAGAACCGGATAAAGACGGAAGAGATCACTCGTGTCTTTGGTTGCGTAGTTGTTTCCTGAGTTGCTACTTACTTCGTGTTTGTGGTGGGTCCATGAAGATTTGGACCACATGAGTCTTTGAGGCTCGGGGAGGAGTGGTCAATTTACCGAAGTTGGAATGCAAACAGTCCAGATGAAGTTATCCGGTTTAGTCCTTATGTGGGATGTTTTTGGGATTATTCTTCAAGAGGAAGTTCGACATCAATGGTGGTATGTGATTGACCGGATTGAGCATTAAGAGGAAGAATTGTTAGAATTAATGCTAAATCCGTTGAGTTACTCTTGTGAAGTTAATTGGTTTCATCTTCCAATTAATGTTGTATTTATGAAAAGTTTTCACGGAAGTTGAAGATGCATTAGTGGGAGCATTTATGTGGTGCAAATTAATGGCGTCTAAGGCATTTGGTTTTCTAACATTATGAGGAGAGTTATGAGGAAGTTAAATAAATAAGAAGTTTAGACTTATGGCTTTCTAGATACCCGGGTGTTAGTTGTTTCTAGGTGTTAATGGATGGTGTTAATGAGTTGTAACCGTTGTAACTTGTGAGCCATTATGTAGTGATTGTTACAAGGTTAACGTTGAGATAAGTGAAGGGTTTAGATCTAGCACTATAAATAGATCTAGTAACTCGTAGCTTTGGATCATCCCAGCTTGTGGGGATCACATCCAAGAGAGTCAAGGGTGGTTCTATGGGAACTCAAAGGGACTCGGGTAAAAACACCAAGGGAAACACGGGAAACATGGGAAACACGGGTTGATGGGTTGGTTAGGTATTCCTCATGTAAACTTGTAATCCTCATCTTCTTAATGAAAGTTGTTATATCTCCTCCCGTGGACGTAGGTCATGTTTGGACCGAACCACGTATATCCTTGTGTCACTATTTTAATTATCATTACATTATCTTGTGGTTTTTCTTCTTCGGTAACCATGTCGATCTCACCACGATCCTGGGGAAATGGGCCCGGAATCCTAACAGTTCAAAATACTAAAAAAATATAGATAAATATAAAAAATTTAAAATATTATCATATTATAAAAAATAAAAATATATTAAAGTATCTCTTAGATTTTTTTCAAAATTATTTAGTACCATAAAAAAGATTATAAAGTTTTAAACACATAATTTATACTAATTTTTCTACAAATTTAGACCAATATAGTACCATAATTTATACCAATTAATTACCATAACTTTTACAATATGTTTTTAAATTATTTTTTCTACCATATAAATTAATTATTCAAAATAAATTATTTTAATTTTAAATTATTATTTAGAATTCATTTTAATTTATATTCAATTTTGAAGATTACTTTATGACATAATATAATTTATTTCAATTAAATAATATAAATTGATAAAAAAAAGGATGATTTTAAAAGGTATGATATAAATTATGGTAGTTAATTAGTACAAGTTATGGTGTTTAATTGGTATACAAATTGGTACTAATCATAATTTTTAACATAACTTATACCAATTTTTTCCGATTTAAGCACCATAACTAGTAGCACTTAAATACCATAATTTGTACCACACATTAATTATCTTTGTTTTTTCAATTTAAATTATTTGAAATAAATTATATTACGTCCTAAAGTTATCTGTAAAATAGAATATATATCAAAAAAATAATTTTCCAAATATTAATTAAAAAATTAAAATAATTTTTTGAATAAATAATTTAAATTGGTAGAAAACATTAATTTGAATTGTATGGTAATTATTTGGTATAAATTTAGGTACTATATTGGTTTAAATTTGTAGAAACATTAGTAAAATTGTGTATTTAAAACTCGATATTCTTTTTTATGGTACTAAATAATTTTTTTAAAATCTAATAGATATTTTAATATATTATTATTTATTTTCATAATTTGTTATAATATTTTAAACTTTTATATTTTTATAGTATTTTAAATTTTTTGTGAATTTTAGTAAATATTTTAACACTTAGAGGCATATATGAACTTTAAAATACTTTGTTAACTATTAAGGGTATTTTTGTCTTTTTTGCTTCTGGTCAATGACATAGTAACATTTTATGGACTTTTACAAAAATATTGTTGCATTTCATGATTTTTTTGTGGTATTTCATAAATTATCAAAAATATAGTGGCATTTCATGAAATTTTCCAAAAAAATAAAACTGTAAAAACCAGTAAATATATGGTCACCAAATGGGTCAGTTTATCATTAGCTTTCAAATATAGCTATTAGAATAAAATAGTTGAGAAATTGGAAATGACACCTAAATTGATGTTAGTTATTAAAATAGTTGATCGAATAAAGCATACAAAAATTGTGAAATCAGTAAAGAGATTAATATCAAAACTGTTATAGCCCTAAAGAGTCCACGGACGGAGTTCATTGAAAAATTGGACATGTGGAGAGTATTGTTTGACAAAAAACATACCTAATGAACAAAAGAAAAGCAAAAGAAAAGGGAAAAGAAAAAGACTCATATCCATAAAATTATGCAGAAGTCGCTAGGATCAAATGAAACAGAAGAAAATGGAGCTCTCGTGGGATAGAGACCTAAATTTTATTTTACTTCGGTTATGTTGGTAAATTTTAATACTTAAATATATATGATGATATATTTTTATAAATCTAAATTTTATAATATAAAATAAAAAATATGTTTAAAAAATATAAAAAATTAAGGGAAAATTACATACCTCATCCATGATGTTTGACGAAATTACACAATCCACCCACGTGGTTTTAAAAATTACTTTCCCCACCCATGTGGTTCCCCCTGTTTTATATCCATCAACTTTTCTAATTTTTATTCAATTCAAAAGATGCTTAAACGTTGTCCAAAGTTGATGAAATTTTACATAGACGATGCTAAAGTGTTATATTTTAGTTTAGTGAGAAATCTAAAGTTTTTTAGGCTTAAATGTGACATGTGGGACCCAATGAACATGTCACATGTTTCATTGGGTCCCACGGGACATATTTAAGCTTAAAAAACTTCAGATTTGACATAAGATCAAAGTATATCACTTTAACATCATCTATGTCAAGTTTCATCAATTTTGGACAACGTTTAAGCATCTTTTGAATTGAACCAAAATTAAAAAAGTTGCTGGATGTAAAACGGGGGAAACCATATGGGTGGGGAAAGTAATTTTTGAAACCACATGGGTAGAATGTGAAATTTCATCAAACGTCATGGATGGGGCATGTAATTTTCCCAAAAATCAAAATGGGATGGAGGTAGATGATTTGAAATGATTTAAATGTGAGCTGAACTCAATCAATTGCCAACTGAACTGCGAGCGCCGGACATGAACAGGTAAATAAGGATGTGTATGTACATCCTTTTTCTCAGAACAAACATATGTCGGCCATGGCAGACAAAAATAGTATAGTTCTGGTTAATTAAAATTGCAAAGTAATTGACCATGACCACAACCTTAGTTAGTAACCAAACGGCAACCTTATTAAAAATCAAAGAGCATGTTCTTCATTTTACTAATATCATGCTACAACTAGTATTTGTGGTTGTCATGTGAATGGGTCTCTTTCTCTGCTTTCCTATAAAGGCGTGTACTCGAGTAACATGTTGATCCTGTTCCTCTCTCTCTCCGTCGGTGGGAGCGACTAGCGAGCAAAGAGACAAAATTACTGAAACTGACAGGCGGAAGGGCGGTGGATGCGACTTGTCAAGGACCTCGAGTCAGATGAGTATAGATGTTTTATTTATTTTGAAAACAGATGTTTTTATTAATTGTACAAAAAGATGTCGATTACTTGATTGAGAAACAGCACAAACAAATTGGCAAGAAAGGAAAGAAACAGGAAACTTCCAAGTCGGGGTAGGTGGGATAGAGAGACATGAATGAAAATGGTTGCCTTATGGAAAGTTTTTTTTTTTTGAAAAAGCTGATATTGTATTACGAGTAAAGGACTTTCTAACAATAGAAGCTAGGTTACCATCAAGTTTGAAGATCGTAGAATATAGAATCAAATACGTCGTCGAAGTGGCCTAATTCAATCAAAACTGTGTCAAGAATGATAGCTGATTTTGTTGGGGTTAAAACTAAAATTCGGCAAGTGTACCGGTCTTTGTAACAAGTTTTTTTAAAAAGTATTCCCTAGATTATCGAATCAAAGAGGCAATGTCTAGTCTAATCTCAACCTAAAACAACTATTAAATTAATGAAATCGGAAAACAAGAAATTGGAGGGGTTTAATTGATGAAATTGTATTTCTAAAAATAAAATAAACAATAACAATAACTGCAGAATGGAAAGTGTTAGTTTTCTTGATAATTATGGAAGAAATCCCGGTTTACTACTCCTCCTAAATCTCGGTTCCCTTCTCAGTGTGTTTACCAGATTCTAGATTAAAATCCTAGATCAGATTATTTCACGTTCGGTCTCCCGCTCGGCGAAATCTAATTAGCAATTACCAAACCCTAACTCTCGTTATGAATTTCCTAATTGCTAACAGCTTTAAGTATGATCTAGTTAGATAATCAGATAATATTCTAGAGGAATTGTTGTCTCCAAATTAACTGGTTTCGTTCCTATAGTCTATTGAATGTCGTAGTTCTCACTTGTAAGCAAACAAACTAGTAATCTCTAATAATTGACCAGACTATCAGAGAATTAATATATACAAAGAACAAAACTTTAATCTGATTAAAACTAATAAAACCACACAGATAATGGAACCTCGAATGCAGATTACATAGCAAACCAGAATCTAAAACGACTACTCATACATGATAAATTCAGGAACAACAATAGTAGATAGAGAGAAAGCCATCAAATCTGTAATGGAAATCTGATGTTGTAATCCCAATCTGCTCTGCTATCTCCAATCTAACATGAATTGTTGTTCTCCTCACTCTTTTGTGCGGCTATGGGTTCGAGGCAATTAATCTCCTCTCTGTGTTCTATTTATCACCCGGTGTCTCTTTTGTAAAAGATAAAAATCTTTATCTTTTATTTTAGTATAGTAACAATATTTTGGCCCTTCGCTAGCATTGGTCCGGGTTTACAAACAAGTACGCAAACCTGGATCACCTCTTAAATTAGACAATAGATTTCTCTAAAGGATGGTCCGGGTTTACAAACAAGTACGTAAACCCGAACCACAGCTGAAATTAGGCAGAGAAGTCTTCGAGAGATTGGTCCTGGTTTACATACTAGGATACAAACCCGGACCAACATAAAAACATTGCAGAAGCTTGATCGATTGGTTGATCCGAGTTTGTTAAACAAGTACACAGACCCGAACACACCTTAAAATTCACCAGAATAGTTGTTTTTGCGCTCGTTTGGTTTCGTCTTGATCGTTAAGTTCTTGGCACATGAATCTAGACCCTTTTCTTCAGTATTTTTTACCTGTTTTAGCATAAAACCACAAGTAAGGGATGCTCTTTACATATAACATAAAATAACATATAAGTAAGGAATTTGTCATATAAATCAATAAAATCTTAATCGCATCAATCGTAGAAATATAGATAAGTTCCGCACTTATCAACTACCCCACACTTAGCTTTTGTTTGTCCTCAAGCAAATAAAGAATATAACTGCTCCAAACCGAAACATTAAACTCCAGGATCAAACATAAGCGGAAGGGAAACAAGCAAAATTACAATCAGAAAAATTAATCTGCTCTAAGCTATCAGTTTCCACAAACAGTGAACAAAGAATAGTTTTGATAAAGCATGAATAGACTGAATTACAGAAACTGAAATGCAGATTAGCTTAGGATCTTCCACCAATTTCATTCCATTACCATTTGGATGACAAGGGGTGTGAAGTATTACCTTATTCCGCAATACCTTTCAACACCACGTTCTCATGATCAAAAACTAAAAAACTGCAATTAAATATTTCGCATGCAAAAACTTTTCTTTGCCAAGAAATAAAAACAAACGATTTATTTAATTAATTGCACCGTTGTTCCTTCACCCAGACTTTTATCTTTATTCCTGTAACGGCTTTGGGCCAACTATCCCAGATCACAAGACCTTAGGTAGATAGGTGATAAAGCACCCCGAGGACTTAATAACCAGATAAAATAGACCTGATTCGGTCTAGGAAATCTTTGATCAGACGAGTACCTTGCCTTATCCTTTCATTCCAAACATTCATATCATTCCCAATATCTAAAGCTAAACACATTCAATCTTCACAATCAGCCAGCCCATCAAATTTCAGTGAAAACAAAATAAATTTAAGAAAAACAATACAATCAGACAGCTTTTAAGCAGAAAGATTTTTAAGGTTGTCATCAGGCTCAATTTCAAACTTCCATAAATATTTTCACGCGAAATTCAACATTTAACAGCAAAGAGAAGCACATTATTCATCACCTAAAAACAAACAAAAAACTAGGGGTCTGAAGTGATAACTGAAGGTCACTCCCTACCCCACACTTTAAAATTAAACAATGTCCTCATTGTGTGACAAGGCAGGAGTGAAAAACTCAATGCTCGCAGAAAAACATTTATGTTCAAAGGAAACACAGTAGAGCAGTCATTAACAAGCTAAAAATAAATGAAATTAAAACTAGGACTCCCATGGATTTTGTTGTTACTTCGTATGTAGAACGACCCCATCCCACACTTGAGTAAAACTCGAGTGTTGCAGCCTGATTGCAGTATCCACATGAAGCACTCATCTGAAATAAAGACACTAAAAGCAACCAAAAACTACAAATGGAGTTATATAAACATTACTAAACAACAAAACCAAGAAAAGAACTACAAAACAAAATTAAGACTGAAATTAAAAACTATTAAAATACAACATAACGCTGGGTTGCCTCCCAGCCAGCTGCTCTTCTTTAACGTCTTTGGCTAGACGTGTCTCGTTCTCTCAAGAGACTCTAAAAGATTGTGCTGTCTTTGAAACCCGGTGACAAGAAGTTCGAGAAGCTTCCAAAACTTGTTTCGATGACCTACCAGCATAAGACAGTAGTTGCTCACCCTCTGCATTTAAAGTGATCATACCGCGAGCAACTTCGATTCGAGTGTCGGCTATTGCTAGGAAGGGTCTCCCAAGGATGATAGGAACTGTTGGATCTACAACCATGTTGAGTATGACAAAATCATAAGGAAAGTACAGATGCTACACCTTAATCATCACATCCTTCATAATTCCACAAGGATAAACAATTGAGCGATCTGTTAGCTGAAGCGTCATTCGAGTAGGTTGCAACTCCCCAATTCCAAGCTTTTCAAATACAGTGTATGGCATGAGACTGATCGACGCTCCTAAACCAGCAAGGCAGTGATCGAAGTCAATGTCTCATACTCTGCAAGGAATTGTGAAACTTCCAGGATCTTTGCATTTTTCTGGTAGATGCTTCTATATGATCGCTTGACACGTTTTTGTAAGCTGAATAGTCCATATCTCAACTAACTTTTCCTAATTAGATAAAAGCTTCCTTAAATACTTGGCATAGTTAGGCACCTTCGCAACTAATTCAACAAAAGGGATATCAACAGACAGTTGCTGAAGTAAAGTAAGAAACTTATCAAACTCATTATCCTCTTTGGAATGCTTGGTTCTGTTTGGGAAGGGTACTGGAGGAGAAACTTCAACTACAGGTGGTGTAGGTGGAGGAGATTGGGTAACTTCATAATTCTGCTCATTCTCTAGCACTGGTTTCTCTATGTTCACCACCTCAGGCTCAGTAGTTGTACCTTTACCACTCCTAGTAGTTACCTTCTTCACCGTTTCCTTTTCCTACAAAGAAGATTTTTTAGCCAAGATATCATCCACCAGTTTAGCATAATTTGGCATAAACTTAAGCATATCAGAAAAAGGCATATCCTTAGTTGATTTCTTAAAAATTTTAAGAAATTTTCCAAGCTGTTCATTAAGGTCCCTTTCCTTTAACCTGCCAGGAAAAGGAATAGGTTCCTCAAATCTACGATTAGAAACAGAAGAATAAGAAAATTGAGTTTTAGGAGACTCCTTCTCCTTGGGTTTTTCAAAAACTTTACTGGAGTCCTTAACCTTTTTTTAAAAGGCATAAGTGCAACAGCAAGTGGAGCCTTCTACAACAAAAACAGCTTTGGCCTGCTCCCTTGGGTTCCTATTAGAAGATCTCCCATAAATTTGGGCAATCTGAGTCTCAAGGTGCTTGTTAAAATCTTTTTGCTCTAGCATGAATGCCTTCTACTCATGATTTATATTCTCTTGTTGTTCGAGCTTTCTATTGGTCGACAAGATAAACTCCCGCATCATATCCTCTAAACTCAAACTAATATCAGCTTGCTGATTCTGAGGAAGTCTTTGATAATGTTGATTGTGCTGCTGTGGTGGATTCTTATTGTAGTTATTCACTTGAAATCTTTGCTGCTGATAGTCCTGATTATTTTGGTTGTTGTAAAAGTGCCCTTGCCTATTTCCCATATAATTTACCTCTTCATTCTGCTGAGAGATACATTGACAAATATTGGAACTTCTACCACAATACTCACACTGTGGAAAAGAATCAGAAACAACAGTTGCACTTGACTGTGATTTCATCATTGAACACATCTTCTCAAACTGCTTCGACATACTCTTCACCCTAGCAGCAAGGAGAGTATGTGAATCTACTTCATAAAGACTTGCAACTTTCTTTGGAGGAACTACAGAAGAAGCTCTAGCACCACCCCACGGGTTAGCTGAATTTGACAACGTTTCTAACAGCTCTTTGATCCTAGTAATTGGAAGCTCCATGAGACTTCCCCCTACACAGGTCTACCAATAGGCGGCTCTGGAGATCTAGATCATTATAAAAGGACTACAGTACGACCTCCTCACCCAGACAGTGGTGTGGCACTCTTCTAACAATACCCTTAAAGCGCTCTCACGCCTTAGAAAGAGTCTCCCCACTGAATTGTTTAAAATTTGTAATCTCACCCCTCATTGTCAGCATTCGAGAGGGTGGGAAATACTTTGCTAGAAAAGTATTAGCAAGCTCCGTCCAAGTGGTGATGCTGTTGGGCGTTAAAGAATTTAACCATTCCGCAGCTATATCCCGTAATGAAAATGGGAAGAGAGTTAACCTCACTACTTCTTGAGAGGCTGGGGTCGAGCATGCTCCTACTAATCTCAAGAAAGACATTAGGATAATATTAGGATCTTCTATCATCGTCCCACTAAACTATGGCGTATTCAAAACTATGGTGATGTAATGGGTTTTAAATGTCCATTCCACTCAAGATGGTAGTGCAGGGATCACTATAGGTGTCGCGAGTCCCTCTACGCTAGGACGAACATAATCATTCATCTACCTTTCTGGATTGATAACTCCACTCATATTTGCTCTTTCTTGTATAATTGGAGTAACGGTGGCTCTATAGAACAACTGCCTTCTTTCTCTTCTAACACCGTAGAACCTCTTCCTCTTCACCTACTGATTCCATATTGAGATTCTGTCGAATTCTTCTAGCTAATTTGTCAATTTCTGGATCAAGCTCAAACTCTGGTTCTCCTACAGAACGAGTAAACACCATAAACAAAAATTTAAAGAAAATAAAAGAAAAATAAAATACTAAATTGATCAAAATAAATTAAAGAGTAAATTACTCAGAACCCCCTTGAGGATTTGGGATATTACAGTTAACCCCCTTGTGTTTATCATAATTACTGGTAACCACCTCGAGGTTAAGGTATCTTTGACTACGAGCCCCCAAACTATATCTTTGTTATTAGAAAGTTAACTACGTGTTGACCTATCAGCTTAATCACATTAATAATGTCAGACTGGACAAAAAGCACTACTTAATCTGTATTGTTATTTTCCTAAAAATGTCAATCTTGCCTAGAAAATGCATCTAAAGTGGGATGAGAGAGAGTTAGACGATGTTGATTAAGCAGTTTTGTTGTCCAGTCTGGCATTATTTATGTGATTAAGTTGATAGATCAACACGTAGTTAACTTTCTAATAACAAAGTTATAGTTTGGGGGCTCATAGTCAAAGATACCTTAACCTTGAGGTGGTTACCAATAATTATGATAAACACAAGGGGGTTAACTGTAGTATCCCAAATCCTCAAGGGGGTTCTGAGTAATTTACTCTAAATTAAATAACTATAAATTAAAGTAAAAATGACAGCTAAACTCAGTCAGAAAAATAATATTAACTAAACTACTATAACCGAAAATAAAATAAATCCAAACTAAATAAAACTAAATAGAATGAAAAATAATCAAATTAGAGAAATATAAAACAAAATAAAGTTTAACCAAAAAGAACAAACACAAATAAAGATAACAAGAATAAAATTACACAAAACAATAAATAAACTAGTCTAATAAAATAAAAATCCTAGAAACTAAAATAACTATAGAAATCAAAACAAACAAACAAACTAAATTAATTATCGAACTGAATAATAATAATTAAGCAAAATAAAACAATACAAAAATTAACTAAAACAAAACAAAATAAAAATAGAATACTAAACTAAATAACCGTGTCTCCACGGCAACGGCGCTAAAAACTTGTTGGAGTTAAAACCTAAATTCGGCAAGTGTACCGATCTTTGTAACAGGTTTTCCTAGAAAATATTCCCTAGGTTATCGAACCAAAGATGCAGTGTCTAGTCTAATTGCTAAAGAGAAAGTTGTGAGGCAAAAGTATATACACAAATGAACAAAATAATAAAAAGAATGCAAATAATCCTACAACTCTATACGGGTAGCGAAAATTCCCAGTCAAAATATAATGTGAGTAAATTACGACAGAAAGTATCGAACCCTAGGGACTTAGTAGAAAATTAGTCCTAAGCCAAGTAATTACTTATTCTAAATAAAGGGGGAAAAATATAGACGTTAATTCAAACTAAATAACAAACTAATAATCCTAATTTAAATGGAGTATATACAATGATTTGTCCTAGAATTGGGATTAAAATCAACCTAAGTACCAATGTGATCACAAAATGTAATTGCAAGATTCGAATTTAACCAACAAATGAATGCGCTGGATGTCCTGTCGGATACTTAATGCATGGCACATTCAAAGACCTTGAATGTGCCGGACATCAGCCGCTCGGCAGTGCATCCGACATACTTAATTTGCTTACTTTATTTCCAGATTCGGGTCTGATATCAGAAAAATCAATAGCCATTATCAATCCGAGCATATATCATGCCACGAAATGAACAAGTTGCTGGGAAAAATGGGTTAATTCTCTAATCTTAATACTAACTCCTAAATCATAGAAGAAAGTAGAAAGATCATTAAGAGTGTCTAACTTATCTTACTCTTAGTTTTTTCTTCCTTAAGTAAAATTCGCACAAAGGAACCAAGTGGCCAACTAGATTCATCGCAAGAAAAACCAACTCTTAGGGTCCATTCTATACATGCATTAATCTCTCACTGTTTTCAAAAGCAGCTATTCGCTGTGTTTGGATTTCTCCATTTGTGAGAGGGATAGTGGGTCCAACAGAAAAAAAATAACAAATAAGACTTAGCCATGTGGCACATTAATCTAATAAGAAACCAAAAGTGCTGAACGAACAGGCCCTTAATGAGAACTTGAAACCATATTAAGGAGATCACATTGTTACAAGGAGAGTTTCATCCCAACCAAGAACAGAAGGGATTACTACTCAATCATCCATGCAAAATAAAAGAAAAGATATAAAGGGGAGGAAGAGATTTGACATAGCATTCACCCTCAAAAATCTTATTTTCTTCTCCTGGATGGTTGTGCAGCAATTCCTTGATCGAACCGGCATCAATTATGTGGAATAAGGGTGTGGGAATATGGAAGGAAGGATGTCTCAAGTGTGCAGACTCTTGCCTTTTTATAGACAACATTTTCTTCATGTGCAGGGAGTCATGCCGGGTGAGAGTGATCCGGCATCATACAAAGCACGTGCATAACTAGTAACGGTCGAAACCGCCAAGGCGCGCGAAAAGTCACTTGTGCCGGGCAGGGAATGTCCGGCACTGTACCCGACATCAGTTGAGCCGCCAACGGTAAGTAACTACTATCGTTTGGTGAACAGTGACGACTCTCTCTTGTGCCGGATAGGGATTACTCGGCACTATGCCCGACATTAACTCGTTTCTGCTATATACTCGTGTCGTGTAGAAGCCACCCGACATCATATCCGGCACCACTTGGACTTTTAATCCGAATTTCGTTCCTCGAGCAAAGCTAAATTAGAAAAGAATGACTGGTTATTGCAGACGTTGTATTGTGAGTGGTTTAAGTGGTGTAATTAAAATTAAAGAAAAGAAATTAAAACCCAAAATAAACGTCGGGCTGCAAACAAATCCCGGTCGCAGTAGGTAGTATAGTGAAATGTAAGCGACCGGATATCGAACCACGGGACTAATGTACATATTATAGTACCTAAGCGTGTCACAAAGAGGGGGGATTAATTGACTTGTTAAATATCAATAAAATAGTTAATAAAATTAACTGTTTAAGCAAATAAACTAAACGGGACTCTGGTTCAGATTAATATATCTGCTCCTTCATGCTATTCCTACTGGTTTAATTATAATTGTTCGGCAAAATCCTTAAATTATCCTAAGGACTAAGTCATAGCCTCATAAGAACTCGTTTACCAGAAATGCTCGGTCTAATCAAGGTTCGAGCACTCTTATGTAAACGGACATTAAATTCCAGGAAATAATTGCATCTGAAAATACTAACTCATTAAGTCATAATAGAGCTTTCTCCAGATTTACGGCTTAATCAACCTATCTATTTATCACCTGGTCTGATCAAAATAGACTTAGCAAGCAATTTAATAAACTCATGACATTTATTAAAAGGCGAGAGATGAGCTTTAAGCGTAACAAACTTCATTAAATTAAAACCAGTAAAAACATTGCATAATTAATACAAAACATAATAATTATTCCCAAAGCGTACGTAAACTAGCCTAACATATTAAATAGAATAACAGAAACAAGAATGATAGAAATCATCCGTAATCACTCCGTCTCTGCTTTTGTATACGTAGGCTAGAGGTGGATTTAGTGGAATGTAAAATAAATAAATGGAGAAGGCGAAAGGAGAGAAATGAGTGGTGTGTGAATTGGAACTCCAGAGGAACCACGGAAGGAGCCTCCGGAAGAGGACACCGGATAAGGAGGAATGAAGCTCGTATTTATAGAGGAAGAAGAACAAAGCAGCAGCACTGATTAAGCTCGTTGATTGCAGCTCCCCATTGATTGCAGCTTTTGATTGCGCAGGGGACAGGGCTGAATCGCTTGCGTGATTTCTGGTAGGCGCCGTCTCAAGTTGCAGAGCGAGTTGGCGTAGAAGATAACCTTGATTTCCTACAGATTTACACGTGTCCGCCACTTATTTAGCGGTCTCCTCTGTATGTTGTCCGCCTGTTAAGTGGCGGTCATCTCTGTCTCAACCGCCTCGCGGTATTCTGTCTCTTGTCCGCTAGATAACTAGCGGTACACTCTGTCACGTCCGCCTGATAAGGAGGCGGTCGCCTCTATCTCTTCCGCCTGGCGGTTGCATGAGAGTGGTCCGCCCCTTAATGGGCGGTTGCATGCAATTCGTGCGTGCATGTTGTTCTTCCTGACGTGACCTTTTAATCCCTTATAAACATATGTATGTTTTAGGTATTTTTCCTACAATTTAACACATAAAATACATCAGTTAATAAACAACATATTTATAGGAAAAACCCTAGATAAGTGAGAAACATTACTAAAAATGCTACAATTAATAAGGTGATTAAACCCTAAAAGTCTATATGTTTTGCACTTATCAAACTTCCTCACACTTGACTTTGCTTGTCCTCAAGCAAATAAGGAATATAATTATCTCTAAGCCTTAATAATAAAACAAGATTAAATAAGTGTAGAAGGGAATTTGACAAAGTGACAATCGAAAGAATAATTCTGCTCTTAGAAGTAGGTTTTTATAAACAGTGAAGAAGAACAATTTAATAAAAGCATAGAAAAACTAGACTGCAGAAAACAAGTTAGATTAACCTGGGATTTTCCAACCAATTTCATTCACTAACCCGGGATGACAAGGGGTGTGAAGTAATGCCTTATTCCGCAATACCTTTCAACACCACATACTCATGTTCATAAACATAAATTGCAATTATTTATTTACACTTTTTTTTTTGAATGTGCAAATTGTATAGACAAAGCACATATTATTTATATAAATATTTTTTAATTGCATTATTTTTCTGTACCCCAGACTTTTCTCTCTATCTTTGTAGCGGTGTTGGGTCTTCTATCCCAGGTCACGAGACCTTAGGTAGATAGGTGTTAAAGCACCCCAAAGAACTTAATAACCAGATAGACGAGGCCTGTTTTTGGTTTAGAAAAATTTATAAACAGCGGAGTACCTTGTCTTTA
This sequence comes from Limonium bicolor, assembly GCA_023374045.1. Taxonomy (NCBI): domain Eukaryota; kingdom Viridiplantae; phylum Streptophyta; class Magnoliopsida; order Caryophyllales; family Plumbaginaceae; genus Limonium; species Limonium bicolor. The sequence goes on from CM041778.1 coordinate 198,980,137, forward strand.
TCCTTTTCTTTCCTTGACTTTCCCATATTTCCATAATCCCAAGCTAAACTAAATTGATTTTTACAACTAGCAGATCTATCATTTTTCGAGTAAAAATAGAGTATTTTGATGGAAAATAATTTTATACAAACTCCTTGAAATAAAACTACCTTTCAGTTGTCACTTGACATAATTTCAGATACTTCTACAATTATTTTACCTCATTTTTACAAATTTTTTTTTTAATTTTAGGCAGTTTAGAGTAGCAAAAAGTGAGTGTGGCATTATCGAACTACTGTCATAATTTCAGGGAAAGGTCTCTCCTTCCTCACACTTAAGAGGAGCAATGTCCTCATTTGTTCAGAATTAAAATCAAGAAAAAGACCTTTCAAATTATGACAGACTCATAAAGGATTAAATAAAGGTTGAACATTATTAATATAATAAATGAGGAATTGAAAACTCCCCTTGTATCGTAGATTGAGGAAGGTATCCTTCCTCACACTTAGAGCTTTGACAGGGGTGAGATGTTCCTCACATTTGAGTTGCGCAAGTGTTCAACCGAAGATATTGAAATGCCAAAGCAACTGAGGTTGCTTTCCAAAGGTGAGTTCAGCTATATATTCAACATAGAATTTGCTCTGAAAAGAAAATCATATATAGCCAGCAGAACTCCAATTGAACCAAAAGAAAATAAAAATATGATAAACATAAATAATTAGGCATAAATAACTTTAAGCAAAAATAATACAGTACTACATAAAATAAAAACATGAAGCAAACCGAACTGTTACCTTCCAGAAGTTGATAAGGTTTAAACAGTATAAGTATACAAAATGTTAGTACACAACATAATAAAGTACTACATAAAATAAAAATATTAAGAGTTAACAAATATTAATAAACAAAAAGCAACATAAAAACTAATATTAATAGCAACATAAAAACTAATATTAAAAACAACATAAAAATTAATATTATTAACAAAGCATTAATATTTGACATAAACATTTTAGTAATATTAACTAAAATAGAAAACAAGAAGAATAAATAATATGAAATAATAACAGAATAATTATACAACAAAAACTCTGTCGAAAAATCGACAGAACCTCCCCTAAAAATCTACGATTCTTCACAATTAATTCAGTCAAACGCAAGGTAATTTAATACCGTTATCAGCCTAAATCCACATATAACAACCTATAATCATAAATTCATTCGTTTAATAAAACAAGGCATAATACAATTGGAGAGTGCTATTTTAACATAGCAAGTCTCGTATCTACATATACCTAAATTCGAAATTCATCCAAAACGACAAATTTAAGTATAATCAGTGTAGATTTAACCCTGTGTATGTATATTATGATTTATAGAAGAAGAATCTGAGACAAAAATCGTATATTAAGCTCGAATTTTCGAACGGGTCGACCTAGGGTTCGAAAGTTCAGTCCTTAATTTCTCCTAGTGTAGTTCATTATTTGTGGATTTGAAACTATAGAAACGTTAAGAATTGAAAAACAAAGATTTCGGTACTAACCTTGCGTAATTTGGTGGAGAATTGAGGAACTTGTGATGATTTGAAGGGGAGGCGATTTGCGGTTCTCGTTCTTCTCTCGGGGCAGGCTCGAGCAGATTAAAATTGGGGAAGAACGGAGACTTGTGGGAACGCGGCGTTTAGCAAAATTTTTTTCCTAGCATGACCGCGAGGCGGTCGCGTGTGTCGAGTCCGCCCGATATGGCGGACAAGAGTGGGGCGACCGCGAGGCGGTCTGGTGTGTCGCGTCCGCGAGTTAAGTGGCGGACAAGGCTGTGGAGTCCGCGTGCAAACGGGGCGGTTGTCCTTGCGGAAAACCCCTGTTTCATTTTTTTTTTTGATTTTGGTTATAAGAACAACAAAATAATTACGAAATAAAATAATGGGTTAGTAATAAAAATGACATAAAATTAGAAGTTAGTAATTAATTTACATAAAATTAAATGTTAGGGATAATGAAAATAAAATGTTAAGGACAATGGAAATAAAATGTTTAGAGACAATGGAAATAAAATGTTAGAGACAATGGAAATAAAATGTTAGAAATTAAAATGTCAGAAGTTAGATGTCCGAAGTTAGATGGCCAAAGTCAGGTGTCCAATTTGTCCAAATGTCCAATTAATATTAACAGATTATTAGATAATTATTATTGACAAAATATAGCAGATAATTAATATTGACAATAAACGAAAATAATATAGAAATATTATTAACATATTTAAGAGAACAAAATATTTATAATTAAACAGGTGAATAATCCGGGGCTTAGGAACTAGAATAAATCTAGTCCCCGGCAACGGCGCCATTTTGCAGACGTTGTATTGTGAGTGGTTTAAGTGGTGTAATTAAAACCCAAAATAAACGTCGGGCTGCAAACAAATCCCGGTCGCAGTAGTATAGTGAAATGTAAGCGACCGGATATCGAACCACGGGACTAATGTACATATTATAGTACCTAAGCGTGTCACAAAGAGGGGGGATTAATTGACTTGTTAAATATAAATAAAAACAGTTAATAAAATTAACTGTTTAAGCAAATAAACTAAACGGGACTCTGGTTCAGATTAATATTATCTGCTCCTTCATGCTATTCCTACTGGTTTAATTATAATTGTTCGGCAAAATTCCTTAAATTATCCTAAGGACTAAGTCATAGCCTCATAAGAACTCGTTACCAGAAATGCTCGGTCTAATCAAGGTTCGAGCACTCTTATGTAAACGGACATTAAATTCCAGGAAATATAATTGCATCTGAAAATACTAACTCATTAAGTCATAATAGAGCTTTCTCCAGATTTACGGCTTAATCAACCTATCTATTTATCACCTGGTCTGATCAAAATAGACTTAGCAAGCAATTTAATAAACTCATGACATTTATTAAAAAGGCGAGAGATGAGCTTTAAGCGTAACAAACTTCATTAAATTAAAACCAGTAAAAACATTGCATAATTAATACAGAACATAATAATTATTCCCAAAGCGTACGTAAACTAGCCTAACATATTAAATAGAATAACAGAAACAAGAATGATAGAAATCATCCGTAATCACTCCGTCTCGCTCTGCTATTTTGTATACGTAGGCTAGAGGTGGATTTAGTGGAATGTAAAATAAATAAAATGGAGAAGGCGAAAGGAGAGAAATGAGATGGTGTGTGAATTGGAACTCCAGAGGAACCACGGAAGGAGCCTCCGGAAGGACACCGGATAAGGAGGAATGAAGCTCGTATTTATAGAGGAAGAAGAACAAAGCAGCAGCACTGATTAAGCTCGTTGATTGCAGCTCCCCATTGATTGCAGCTTTTGATTGCGCAGGGGACAGGGCTGAATCGCTTGCGTGATTTCTGGTAGGCGCCGTCTCAAGTTGCAGAGCGAGTTGGCGTAGAAGATAACCCTTGATTTCCTACAGATTTACACGTGTCCGCCACTTATTAGCGGTTCCTCTGTATGTTGTCCGCCTGTTAAGTGGCGGTCATCTCTGTCTCAACCCTCGCGGTATTCTGTCTCTTGTCCGCTAGATAACTAGCGGTACACTCTGTCACGTCCGCCTGATAAGGAGGCGGTCGCCTCTATCTCTTCCGCCTGGCGGTTGCATGAGAGTGGTCCGCCCCTTAATGGGCGGTTGCATGCAATTCGTGCGTGCATGTTGTTCTTCCTGACGTGACCTTTTAATCCCTTATAAACATATGTATGTTTTAGGTATTTTTCCTACAATTTAACACATAAAATACATCAGTTAATATAACAAATATTTATAGGAAAAACCCTAGATAAGTGAGAAACATTACTAAAAATGCTACAATTAATAAGGTGATTAAACCCTAAAAAGTCTATATGTTTTGCACTTATCAGTTATGCACATAATAGATAATCTAAATAATGACAATTAGATAAATCAATTCCAACCACCGGGCTCTGATTCACAAGCATCACTTAATAATCCATATTTGATCAAAAACATACTACGGGGTATAAAATAAAACATTCAATTTCAAGAATCGATCAAAGATATTTGGGCTATTTTTTATAAGGGATTTTGTAGTCTTTCCTTTTTCAGGTTTCCAACATTCAGCCCTATTTTTCAAGGGTTTCTGAATGTGGCCAAGACCCTCATATATGGCTTACAAGATTCAGCCCTATTTCTCAAGGGTTTCTGAATTTGACCATATTTTCACTAAGAACGGGGGAATTTAGGAGAAAAACAAAAGGAAAAACTCTATGTTGTTGCTTTTATTCTGAGGCACTTTTTTTGCAACCTCATAGAATATAATCCTTCTTTTTTTCTTTTCTCTTTTTGAAAGAAGATTTTTTTCTTTCTTTCTTCTTCTTTTTTTATATACATAAACCATTTTCATGATTTTCACCCGAAAGAATTCTCACCATTTCGAAAAGAAAGTAAACTAATTACCCAGAAGTAAATCAAAGATAAAAGTTGGAATAAGGTCATATACCCATGTTAATAAAAAGAATCATGTAGTTAAAACAGAAATCTAAGAGTCATTAAAAAGCTTACCTCTTGAGAGAGCAACCATTTACTCTTCCCTAATCTCATTTGATAAAAGACATGCAAAAAAAGTTTAGTAGAACATTTGATAAGACTGCAACCTACAACATATTATTATATACCATACTAACTTGTTTTTGTTTTTTAATGAGATATATGTTTCCAAAGGGGGACCTGCCATACACTTGGCAGGAACACTGTCCCCAGTGTTCTAGACAAAGAATAGATAAAAAGGAAAAGAAAAAGATGAAAGAGTAAAGAAAAAGACTCCCCTGAAATTTAGGGTGAGTGAAGGGAGAAGGCCCTACACTTGGCCTTTGGCTACGTAGTGACACCTTGTATTTTGCCGTTGGGCCAACGTCTTGGTTGTAGAATCAATGAGACTCAGAGGCGTTGAAAGGGCTCTGTTAGAATCAGTGCTGAGATATTTCTTCAACCGAGAACCATTGACTTTAAATCGGTCACCCATAGGAGTGGCAAGTTCGTACGCACCAAAGTCCATCACGGAAGTAATAGTGAAGGGTCTAGCCCAGTGAGACTTCAACTTCCCTGGGAAAAGTCAAAGGCGTGAATTGTAAAGGAGAACTTTATCACCCACCTGAAAATTGTGTGGAAGAATGGCTTGGTCATGAATCTGTTTGGTGCGCTCTTTATATAAACAGGACTCTCGTAGGCGTTGTGGAGTGATTCTTCCAGTTCAGATAACTGAAAGTTCCTTTTCACGCCTGCTGCTTGCATGTCAAAATTGAGAGCTTTAAGGGCCCAGTAGGCCTTATGTTCCAGCTCTACTGGTAAATGGCAGGCCTTTCCATACACGAGTCGGAAAGGAGTAGTCCCAATAGGTGTCTTGAAGGCGGTCCGATAAGCCCACAAGGCATCATCAAGCTTTTGGGACCAATCACGCCGAGAGGAGCCGACTGTCTTCTGTAGGATCCACTTTAATTCCCGGTTGGAAACCTCAACCTGTCTGTTGCATTGTGGATGGTAGGGGAGAGCTACTTTCTGATGAACCCCATATTTGTGCAGAAGGGCATCAAATTGGCGATTGCATAAGTGGGAACCGCCATCAGAAAGAATTGCCCGGCGTACGCCAAATCTGGTAAGGATATTTTTCTAGAGAAATTTTAGGACTGTCTTGGCGTATGCAGAGGGGCAGGAAATTGCCTCTACCCATTTAGATACATAGTCCACAGCGACCAAAATGTATTGATGTCCATGGGATGGAGGGAAAGGGCCCATGAAATCTATTCCCCAGACATCAAATAGTTCAACTTCTAGGATGTTGTTCAAATGCATCTCATGACGTCTGGAGATATTTCCCATCCTTTGACAACTATCACATTGTGAGACAAACCTGTGAGCGTCCTCATGTAGTGTAGGCCAAAACAAACCGGATTCTAGAACCTTGGAAGCAGTTCGGGTGGAGCCATGGTGACCACCGGCCTCTTTGGAATGACAAAATTGTAGGACTGATGTGGTCTCATTGTTAGGAATACACCTCTGGATGATCACATCAGCACAGACCTTAAAAAGGTAAGGATCATCCCAGAAGAAGTGTTTGATGTGGGAGAGAAAGCTTTTCTTCTGTTGAGAGAACATATCATGAGGCACTACTCCAGAGGCCAAGTGATTTGCTATGTCAGCATACCATGGTGCTTTTGAGCTTACTTGTAACGCATCACATAGTGCAATCAGATTTGCAAAATCTTCACTGTCTGGAATATCGGCACCCTTCTGGATGCTGAACACCGTCTCATCTGGAAAATATTCTCGAATTGGGATTCCATCATAAGGTCTCTCTATACGAGACAGGTGATCAGCTACACCATTGTGGCACCCTTTCTTGTCCACAACCAGCACATCAACTCTTGCAACAACAAAATCCAACGCAACAATCTCGGTTTGGTGTCTGCTTTTATGAAAAGGTATTTCAGGGTGGAATGATCAATGTGGACAATCACTTCGCTTCCCCATAAGTAAGAGCGGAATTTGTCGAGGGCAAAGACAACAACAAGAAGCTCTTTCTCTGTGGTGGTATAATTCTTTTGGGCATCCACAAGAGTCTTGCTTGCATTCGTAATAATCCGCAATACCTTGTCTTTTCTTTGGCAGAGTGCAGCTCCAACAGCGTAGTCGCTTGCGTCACACATGATCTCGAAGGGGAGAGACCAATCAGGGGCGACAACTACAGGGGCTGAGACCAATTTTTCTTTGATGATTTCGAAGGCCTCTAAGCACTCTTCTGTGAATTCAAACCTCTTATCTTTTGCCAACAGATCACTCAGGGGTTTTACTATTTTGGAGAAGTCAACGACAAACCTGCGGTAGAAACCAGCATGACCCAAGAATGCATGGACTTCCTTGATTGTGGTGGGGGGAGGAAGTTTCTTAATAACCTCGACCTTGGCCTGGTCAACTTAAATCCCGGTCTTGGATACCCGGTGTCCCAAAACAATGCCCTCCTTTACCATGAAGTGGCATTTTTCCCAGCTCAGCACCAAGTTAGTTTCTTCACACCTATCTAAAATCAAATCCAATTGCTGCAAACATTCGTCAAAAGTAGGGTCATAAACACTGAAATCATCCATAAAGACTTCAATACTTTTCTCAATAAAATCAGCAAAAATTGCCTGCATGCAACGTTGAAAGGTAGCGGGGTCATTGCAAAGCCCAAATGGCATTCGAGTATAAGCAAAAGTACCATACAGACAGGTGAAGGTGGTCTTCTCCTGATCCTCGGGCGCAATGGGGATTTAGAAATACCCTAAATAGCCATCAAGAAAACAATAAAATTCTTGCCTAGCTAGCCTTTCAAGCCTTTGATCAATAAAGGGTAAGTGAAAGTGATATTTTCGTGTAGCTGAATTTAACTTCCTATAATCGATGCACATACGCCACCCCATTGTTTTTCTTTGAGGGATCAAATCCCCTTTTTCATTTGGGACCGCTTCTATCCCACCCTTCTTGGGTACCACCTGGACAGGACTTACCCAAGGGCTATTAGAAATGGGGTATATGATACCAGCATCTAATAAATTGAGAACCTCATTTTGACAACTTCTTTTAGGTTAGGATTCAACCTTCGCTGAGCTTGCCTCATGGGTTTGTGGTTTTCCTCCATACAGATACGGTGGGCACAGAAGCTAGGGTCAATCCCTTTTAAATCAGCCAAGCACCAACCTATGGCTTTCTTGTGATTTCCTAGAACTTCTAATAGTTTGCTTTCTTGTTCAAGAGTAAGAAGTGAGGAAATAATAACAGGGAGAGAATTGGTACCTGAGAGGAAGGCATACTTAAGATAAGATGGAAGTTCTTTATGTTTTACCTCTGGCAGTTGCTCGATGGAAGGTGTGGCCTTCTAGGGAGAACAATCGAGCCTCTCTAATGGTGGCCGGTAATTTTCCTTCTTTGGTCTGCCACCATTGAGTTGGTCAATGATAGATTTGACTTATTTTAGTGGGGACTTTTCGATCACTGATACCAAGACTTGCTCTAAGGCCTCCACTTCATACGGTGGAGCAGATGAGATGGTGAATACATCATCGTCAGTTAGAAATTCATTTTCACCATCTGCCAATAGACTAATACAGCACATAGCATGGGCAGAGGCACTTTTTCTGATCATCTTGGCCATATTGAATTCAACCTTCTCGTCCTCATATCAGAAGGTCACCTTGTCATCATAGACATCGATGACTGCCCTTGCGGTGCTTAAGAAGGGTCGTCAAGAATCAAGGGAACTTTAGTATCCTCACAGATGTCCAACACCACAAAGTCAGCTAGAAAGATGAACTTATCAACTCCAACCACTAAATTCTCGACCATATCCATCAGTTTGATCGAGGACCGATCTGCCAATTGAAGGGAGAAGGAGACCGGCTTGAGTTGACTACCATGGATTCTTGTAAAAATGGAGTATGGAATAATGTTAATGATGGCGCCAATGTCACATAAACCATGGCCACAGTCGACATCTCATATGCAACATTATACGATTGGTAGTCTAGGGTCCTTCTGCTAGGATGGCATTGATCGTACCAAAGCCGCTGACACTCTTCTGTCAACGTGACCATCTCCACTTCTTCCATTTGCCTTTTGTTGCTCATAAGTTCCTTGAGAAACTTAGCATTCGAGGGCATTTGCTTTAATGCATCTATCAAGGGGATATCAATAGTTAGACGTTTAAATATTCCCAAAAACTTCTTAAACTGCTCATCCATATGCTTTTTCTTGAGCCTTCTAGGAAATGGTAGTTGTTTAGTAGAAGAGAGGTTATTGAGAGGGGAAGAGTCATTAGAAGAAGTATTAGCAGTAGAAGGGGAAGAAGTTGGAGCATGTGTCTCCTAAGGTAATATGAAGGGTGTTGCTTCCTCCATATTGCCATGCGTCACCTGCTTTTCTTTTTCCTTTTCTTGATTTTTCCTTACTTCCCTTCCACTTCTAAGAGTGATGGCGCTTGCCTCTTGACTCCCAATGGAGACCGACTTTGCATGCTCTATTGGGTTTAATTGAGTTTGAGATGGTAATTGGTCATGTGGCCTTGGTTGGGTAAGGATTTGTTGGAGTTGGGATTGCAAGGATTTTTGGTCCTTGCGAAGGGCAGAGATCTCTTCTTGGGTATCTTTGGATTTATTCATGAGTTCCTGCATCATATCCCTCATCTCTGCAATCTCTACTTCCGAATTGGATGGGAGTTGGGGTTATTGGTGAGAGGGTACTCTGTTATAAGGAGGTTGTCAGAATTGCCTCTGACCTCCTTGATAAGCGAAATTGTTTTGAAAGTTTTGGGGTGGTTGGGCACCTCTTTGCCAAGGTTGCATGTACCCTTGATTGTTGGCGATGTAATTCACCTCCTTAGATGCTTTAAGTTCTTGTAAGTCAGGACATTGCTCCAAATCATGTGGTCCACCACACTGTGTACAAGACACATCAAAAGGTGGTACAAAAACATAGAAGAACGAGTTACCTGAGCGGGTGGTCTTGTATTAGCCATATTTGCCTGCTGAGGTAGAGAACTCATAGTCAATTGCTCCATGACTTTTTGTAGAGCACTTACCTTTGTGGACTGTTGAGCATTGCTCTCCAGCAACTGCTCGTGACTCTTCATTAACTTGTCGAATTTGTTATCACTTTCTCCGATATGGTACAAACCTGGAGTGTTGCCCCTTAACCCACCTATGGCCCAGTCGTGAATTTCCTCACAAAGGGATTTGATCCCGTTCAGAAATTGTTCCCCTGGTTTCTTCAGGATGTCAGCGCCGAGGGAGGACAACACCATTTTCTTGTATTGGTTCACGAGTCCTTTGTAGAACAACTGGGAAAGTTGCTCCTTTGTAAGACCATGGTGGGGAAACTTCAGAAGCAGCCCCTTAAATATATCCCAAGTTTCACAAATGTTTTCCGATCCGGGTTGCTTAAAGTTATATATCTCAGCGATCATCTCCAAAGTGTGACTTGGTGGTAGAAACTTGTTATAGAACTTAGTTGCCATGTCATCCCACGTGGAAATGGTGCTTGGCGTCAGGCTATGGTACCATTTGCTGGTGATTCCTGTGAGACTGTGAGGGAAAAGAGAGAGACGGGTATACTGCAAGACAACGTCAGTCGCGGTGAGGCTATTGACATGTTGCAGGGATTTTGTTACATGGAGCAATGCTTCATCTGGGTTGGTACCATCAAAAATCCTCAACTCCTTGACACTACGGATTTGATGATACGGCTTCAACTTCTGCCATTCATCATAATCAGCTTGTGGAAGATGAGGGAGATTGATGGCCGGCTGCTGGCCTTGACTAGAGGGCCTGTTGATGTTGTGAACTGTGAGGATTGACATCTCATAGTTGGTACTTGAATCTTCTTGTGTAAAAGGTTGATTCCTTCTCCGTCTCAAAGATCGGAGAAGTGTCCTCTCGATCTCAGGGTCGTAATTTGCTAATTCGTCAGAAGGACTGTGTGATCGAAGAATCATTCACTTTTTAGGAAAGCAAGTACCTAAGAGATGTCAAAAGGAAATTCTTTTATGTAACATGGAAAGGAATGAAATCATTAACATAAATTCTTATTTAAAATGGAGTAGCGTTGTTATTACATAATAGCATATAAAAAACATACTAATACATACTAAAAGATAGCCCTAAACCTAGTACGCCTAACCCTACTAGTAAATATTGCGAAGGAAGGGTCCCTCCTGTGAACTCTGTTAGTGAAGATGCCCATATGAGGGAATCTCCTCCTAAGTTCTTCAACAGGTAGAACCCTCATGTGTGCTGTGGTTCTAAGGCGATGGTAGGCGAGGGCCGGTCTCAACTTCCTCCTCTTTATAAAAATTTCTACCCCTGTAGGGGGATTCAATTCATTTACTACATAGATGTGTAAGAAATGAAAAAGGCTTGACTCCTCACTTTGTAACTTAGTCATACATATATTTTTAGGCATCCTGGACACAAAGTTGAGACACAGGGTGAGATAGATATAGGAGGATCAAAACCATATATAAAATGCTAAATTGAATGTGCCGGGAAGAGTACCGGAGACGCAGTGTCTGGCGTCGGACTTCCTCCAAATGTGTCGGATCACAGTACCCGGCATCATACACGGCACATTCAAATAAATAGTAATGAATACGAAAATAACTCATAATTAATACTCGGCGGTGTGGAGGGTGATTTTTCAGTATGAGGGGGGGTCTATCTAAATATGGTCTGACTGAGAAGCCTAGATCCTATGAAATGCCATTCTGTGGGGGGTGAAAACCCGTTATTCTGACATCCCTCAAATACCTACTACATCGTCCGTCTTTCCCAGAAAGCTTAAGGGGAATGCTAGTGAGCACTACACCCGCTCTCAATGGGCCCCACGCGGACTTATGCCTCTATAAGGCGGAATTGACTAGAGTCGCCACCTAGTTTAACCTAAGAATACTAGGAAGGAAAGGAAGGAGGGTTCTAAGAACCGTTAGTTGACTCTGATGATTTGTTGCCTATGGATAGGACTTATCTGGTCATGTCAGAGATTCTGTTGTGGGTTCACACTGGGTTACACCCCTCAGAAGTGGCAACGACCACGACTTCGGATTGGTGCCCGAGGAAACCTCGGTCTCCAATTGTCGGGATTACCCTCTTTCAAAACCTTTTTAGAGAGATTCATTTAAAAGCCAAGGATAGGGTTAGGACGGGAAGAAAGAAGAAGAGTGGATGAGGCGAGCTTTTCTGCCAAGCTAGCGCCAGATGAAAGTATTGCTGAATTCGGATGAGTATAGAATGAAAGATGGAAAAATCTGAGGTTAAGTGAATAGACAAGAATTGGAGTCTGATGGTTTGAAGATTGTGGGAGTCAAAGAAGGCTTGAGTGTTTTGCGAGGTATGAAAAAACATCTTAGAGTGGGAAAAGGGTTTTTTATTTGGAGTGGGGTCGCGCCTTAGATGGGCTGCTTACGTACTCAACTCCTTGTTGAGATCAGACCTTACGTAGTTCACGGTTTTGGGGTTTTGGAGATTTTTGAAGTATGTGGGGTTTGAAGATATTTGAGGTGTTCATGTAATGAGAGGTGTGGGATATCAAGGTCTGTGAGACGCTCGGGTCTGTGAGACATTTGAATCTGAAAATGGTGAAGAGATTGAGATGTTCAAGTCTGTGGGGCATTCGGGCCTATGAGACTATAGAAGTTTGGAAGAAGTTGGGATTCAGGAGATGTTTCGAGTTTGGAATGATTTGAGTTTGGAAGATGATTTGGGTAAGTGTGAGGCAATTGGAATTTAGAGTGAGATGATGGTGGACTGAATTGTTTCGAGGAATAATTGTCAAAATCGTCCTTCTTAAAGTTTTTGAAAACGAAAAATCATTTTTTGTTGTAAAAGGGCGGATAATCCCGTGGGATTACCCTATGTACCCCCTCGAACGTGATATTTAATTAATGGTAAGTGCCGAGGCTCGAAAGATGGGGCAATGAATTTATGTCAAAAATAGGATTCAGAGAGAAACATCATGAATGAGATGTTCTCGGTCAGATCCTAATAACGTCTCTAACTCCCGAGTTTTAAAACGTTAAAACCGAAAACATTGAAATCGAGTGGAAGGGAGTTAGACGATTCTGAAATCCCGGCTGCAACTAGGAAGGCAGTCACATCCCTAGCACCCTGCCTCGTAAAAATCTAGACTGCAATTAGGGGATGTTTGTCACCCTAATGCCCCGCCTAAAGAAATCCAGACTACGACAAGGGAGGCTACAACCCCAGTGCCCCGCCTCGGATTGTTTTGAAAAGGGAGACAAATGATGTCTAACCAGGAAGGAAAGTGTTTTGAAAGTGTTAGACATTTCATGTTCCCCGAAAACGGTTTATTATATTTAGTTTAGAAACTGAATTGGAAAACTTTGAAGTTGTTCGGAATTCTCGATGAAGAAACACTGATTTTGAGATATGTTTTTAGGATAAAACTTTTCGTATATGTGAGAAGAACTTTCTGCATGTTGAGAAGAGTTTTCTGTGATGTGAGAAGAGTTTTTCCTTCAAAATTCCACAAAATGGTTTCTTTTGAAAACTTGATGAAATTTGAATAAAGCGATTGTTTGAAATTTGAGACGAGAGATTTTTGGAGTTTGGAGTTTGAATGGGATTTGCAAGTCGAGTTTGAATTGGATGAATTGAATCTGAATTTGAATTGAATAGGGCTAAATGAATTGGGTTTGAATTGAATTTGTTTTGAAAGAATTGGGTTTGAATTGGATTGGAGTTCGGTTTGGATTGGGGTCGGGTTTGAATTGGATCGAGGTTCGGGCTTGAATTAGATTGAAGTTCGGGTTGGGTCAAAGTTGGGAGTTGGTCAAAGTTGGACCGGATGGGCCTGATTTTTGGGTCTCAACTTGAACAGATTTTTAGGCTGAAATTAGGCCTGATTTTGGGCCTCCAATTTGGGCCGATGATTGGGCCTCTAAGTTAGGCCTGATTTTGAAGTAGAGTTTTTTGGAATTTCAATTGATTGTGAATTTTATTCTTATGATTATGGATTGTTTGGAAAGTTTTTTTTTTAGGAGAGATATTACCCACAAACAGGTACTACGACCCTCGGGTACTATGACCTTATTGTGGGTAACATCTATGAATGGTCCTAGGGCTTTTCTAAAGAGGCCCACAGAATGTTGTGGGCCTGAACCGATAACACGGTCCTCAAAACGAAAGGGTAACCTATGGGCTTCTAGGTTTACCTATGACTGGGTCTCCATATCGGGCTGGGCCCAACAATTACCCAACTAGCTATAATAGATAACAAATTGGACAGATAATGGGAATCTTACAAAACTGAAAAAAAGACGGATACATGCATTCCCCTTTCTTTTAAGTTTTGCAATTGTAGAGTAAATCAAACGACAACGTCAATTTTTGTAGCGCACAACAATTCTTGACAAGGTTCTAAAAGTGATCAAGATAATAGAGTCTAGGCCAGTCTTACATGCCTAGTTAACACGCAATTAACAGCAAGTAGTACAGAAAGAGCATATACACACATAATGCTTGAAACGACATAAAATCTAAAAGAGATGAGTGAACATGGAGTTATTGACTATTTGACCAGAGGATTGACAATAGTGCGAAAAGAAAATTTAGCTGGTAAATGTTTTATCCCACAAAAGCTTATTTGAAGCCCCGAAGTCCAGTCTGGCCGAAAGTCCACACGCCTGGTCCAAGCTTGCGAGCCTGGTCTATGTCCGTGAGCTTCACCCAAACCCGTCCAAAGATCCCAGCGGAGGTACCTCAACCAACATACGGTATAAACATGACATTAGTGAAATAAAACCAGAAATAAACACAAAGCAACAAATGACTGCAAATCTATTTTGTATGGGACCAACGAGCTCGGGAAAACAAAGTCCAGATGAGAAATAACAGATCAATCAAAACCTAGAAACGATCCTGTACGAACAGATTCAAACGAGTCTACATAATCAGAACTTAGAACAAGCCAGTTGAGATTTGAATAAATCCAATCGGTTAGTAGAAAATAGAATCAAAACAGGTTCAAGGTTATATCCAGATTGGTCAGCTCGAAGTGGGTGATTGAATCAACAACGCGATGAATAAATCGCACATGTTCACCAACTTTCACAGAACAAGGAGCTAGACTTTCGAAATCAGTCACCAGATGAAGAATGCGTCAGAGGCTAGCAAACATTTAAAGGGAAACGACAGAGCATAAACTAAAACGGGTTTTACATACAGGACGAGTAAATGACGCGGAAGTGCTTTGAATCCAAGAACCACTACCGGGGGAGATTAGGACTAGCAAGTTTTATTGACAGAGAGCGCTCAAGATTCTTGAACTGAAACCAAACTCTAGTTTCTTGCCATGTTCGTGAACTTCAGAGTTCATACCAGACTGGGTATTTGCCCATCGATTTATACAGAAATCAAAGGCAAGCAAAAGGAGGCAAACCAACAGCAGAGAAAACTTAGTTGAAGAATTCGTACTGAAAGGAAGGATAAAAAACACGTCCATCCTTTTGTAATCCCAAATACGAAACAAAAATACAAACTCAAATAAAGCTGTCGTTCTATATTCGCTCGAACCAGAGACTTACGAAACAAGGATTCGTAGCTCTAGTCCTGGGATGTCAACAAAAGTACAATAAAACCGTCATTCTATGCTTTTCCCGAACTAGAGACCTACGAAACGGCGATTCGTAGTTCCAGTTCTAGAATCTGAACCAAAATACAACAGAGGAAAAAGAGATAGAGGTAGGGAGTAGACTCTTCCCGAGGGGACGCATCTCCGACAAAACCCGATGGATTTACCTCACCGTCCGAGTTGGTTCTGGTGTGAGCTTAGAACTCGAAATTTGAACGGGGTGAACGAATGGAGAAGGTCGATTCGGCGAATGATGGTTGATTTTCATGGTGATTCAGACTAGAAGGTCGAAGAAGATGATCGACAAGAACAATAGGGAAGAAGGTGATGGTGGCGGTGGTGGTTTTACGGTGATGGAAGCGTGCGTGTGATTTCCGACGGGGAAGGCGAGAAAAAAAATAAGGAATCCGAGTTCCAGGGCTTCGATGGGATTTTTAAAAGGTGAGTGTCGAGAATTGGAAGTTTTAGAAGATCATATGTTGTCGGCTGGTCTTGGGATCTGTCCCTCACTGTAGGGTTTGTGTCTGTCTTTATAGGATATGAAACTAGGATTTGGGGACAGGTGTTGGGCCAGGGTTTAATGGGCTGGTTTTAGCTTTGGGTCCAATACTAGGGGTTGGAATGGGTTTAAGGGCCTGGGCTAGGCCAGAGTTCAACTAATTGTGGATTGAGTTTGAAAGATGAAAATGAGTGTGTATAAATAGAAATGAAAATAAAAATACTAATGCTAATAGTAGAATAAAATAAAATATAAGAAAAAGTGAATAGATGATTAAAAATAAAATAAAATTAAATAAAATAGTAAAATAAGTGAATAAACAAAAGGGGACGACCTTGAAACTGGACTGTCGATGGAAATTCATTTTCGAAGAATTGTGTTTTTTTGTTTTTTTTAAATGTTTTGAAAAAGATTATAAAATGATGGTTTCGTCTTAGCACACACGTTAATATGTTTTGAAAAAAGAAAGGCGACGACCCCTCTTATTATTTCGGAATTTGCTTTATGGGGTGAGAATTTTTGGTGTCTACAGATGGCTCCCCTTGATTCAATTTTGCAAGCCCTTGCAGAATTGGATCAAGGTTGACGGGGCGCCAAAAATTCTCACTACGGTTTTGTGTTTTGATGGGATGCGCTCGTGAGTGTATGAATGTGATTGAAAGTACGAGGACTTATGACGAGCCTCAACTAGACCTCTTGACATCTAGCTATAGGACTTATGACGAGCCTATAATGCAATTGGAAGTACGAGGACTTATGACGAGCCTCAACTAGACCTCTTGACATCTAGTCATAGGACTTATGACGAGCCTATGATACTAACAATTAGGTTGATTGGGTGCACGAGGACTTATGACGAGCCTCAACTAGACCTCTTGACATCTAGCTATAGGACTTATGACGAGCCTATAATGCAATTGGAAGTACGAGGACTTATGACGAGCCTCAACTAGACCTCTTGACATCTAGTCATAGGACTTATGACGAGCCTATGATACTAACAATTAGGTTGATTGGGTGCACGAGGACTTATGACGAGCCTCAACTAGACCTCTTGACATCTAGCTATAGGACTTATGACGAGCCTATAATGCAATTGGAAGTACGAGGACTTATGACGAGCCTCAACTAGACCTCTTGACATCTAGTCATAGGACTTATGACGAGCCTATGATACTAACAATTAGGTTGATTGGGTGCACGAGGACTTATGACGAGCCTCAACTAGACCTCTTGACATCTAGCTATAGGACTTATGACGAGCCTATAATGCAATTGGAAGTACGAGGACTTATGACGAGCCTCAACTAGACCTCTTGACATCTAGTCATAGGACTTATGACGAGCCTATGATACTAACAATTAGGTTGATTGGGTGCACGAGGACTTATGACGAGCCTCAACTAGACCTCTTGACATCTAGCTATAGGACTTATGACGAGCCTATAATGCAATTGAAAGTACGAGGACTTATGACGAGCCTCAACTAGACCTCTTGACATCTAGTCATAGGACTTATGACGAGCCTATGATACTTTGTGGAGTTGTACGAAACTCGCTGCTTTGAGTGGTTGATTTGAGGATGACTTTGATCATGGATTGATTTGAGGTTGGATGCTTTTCGGTTGCTTCCGTGAGGGATGTGATAGTCGAATGTTTTCTATTGATGTTGCCCTTGACTTTGTCAGTGTGGGACTCATGTTTCGATTTTGTTTTGACTGTCTCGCCCGATGTGCACTATAGTTTCGGGATTTGGTTGGACTCTTGGCTCCAGAGTTTTGAGATGGATCTGGTATGGCTCCTGGGTTTTGGTTTTTATGATTGGTCTTTGAATGGATGCTTTTTTTTTGAATGAGTGACTTTGGGAACTCGGTGGTTTTGATATGGCCGAATGGCTTCGATATGATCAAATGTCTCTGGTATGATCGAATGGCTCCGGTGCGGTTGGGTGGCTCCAGTGTGGTCGGGTGGCTCCAGTGTGGTCGGATGGCTCCGACATGATTCATGACCCCATTGTGAGCAACGGCTCTGGGATGGTTGGTGGGTTTCAATTTGGATTGAGATTTTCGGGATGGTTGGCGGGTTTTGATTTGGATTGAGATTTTGGGTCCAGTGGCGGGTCGATGTGATTTGTGTACTTTGACGTGGTTGACAATAATTTTTTTTGGTTATGGATGAATGGTTTTGGTATGGGTTTTGAATCGAGTCGTGGGTGATGTGATTTACTGTGGTTGACTTTTTTTTTGTTGCAGATGAATGGCTTTGGTATGGTCAGTTACGGCTTCAAGTTCTTCGGGATGGCTCCGGGATAGCTCGGGATGGCTCCAGGGAGGCTACGGGATGGCTCCATTGGTGATGACGAGGAAGAAAGGGGAACTTTTCCTTTGAGGTGGTCGCACCCTGGGTGGGCTGCCTACATACTCAATTTCGTATTGAGATCAGACCATACGTAGTTCGAAACTTTGTAGGCAAGGCCCTGGTGATGAAATGGATTTGAGGTGGCTCCCGTATTGTTCTCGGACTGTTGGGATGACCCCTGTGTAATTCCAAGGATGGTTTCAATGTCGGATGATGGCTCCCGTATAGCTCTAGCTTGGCTTTGGGAGAGGTGCCAATGAGGCTCGAGTATGATAGGGGATAGCTCCGGGAAAATCTTCGTATGGCTCTGGATGGCCACAGTTTTGATTTCTTTTGGTCTGGAGTTAAGCTTCAATAGTGGAAACTGAAGTCGACTTTCCACGAGACTAGGAATGGTTCTTACCAGTCGGATGTTTGATAATGAAGTGGTTATGATGCATGCAAATGCTAATTGCTAGAAGAGATACAAAATGCATATGCAGCTTTTTTTTTTTAAGAGAAGGTATGATTCTATCTCTATTACTATGAGGTTTATGAATATAAGACATCTTCGGTTCGGTCTTGAGTGATTGTTGAACTGGAATGTGTGAATCACTTTCCTCTCATGGAGGGATGTGGGTCAATCTCTCGTGAGTATGGTCGTGTGTGCGAATGTCGTGATGATACTCTTGGTGCTCGAAGCAGTATTTTCCTTAGAATTTATTTTTGAGGTTCTGGACTTTCCAATCCTTTCACATTCCTCACCTGTAATGGGGTAGGCTATTTACGTTTTGGTGCTTAGATCAAAGAGTCACTCGCACTCGGAAGACCTTGTAGGGTAAGGTCACACTCATTCACTCATGGTCCCCTTGGTACGATGGGACATGCTGATAACAAGTACAAAACTTATGATTCATGTTTCAGATCTGATACTTTCAGTTAACGCTCATCAACTAACGAGTCAGAGGTCTTTTATTGGGTTATAATGGGGGAGGGGTATGATGCATGTCGCATGGGACTGGAGGATTTGTTTGGGAGTTGTAGAGCTTTTACGCAATAGAGGATATGTTTCACCTTTGCCATGGGTGGAAGGTTTTGATAACCTTTTATTGAATTCTATGGGACAACATTGATCCTTCGGATTTGGATTTCTCCTTCTTGTCTCTTCTGGTGTACGGTTTGAACCTTCTTCTCATTTTTTGTGTTTTTGAAATTGCATTTGGCTCATCGACTTTCGCAAGCGTTCTTTGCTTTGTATTTTGGCTTTCAGCTTTGGAGCTGCATTGACGCATCGATCTTCTTGAACATTTTTGATGTTTTTTTTTTGGCATTTGACTCTGTAGTTGCATTGACTCACCGATTTCTTTGAACATTTTCGGTGTTCTTTTTGCAAAAGATGGTGGGGGAGAGGCCATGGCTTCGGCTCCTTCTAGATCCTCTATTGCAAGGGTGAGTAAGTATATGTGGGGTGGCATATTGTGGAGTTTTTTTTTTAAGAAAGGGTTTTTCATGAAAGGCTCATAGGGGCTCACTAAGGGATTATGTAGAGGCCAGTTAAAGCTCTTTGGTTTTGTGGAGATTCTTGATCCTAAGTGCCTCGTCATCCTCATTAGTCAATGATTGTTTTCTTACTATTCTCGGATCTTTGCATGAATCACAGTTCGTGACTTGCTATCGACATTGATCTTACTTTGAATTATGCCTCTCCATGTGCTGAAAGAAAGCACAAGTCGCTCGTGGTTTTACCTCGATTGGCTCTCTCTACCTTCCCTCATCAGTCAGTGGATTGTCCAGTACTCTCATTTGAAATTCAAGGGAAAATACCGCTCTTCACACACTGCTCACTTGGTTTGTAGTGCTAATTTTGATTGGACCCTTGTGTGAAATGATGGGTCAAGAGTTTAGTGATTCAGGCATTCTGTTCAATCAATTGCTCAAGATTTTTCCCAAATACGTCGTTTCGATACGAGTATATGCAGTACATATACCATGCAATGTGTTGTGGTAATATGGAACTACTATATACATATGATGCATAATGTGTTAATGATGATGCAAAATAAATGATTTTGAATTTGACTGGATGTTTTTTTTTGGATGCAATGCATGATCGGTAAGGTTTCGCCTAGTCTCGCTTGAGTCGGTTTCAGTTAATAGTCCACGAAGCTCATCCCGTCATGATTGGCCCTGAAGGTGGTCTAACTGTTGGGGTTGTTGTCTAAGAAGTAACTCTCGAGCGAGGTCGGGTTGGTGATTGGCTCCTGGATTTTGGATTTTAGGGAGTGACAACTCCCGCATGGTAGCCCCACGATATGGAAACGACTGCACTCTTCTTCTTCTTCTTTTTTTTCAATCATTCAGGTCACTGGTGCCCATGGTGATTCTGGGTTTGGAAAAGGCTCAAACTCTCTGGTGTTCTTCACCATCCTATTGAAGATTAGTTTGGAGGTTGAGATATTGGGATGAAGGCTGGTGTGTGGCAAGTGATGATGAAACACGTGAGTGCGTGATGCTCGTGAGTGTGGACGAGATTCATGTATTGCTGATGATTTTGGACTGACTGTAAGTGCATGTGACCTTTTTGTCATGAATGCAATGCATGCTTTTTTGTTTTGTGCTCGATTGCATTCTGCTGATGTTGTTTATTTAGGGGATGCCTCCTGTAGATACCGTGAATTCTCACCCCATAAAGCAAAGTTGATGAATGATATATAACTGTGAGGAGTCGTTCCTTATTCATTCTTCTCTTTATTCGTGCATGCCAAAAGAAACCAAGTTTTGGAAAACAGTTTTGAAAACGTGTGCTTTCAAAGTGGTGGATTTTCTCAATATGAATTTTGATGCCTGGTCATTCGCAAAGAAAGTAGGGAGTGGGGAACCCTATACACATTGATCTAAACAAATTCAAAGGGAATGTATAAACCTATACACAAAGTCTATTTAGAAATTGACAAGAGAGAAAAGAATGCTAGGGAAAACCTATACATCAATTCTAAAAGTCATTAAATGGGGGAGTTTGAGCTTACAAACTTCTCTCGAATTCTTCTGCTCCGTCTTCGAGCTTCTGACTGACTACTCATTCATGCTCTGGATGTTGAATAAATGCTCACTCGTCTTCAGGCTCTTGATTGGCCGTTTGCTCGTCTTCGGGCTCTTGCTTCGAAGTGGTACTATGATCATACAGAACGGGTTGGTGTTCTTCTAACTCTCAACAGTTTGAACTCGAACAGGTGTTCCTAATCTTCTTGTCGCTTGATCCAGGTTGGTACACCTCTGATTTTGTATTTGAACGGTTGGTGACAGTCTTCTTGTTGCTCGGCTAGCTCCACGGGTTGGTGCGCTTCGGGCTTTCAGCTTGATCCGCGTAGTCAATCTTCATGTTGCTTCACTTGCTCCGACGATGGGAATGAGGGATATTTTTGAGAAAGGAAAGGTGAATGATCGAGCACAGAATCTTATGTGAAAATCCACCACTTTTGTGAAAACACGAAATGACTAGAACGCTCCACGGTAATGACCGCTGCTCTTGAAGGTGGGCAGAACTTCAAAAATAGCGGGTCACGACATGGGGACTAAATCATTTATTTGGAAATACGCTTGTGCAAATCAATTTTGAAAACTGGTTTGAAATAATGTTTGGTGAAAAATGTTGTTTGAAATTCATTTGTAAAAAGTAGGTTTTCAAAATCTATTTTTTGAAAAATTGTTTTGGAAATAACATTTTAAAGATGAAGTGGCAAGTTTAAAACCGCAAATGTTTATGAGTAAAAATTAGGTGGGATTCAAATTAAACGAGCTCGTGAGACAGCCTCAAGAAATGTGCAAAAGAGAATTCCGAACATTTTGTAGAACTCAAAACAGATAGGTTTAAGAAAGTGGTTTGCACACATGTATAGCATAAAGTAAATCGTGGCTATATTTGATGTGGAGTTGTAAGTGTTAATGTTGGGATAATCACTTTCCAGGTCAATTATGATTTCGTCTCACCGGGGGAACCGTCGTCCCTTCACTATCATCTCGGGTTTTTTCTCTGCTATGCCTTTGTGGGGCACGTTATCAAGAAAGTCCGGAGTGCTTAAGTTCGAAAGGTCAGGACACCCGAGATGATAAGGAAACATACGCCACGGCCAGTGATGATCCGACAACACGCTCACTTTTCGGGAAACTCGGGGAAGTACTGCATGGGAACAGGTCTCTCGTCATCTGCACGGTCAGGTGTGTCTAAAGTCCAAATTATTCACTAACTACGTTGTGCCATGTATGGGTATCCGGTAAATACGGGATCCTCTATGGACGTGTAGCGTGACAATGGGCTTTAGAGACACCCGTGGTGCAGAGGAACAATGGAGAGCTGAGCCCATGCAATCTTCAAGGTAAGGCAAAGAGGTGGTCAGACAGGCGGCATTCAAGGGGGTAACTACCCATAAGCCCATCTTAGACACTGGACTAGGCAGCTGGACACTGAAGGCTCAGAGTTCACTATATGCTGGCTTTGACTCAAAAAGGTAAGTGTTGAAGGATCATGAGTTTTCAAGGCGTAGATACTACGATCATACCGCCTCGTGTGCATAGTCCTTACTGCGAAGGGCATCTGCTCATGGGGAATCAATTGTGGACCAATGTTTATCCCGCCCGCAAATATTAAGGGTGACACAGAGGAATGCATGTCCTAAGCTACCCTATGCACCCACCTCAGGACTATTCCTAACAGTTCAATATCACAACCAAAAAGCGATAAATAAATACACAGGCAAAGAGAGAGAAGAAGTTAGACCCCTAATGGGCCCACCTACCTGAAGTGCCTGCAAATTAGTCTAGCATAATCACACAATTGTGTAGCAAGCGAAGCACACATGGCGAGCAAAGTCGAGCATAAGCTACACACTCTCATCCCAGCTATCCTCACCAATCACACTCTGAGTGTGGAGTAGAGTAATCCTAATGGCTTTCGAAATGAATCTCTTGAAGGTTCAGAAAGAAGTGGGGAAATCCCGACAATTTTGAATGGAGTTCAGTCTTCCTTGAGTTTGAGAAAAACTTACTCAAGTTTTCCCCAGTAGAGTCGCCATTCTGTGGAGGGTGATTTTTCGGTATGAGGGGGGGTCTATCTAAATATGGTCTGACTGAGAAGCCTAGATCCTATGAAATGCCATTCTGTGGGGGGGTGAAAACCCGTTATTCTGACATCCCTCAAATACCTACTACATCGTCCGTCTTTCCCAGAAAGCTTAAGGGGAATGCTAGTGAGCACTACACCCGCTCTCAATGGGCCCCACGCGGACTTATGCCTCTATAAGGCGGAATTGACTAGAGTCGCCACCTAGTTTAACCTAAGAATACTAGGAAGGAAAGGAAGGAGGGTTCTAAGAACCGTTAGTTGACTCTGATGATTTGTTGCCTATGGATAGGACTTATCTGGTCATGTCAGAGATTCTGTTGTGGGTTCACACTGGGTTACACCCCTCAGAAGTGGCAACGACCACGACTTCGGATTGGTGCCCGAGGAAACCTCGGTCTCCAATTGTCGGGATTACCCTCTTTCAAAACCTTTTTAGAGAGATTCATTTAAAAGCCAAGGATAGGGTTAGGACGGGAAGAAAGAAGAAGAGTGGATGAGGCGAGCTTTTCTGCCAAGCTAGCGCCAGATGAAAGTATTGCTGAATTCGAATTAGTATAGAATGAAAGATGGAAGAAATCTGAGGTTAAGTGAATAGACAAGAATTGGAGTCTGATGGTTTGAAGATTGTGGGAGTCAAAGAAGGCTTGAGTGTTTTGCGAGGTATGAAAAAACATCTTAGAGTGGGAAAAGGGTTTTTTATTTGGAGTGGGGTCGCGCCTTAGATGGGCTGCTTACGTACTCAACTCCTTGTTGAGATCAGACCTTACGTAGTTCACGGTTTTGGGGTTTTGGAGATTTTTGAAGTATGTGGGGTTTGAAGATATTTGAGGTGTTCATGTAATGAGAGGTGTGGGATATCAAGGTCTGTGAGACACTCGGGTCTGTGAGACATTTGAATCTGAAAATGGTGAAGAGATTGAGATGTTCAAGTCTGTGGGGCATTCGGGCCTATGAGACTATAGAAGTTTGGAAGAAGTTGGGATTCAGGAGATGTTTCGAGTTTGGAATGATTTGAGTTTGGAATGATTTGAGTTTGGAAGATGATTTGGGTAAGTGTGAGGCAATTGGAATTTAGAGTGAGATGATGGTGGACTGAATTGTTTGGAGGAATAATTGTCAAAATCGTCCTTCTTAAAGTTTTTGAAAACGAAAAATCATTTTTTGTTGTAAAAGGGCGGATAATCCCGTGGGATTACCCTATGTACCCCATCGAACGTGATATTTAATTAATGGTAAGTGCCGAGGCTCGAAAGATGGGGCAATGAATTTATGTCAAAAATAGGATTCAGAGAGAAACATCATGAATGAGATGTTCTCGGTCAGATCCTAATAACGTCTCTAACTCCTGAGTTTTAAAACGTTAAAACCGAAAACATTGAAATCGAGTGGAAGGGAGTTAGACGATTCTGAAATCCCGGCTGCAACTAGGAAGGCAGTCACATCCCTAGCACCCTGCCTCGTAAAAATCTAGACTGCAATTAGGGGATGTTTGTCACCCTAATGCCCCGCCTAAAGAAATCCAGACTACGACAAGGGAGGCTACAACCCCAGTGCCCCGCCTCGGATTGTTTTGAAAAGGGAGACAAGTGATGTCTAACCAGGAAGGAAAGTGTTTTGAAAGTGTTAGACATTTCATGTTCCCCGAAAACGGTTTATTATATTTAGTTTAGAAACTGAATTGGAAAACTTTGAAGTTGTTTGGAATTCTCGATGAAGAAACACTGATTTTGAGAAATGTTTTTAGGATAAAACTTTTCGTATATGTGAGAAGAACTTTCTGCATGTTGAGAAGAGTTTTCTGTGATGTGAGAAGAGTTTTTCCTTCAAAATTCCACAAAATGGTTTCTTTTGAAAACTTGATGAAATTTGAATAAAGCGATTGTTTGAAATTTGAGACGAGAGATTTTTGGAGTTTGGAGTTTGAATGGGATTTGCAAGTCGAGTTTGAATTGGATGAATGAATTGAATTGAATTGAATAGGGCTAAATGAATTGGGTTTGAATTGAATTTGTTTTGAAAGAATTGGGTTTGAATTGGATTGGAGTTCGGTTTGGATTGGGGTCGGGTTTGAATTGGATCGAGGTTCGGGCTTGAATTAGATTGAAGTTCGGGTTGGGTCAAAGTTGGGAGTTGGTCAAAGTTGGACCGGATGGGCCTGATTTTTGGGTCTCAACTTGAACAGATTTTTAGGCTGAAATTAGGCCTGATTTTGGGCCTCCAATTTGGGCCGATGATTGGGCCTCTAAGTTAGGCCTGATTTTGAAGTAGAGTTTTTTGGAATTTCAATTGATTGTGAATTTTATTCTTATGATTATGGATTGTTTGGAAAGTTTTTTTTTTTAGGAGAGATATTACCCACAAACAGGTACTACGACCCTCGGGTACTACGACCTTAATGTGGGTAACATCTATGAATGGTCCTAGGGCTTTTCTAAAGAGGCCCACAGAATGTTGTGGGCCTGAACCGATAACACGGTCCTCAAAACGAAAGGGTAACCTATGGGCTTCTAGGTTTACCTATGACTGGGTCTCCATATCGGGCTGGGCCCAACAATTACCCAACTAGCTATAATAGATAACAAATTGGACAGATAATGGGAATCTTACAAAACTGAAAAAAAGACGGATACATGCATTCCCCTTTCTTTTAAGTTTTGCAATTGTAGAGTAAATCAAACGACAACGTCAATTTTTGTAGCGCACAACAATTCTTGACAAGGTTCTAAAAGTGATCAAGATAATAGAGTCTAGGCCAGTCTTACATGCCTAGTTAACACGCAATTAACAGCAAGTAGTACAGAAAGAGCATATACACACATAATGCTTGAAACGACATAAAATCTAAAAGAGATGAGTGAACATGGAGTTATTGACTATTTGACCAGAGGATTGACAATAGTGCGAAAAGAAAATTTAGCTGGTAAATGTTTTATCCCACAAAAGCTTATTTGAAGCCCCGAAGTCCAGTCTGGCCGAAAGTCCACACGCCTGGTCCAAGCTTGCGAGCCTGGTCTATGTCCGTGAGCTTCACCCAAACCCGTCCAAAGATCCCAGCGGAGGTACCTCAACCAACATACGGTATAAACATGACATTAGTGAAATAAAACCAGAAATAAACACAAAGCAACAAATGACTGCAAATCTATTTTGTATGGGACCAACGAGCTCGGGAAAACAAAGTCCAGATGAGAAATAACAGATCAATCAAAACCTAGAAACGATCCTGTACGAACAGATTCAAACGAGTCTACATAATCAGAACTTAGAACAAGCCAGTTGAGATTTGAATAAATCCAATCGGTTAGTAGAAAATAGAATCAAAACAGGTTCAAGGTTATATCCAGATTGGTCAGCTCGAAGTGGGTGATTGAATCAACAACGCGATGAATAAATCGCACATGTTCACCAACTTTCACAGAACAAGGAGCTAGACTTTCGAAATCAGTCACCAGATGAAGAATGCGTCAGAGGCTAGCAAACATTTAAAGGGAAACGACAGAGCATAAACTAAAACGGGTTTTACATACAGGACGAGTAAATGACGCGGAAGTGCTTTGAATCCAAGAACCACTACCGGGGGAGATTAGGACTAGCAAGTTTTATTGACAGAGAGCGCTCAAGATTCTTGAACTGAAACCAAACTCTAGTGTCTTGCCATGTTCATGAACTTCAGAGTTCATACCAGACTGGGTATTTGCCCATCGATTTATACAGAAATCAAAGGCAAGCAAAAGGAGGCAAACCAACAGCAGAGAAAACTTAGTTGAAGAATTCGTACTGAAAGGAAGGATAAAAAACACGTCCATCCTTTTGTAATCCCAAATACGAAACAAAAATACAAACTCAAATAAAGTTGTCGTTCTATATTCGCTCGAACCAGAGACTTACGAAACAAGGATTCGTAGCTCTAGTCCTGGGATGTCAACAAAAGTACAATAAAACCGTCATTCTATGCTTTTCCCGAACTAGAGACCTACGAAACGGCGATTCGTAGTTCCAGTTCTAGAATCTGAACCAAAATACAACAGAGGAAAAAGAGATAGAGGTAGGGAGTAGACTCTTCCCGAGGGGACGCATCTCCGACAAAACCCGATGGATTTACCTCACCGTCCGAGTTGGTTCTGGTGTGAGCTTAGAACTCGAAATTTGAACGGGGTGAACGAATGGAGAAGGTCGATTCGGCGAATGATGGTTGATTTTTCATGGTGATTCAGACTAGAAGGTCGAAGAAGATGATCGACAAGAACAATAGGGAAGAAGGTGATGGTGGCGGTGGTGGGTTTTACGGTGATGGAAGCGTGCGTGTGATTTCCGACGGGGAAGGCGAGAAAAAAAATAAGGAATCGAGTTCCAGGGCTTCGATGGGATTTTTAAAAGGTGAGTGTCGAGAATTGGAAGTTTTAGAAGATCATATGTTGTCGGCTGGTCTTGGGATCTGTCCCTCACTGTAGGGTTTGTGTCTGTCTTTATAGGATATGAAACTAGGATTTGGGGACAGGTGTTGGGCCAGGGTTTAATGGGCTGGTTTTAGCTTTGGGTCCAATACTAGGGGTTGGAATGGGTTTAAGGGCCTGGGCTAGGCCAGAGTTCAACTAATTGTGGATTGAGTTTGAAAGATGAAAATGAGTGTGATAAATAGAAATGAAAATAAAAATACTAATGCTAATAGTAGAATAAATAAAATATAAGAAAAAGTGAATAGATGATTAAAAATAAAATAAAATAAATAAAATAGTAAAATAAGTGAATAAACAAAAGGGGACGACCTTGAAACTGGACTGTCGATGGAAATTCATTTTCGAAGAATTGTGTTTTTTTGTTTTTTTTTAAATGTTTTGAAAAAGATTATAAAATGATGGTTTCGTCTTAGCACACACGTTAATATGTTTTGAAAAAAGAAAGGCGACGACCCCTCTTATTATTTCGGAATTTGCTTTATGGGGTGAGAATTTTTGGTGTCTACAGATGGCTCCCCTTGATTCAATTTTGCAAGCCCTTGCAGAATTGGATCAAGGTTGACGGGGCGCCAAAAATTCTCACTACGGTTTTGTGTTTTGATGGGATGCGCTCGTGAGTGTATGAATGTGATTGAAAGTACGAGGACTTATGACGAGCCTCAACTAGACCTCTTGACATCTAGCTATAGGACTTATGACGAGCCTATAATGCAATTGGAAGTACGAGGACTTATGACGAGCCTCAACTAGACCTCTTGACATCTAGTCATAGGACTTATGACGAGCCTATGATACTAACAATTAGGTTGATTGGGTGCACGAGGACTTATGACGAGCCTCAACTAGACCTCTTGACATCTAGCTATAGGACTTATGACGAGCCTATAATGCAATTGGAAGTACGAGGACTTATGACGAGCCTCAACTAGACCTCTTGACATCTAGTCATAGGACTTATGACGAGCCTATGATACTAACAATTAGGTTGATTGGGTGCACGAGGACTTATGACGAGCCTCAACTAGACCTCTTGACATCTAGCTATAGGACTTATGACGAGCCTATAATGCAATTGGAAGTACGAGGACTTATGACGAGCCTCAACTAGACCTCTTGACATCTAGTCATAGGACTTATGACGAGCCTATGATACTAAAATTAGGTTGATTGGGTGCACGAGGACTTATGACGAGCCTCAACTAGACCTCTTGACATCTAGCTATAGGACTTATGACGAGCCTATAATGCAATTGGAAGTACGAGGACTTATGACGAGCCTCAACTAGACCTCTTGACATCTAGTCATAGGACTTATGACGAGCCTATGATACTAACAATTAGGTTGATTGGGTGCACGAGGACTTATGACGAGCCTCAACTAGACCTCTTGACATAGCTATAGGACTTATGACGAGCCTATAATGCAATTGAAAGTACGAGGACTTATGACGAGCCTCAACTAGACCTCTTGACATCTAGTCATAGGACTTATGACGAGCCTATGATACTTTGTGGAGTTGTACGAAACTCGCTGCTTTGAGTGGTTGATTTGAGGATGACTTTGATCATGGATTGATTTGAGGTTGGATGCTTTTCGGTTGCTTCCGTGAGGGATGTGATAGTCGAATGTTTTCTATTGATGTTGCCCTTGACTTTGTCAGTGTGGGACTCATGTTTCGATTTTGTTTTGACTGTCTCGCCCGATGTGCACTATAGTTTCGGGATTTGGTTGGACTCTTGGCTCCAGAGTTTTGAGATGGATCTGGTATGGCTCCTGGGTTTTGGTTTTTATGATTGGTCTTTGAATGGATGCTTTTTTTTTGAATGAGTGACTTTGGGAACTCGGTGGTTTGATATGGCCGAATGGCTTCGATATGATCAAATGTCTCTGGTATGATCGAATGGCTCCGGTGCGGTTGGGTGGCTCCAGTGTGGTCGGGTGGCTGTGGTCCAGTGGTCGGATGGCTCCGACATGATTCATGACCCCATTGTGAGCAACGGCTCTGGGATGGTTGGTGGGTTTCAATTTGGATTGAGATTTTCGGGATGGTTGGCGGGTTTTGATTTGGATTGAGATTTTGGGTCCAGTGGCGGGTCGATGTGATTTGTGTACTTTGACGTGGTTGACAATAATTTTTTTTGGTTATGGATGAATGGTTTTGGTATGGGTTTTGAATCGAGTCGTGGGTCGATGTGATTTACTGTGGTTGACAGTTTTTTTTTTGTTGCAGATGAATGGCTTTGGTATGGTCAGTTACGGCTTCAAGTTCTTCGGGATGGCTCCGGGATAGCTCGGGATGGCTCCAGGGAGGCTACGGGATGGCTCCATTGGTGATGACGAGGAAGAAAGGGGAACTTTTCCTTTGAGGTGGTCGCACCCTGGGTGGGCTGCCTACATACTCAATTTCGTATTGAGATCAGACCATACGTAGTTCGAAACTTTGTAGGCAAGGCCCTGGTGATGAAATGGATTTGAGGTGGCTCCCGTATTGTTCTCGGACTGTTGGGATGACCCCTGTGTAATTCCAAGGATGGTTTCAATGTCGGATGATGGCTCCCGTATAGCTCTAGCTGGCTTTGGGAGAGGTGCCAATGAGGCTCGAGTATGATAGGGGATAGCTCCGGGAAAATCTTCGTATGGCTCTGGATGGCCACATTTGATTTTTTTGGTCTGGAGTTAAGCTTCAATAGTGGAAACTGAAGTCGACTTTCCACGAGACTAGGAATGGTTCTTACCAGTCGGATGTTTGATAATGAAGTGGTTATGATGCATGCAAATGCTAATTGCTAGAAGAGATACAAAATGCATATGCAGCTTTTTTTTTTTAAGAGAAGGTATGATTCTATCTCTATTACTATGAGGTTTATGAATATAAGACATCTTCGGTTCGGTCTTGAGTGATTGTTGAACTGGAATGTGTGAATCACTTTCCTCTCATGGAGGGATGTGGGTCAATCTCTCGTGAGTATGGTCGTGTGTGCGAATGTCGTGATGATACTCTTGGGCTCGAAGCAGTATTTTCCTTAGAATTATTTTTGAGGTTCTGGACTTTCCAATCCTTTCACATTCCTCACTGTAATGGGGTAGGCTATTTACGTTTTGGTGCTTAGATCAAAGAGTCACTCGCACTCGGAAGACCTTGTAGGGTAAGGTCACACTCATTCACTCATGGTCCCCTTGGTACGATGGGACATGCTGATAACAAGTACAAAACTTATGATTCATGTTTCAGATCTGATACTTTCAGTTAACGCTCATCAACTAACGAGTCAGAGGTCTTTTATTGGGTTATATGGGGATGAGGGTATGATGCATGTCGCATGGGACTGGAGGATTTGTTTGGGAGTTGTAGATTTTACGCAATAGAGGATATGTTTCACCTTTGCCATGGGTGGAAGGTTTTGATAACCTTTTATTGAATTCTATGGGACAACATTGATCCTTCGGATTTGGATTTCTCCTTCTTGTCTCTTCTGGTGTACGGTTTGAACCTTCTTCTCATTTTTGTGTTTTTGAAATTGCATTTGGCTCATCGACTTTCGCAAGCGTCTTTGCTTGTATTTTGGCTTTCAGCTTTGGAGCTGCATTGACGCATCGATCTTCTTGAACATTTTTGATGTTTTTTTTGGCATTTGACTCTGTAGTTGCATTGACTCACCGATTTCTTTGAACATTTCGGTGTTCTTTTGCAAAAGATGGTGGGGGAGAGGCCATGGCTTCGGCTCCTTCTAGATCCTCTATTGCAAGGGTGAGTAAGTATATTGGGGTGTGGCATATTGTGGAGTTTTTTTTTTTAAGAAAGGGTTTTTCATGAAAGGCTCGTAGGGGCTCACTAAGGGATTATGTAGAGGCCAGTTAAAGCTCTTTGGTTTTGTGGAGATTCTTGATCCTAAGTGCCTCGTCATCCTCATTAGTCAATGATTGTTTTTTACATTCTCGGATCTTTGCATGAATCACAGTTCGTGACTTGCTATCGACATTGATCTTACTTTGAATTATGCCTCTCCATGTGCTGGAAAGAAAGCACAAGTCGCTCGTGGTTTTACCTCGATTGGCTCTCTCTACCTTCCCTCATCAGTCAGTGGATTGTCCAGTACTCTCATTTGAAATTCAAGGGAAAATACCGCTCTTCACACACTGCTCACTTGGTTTGTAGTGCTAATTTTGATTGGACCCTTGTGTGAAATGATGGGTCAAGAGTTTAGTGATTCAGGCATTCTGTTCAATCAATTGCTCAAGATTTTTCCCAAATACGTCGTTTCGATACGAGATATGCAGTACATATACCATGCAATGTGTGTGGTTAATATGGAATACTATATACATATGATGCATAATGTGTTAATGATGATGCAAAATAAATGATTTTGAATTTGACTGGATGTTTTTTTTGGATGCAATGCATGATCGGTAAGGTTCGCCTAGTCTCGCTTGAGTCGGTTTCAGTTAATAGTCCAACGAAGCTCATCCCGTATGATTGGCCCTGAAGGTGGTCTAACTGTTGGGGTTGTTGTCTAAGAAGTAACTCTCGAGCGAGGTCGGGTTGGTGATTGGCTCCTGGATTTTGGATTTTAGGGAGTGACAACTCCCGCATGGTAGCCCACGATATGGAAACGACTGCACTCTTCTTCTTCTTCTTTTTTTTCAATCATTCAGGTCACTGGTGCCCATGGTGATTCTGGGTTTGGAAAAGGCTCAAACTCTCTGGTGTTCTTCACCATCCTATTGAAGATTAGTTTGGAGGTTGAGATATTGGGATGAAGGCTGGTGTGTGGCAAGTGATGATGAAACACGTGAGTGCGTGATGCTCGTGAGTGTGGACGAGATTCATGTATTGCTGATGATTTTGGACTGACTGTAAGTGCATGTGACCTTTTTGTCATGAATGCAATGCATGCTTTTTTGTTTTGTGCTCGATTGCATTCTGCTGATGTTGTTTATTTAGGGGATGCCTCCTGTAGATACCGTGAATTCTCACCCCATAAAGCAAAGTTGATGAATGATATATAACTGTGAGGAGTCGTTCCTTATTCATTCTTCTCTTTATTCGTGCATGCCAAAAGAAACCAAGTTTTGGAAAACAGTTTTGAAAACGTGTGCTTTCAAAGTGGTGGATTTTCTCAATATGAATTTTGATGCCTGGTCATTCGCAAAGAAAGTAGGGAGTGGGGAACCCTATACACATTGATCTAAACAAATTCAAAGGGAATGTATAAACCTATACACAAAGTCTATTTAGAAATTGACAAGAGAGAAAAGAATGCTAGGGAAAACCTATACATCAATTCTAAAAGTCATTAAATGGGGGAGTTTGAGCTTACAAACTTCTCTCGAATTCTTCTGCTCCGTCTTCGAGCTTCTGACTGACTACTCATTCATGCTCTGGATGTTGAATAAATGCTCACTCGTCTTCAGGCTCTTGATTGGCCGTTTGCTCGTCTTCGGGCTCTTGCTTCGAAGTGGTACTATGATCATACAGAACGGGTTGGTGTTCTTCTAACTCTCAACAGTTTGAACTCGAACAGGTGTTCCTAATCTTCTTGTCGCTTGATCCAGGTTGGTACACCTCTGATTTTGTATTTGAACGGTTGGTGACAGTCTTCTTGTTGCTCGGCTAGCTCCACGGGTTGGTGCGCTTCGGGCTTTCAGCTTGATCCGCGTAGTCAATCTTCATGTTGCTTCACTTGCTCCGACGATGGGAATGAGGGATATTTTTGAGAAAGGAAAGGTGAATGATCGAGCACAGAATCTTATGTGAAAATCCACCACTTTTGTGAAAACACGAAATGACTAGAACGCTCCACGGTAATGACCGCTGCTCTTGAAGGTGGGCAGAACTTCAAAAATAGCGGGTCACGACATGGGGACTAAATCATTTATTTGGAAATACGCTTGTGCAAATCAATTTTGAAAACTGGTTTGAAATAATGTTTGGTGAAAAATGTTGTTTGAAATTCATTTGTAAAAAGTAGGTTTTCAAAATCTATTTTTTGAAAAATTGTTTTGGAAATAACATTTTAAAGATGAAGTGGCAAGTTTAAAACCGCAAATGTTTATGAGTAAAAATTAGGTGGGATTCAAATTAAACGAGCTCGTGAGACAGCCTCAAGAAATGTGCAAAAGAGAATTCCGAACATTTTGTAGAACTCAAAACAGATAGGTTTAAGAAAGTGGTTTGCACACATGTATAGCATAAAGTAAATCGTGGCTATATTTGATGTGGAGTTGTAAGTGTTAATGTTGGGATAATCACTTTCCAGGTCAATTATGATTTCGTCTCACCGGGGGAACCGTCGTCCCTTCACTATCATTTCTCGGGTTTTTTCTCTGCTATGCCTTTGTGGGGCACGTTATCAAGAAAGTCCGGAGTGCTTAAGTTCGAAAGGTCAGGACACCCGAGATGATAAGGAAACATACGCCACGGCCAGTGATGATCCGACAACACGCTCACTTTTCGGGAAACTCGGGGAAGTACTGCATGGGAACAGGTCTCTCGTCATCTGCACGGTCAGGTGTGTCTAAAGTCCAAATTATTCACTACTACGTTGTGCCATGTATGGGTATCCGGTAAATACGGGATCCTCTATGGACGTGTAGCGTGACAATGGGCTTTAGAGACACCCGTGGTGCAGAGGAACAATGGAGAGCTGAGCCCATGCAATCTTCAAGGTAAGGCAAAGAGGTGGTCAGACAGGCGGCATTCAAGGGGGTAACTACCCATAAGCCCATCTTAGACACTGGACTAGGCAGCTGGACACTGAAGGCTCAGAGTTCACTATATGCTGGCTTTGACTCAAAAAGGTAAGTGTTGAAGGATCATGAGTTTTCAAGGCGTAGATACTACGATCATACCGCCTCGTGTGCATAGTCCTTACTGCGAAGGGCATCTGCTCATGGGGAATCAATTGTGGACCAATGTTTATCCCGCCCGCAAATATTAAGGGTGACACAGAGGAATGCATGTCCTAAGCTACCCTATGCACCCACCTCAGGACTATTCCTAACAGTTCAATATCACAACCAAAAAGCGATAAATAAATACACAGGCAAAGAAGAGAAGAAGTTAGACCCCTAATGGGCCCACCTACCTGAAGTGCCTGCAAATTAGTCTAGCATAATCACACAATTGTGTAGCAAGCGAAGCACACATGGCGAGCAAAGTCGAGCATAAGCTACACACTCTCATCCCAGCTATCCTCACCAATCACACTCTGAGTGTGGAGTAGAGTAATCCTAATGGCTTTCGAAATGAATCTCTTGAAGGTTCAGAAAGAAGTGGGGAAATCCCGACAATTTTGAATGGAGTTCAGTCTTCCTTGAGTTTGAGAAAAACTTACTCAAGTTTTCCCCAGTAGTCGCCATTCTGTGGAGGGTGATTTTTCGGTATGAGGGGGGGTCTATCTAAATATGGTCTGACTGAGAAGCCTAGATCCTATGAAATGCCATTCTGTGGGGGGGTGAAAACCCGTTATTCTGACATCCCTCAAATACCTACTACATCGTCCGTCTTTCCCAGAAAGCTTAAGGGGAATGCTAGTGAGCACTACACCCGCTCTCAATGGGCCCCACGCGGACTTATGCCTCTATAAGGCGGAATTGACTAGAGTCGCCACCTAGTTTAACCTAAGAATACTAGGAAGGAGGGTTCTAAGAACCGTTAGTTGACTCTGATGATTTGTTGCCTATGGATAGGACTTATCTGGTCATGTCAGAGATTCTGTTGTGGGTTCACACTGGGTTACACCCCTCAGAAGTGGCAACGACCACGACTTCGGATTGGTGCCCGAGGAAACCTCGGTCTCCAATTGTCGGGATTACCCTCTTTCAAAACCTTTTTAGAGAGATTCATTTAAAAGCCAAGGATAGGGTTAGGACGGGGAAAGAAGAAGAGTGGATGAGGCGAGCTTTTCTGCCAAGCTAGCGCCAGATGAAAGTATTGCTGAATTCGAATTAGTATAGAATGAAAGATGGAAGAAATCTGAGGTTAAGTGAATAGACAAGAATTGGAGTCTGATGGTTTGAAGATTGTGGGAGTCAAAGAAGGCTTGAGTGTTTTGCGAGGTATGAAAAAACATCTTAGAGTGGGAAAAGGGTTTTTTATTTGGAGTGGGGTCGCGCCTTAGATGGGCTGCTTACGTACTCAACTCCTTGTTGAGATCAGACCTTACGTAGTTCACGGTTTTGGGGTTTTGGAGATTTTTGAAGTATGTGGGGTTTGAAGATATTTGAGGTGTTCATGTAATGAGAGGTGTGGGATATCAAGGTCTGTGAGACACTCGGGTCTGTGAGACATTTGAATCTGAAAATGGTGAAGAGATTGAGATGTTCAAGTCTGTGGGGCATTCGGGCCTATGAGACTATAGAAGTTTGGAAGAAGTTGGGATTCAGGAGATGTTTCGAGTTTGGAATGATTTGAGTTTGGAATGATTTGAGTTTGGAAGATGATTTGGGTAAGTGTGAGGCAATTGGAATTTAGAGTGAGATGATGGTGGACTGAATTGTTTGGAGGAATAATTGTCAAAATCGTCCTTCTTAAAGTTTTTGAAAACGAAAAATCATTTTTTGTTGTAAAAGGGCGGATAATCCCGTGGGATTACCCTATGTACCCCATCGAACGTGATATTTAATTAATGGTAAGTGCCGAGGCTCGAAAGATGGGGCAATGAATTTATGTCAAAAATAGGATTCAGAGAGAAACATCATGAATGAGATGTTCTCGGTCAGATCCTAATAACGTCTCTAACTCCTGAGTTTTAAAACGTTAAAACCGAAAACATTGAAATCGAGTGGAAGGGAGTTAGACGATTCTGAAATCCCGGCTGCAACTAGGAAGGCAGTCACATCCCTAGCACCCTGCCTCGTAAAAATCTAGACTGCAATTAGGGGATGTTTGTCACCCTAATGCCCCGCCTAAAGAAATCCAGACTACGACAAGGGAGGCTACAACCCCAGTGCCCCGCCTCGGATTGTTTTGAAAAGGGAGACAAGTGATGTCTAACCAGGAAGGAAAGTGTTTTGAAAGTGTTAGACATTTCATGTTCCCCGAAAACGGTTTATTATATTTAGTTTAGAAACTGAATTGGAAAACTTTGAAGTTGTTTGGAATTCTCGATGAAGAAACACTGATTTTGAGAAATGTTTTTAGGATAAAACTTTTCGTATATGTGAGAAGAACTTTCTGCATGTTGAGAAGAGTTTTCTGTGATGTGAGAAGAGTTTTTCCTTCAAAATTCCACAAAATGGTTTCTTTTGAAAACTTGATGAAATTTGAATAAAGCGATTGTTTGAAATTTGAGACGAGAGATTTTTGGAGTTTGGAGTTTGAATGGGATTTGCAAGTCGAGTTTGAATTGGATGAATTGAATCTGAATTTGAATTGAATAGGGCTAAATGAATTGGGTTTGAATTGAATTTGTTTTGAAAGAATTGGGTTTGAATTGGATTGGAGTTCGGTTTGGATTGGGGTCGGGTTTGAATTGGATCGAGGTTCGGGCTTGAATTAGATTGAAGTTCGGGTTGGGTCAAAGTTGGGAGTTGGTCAAAGTTGGACCGGATGGGCCTGATTTTTGGGTCTCAACTTGAACAGATTTTTAGGCTGAAATTAGGCCTGATTTTGGGCCTCCAATTTGGGCCGATGATTGGGCCTCTAAGTTAGGCCTGATTTTGAAGTAGAGTTTTTTGGAATTTCAATTGATTGTGAATTTTATTCTTATGATTATGGATTGTTTGGAAAGTTTTTTTTTTTAGGAGAGATATTACCCACAAACAGGTACTACGACCCTCGGGTACTACGACCTTAATGTGGGTAACATCTATGAATGGTCCTAGGGCTTTTCTAAAGAGGCCCACAGAATGTTGTGGGCCTGAACCGATAACACGGTCCTCAAAACGAAAGGGTAACCTATGGGCTTCTAGGTTTACCTATGACTGGGTCTCCATATCGGGCTGGGCCCAACAATTACCCAACTAGCTATAATAGATAACAAATTGGACAGATAATGGGAATCTTACAAAACTGAAAAAAAACGGATACATGCATTCCCCTTTCTTTTAAGTTTTGCAATTGTAGAGTAAATCAAACGACAACGTCAATTTTTGTAGCGCACAACAATTCTTGACAAGGTTCTAAAAGTGATCAAGATAATAGAGTCTAGGCCAGTCTTACATGCCTAGTTAACACGCAATTAACAGCAAGTAGTACAGAAAGAGCATATACACACATAATGCTTGAAACGACATAAAATCTAAAAGAGATGAGTGAACATGGAGTTATTGACTATTTGACCAGAGGATTGACAATAGTGCGAAAAGAAAATTTAGCTGGTAAATGTTTTATCCCACAAAAGCTTATTTGAAGCCCCGAAGTCCAGTCTGGCCGAAAGTCCACACGCCTGGTCCAAGCTTGCGAGCCTGGTCTATGTCCGTGAGCTTCACCCAAACCCGTCCAAAGATCCCAGCGGAGGTACCTCAACCAACATACGGTATAAACATGACATTAGTGAAATAAAACCAGAAATAAACACAAAGCAACAAATGACTGCAAATCTATTTTGTATGGGACCAACGAGCTCGGGAAAACAAAGTCCAGATGAGAAATAACAGATCAATCAAAACCTAGAAACGATCCTGTACGAACAGATTCAAACGAGTCTACATAATCAGAACTTAGAACAAGCCAGTTGAGATTTGAATAAATCCAATCGGTTAGTAGAAAATAGAATCAAAACAGGTTCAAGGTTATATCCAGATTGGTCAGCTCGAAGTGGGTGATTGAATCAACAACGCGATGAATAAATCGCACATGTTCACCAACTTTCACAGAACAAGGAGCTAGACTTTCGAAATCAGTCACCAGATGAAGAATGCGTCAGAGGCTAGCAAACATTTAAAGGGAAACGACAGAGCATAAACTAAAACGGGTTTTACATACAGGACGAGTAAATGACGCGGAAGTGCTTTGAATCCAAGAACCACTACCGGGGGAGATTAGGACTAGCAAGTTTTATTGACAGAGAGCGCTCAAGATTCTTGAACTGAAACCAAACTCTAGTTTCTTGCCATGTTCGTGAACTTCAGAGTTCATACCAGACTGGGTATTTGCCCATCGATTTATACAGAAATCAAAGGCAAGCAAAAGGAGGCAAACCAACAGCAGAGAAAACTTAGTTGAAGAATTCGTACTGAAAGGAAGGATAAAAAACACGTCCATCCTTTTGTAATCCCAAATACGAAACAAAAATACAAACTCAAATAAAGTTGTCGTTCTATATTCGCTCGAACCAGAGACTTACAAAACAAGGATTCGTAGCTCTAGTCCTGGGATGTCAACAAAAGTACAATAAAACCGTCATTCTATGCTTTTCCCGAACTAGAGACCTACGAAACGGCGATTCGTAGTTCCAGTTCTAGAATCTGAACCAAAATACAACAGAGGAAAAAGATAGAGGTAGGGAGTAGACTCTTCCCGAGGGGACGCATCTCCGACAAAACCCGATGGATTTACCTCACCGTCCGAGTTGGTTCTGGTGTGAGCTTAGAACTCGAAATTTGAACGGGGTGAACGAATGGAGAAGGTCGATTCGGCGAATGATGGTTGATTTTCATGGTGATTCAGACTAGAAGGTCGAAGAAGATGATCGACAAGAACAATAGGGAAGAAGGTGATGGTGGCGGTGGTGGTTTTACGGTGATGGAAGCGTGCGTGTGATTTCCGACGGGGAAGGCGAGAAAAAAAATAAGGAATCTGAGTTCCAGGGCTTCGATGGGATTTTTAAAAGGTGAGTGTCGAGAATTGGAAGTTTTAGAAGATCATATGTTGTCGGCTGGTCTTGGGATCTGTCCCTCACTGTAGGGTTTGTGTCTGTCTTTATAGGATATGAAACTAGGATTTGGGGACAGGTGTTGGGCCAGGGTTTAATGGGCTGGTTTTAGCTTTGGGTCCAATACTAGGGGTTGGAATGGGTTTAAGGGCCTGGGCTAGGCCAGAGTTCAACTAATTGTGGATTGAGTTTGAAAGATGAAAATGAGTGTGTATAAATAGAAATGAAAATAAAAATACTAATGCTAATAGTAGAATAAAATAAAATATAAGAAAAAGTGAATAGATGATTAAAAATAAAATAAAATAAATAAAATAGTAAAATAAGTGAATAAACAAAAGGGGACGACCTTGAAACTGGACTGTCGATGGAAATTCATTTTCGAAGAATTGTGTTTTTTTTGTTTTTTTTTAATGTTTTGAAAAAGATTATAAAATGATGGTTTCGTCTTAGCACACACGTTAATATGTTTTGAAAAAAGAAAGGCGACGACCCCTCTTATTATTTCGGAATTTGCTTTATGGGGTGAGAATTTTTGGTGTCTATAGGCGGGAACTAATTTGCAAATTACTAAATGTGCCGGACGACGTGTCGGGTGTATCATACCCGGCACGGACTTCCTCCGTGTATGCCGGGTGATAAGATCCAGAAATGAGCACGGCATATTCAACACATTAAGAAATAATGCAAAAATCAACGAATATAGAATAGGCAATTACCAATTTTAGGACTTGGACTAATTCGATGTCCCTGGCAACGGTGCCATTTTGCTAAAGAGAAAATTGTAAGGTAAAAGTATATACACAAATGAACAAAATAATAAAAAGAATTCAAATAATCCTACAACTCTATACGGGTAGAAAAAATTCCTGGTCGGAATATAATGTGAGTAAATTACGACCGAAAGTATCGAACCCTAGGGACTCAGTAGAAAATTAGTCCTAAGCCTAGTAATTACTTATTCTAAATAAAGGGGGGGGGGAATATAGAAACTAATTCAAACTAAATAACAAAATAATAATCCTAATTTAAATGGAGTATATATAATGATTTGTCCTAGAATCGGGATTAAAATCAATCTAAGTACCAATGTGATCACCAAATGTAATTGCAAGATTAAAATTTAACCAACTAATGAATGCGCCGGATGTCCTACAGGATACTTAATGCACGGCACATTCAAAGACCTTGAATGTGCCGGACATCAGCCGCCCGACAGTGCATCCGGCATACTCAATTTGCTTACTGAAATACCCAAAACCTTAGTATGTTGTTTAAACATTTAATTATGGTATATTAAGACTAAAAAGAGTCTTAGAAACATTAGTAAACAATTTAAACCATAGAAAACACAAATTAATGCCTTAAAGTCAATTAGGGCTAAAATGTGTTCTAAGCTTGGGATAAGCTTGGGTGAGACCTAATGAGCTTACCAAGACCTTATTTATATACTAAAGAACATATTAAACCAATTACCAAAGAAAACCAAGCTTGAAAACAAGTTAAAACACAAAATGTGCTTTAAGGAGTCTTAAAGCACATTTTTGAAAAATTGTCTTGTAAACGAGTTTTGAATGGCTAAATGTCCATCATTACTCTTTAATTAATATGTGTACTACTTAGTATCACATTTGGAAGTCTATATCAATGGGAAATCAAAAATTTCACATCTATGTGCCTTGTTTTAGTGAATAGTAACAAAATAAGCAAGTTTATAACATAAGTTTATATAAGTAAGTTAAATGGTCAACAAAGACTAAAACACCCCTAGATGACTAATGGGGGCCGGTTTTTATGAGGTTAGTCACCACCTTGTAAGTTAACAAAATAAATAACAAATGATAAAGCAAGTTACTATTTGCTTTACTACTTAATATCTCTTAAAAAAGTGAACTTATCTTCACTTCTCATTTCCCTCTTCATTTCCCACGGTTCCAAGCTCTCTTCTACCTCCTTCTTGCTCTCCATTCACGGTTTTGCAATAGTACCACCACCATTCTTCATCTTCAACCTCTTGTAACTCCTAGCTCACCTTGCCAAATCAAAATCAAAGACCACCATTCTCTTAGTCTCATCAAGCTCTTCATTCCTATCTTCTCAAAATCCCAAGAGCTCCATTTTGGTGCCAAGAGTAATCACCATGGGAGGAGCTTGAGCTCATCTTTTCACATATTATTGTTCTCCTTTGATTCTAGGTAAGAAAACTCAAAGAAAAATAACATTTCCTTCATGTTTTTGTGTTGTCCGAAAATCACCCTTAATGGTGTCCTTATATTGCTTTGTTCTAGCTTCATTTCAACCTTTCATGGACTAGGTGGAGTACTCTCTTGATATATATATTCAAACTCTCTTCAAGCTCTAAGGTAAAACAATCATCTTAATGCTTTAAAATAATATATGTAACTAGGGTTTACAATGAGATGAAGCATAAAGCTTGTATACTCATTTTATCATTTGTATAATGTTTAGAAGTTGACAAGCAACTAAAAGCCTTGCCAATTTAGTCAAGGAAACAAGAAAGAAGTTTGTGAGGAAAAGAGGTAAATATGCTAACCTAATGTGGTTTAAAGTCTTAGGAGAAATGAGCTTATATTGTTTATGAAAATGATTTAAGGAGCCAATGGAAAATGACTTAGAAGAATGCTCTCAAGGGCTTAGTAAAAGGCATATGTATTGTTGGGTGTATTTGCAGGTCAAAGGCAAATATAATGTGGGAAATTCAGTGTTTATGATTTACGCATCTTAAGGGCCTAAGAGCTATGTTATTTAAGGGCTAAGTGCCAAGCAATTTAAATTATGCACTATATTGTGATGTAGTGCTAAATGAGTGAAGTTTTGTGTATAAGAATGTGCTTGATGGATTTTAGTGTTCTTGGATGTTTAATAGTGAAAACAATGTGTTTTGGCTTAGCAAGGTTTTAAGAGAGTTCATGTCAAAATTTAGGTAGCATACAAGAAGTTCTAAGTGTTTAAAGTGAGTTTTGGTAAGTTAGGAAGTGTTTAGAATAGTTAAGTGTTCAACTAGTGAAAGAAACATGCATTAAGGTTTTCTA
Organism: Limonium bicolor; assembly: GCA_023374045.1. Taxonomy (NCBI): domain Eukaryota; kingdom Viridiplantae; phylum Streptophyta; class Magnoliopsida; order Caryophyllales; family Plumbaginaceae; genus Limonium; species Limonium bicolor. Next base: position 199,022,567 of record CM041778.1, read on the forward strand.
GGAAATAAAAAGGACTTAGGCAATGTTTTAGAGGATTTAGAATGCAAAAGAATGTTTTGGGATACTTCAAGATCATGGTGAGATTGTGTTTAGGACTTGTGCAATGTTGGTGAATAAGTGAGAAGTAATGTATTGCATGAAGAAACTATAGAATTGAAGAGATGTTTAAGCAATTGGTTAGAAAGTAAAGATGCTTGGGAATATGTAGTAGTGGTGAGGAAACATTATTGGCATAGTGGTTATCATAGGTATGAAACACCACTTAGAAGCCTAAGGAAAAACATTATAAGTGTTAGGAATTTTGGTAAGAAATGAGTAAGTGTATAAGGAGAAAGAAGATGAGTTTTATGGATGTTGTATGAGAGAATAAGTGTGCCAAGTGGTGTTGGAAAACATTAGAAGGCTTGAGGAAAAGTTTGGAGAGGATTTGACAATTTTTGGGCATGTTCTGGTGGCGTCCGACCTAGGGGGCCGACCCAAGTTTGGGTCAGACGGCCTCTGTTAGACGCCAGTAAGTGGTTCTAGAACGGTCCGACCCAGAGGACTTGGGTCGGACATGGGTCGAACGGGTGAGTTTAAAAGACGGTAAAGTTTCTGGAATGGTCCGACCCAGAGGACTTGGGTCGGACATGGGTCGGACAAGGTAGAATGTTTCAAATCCGAAAGTTACTGGAAGGGTCCGACCCAGTTGGTTGGGTCGGACGGTGGGTCGGACTGACCAAAACTTAAAAAAAAACATAAAAGTATGGCTTAAGTAATAAACCCTAGGGGGTATAATGTAGGTAATCAAGTATAAGTTTAGACATTAAAGCATGTCGTAACCATGTTAAACACTTAGTAAATTTGAAGTTATAAGTAATTAACCGACATTCTTAAACATGTATAGGAGTGACCTACGGTGGAAATCAATCGAATCAAGGACCAAGGTATGGTTTTCTTGCAGTCTGTTGCCTACCGGTTTACACTGGCTTGTGTGTTTGTTGTTTTCCTGTGTGTTTATGACCTTGTAAGACTTAAATCATGTAACGAGTTTACAGTTGTTAAATATTATTACATTGTTAAGTATGACTCTCTCTTCCCTTGTGTGTGTCTAACAAGACTTAACCTATTGTGTGTGATTGGTTCATTGAGTTCAATGTTGAACTTCTAACAAGTGCTAACGGGGGAGGTGAGGAGTCCGGTCTGTTCCGGCCACGCGTGTGAGTATGGGAGTCGATGTCAACCGTTCGATTCTCTTTGTATGTTATGGTTGTTATCCAATTTGGTTTTCAACCTTCCCTTTAGTTTAACCAAGGCTATTTTACTGACTCACATCGGGCCACAGGGGCATACTATGTTTTGTTTCGGTGTGCTTGGATCACTATATCCGAGGCACCTTGTGTTAAGTTATCCGTTCAATCTAACAGGACGGTAACGAGTTATGTAACGAGCTTAGCATGAGTATGGCAACATTCTCTAGGCTCTCCATGGGAACTAATTGTATTGGTTCACTTCCTAAAAGGAATTGTTCTTGTATGTTATGTGTGATGTTGTGTACAATACTCATGTTGTGATATATGTATATGTTGTGTGTTTTAAAAAGAATGCCATGTCATCATGACAATTAGTTGCGCGTATCCCGGTAGCCGATGGGCTGCGCGTTAACCATACCAGCCAAGGGTTGCTGACCCCCTCGGGGGCTCCATATTTCTTTTACTGCAGGATGAGGATCGAAGAAGCGGAATGGCTTTATATTCTAGGATGCAGGATTACTTTTGGTTGTTTTTTTGATGTTGAGCCCGGGATGCGCCTGTGCTCCCGAGGCAATATATTTTTGGAACCGTTGTAGTACAATGATGGTCGTTAACAGTTCACAGTGACAGTTTGTGATGTACAGTTACGTTTATGGATGTAGTAACAAACTCGGTATTATGTTTATGTATTAATGGTTATTAGTTCTATGCTCGGGAGTCTGATCATCAGACCGATACTCTCGTATTTATTCTGCCTTGTTGACCACGTGGGTGGTTAACGGCGTTGTATCACCAAATCGTTTAGTTATTATTTAGTTGTTAAATTCCGCTGCGATTACAAGTATTGTTAAGTGCGTATTAGGGGTGTTACAGAAAGTGGTATTAGAGCGAAATATCGCTCTGATGGCTAGAATACCGAGCTTAGGAATATACCGAGTTAGGAAACCTAACCATAGTTACCTAAGTGAACAGTTGTGGAAAGGTTAACCACTAACTAAGTGTGGAAATACCTTATTGTCGGGAAGATGTTACAACCGTTGGACCAATAAGTGTGCAAGCACAGTGCTAATAAATGTTCATGTGAATTCAGATGTCAGGTAGACCACGAGGTCGAGGCCGCGGGCGCGGCATTGGTGATACTGGGAACCAGGGGGAGAACCCTACGGCACAGGTCATGGACGACGCTGTTGCGGCCGTCGTAGCCCAGATGGTCCCACAGTTATTAGCTGCGATGCAGCAGCTGCAGCAGCAAGGCGGTGAGGGTCAACAAGGGCCACAACCGCAACCACAGCCTCGCGAGACCAACTGGGTCAAGGCGTTGGCGGATTTGAGACCCCCGTCATTCAGTGGGGAGACCGACCCTAGTAAGCTGGAGGCGTACATCTCCGAGATGGAGACCGCTTTCGAGACCTTGGACGTTCCTGCTGGTGCCAAGGTTCGACTAGCCGCTTACTATCTGAAGGGATCGGCTCAGACTTGGTGGAAGCTGGTAAGGGAGGGGAGAGTTGGTGATCCCACCTTCCAGTGGAGGGAGTACACGGCCCTGCTGCGAGCCAAGTACTACCCGATTCATGTTCAGGAGGCCAAGCGCCTAGAGCTTGACAGTTGGAGACAGGGAGACAAGATGACAGTTGATGAGTATTACACCGCTTTCATCGGACTCATCCATCTGCTACCGGATCTGGGTTACTCGGACCGGATTTTAGTGAACCGTTTTTACAACGGGTTGAGTTACCGCCTACGCTACGGCATGGGGCCGAGCGGGTATACTACCTTGCAGGTAATGAACTACAGTATAAGTGAATAAGTATGTATAGTATGTTAATGTGATGTGAGTTTGTTTAGCGGGGCATAACTAACACCCTAAATATAGGAGTGCTACCATGCCGCTGCAATTGTGGAGATCACCGTCCGTCTGAGGGACGAGGAGAGTGCGCTCAAGCGCAAGGCCATGAGCGAGGGCCAAGGCACGCAAGGGCAAGGGGGAGGAAAGAAGAAGAAGCCATACCCCCAGTCCCAGAAGGGACAGCAACAGGGTGGCAAGGGCCAGACCCAGACCACCACTGCTGAGGAGCCTCTGCAGCTCACCTACGCATATGCGGCCAAGCCTTTACGCTCTTACCCACCCAAGGGTAATTAATAAAATTCCAATACCGAATTCTAGTGTGTGTTGTTACTTTGTGAAGTATGTACTAAGTGTGTGATGTGTTAGCAGCTAGCACGGGCTCTGGACCGGAGCGCCACTATTACTGTAAGTGGTGTAACGGAGACCACCCCGGCAAGGACTGCAAGGGTAATGATGTGCAGTGCCGATACTGCAAAAAGATGGGGCACCGCGACTATGAGTGCTGGTAGAACCCGAACAGTAGAAACTACAGGCCTAAGGGGCAATGGAAGGGTAAGGCCACCGCGACCACCGATGGCCCGAAGACGACGAATCAGCCACCCCCAGATCAGAGGTACACAGATTCCCGGAAGGGGAAGGCGTCGGGACCTAGCAAGGCCACCCTGCATGTGGTGGACCGGTCTGAGGCGCCAGGGCCCTCTTCTAGACCAGGTACCGCCTAAACTGTTGAGTGAAATAAGTGATTGCATACCGCATTTCATGCATGTGTGTTAGTGAGTCCAAGTGTACTACCATGTGAGTAAAGAATTAAAGTATAATGTGAGAACACCTAATTAGGTAATTTGAAAACTTAGGAACCTTCAATATTTGCTATCCAATCCCACCCACACCAAACCCTGAAGAAACCGCCATCAACATCACCGACTTTCCAAAGGAGCAATGTCAGGTCATCCAACCAGGTATGATACTCTTAAATGGATACCTGACACCGGAAGCACAAATCCACATCATCCGACGATGCGACGAACTGGGAGCAGAACCTGGAGGCTTCTACACACCCGAATACCCGAGCGGATCGAAGATGAAATTGAAGATGATGTGCATGGGTAAGGACTGGAACCCTTACACCAAGACATATCAAGAAGTGCGAGCTGAATATGGAGCAACTGTACCAAGTATACCTGAGGAGTTCCTTGCGGTCGTTAACCACGCCGTGGGAATTGCTCAGCAAGTTGAAACGGATTCAATTCCAAGTGTTAAAGCGGACTTATGTATTGTGAACTTCTACCAGAAAGGTGGACGGTTAGGTTTACACCAAGATAAGGACGAGTCACCCGAGTCTCTAAGTAAGGGAGTACCCGTGGTGTCTTGGTCCATTGGTGATACCGCAGTGTTTGTGTATGGCGAGCAGAAGCGTGCTGATCTAGCAAAGAAGCTAGTGTTGAAATCAGGAGATGTACTAATCATGGGTGGACAGTCAAGGATGCTATACCATGGCATCAAGAAGATCAAACTGAATACCGCACCATCGGCAGTGATCAATGCCACACACATGAAACCCGGACGTTTGAATTTGACCTTCAGACAGTTTTAAAGCCTTGTATAATTATGTGATGTGTTGAACCAGTGTATGTTAAAGATGTTGTATGTGTTAGTTATGTCGACAGTGTAAGCCAACGAATGCTGTAAAAAGAGTGTGTTAATGAATAAAGTGGAGTTATTTGAAGTATGTCAACCGTGTTGTTACCAAATACTTATTAGTTTGCCAATGAATTAGGTTGTGCACTCGGAACGGGAGGTATACTGAGTGTCTGCAATGAGGCAGAAGCCGGCAAGAGCGGCACAATCCTCACCGGTACCTTTCCAGTCAATGACGTGGACGCTTTGATCTTGTTCGTAGCTGGGGTTAGACGGTGATGAGATGCCAGACTTCCTAGTCACTCTCCCGTCGAAAGAGCGGATCAAGTGTACCCGCTACCACCGAGATGTTGTTGTACGAATCAGAGATGAAGAGTTTCCGATCGACCTGATAGAGTTCGACGGACTTGGTTTTGATGTGATTGTCAGGATGAACTGGTTGGAGCGGTACAAGGGCAGAATCCTGTGTGCCGAGCATCGTCTGCTTCTTCGGAGTCCGTCTGGGGTTACCATATCTTACCGCCAGAGGCCCAGGGAGCCTTCGACTCAGATCATCACCGCCATGGCTATGTATCATGAACTACGACGAGGGAGTGATGTATACCTCTACTATGTCCAGGACATAGAGAGAGACCCAGAGTTTAGCCCAGATGTGCCAGTAGTGTCGGAGTTTCCTGATGTATTTCCTAAGGAACTGTCAGGCATGCCGCCAGCACGGGAAGTAGAGTTTGAGATTGATTTGGTTCCGGGCACCAGACCAATTGCGAAGGTGCCCTATCGTATGGCTCCAGCTGAGATGACTGAGCTCAAGGAGCAGTTGAGAGACCTACTCGACAAGGGGTTTATCCGCCCTAGCGTTTCACCATGGGGAGCGCCGGTCCTCTTCGTGAAGAAGAAGGACGGTAGCCTCTGCCTGTGTATTGACTATCGAGAGCTGAATGCAGTTACGGTGAAGAACCGTTACCCTTTACCACGCATCGACGACTTATTTGATCAGTTGAAAGGGGCATCAGTATTCTCCAAGATAGATCTACGATCCGGATACCATCAGATTGCCATCCGTGACAGTGACATTGAGAAGACAGCATTCAGAACCAGATATGGACACTATGAGTTTACGGTTATGCCGTTTAGTCTATCCAATGCACCAGCCAAGTTCATGGATTTAATGAACCGCTTGTTCCAAGATCAGTTGGACAAGTCAGTGGTAGTCTTCATCGACGATATACTTGTGTACTCGAAATCGAGAGGTGAGCACGAAAGCCACCTGAGAAGTGTGTTGCAGACATTGAGAAAGAATCAGTTATATGCGAAATTTTCAAAGTGTGAGTTTTGGTTGAACCAAGTATCTTTTCTTGGCCATGTGATTTCTGAAGCCGGGATCGCTGTTGATCCGGCAAAGATTGATGCAGTGCGCACCTGGCCTAGGCCGAAGACAGTTACTGACATCAGGAGCTTCCTCGGTCTGGCAGGTTATTATAGGAGGTTTGTGAAGGACTTCTCCAGTGTCTCGAAGCCGATGACTTCCTTGATGAAGAAGGATGCACCATTCGAGTGGACAGATGACTGTGAGAGTTCTTTCCAGAGTCTCAAGGATGCTGTAACATCTGCACCAGTCCTGACTTTACCAGACGGTCCAGATGGTTTTGAGGTCTATTGTGACGCATCAGGCAGAGGTATGGGTTGTGTGTTGATGCAACACGGGAAGGTCGTAGCATACGCCTCCCGACAGCTGAAGAAACATGAAGAGAACTACCCTACCCACAATTTAGAATTGGGTGCCATTGTCTTCGCACTGAAGATATGGCGACATCACTTGTATGGGGTAAGTGTGACGATTTATTCTGACCACAAGAGTTTAAAGTACTTGTTCACTCAGAAGGAGTTGAACATGAGACAAAGAAGAAGGGTCGAGTTTCTAAATGACTACGACATCAATCTGCAGTATAAAGAGGGTAAGGCAAATGTGGTAGCTGACACATTGAGTCGCCGAGCACACTCTCTCCATTCGCTAGTCTCTCATTCTAGCTTGGTTGAAGAGGTGCGGAGTGCTCAGATGTCGGATCAGTACATATGGGAGATTAGACAGAAGCTTATTGATGGCACATTCGAGGGTCAGAAGTACGACTTCCGACTCCACGATGATGACCTGATTAGGCTGAATGGCCGACTGTGTATTCCGAGGAGTAGCGCTGAGCTGAAGGAGCGCATACTGAGTGAATCCCACTGTTCTACGACTTCGATTCACCCCAGAGCTTCAAAAATTTATAAGGGAATGAAACATTATTTTTGGTGGACTAGAATGAAAAAGGATGTGAATGATTATGTGTTAAGGTGTCTCACTTGTCAGAAGGTCAAGTTTGAGCACCGACGGCCTGGTGGTATGGTACAGCCAATGCCAGTGCCTGAGTGGAAGTTCCATGATATTTCTATGGACTTCGTAGTAGGGCTTCCGCCTACAAGGGGAGGTCTGAATATGATTTGGGTTGTTGTTGACCGACTGACCAAGGTGGCCCGGTTCATTTCGACGGTGAAGTGGAGTTCCACCGCACGGAGTAATCAAATGGCTGAGCAAAGAGTATATGCTGCCTGCGGAGACAACAGATGGATCTCTCTCTGACCAAACCCCCTTCCGACTCCAACGAACGGACTCTTACGACAAGGAAGCTATACCACAGACAGACTGCGGAGGAGTAGTCGCCTCCAACGCAAAGCAAAGATCCTCTCCGAAGAGCTAAAAGTCATTCGCCTTCGAAGCGAAGCAAAATCCCCTCCGAAGGGTTGGGAGTAATTATTCAAAAAGAAGGGTGAAGTTACACAAAAAGCCTTGTATAACTAAGAATACTCTAGAATAATGTAGGCCTACAGAAACGGTTATACACTGTAGAAGAGCCTATAAATAAGAACCATAAGTTATGTAACAAGGTACGCTTTCATCAATACAATACTTGGAGATCTCTTTGCAATCTGAGTCTGAGTGCGAGTTCGATACGATCTCATTTGGCGCCGTCTGTGGGAAGACATCCGCTCCGAAACCTTGGGGAGCTAGGTACAAGCCCTATGGGAAGGATCTGGTCGCACCTACCCATTCTGGGGGTAGGACGACGTACGGAGCAAAGGTGATTACTATCGCTCCAGGAAGGTACGCAGCTGCGGTAAGGGAAGGCTACCTTCCGCCTCCGAAGAAGCCTACCTCAGGCGAGAGCACATTGGCGTTTTGTGAATTCCACGGGCACTACAGCCACAGAACGACCAATTGTGTAACATTATCAAGAGAACTGAACAAAATCGATGAGCAGAGAAAGAAACAAGAAAAGCAGAAACAGGAAGCTCCCAAACAGCAAAGGAATAACAGCGACTATCAAAACCGATCTCGTTACGGGCATAACGGGGGCGGCATGAGGAATGAAGATCACCCTGAGCTAGACCATAGCAAATCTTTCGATTTTGGGGTCATAACTGGTTTATTCTCAGAAAAGGGGCCGTTCACGGCAAAAGAAAAGAAAAGGCACGTACACGAAGTCCATGAGAAGCTACCAGAGAAGAAAGTTCAAAGAAGAGAGCCTTTACCACCTATCTACTTCACGGAAGAAGATGAAGAGGGAGTCTACTACCCCCACAATGACCCCCTCGTCATTCGAGCTCAAATCAATGATAGGATGGTGGGAAACATCCTTGTCGACAGCGGAGCGGGAGCAAACGTGATTTCCCTAGCGGCGTTCCGGAAGCTGGAAATCCCGGATGAAAAGGTCAAGCCGTTTACTGCTACTTTCGGAGGATTCATTGGGGGAATCACGGCTCAGGCCAGCGGCAGCGTCGATGTCACAATGACGTTAGGCCAAAAGGAAGATCGGAGAACAGAAAGGATAACCTTATATATCATGCGAGATCTGTCCGGATACAACGTCTATTTGGGGCGACCTGGGATCAATGCTTTCGGAGCTGTCTGTAGCACCTATTACCTCAAGCTCAAATACTTGACAAGGGGCGGAAAGCTGGTGTCCATTCCTGGAAGCCAGAAAACAGCAAGGGTGTGCGAAGTCCGGATTACTGAGGATTTTCCGGAGGAAGACGTAGTCAAAGAGGTCGGCTCCAGTCGAGAGTACGAAGAAGGAGAAGCCAGGACAAGGATGTCTGGAGAAACCTCCGAAAAGGTGGTGGTACCGGCGGAACGGCCAAGAGAGGTACCCCTGAACTCCGATCCTTCTAAATTTTTTAAAATTGGAAATGCTTTTCTCCACGATGAGCAGATTCGCTTAATGAGATTTTTGGAAAAAAGAAGAAAAACATTCGCCTGGAGCCCAAAGGACATGCCCGGAGTGGACGCCAGCGTTATCCAGCATAACTTGAACGTCGATCCGAAGTTTCCCGCCATCCGGCAGAGGAAGAGGATTATAGGAAGGGAAAGGGACGAGGCTGCGCGGACGGAGGTCGAAAGGTTGCTGGAGGCCGGCTTTATTAGGAAAGTCTTTTATCCAAAATGGCTATCAAATGTAGTTTTGGTTAAAAAAGCAAACGGAAAATGGAGGATGTGCGTGGATTTCACGGATTGAATAAAGCTTGTCCGAAAGATTTTTATCCTTTACCTTCCATAGATAAGCTTGTAGCGGCAACGGCGCAGAGTAGTGTGATGAGTTTTTTGGATGCGTTTTCTGGGTATAACCAAATAATGATGAACAAAAATGACCAAGAGAAAACATCTTTTGTCACCTCAACTGGTATTTTTTGTTACAAGGTTATGCCGTTTGGACTAAAAATGCAGGAGCGACCTTCCAGCGAATGATTGACGAGGTATTTCGGGGGCAGTTGTCTCGAAATGTGGAGGCATATGTGGATGATATAGTAGTGAGAAGCGATTCTATAGCTCAGCACATGGAAGACCTTGAGGAAACCTTCAATACCCTGGATAAATACAAAATCAAGTTAAATCCTGAAAAATGTGTCTTCGGAGTCACCCGAGGGAAGTTTTTGGGGTTTATAGTCGGACAGAGAGGAATTGAAGTTGATCCGGAGAAAACCCAAGCAGTCCTCAACCTTCCTCAACCGAGAAACATTAAAGACGTACAAGCCTTGAATGGGAGACTCACTGCCTTAAGCAGATTTTGCTCCAAACTCCAGGAAAAGTCTATTCCATTTTTTAATACCCTCCGCAAAAATAAAAAATTCCAGTGGGATACGGAGTGTATGGATGCCTTTGAGCAAATCAAGAAAATGCTTCAAGAACTTCCCAAACTCGGCGTTCCGACACCAGGCCAGGATCTATTCTTATACCTATCGGTCTCAGAGTGGGCAGTAGCGGCGGTATTAATCATGGAAGAGGAAAAGAAAGAAATCCCAGTCTATTTTACTGGAAAGATCTTAACTGCAGCGGAGACAAGATATTCCAATATTGAGAAGGTTTTGTTCGCCCTTGTGATTGCATCCAGGAAACTGAGACCGTATTTCCAGTCGCACCGAATCACCGTCCGAACCAATTGGCCCTTAAAGCAAATCGCCAATAACCCAAACGCCTCCGGAAGAATGATTACTTGGACGGTGGAGCTGACTCAATTTGAAATTCATTATGTTCCCCGGACAGCAATAAGAGCCCAAGCCCTGGTTGATTTTATCACCGAGGCAAGTTTTTTCCGTCAAGAAGAGCGAGAAGTCCCGTATAAGATGTGGGTGGATGGAGCTAGGTGTAAAACTGGTGCGGGGGTGGAATCGTGATCCAGACTCCTGATGGAAGGAAAATGAATCATTCAATAAGGTTGGAATTCGAAATAACGAACAATGAAGCGGAATATGAGGCATTAGTGCACGGGCTGGAAATAGCCTGTGCCCTGGGGGTGACGGAGCTGGAAGTGCAATCTGATTCCTTGCTTGTAGCAAGGCAAAGTGAGAATATCTTTGAAACAAAGGAGGAAAAACTAAAACTTTACTTGATAAAGGTACAGGATCTAAGGGCAAGATTTACGAAGTGCAATCTCCGACACGTATCCAGAGACCAAAACTCAGAGGCCGATGTACTGGCTAAATTGGCAAGTATAGCGGAGGGAATACCGGAAGAAGTTCAGCTACAACTAAGGAAGCTCCCAAGTATAGAAGAAACGGAGACAATGGTAGTTGAATGACTAATTTGGGCGAATCATGGATGACTCCCATTGTCCGGTATATCCAAGAGGGGACACTACCAGAGGACGAAAAAGAGGCCAAAACGATAAAAAGAAGGGCAGCGTCGTTCTTTTTCGAAAACGGCCAACTCTATAAGCGATCTTTCGGTAGACCATCATTGAAGTGTTTGACGGAAAGTCAAGGGCTAGAGCTTGTCACCGAAGTCCATAATGGTATGCGGCAACCACCAAGGAGGAAGGGCAGTAATGCATAAAATACTAAGGATGGGCTACTTCTGGCCGGCGATCCAGAAGATGTGCGGAGACTATGTCAAAAAATGCATGCAATGCCAGTTACATGGTCCAAGGGTTGGAAACCCACCTGCGGAAATGAAATCTATTACCTCTCCGATCCCCTTTGCGAAGTGGGGATTAGATATTGTCGGACCATTTCCAGAGGCTTCCCCCGGAAGGTATAAGTACTTGTATGTGGCGGTAGATTACTTCACCAAGTGGGTAGAAGCTCTTCCGGTGGTAAACATAACTGCACGAAAAACAGAGGAGTTTGTTTGGAAGAACGTCGTATGTCGGTTTGGTATACCGAGGGTAATCATAACGGACAACGGTGCGCAGTTCAATTGCAAGAGCTTTAGAGATTTCTGCGAAGAGTGGAAGATTGGCCTGAGATTTGCCTCTGTAGCTCATCCACAAGCAAATGGCCAGGTAGAAAATACGAATGGGCAAATCGTGAAAGCTCTAAGAAGAAAGTTGGAAGGAAAAAGAGGAAGGTGGGCGGAGGTTCTACCACAGGTTCTATGGTCTAATAGGACGACTGTCAAGGGACCAACCGGAGAAACCCCTTACAGATTGACATATGGTCTGGAAGCGGTAGTACCTGCGGAAATCATGATACCATCAAAAAGAGTTGAGGGGTACAAGGAAGAAGAAAACGATGAGGGCATCCGAGATGAGTTGGACGTCTTGGATGAAAGGCGGATGATCGCTGACTTAAGAAATCAAAGAGACAAATTGAGAATCGAACGACATTTCAATAAAAAGGTAAGGGAACGGTCCTTCTCCGCAGGTGACTTGGTGCTCCGAGAAGTGAAACAACCGGCAAAGCTGCAACCGCAGTGGGAGGGCCCATATGTTGTTCAGGCTAAAACTGACCGAGCATCTTATAGGCTCCGAAATGTGGACGGAGACGATCTGCCACATTCCTGGCATGCGGAGTGTCTCAAGAAATTCTATGTTTAATATCTTCTTTCAACTGCAGGTTAAAGAGTCGCTTGGTAAAAAACGCGCAAAGAGTGGCAATAAAGCATTTTGCTTCATGATCTCAGTTATCTTGTTTTCAAAGCATGTTATCCGCCGATGATAATATATAAAGTTTCCAAACAAAACAAAAAGCATCGCAATCTCTCTCCGTCACAAAACAAGAAACAAAGGGTTTTTTCAAAAAAGAAAGACAAAGAATGTATCCGACGATCTCACCATTGGCCATGGTAGAGTGATTTGTATCCGACGATCTACCATCAACGATGGTAGTGTAATTCATTCGACGATCTCACTGTCAGCGTCCTGGCAGTAGAGTGTTAATCCGACGATCTCACCGGCTCAAAGTCGGTAGAGTGTTAAATCGACGATCTCACCATGTGTACAGTGGTAGAGTGTGAAAGTGGAAAAGTGTAACTAAAAGGTTACTGAAACAAGAGACCCTCTACAAAAATGAAAGGCAACTTAAAAATTCTACATTAATGAAAGTCTCCAACTTTCGGGAGACCGGTCGCTCCGGTCATACCCGAAAGGTCTGGTTGGTATGATAAAAGGAAAAATATTAATTACAAATATAAGAATACTCCGCAGCAAATAGTTATAACAAAGCTTTAAAGCAAAAAGGAAAAAGTTTATGTTGCAGGCTCTGAAGGGTCTTCCGCAAGCTTTTCGGACTCATGTGTTCGCTTCTGGAGGGTCGAGGTGCTTCCTTCGGAGTCTTCCTTCTCGCCTACCGGAGAAAGGGCGGCGTCACTCCGAGCCCGCGCGGCAACCGATCCCATAAAGGATGGGGCAAAACATGTATTCCCCGCAGGGCGTGAAAACCTTGCTAATTCCACATGATATCCGGTAGCACGGGCAAGCGCTTCAAACTCCAGGCTTTCATAAAGAGCTTCATCAACAGATTGCTGTCTCTCAGAGAAGAACTCCGACACGATCCGTTGGCTCTCTCCAGCAAACTTGCGACATTGAGAAGAGAGCGCCTCTTTAAGGCCTGAAACAGAGCGGTCCTCCGCTTGAAGTTCCGATCGTGTCTCCTTGAGGGCCCCCTTCAGCTTTGCAACCTGGTTCTCGTAGGAATGAGTAAGGCTCCGGTATCGATCTCTCTCCGACTCCGAAGTAATTAGCGACGCTTTAAGTACAGACACCTTTTTAAGCCAAAAGTCGGAGCCTCGAGCAGCCTCCGACGAAGGACTTGGATTTTCTGCGAAAAAATACAAGGGGTTAGCAAGAAAAAAAAAACAAAGAAAACAAGAGGCTTTCGAAGATATAAAAGTTACCGGAAGCCTTTTTCTTCTGAGCTTCCACCTCCGCCTCAAGCTCTTCAATCCGAAGAGCGGCTTCCGCAAGCTTCTGCCTCTCCGATTCAAGACTAGCTTGCGCCTCCGCCAGGTTCTTCCTCTCCGATTCAAGATCGGCTTGGAGACCATTTTGTTTGGCCTCAGCTGCTTCCAGAAGCTGGTTCTTTCTTTCCAGCTCAGATTCAAAAGAAGATCGAGAGATCCTCGGTGGACTTCTGGATCTCTTCAGCGACCCTCCGAAGGTCTTCAGCTTCCTCTTCCAGCACTCGCTTCTGATCTTCAAAAGAAGCCTGCAGCTTATTAACAGTATCCTCCTGATCGACGGAGGCAAGTTCTTGAATCTCCTCCCGGAGAGCGGTCTTTTCAGCTTCAAATCGAGCCTCTGCTCGCGCCAAAGCCTCTTGAGTCTTAGCCTTCTCTTCATCCGCAACCTTCTTATATCTCTCCGCACGGGCCCCATGGTAACGGAGAGCTTCGGAGGAGTATTGAGACTGGGTCTCCACGCATTGGGCCATCGCCATGGCCTAAAAGACAAGAGTATCAGAATAAAGCTGAAGGTTTTACAAGGGATATGCAAAGGAAACAAACCTGAGTTAAAGCGCTCCAGAGGCGATCAAAAGCCACGTTCTCCGGAAGAGAATGGCGGACAATGGCGTCAGAACTACCCTCCCCAACCCGAAGTCTTTGCTTTAAGGGAGTCGGATGGGAGCCTGGGGCGAAAATGCCATTTTCATTGTTAGCGCCTCCGCAGCAGTAGACCAAAAGGTCTTGTACCTCATTCCCCGGACGAAGGGAATGCGAGGAACCGGATTTCCTCGGTGATAACCCCAGTCCAATTTCGGAGAAGGACCGTAGACCGACGGATCGGCCCGCGGTGGAGGAGAAGATCTGTCCTCCGCATGCTTGCTCCTGGCTCTGGACGGAGGAGCCCCCAGAGAAGGGCCGTCGGATGAATCCGAGGAAGACTTTTCCTCCGCACCAACCTCGGCAATACCCTTGCCTTTACCGGACGGAGCTTCGCGAGTCTTTTTTGCCTTTGGGGCTCCACCTTCTCTTATTGTAACACCGCGCACGGGTCGGCGCTCCCTTTCGGGCTCAGGATCTGCGGAGGGCGGAGCAGGAGCTGCAAAAAACAAAGTCATAAGTAATCAAACGGAAAACAAGAAATAAGCGAAGGGAAGGACAAAAGAGGCTGTGGAAAGGTATACCGGTGGAAAAAATGGAATCGGTATTTTGAGTTAAAGCTTCGTCTACGCAAAAAAAGCCATGCAGGTCAGGAAAGAGGGACGATATGGGAGTTAAATCCACATCTTTCTTAACTCTGCCCGGACTACAGGAAGGAGTAGATACGGAAGTACCTGTTTCCGAAGGAACAGTAGCAGGGGGGTCGGTTGAACCCGTTTCGGTAACATGCTTTTCCTTTCGTACTAATTTAATTTTACGCTGATCAACTTTTTTGGGCCCCTCGGGGGCTTTCCTCTTAGTGCCAGCAGTCTTGCTACCAGTGGGACTCCTACCAGAAGGAGCAGGTGGGGCTCCTTTTTTCTCTTCGGTAGCTCTGTAATCAACAAGCTCCCAGTTGTAGCGGAGGGAAAATTTCCCCCCCATTTGAGCAAAAGCTGTGGTAAAAAAGAAGTAAGAAAACTAGCCGGAAACTAGTAAAGGAAAGAGAAACACAAGGAGAATACGTACGATCGATCTTCGCCCGAGTTTTGTTCAATCTCTCTTCGGAGAGAAAAAGGTGATAGGGTGGAGCGCCGAAGAGCTCAACTTCTTGAGTATGTCTCCAACCGGAGACGGGTTTGCGGAAGAAGGTAGCGGAGAAGCAAGCTGCCCCTTAGCTACGTCTCCGATGTGGGAGACTCCGATAAAAGTACCCCTCGGAGGGTAGAAAACAAACCAATTGGAGGACCAGCCACTCTCCGGGCTCACGCGTTTAAAAAAGGAGTACCCAGAAACAGCCAAGACAGAGATGTCCTCCTCCGTAGCAGTAGTGTTCACCCTGGTGGTGAAGAAGTTAACAAACTCCCGCGCATCAGGAGTAATATCGTTCTCTGCGCAAACAGAGAGGAAGGCGTGCAAGCAACCCAGAGCATTAGGGTTCAGGTGGGCAAGAGTGCACTGCCGACGGGAGAGGAAACCCAGGACAAAGGGGTGCGGGGGAAAGCGCAGACCGCGGTGAAGGTGCTCCCGATACACCAAAACCATCTCCAAAGTAGTTGAAAGGGTGCGCCGTCGGCTCCGGCACACGAATCTTCGACCCCAGTGGGACTTGTATGCCTTTCATGAGCTTCTTTAAGTCTGTCACGGTGAGGCTGGAGCCGGTTCCCTGGCGAGGGTAGTCCCCACAGATATCTTCAGAAGGAACGGCAGGATCTTCGACGACGCACTTTTCCCCGTCGGTGAAAAGTGTCGACCCCGCCGGTGCTGGGACAGAGGAGCTTGGGTTTGACAGAGCCATTACAAGCAAGAGAGGTTGACAGTATGGACGATCGAGTAGAGGGGAAAAGTGCGAAGGGAAAAGGAGCGCAAAAACGAGATCGGGAAGTTAAAGGGCAGGGAAGACGAAGGAGGACGGTTGCTGTGTAGAAAAACGCAAGAGGATAAAACACGAAGCAAGGACGAGACAGGGAAGTTCAAAAGTTTGAGAGGATCAAAGCAGAGAAGTTCGAAAGTTTGAAAGAATAAGAAAAAGGGGAGAGGGAAGAGAATGAGTTTAAATAGACGGAAATTGGGCGCGCTCTACCCAAAGTAATCATGGCCTACTCCTGCAAATGTGTCAGGAAAATAGTTACAGAAGACGAGGAGGCGGCGGTTGCAGCGAGGCACGTTGCTAGGCCTCCGCAAAGTCTCAAAACGGTAGGAAATCTACAAAAGCAAAAGCACAACTCCGAAGACCCCTTCCCTTTTTTCCGAAAAGAAAAGAGGTCTTGTGGGACTAGGGGGAACGGAGCGGAGCGGGCCACCAAAATTTAAAAAACAAAGAAAGAGCAACAACGAAAAGATCTTTCCTTGCAGAACAAGAAAAGATCTTGTGGGACTGATGAAGTGGAGTTCCACCGCACGGAGTAATCAAATGGCTGAGCAAAGAGTATATGCTGCCTGCGGAGACAACAGATGGATCTCTCTCTGACCAAACCCCCTTCCGACTCCAACGAACGGACTCTTACGACAAGGAAGCTATACCACAGACAGACTGCGGAGGAGTAGTCGCCTCCAACGCAAAGCAAAGATCCTCTCCGAAGAGCTAAAAGTCATTCGCCTCCGAAGCGAAGCAAAACCCCCTCCGAAGGGTTGGGAGTAATTATTCAAAAAGAAGGGTGAAGTTACACAAAAAGCCTTGTATAACTAAGAATATTCTAGAATAATGTAGGCCTACAGAAACGGTTATACACTGTAGAAGAGCCTATAAATAAGAACCATAAGTTATGTAACAAGGTACGCTTTCATCAATACAATACTTGGAGATCTCTTTGCAATCTGAGTCTGAGTGCGCGAGTTCGAGATCACGATTCTTCAGACGGACTTGGTTTGATTGATTGTCAGGATGAACTGGTTGGAGCGGGTTACAAGGGCAGTCCTGTGTTGCCAGCATCGTCTGCTTCTTCGGAGTCCGTCTGGGGTACCATATCTACCGCAGAGGCCCAGGGAGCCTTCGACTCAGATCATCACCGCCATGGCTATGTATCATGAATACGACGGGAGAGTGATGTATACCTCTATATGTCCAGGACATAGAGATGAGACCCAGATTTAGCCCAGATGTGCCAGTAGGTCGGGTTTCCGGATGTATTTCCTAAGGAACTGTCAGGCATGCCGCAGCACGGGAAGTAGAGTTTGAGATTGATTTGGTTTTCGGGCACCAGACCAATTGACGAGGTGCCTATCGTATGGCTCCAGCTGAGATGACTGAGCTCAAGGAGCAGTTGAGAGACCTTACTCGACAAGGGGTTTATCCGCCCTAGCGTTTCACCATGGGGGCGCCGGTCCTCTTCGTGAAGAAGAAGGACGGTTAGCCTCTGCTGTGTATTGACTATCGAGAGCTGAATGCAGTTACGGTGAAGAACCGTTACCCTTTACCACGCATCGACGACTATTTGATCAGTTGAAAGGGGCATCGTATTCTCCAAGATAGGATCTACGTCCGGATACCATCAGATTGCATCCGTACAGTGACATTGAGAAGACCAGCATCAGAACCAGATATGGACACTATGAGTTTACGGTTTATGCCGTTTAGTCTATCCAATGCACCAGCCAAGTTCATGGATTTAATGAAACCGCTTGTTCCAAGATCAGTGGACAAGTCAGTGGTAGTCTTCATCGACGATATACTTGTGAACTCGAAAAGAGAGGTGAGCACGAAAGCCACCTGAGAAGTGTGTTGCAGACATTGAGAAGAATCAGTTATATGCGAAATTTCAAGTGTGAGTTTTGGTTGAACCAAGTATCTTTCTTGGCCATGTGATTTCTGAAGCCGGGATCGCTGTTGATCCGGCAAAGATTGATGCAGTGCGCACCTGGCCTAGGCCGAAGACAGTTACCGACATCAGGAGCTTCCCGGTTCTGGCAGGTTATTATAGGAGGTTTGTGAAGGACTTCTCCAGTGTCTCGAAGCCGATGACTTGATGATGAAGAAGGATGCACATTCGAGTGGACAGATGACTGTGAGAGTTCTTTCCAGAGTCTCAAGGATGCTGTAACATCTGCACCAGTCCTGACTTTACCAGACGGTCCAGATGGTTTTGAGGTCTATTGTGACGCATCAGGCGAGGTATGGGTTGTGTGTTGATGCAACACGGAAGGTCGTAGCATACGCCTCCCGACAGCTGAAGAAACATGAAGGAACTACCTACCACGATTTAGAATTGGGTGCCATTGTCTTCGCACTGAAGATATGGCGACATCACTTGTATGGGGTAAGTGTGACGATTTATTCTGACCACAAGAGTTTAAAGTACTTGTTCACTCAGAAGGAGTTGAACATGAGACAAAGAAGATGGGTCGAGTTTCTAAATGACTACGACATCAATCTGCAGTATAAAGAGGGTAAGGCAAATGTGGTAGCTGACGCATTGAGTCGCCGAGCACACTCTCTCCATTCGCTAGTCTCTCATTCTAGCTTGGTTGAAGAGGTGCGGAGTGCTCAGATGTCGGATCAGTACATATGGGAGATTAGACAGAAGCTTATTGATGGCACATTCGAGGGTCAGAAGTACGACTTCCGACTCCACGATGATGACCTGATTAGGCTGAATGGCCGACTGTGTATTCCGAGGAGTAGCGCTGAGCTGAAGGAGCGCATACTGAGTGAATCCCACTGTTCTACGACTTCGATTCACCCCAGAGCTTCAAAAATTTATAAGGGTATGAAACATTATTTTTGGTGGACTAGAATGAAAAAGGATGTGAATGATTATGTGTTAAGGTGTCTCACTTGTCAGAAGGTCAAGTTTGAGCACCGACGGCCTGGTGGTATGGTACAGCCAATGCCAGTGCCTGAGTGGAAGTTCCATGATATTTCTATGGACTTCGTAGTAGGGCTTCCGCCTACAAGGGGAGGTCTGAATATGATTTGGGTTGTTGTTGACCGACTGACCAAGGTGGCCCGGTTCATTCCGATGAAGGACACTTGGAAAGTGGCAAGACTTGTAGAGCTCTTTGATAGAGAGATTGTTCGGCACCATGGGGTACCGAAGACTATCGTGTCTGACAGGGATACCAGATTCCTCTCCAGGTACTGGAAATCCACACGGGAAGCGCTTGGTACCGAGCTGAAGCTAAGTACAGCGTTCCACCCACAGACAGATGGTCAGAGTGAGCGCACTATCCAGACACTTGAGGATATGTTACGTGCATGTGCACTTGACTTTCAGACCAGCTGGATTGACAAGTTACATCTGATCGAGTTTAGCTACAACAACAGTTACCATGCTTCGATCAAGATGTCTCCCTTCCAGGCTTTGTACGGTAGACCATGCCGCACGCCATTATGCTGGGATGAGTCGAGTGAGACGGTCATTATAGGGCCAGAGTATTTGGAACAAGTTCAAGCAGAAGTACGCCAAATCCGGGCTAACATGAAGGCAGCTCAAGATAGGCAGAAATCATACGCCGATGTGCGCAGACGTGACCTGGAGTTCGTCGTGGGCGATCAGGTATTTCTCAGGGTATCCCCCATGAAGGGAGTGTTTCGTTTTGGCCAGAAAGGCAAGTTGAGCCCAAAATATGTGGGGCCTTATGTTGTGACGGAGCGGATTGGCCCGGTAGCTTACAGACTTGATTTACCCGCCGAGCTGGGCAAGGTACATGATGTATTTCATGTGTCCCAGTTGAAGAAATATATGTCTCATCCGTCTCATGTACTTCAGCCAGAAAGGCTAACCTTAGAGCCGACCATGCGATCAGTGGAGACTCCGGTACCGATTCTGGATACTAAGACTCGAGACACTCGTCATAAGTCTGTAAGACTGGTGAAGGTTCTCTGGTCTAACCAGGACGTTGAGGAGGCCACTTGGGAGCTGGAAGGCAAGATGAAGGTGAAGTACCCGTCGTTGTTTACTTCTTAGCGTTTCTATGTATAGGGTACAGGGTGTACCCCTATTTAAGGGGGGTAGAGCCGTTTCGGTTATGCGTGTACGACATGTATTCGGATACATTGTCTGTGTTATGTTGTTACCTTGTTGTGTTACAGACCGTTGAGTCTGAATGATGTTGTGTTGTATGAGTTTTGGACCTGGTGTCCGATATTATGTAAGTATGTTGTTAATGTTGTTATGAAAGTATTGTTGATATATGTTCATGTGTTCTAATATTTAGGATATGTGGAAGTATGAACTTTGGGGACAAAGTTCTTTTAAGGGGGGTAGATTGAAATACCCCAAACCTTAGTATGTTGTTTAAACATTTAAATATGGTATATTAAGACTAAAAAGAGTCTTAGAAACATTAGTAAACAATTTAAACCATAGAAAACACAAATAAATGCCTTAAAGTCAATTAGGGCTAAAATGTGTTCTAAGCTTGGGATAAGCTTGGGTGAGACCTAATGAGCTTACCAAGACCTTATTTATATACTAAAGAACATATTAAACCAATTACCAAAGAAAACCAAGCTTGAAAACAAGTTAAAACACAAAATGTGCTTTAAGGAGTCTTAAAACACATTTTTGAAAAATTGTCTTGTAAACGAGTTTTGAATGGCTAAATGTCCATCATTACTCTTTAATTAATATGTGTACTACTTAGTATCACATTTGGAAGTCTATATCAATGGGAAATCAAAAATTTCACATCTATATGCCTTGTTTTAGTGAATAGTAACAAAATAAGCAAGTTTATAACATAAGTTTATATAAGTAAGTTAAATGGTCAACAAAGACTAAAACACCCCTAGATGACTAATGGGGGCCGGTTTTTATGAGGTGAGTCACCACCTTGTAAGTTAACAAAATAAATAACAAATGATAAAGCAAGTTACTATTTGCTTTACTACTTAATATCTCTTAAAAGTGAACTTATCTTCACTTCTCATTTCCCTCTTCATTTTCCACGGTTCCAAGCTCTCTTCTACCTCCTTCTTGCTCTCCATTCACGGTTTTGCAATAGTACCACCACCATTCTTCATCTTCAACCTCTTGTAACTCCTAGCTCACCTTGCCAAATCAAAAACAAAGACCACCATTCTCTTAGTCTCATCAAGCTCTTCATTCCTATCTTCTCAAAATCCCAAGAGCTCCATTTCGGTGCCAAGAGGAATCACCATGGGAGGAGCTTGAGCTCATCTTTTCACATATTGTTGTTCTCCTTTGCTTCTAGGTAAGAAAACTCAAAGAAAAATAACATTTCCTTCATGTTTTTATGTTGTCCAAAAATCACCCTTAATGGTGTCCTTATGTTGCTTTGTTCTAGCTTCATTTCAACCTTTCATGGACTAGGTGGAGTCCTCTCTTGATATATATTCAAACTCTCTTCAAGCTCTAAGGTAAAACAATCATCTTAATGCTTTAAAATAATACATGTAACTAGGGTTTACAATGAGATGAAGCATAAAGCTTGTATACTCATTTTATCATTTGTATAATTTTTAGAAGTTGACAAGCAACTAAAAGCCTTGCCAATTTAGTCAAGGAAACAAGAAAGAAGTTTGTGAGGAAAAGAGGTAAATATGCTAACCTAATGTGGTTTAAAGTCTTAGGAGAAATGAGCTTATATTGTTTATGAAAATGATTTAAGGAGCCAATGGAAAATGACTTAGAAGAATGCTCTCAAGGGCTTAGTAAAAGGTATATGTATTGTTGGGTGTATTTGCAGGTCAAAGGCAAATATAATATGGGAAATTCAGTGTTTATGATTTACGCATCTTAAGGGCCTAAGAGCCATGTTATTTAAGGGCCTAAGTGCCAAGCAATTTAAATTATGCACTATATTGTGATGTAGTGCTAAATGAGTGAAGTTTTGTGTATAAGAATGTGCTTAATGGATTTTAGTGTTCTTGGATGTTTAATAGTGAAAACAATGTGTTTTGGCTTAGCAATGTTTTAAGAGAGTTCATGTCAAAATTTAGGTAGTATACAAGAAGTTCTAAGTGTTTAAAGTGAGTTTTGGTAAGTTAGGAAGTGTTTAGAATGGTTAAGTGTTCAACTAGTGAAAGAAACATGCATTAAGGTATTCTAGGAAATAAAAAGGACTTAGGCAATGTTTTAGAGGATTTAGAATGCAAAAGAATGTTTTGGGATACTTCAAGATCATGGTGAGATTGTGTTTAGGACTTGTGCAATGTTGGTGAATAAGGGAGAAGTAATGTATTGCATGAAGAAACTATAGAATTGTAGAGATGTTTAAGCAATTGGTTAGGAAGTAAAGATGCTTGGGAAATAATGTAGTAGTGGTGAGGAAACATTATTGGCATAGTGGTTATCATAGGTATGAAACACCACTTAGAAGCCTAAGGAGAAAACATTATAAGTGTTAGGAATTTTGGTAAGAAATGAGTAAGTGTATAAGGAGAAAGAAGATGAGTTTTATGGATGTTGTATGAGAGAATAAGTGTGCCAAGTGGTGTTGGAAAACATTAGAAGGCTTGAGGAAAAGTTTGGAGAGGATTTGACAATTTTTGGGCATGTTCTGGTGGCGTCCGACCCAGGGGGCCGACCCAAGTTTGGGTCAGACGGCCTCTGTTAGACGCCAGTAAGTGGTTCTAGAACGGTCCGACCCAGAGGACTTGGGTCGGACATGGGTCGGACGGGTGAGTTTAAAAGACGGTAAAGTTTCTGGAATGGTCCGACCCAGAGGACTTGGGTCGGACATGGGTCGGACAAGGTAGAATGTTTCAAATCCGAAAGTTACTGGAAGGGTCCGACCCAGTTGGTTGGGTCGGACGGTGGGTCGGACTGACCAAAACTTAAAAAAAAAACATAAAAGTATGGCTTAAGTAATAAACCCTAGGGGGTATAATGTAGGTAATCAAGTATAAGTTTAGACATTAAAGCATGTCGTATAACCATGTTAAACACTTAGTAAATTTGAAGTTAAGTAAGTAATTAACCGACATTCTTAAACATGTATAGGAGTGACCTACGGTGGAAATCAATCGAAGCAAGGACCAAGGTATGGTTTTCTTGCAGTCTGTTGCCTACCGGTTTACACCGGCTTGGTGTTGTTTGTTTTCCTGTGTGTTTATGACCTTGTAAGACTTAAATCATGTAACGAGTTTACAGTTGTTAAATATTATTACATTGTTAAGTATGACTCTCTCTTCCCTTGTGTGTGTCTAACAAGACTTAACCTATTGTGTGTGATTGGTTCATTGAGTTCAATGTTGAACTTCTAACAAGTGCTAACGGGGGAGGTGAGGAGTCCGGTCTGTTCCGGCCACGCGTGTGAGTATGGGAGTCGATGTCATAACCGGTTCGATTCTCTTTGTATGTTATGGTTGTTATCCAATTTGGTTTTCAACCTTCCCTTTAGCTTAACCAAGGCTATTTTACTGACTCACGTCGGGCCACAGGGGCATACTATGTTTTGTTTCGGTGTGCTTGGATCACTATATCCGAGGCACCTTGTGTTAAGTTATCCGTTCAATCTAACAGGACGGTAACGAGTTATGTAACGAGCTTAGCATGAGTATGGCAACATTCTCTAGGCTCTCCATGGGAACTAATTGTATTGGTTCACTTCCTAAAAGGAATTGTTCTTGTATGTTATGTGTGATGTTGTGTACAATACTCATGTTGTGATATATGTATATGTTGTGTTTTAAAAGAATGTCATGTCATCATGACAATTAGTTGCGCGTATCCCGGTAGCCGATGGGTTGCGCGTTAACCATACCAGCCAAGGGTTGCTGACACCCTCGGGGGCTCCATATTTCTTTTACTGCAGGATGAGGATCGAAGAAGCGGAATAGCTTTAGATTCTAGGATGCAGGATTACTTTTGGTTGTTTTTTTGATGTTGAGCCCGGGATGCGCCTGTGCTCCGAGGCGATATATTTTTGGAACCGTTGTAGTACAATGATGGTCGTTAACAGTTCACAGTGACAGTTTGTGGTGTACAGTTACGTTTATGGATGTAGTAACAAACTCGGTATTATGTTTATGTATTAATGGTTATTAGTTCTATGCTCGGGAGTCTGATCATCAGACCGATAATCTCGTATTTATTCTGCCTTGTTGACCACGTGGGTGGTTAACGGCGTTGTAGCACCAAATAGTTTAATTATTATTTAGTTGTTAAATTCTGCTGCGATTACAAGTATTGTTAAGTGCGTATTAGGGGTGTTACACTTACTTTATTTCCAGATTCGGGCCTGATATTAGAATACTCAATAGCCATTATCAATCCAAGCATATATCATGCCACGAAATGAACAAGTTACCGGGGAAAATGGGTTATTCTCTAATCTTAATACTAACTCCTAAATCATAGAAGAAAGTAGAAAGATCATTAAGAGTGTCTAACCTATCTTATCTTATCTTAGTTTTTCTTCCTTAAGTAAAATTCGCATAAAGAAACCAAGTGGCCAACTAGATTCATTGCAAGAAAAACCAACTCTTAATGAGAACTTGAAACTATATTAAGGAGATCACATTGTTACAAGGAGAGTTTCATCCCAACCAAGAACATAAGGGATTACTACTCAATCATCCATGCAAAATAAAATAAAATATACAAAGGGAAGGAAGGGATTTGACATAGCCTTCACCCTCAAAAATCTTCTTTTCTTCTCCTAGATGGTTGTGTAGCAACTCCTTGATTGAACTGGTGTCAATTATGTGGAATATAGGTGCGGGAATATGGAAGGAATGATGTCCCAAGTGTACAGACTCTCGCCCTTTTATAGACAACATTTTCTTCATGTGCCGGGAGTCATGCCGGGTGAGAGTGATCCGGCATCATGCAAAGCACGTGCATAACTGGTAACGGTCGAAAACCGTCAAGGCGCGTGAAAAGTCACTTGTGCCGGACAGGGAATGTCCGGCACTGTACCCGGCATCAGTTGAACCGCCAACGGTAAGTAACTGCTATCGTTTGACAAACAGTGACAACTCTCTCTTGTGCCGGATAGGGTTTACCCGGTACTATGCCCAACATTAACTCGTTTCTGCTACATACTCGTGCCGTGCAGAAGCCACTCGGCCTCATACCCGGCACCACTTGGACTTTTAATCAGAATTTCGTTCCTTGCGTGAAAAGCATATAAAACATAAGTCTGAAGAAATAATAAGCTTTTATACATAATATAACATAAATACTAACTATTCTAACCTTATTTCTGAAACTTTATAATTATAGCATATAAATCTGATAATTATGTGGCTTATCACTAATGTCAACCTAAAAAAACTATTAAATTAATGAAATCAGAAAACAGGAAATTGGGGGGGGGGGGGGTTAATTGATGAAATTGTATTTCTAAAAGTAAAATAAACTAACAATAACTGCAGAAAGGGAAGTGTTGGTTTTCTTGATAATTATGGGGAAATCCCGGTTTACTACTCCTCATAAATCTCAGTTCCCTTCTCAATATGTTTACCAGTTTCTAGATTAAAATCCTAGATCAGATTATTTCACGTTTGGTCTCCCACTCGACGAAATCTAATTAGCAATTCCAAACCCTAACTCTTGTTATGAATTTCCTAATTGTTAACAGTTTTAAGTACAATCTAATTAGATAATCAGCTAATATTCTAAGGGAATTGTCGTCTCCAAATTAATTGGTTTTGTTCCTATAGTCTATTGAATGCCGCAGTTCTCACTTGTAAGCAAACAAACTAGTAATCTCTAATTATTGGCCAGACTATCAGAGAATTAATATAAACAAAGAACAAAACTTTAATCTGATTAAAACTAGTAAAACCACAAAGATAATGGAACCTTGAATTCAGATTACATAGCAAACCGGAATCTAAAACGACTACTTAGACATGATAAATTTAGAAACAACAATAGTAGATAGAGAGAAAGTCATCAAATATGTAATGGAAATCTAATGTCGTAATCCCAATCTGCTCTACTATCTCCAATCTAACATGAACTGTTGTTCTCCTCACTCTTCTATGCGGCTAGGGGTTTGATGAAACTTCACATGGACGATGCTAAAGTGTTATATTTTGGTCCGATATCAAATTTGAAGTTTTTTAAGCTCACATGTGACATGTGGGACCCAATGAATATGTGATTGTTCATTGGGTCCCACAGGTCACATGTGAGCTTAAAAAACTTCAAATTTGATATTGGACCAAAATATAACACTTTAGCATCGTCCATGTAAAATTTCATCAATTTTGGACAACATTTAAGCATGTTTAAAGTTAAATTACTAAAATCACGGAGGTATATTGTGAATTACGAAAGAAAACAGGGGTATCTCGTGAATTTTCCCCTTAATCTTTTATTTCAGTATCTTAACAATATTCTGGCCCTTCGCTAGCATTGGTCCGGGTTTGCAAACAAGTACGTAAACCCGGACCACCTTTTAAATTAGGCAGTAGGTTTCTCTGAAGGATGGTCCGGGTTTACAAACAAGTACGTAACCCAGACCATAGCTGAAATTAAGCAGAGGAGTCTTTGAGAGATTGGCCCGGGTTTACAAATTGGGATACAAACCCAGACCAACATAAAAACATGGCAGAAGCTTGATCGATTGGTTGGTCCGGGTTTGTGAACAAGTACACAAACCTGGACACACCTTAAAATGCACCAGAATAGTTGTTTTTGCTCCCGTTTGGTCCCGTCTTGATCGTTAAGTTCTTGGCACATGAACCTAGACCCTTTTCTTCAGTATTTTTACCTGTTTTAGCATAAAACCACAAGTAAGCGAAGTTCTTTGCATATAAAAAAAATAATACGTAAGGAATTTGTCATATAAATCAATAAAATATTAACATTAAGCGTAGAAATATAGATAAATTTCGCACTTATCAGATTCCGAGTGAAACGAAGTTGACGAGCCGGAAAGATAATGATCATTTGTTGATAGTTGGCTAGAACACGCACTCAGGAAAGTCCTTCCTTGGCAGCATGGCGCACGGAGAATTGCAGGGTAAGGCACTCAACGGTAGAAGGAAGTAAATCCGCAGTGAAACCATGCACCCCTGTAGAAAGGTGATTATTATGTTGTGTAATATGAAAACGCATTCCCAGACGCTTGAGTAAGTCAATACTTCCATCCACCGTAATGTCCACATAGTCACGATGAGTTGAGCGATGCATCTTAAGAGCCACAGCGTCTGAACACTGAGCAGCTAAAGCTGAATTTAAAAAACCATCCGCTTGGCACCACCCCCAGGCAAAGGAGACGAAAGAAGTGTGGGTTGCCTGACAACGCGCATACCAGATCCTCTAGAGGAAACATGTAAGATATGATAAGTTCGCAACTGTCCAAGTACAACATTCATGATAAAAACTAGTCTAAGAATTCCTTATATGTATTAGAAAGAGATGGTGTGATCAGAGCCATCATAGGCCAGTAGCCTTGGAAACAGGGCAATGCACAAAAGAGTGGATGAGTTTCTGCATCCCCACAGAAATGGTAGGAGGCCTTTGTGGCAACATGAAGACGACACTAAAGAGTAGCTTTACATGGCACCATACCCTGTAGTAACTTCCATTCAAAAAACTAACGCGCTTAGGAATATCACATTTCCATAAGCGTTTGGTTGCAGGTCCCATGGCGGACCGACAACTGGAGGAAGCATTAGGTAATTGAGTGAGATGAAGGGCAACATAGTAGGCTGATTTGACTATAAATTCTCCCGAGGGTGTTAGTCCCCAAGTCCAAGTATCATATGGAAGTGGACCTTGTTGCAAAGGAATCGATATGATGGAGGCTACATCTTCACCAGGAAACCATTAATGGGGTAACGGGACGTTCCAAAAGCCTGAAGGGTCCAGCAGATCTACAGCCTTTCCATGGTGGAGGTGAGGGATAAGGATCTTCCAAAGGAAAGGCTTTCCACCTGGCTTATCCGGAATCTAGCGAGCTAAAATTGGAGTAGATTGACCATCAAAGATACGTCGATGCTTACCAAATTCCACCAAATCTCTAACTCCCATTAAGGCTCTCCAAACTAGGCTAGTGGTAGAGGTGGGGGCATAGGCCCAAAGGTCATCTTGAGCGAGATAACATGCATGATAAAATCTTGATATAAGAGAATTTGGGTGCTGAAGAATGTGCCATAATTGCTTGGCCAACAAAGCTCGATTAAAAGAGATAAGATCACGAAACTTCAGCCCCCTGAGCCAATGCCTGTGCACATGTCCGACCATTTACACCAATGAATGGACTACTTTGAGGGTGAACCAAACTACTACAGAACCTTGCAATGAACGACTGCAGTTGCTTCAAAAACGAACGTGGAAGGGCAATAGACATGATGTAAGTAGGGATAGCCTGAAGAACCGACTTAATAAGAACAGCATGGCCCGCCTGAGAGATCTTTTTATTCCATGATTGGAGCCTTTTGTAAAAACAATCCTTAAGATATGCAAAGACTGAAGATCGGTTACGACCAACATAACTTGGGAAGCCCAAGTATAGCTCCAAATCAGATACCTGGCGGGCTTCAAGGATTTGAGCAATATTATTACGATGGCCATGTCCTAAGCTGTGTGAGAACATGATTGCTGATTTATCATTATTGATACGTTGACCTGAGGCATCTGAGAAATCAAGCAAAATATGACATAGAGCAAGCACATTCGAGACAGAAGTAGAGCCAAACAGAATACAAACATCTGCAAAAAGCAAATTAGTGATAGGCGTGCCTAGACCTCGCACCTGAAAACCAGAGTATAATCCTGTATCTGAGGCTAGCTGCAAAGACGACGAAACAGCCTCCATGCAACAAATAAACAGAAAAGGAGATAGTGGGTTCCCTTGACGTAAAACCCACTGAGGTTGAAAAGAAATACCTGGGAAACCACTGATAAGGACATCCATAGTAACTAAAGTCAAACATTTATAAATTAAGGAAATCCAATGGGGATGAAAACCCATACTCTTTAAAACATCAAGGAGAAAAGACCATTCGACACGATCAAAAGCCTTAGACATGTCTACTTTGTATTAAAAAAAAACCCTTGAGTGAGCCGGGGACTGCCGCATCATATGTAAAAGCTCATGGGTACGAAGAATCTGATCAGAAATGAGGCGCCCTTCAACAACAGCACTTTGATTTTCAAAATGATATGAGGCATAACGAGCTTGATTCTGTTGACTAACACCTTAGAGATGACCTGGTAAAGGGTGTTACATAACAAAATGGGGTGATAGTCAATGATGAATGAGGCATTCTTTGATTTAGGAATAAGCACCAAAAGTGTATGATTAAGATCTGGAGGCATAGATGCAGTATTAAGAAAGGTGAGTGTCGTAGATATAAAATCATCACCGATAAGAGGCCAAAAGGGCTTGAGAAATACCCCATTGATACCATCTGGCCCTGGTGCTTTAGTCGGGGACATTTGCTTATAAGCTGCAATCACTTCTTCACGAGTATAGATCGATCTCATAGAGACATATAAATGATGAGGGACACGGTGTTCAACACAAGATAATAAATGCGAATGAGATGCTGGATTGGTTGAAGTAAACAAGTCAACAAAGAAATTCTAAACAACTGCTTCGATACCATTCTAGGAGGTTTAAGTTGGAGATAATGGTGAAGAAAGTGCATAGATTGCATTTCTCCTGGCTCTGGATTTGGTACGTGCATGAAAATAGGCTGAGTTACGGTCACCAACTTGTAATTATGATTGACAGGAACGCTGCTGAAGTCTAACTTCCTCCTTAAGTAGTAAATCGTCCAAGGAACAGGTAAGCTGGCGCCACTGAGAAACATTTGTTTGAGTTGGGGGAGCAACAAATAAAATCTGTAAATCATTTTGCACTTGAGTGAGCCTCCGTTTTTTATCCAAATTTGATGTGCCCCCAAGCACGTAAGCGATGGCCATGTCGTCGCACTTTAACATGGTAACGCGTAGCAGACCCACAAGCATTCTAAATCTGGTGAACTAAAGACTTTTATTGCGAGTTTTGAGCCCAGCAATTCTTGAAACGGATAGGTTTCGGCCCCTTGCGAGTTGAAGGCTGCATAATCAGATCGATGGGCATATTGTGTTCAACTGGAGAGAAAAATTATTGCGTTCGCCTGTTCAAATAAAAAGAAGTGACATCAAGCATAATACGAAGAAACCAATATAAGTTGAAATTATACCGGTTAGGAAGCTCCAAGAAATGAGAGTCGAAATTAGGTCTTCTTGAATCCCCGATTTCCCGTCCTGTAGTGGCCATCTCTCGTGCCCACTACCCTATTCTGTTTGTTTCTAATTCGTTTTCTTTTTTTGATCGAAAAACGGGGGCATCCTAGCCCTCTTGTTTCTAATTTGTTTTCAAATCTGGAGAAAGGCACAATCATGGATGAGGGAGCCATCATTGAGCAGATCGTAAAAAAGAAACGGAGCCACGGCTCTTTTGCTTCGGAGACTGATTTGAGAATGGATACTCAAGAAAGCGGTTCGTCGGATCGTAACGCGGAGAGTCAACAATTGCAACGAAGTTCATTTCGTGATGTAATCCAAGGTAATCTTCAGGAGGAAGTTGATGATCTTTGTGAGGGCCTGGATGATGCTTCGGATGATGAGTCAGACTCGATGGATGACGAGGATGCGAAGTGTCCCACCATTTCGATTACTAAAGAACAAAAATTGAGGTTCCAGCGTCCATGGAGGCAGGCGATTATCGTAAAACTGCTGGGCAAAACCCTCCCGATGAATGTGCTGTTCGATAGGCTGACACGAAGATGGAAGCTCCAGAGTGACTTCACCATGGACGGTTTAACAAACGGTTTTTTCAAGATTACGTTCTCGAACAAGGAGGATCTACGCTTCGTGCTAGCAGAAGGTCCGTGGCCAATTATGGACCACTACCTCACAATAAGAAGGTGGCGTCCCAACTTCAATCCAAATACGGAGGCGCTGTCCTCACTTGAAGTGCTGGTGAGATTTCCAGATTTGCCAAGTGAATACTACAATGAGGAATTCCTTTCTCTTGTTGGAGCAAGGGTGGGAAAGGTCAAACGCGTTGATTTATCTCCGGCCGTCTTTGGTAAATCCCGTCTGGCAAGAGTAGCAATCGAAGTTGACCTTACGAAGCCGCTGCTTGCAAAATACAAATTCCGTCGTAGAGTGATGAAGATAGAGTATGAGGGTTTACACTTGGTCTGTTTTAAGTGTGGGTGCTATGGGCACAAAGACTCAGTTTGCCCTTTCGATCAGAGCGAGAGCAATATCCAGCAAGAAGAGGGTGTCAAGCTAATCCCAAATCAAAATCCGGAACAAGTCTCGCACATCGTTGACGACTATGGCGACTGGATGGTGCCGAAAAAGAAAAACACGGTCAAGAAACCTCAGAACTCCAAACAGGCGCCGCAGGATGTAGCTCATAAAGGCAGAAAATCTGATTCGAGTTTGCGATCTTGGAAAGTGAGGAAGAACATGATATCCACGACAGCAATCAGTGGTTTTCGACGCCCAACTCCTCAGTTATCACACAACCGGGGGTAAACACTGAATTTAATCCTTCAGTGCCCATCCAGAGTGGGCTTACAAGAAGTTGGAAGAGTACAACCGGTTCGAGTAGCTAGGTTTCGGGGGACCCAGATCCGAGATTGAATCGCCTATCAAAAGAGCCTCCTCCTGTGATTGCAAGTGGAATTGGTGGAAGTTCGTCCAGCAACCCAGTCCTAACAGATCGAGGAGGAAAATCGGGATCTCTTCCTGGTAATCAGGTAAAATCAATAGTGAATTCTATCCAGTCTAAAGGAGGAGGTAAGTAATCTTACTGTTTATTTATGATTGATAAGATCGTATTCTGGAATGTGAGAGGGGCTCTTAAGCCTAGTTTTCATCGTGCTGTTAGAAACATTTTGTCTAACTATCGTCCTATTATCATGGTTTTAATGGAGCCTAGGATCAGTGGGTCAACTGCCGACTCTGTCTGTCGTAAACTGGGTTTTAGAAACTATTTTAGAGTAGAAGCTGAGGGCTTTAGCGGTGGAATCTGGCTAGTCTGGAATGATAGTACTGTGGTTGATATTCTTACTAGTAATGAGCAGTTTGTCCATTGTAAGATTAATTTTGGGAACAAGGCTTTTGTTCTTACTGCGATTTATGCTAGGCCTGCTATGGCTATCAGGAATATGATTTGGGATAGCCTTGACCTTGCCCAACCTTTAGATTCTCTCCCATGGGTTTTGGGAGGGGATTTTAATGCTACTCTTCTTGCTACTGATAGATCTCCATGTACTTTGAATAGTCTTGGCATTGACAGGAATTTTTCGAATTGGTTCCATAAAAGAGGTCTGGTCTTAGTCAAGACTATTGGAAATAGATTTACATGGTCCAACGGGAGACATAGAGCTTGTTTAGACTGGGTTATTGCCTCGACGGAGTGGAATAATATGTTTTCTGACGCCTTTGTGGAAGTTTTACCCAGATTCGCCTCTGATCATAGTCTGCTTATTCTTAGTCTTAATCCTTCCCCAAATGGTGTTAATAGGCCTAAGTCTTTTAAGATGCTGGCTGCTTGGTTTTCTCATCCGAACTTTAGTCAAACTATTCACCAAAACTGGGTTAATGATAACCCCCTTAGTGAGTCTCTTAGTGATCTGAGCAACCATCTTTCTACCTGGAATAGGGATGTTTTTGGGCATATTTCTTGCAATATTAGGAGGTTAAAAGCTAG
This sequence comes from Limonium bicolor, assembly GCA_023374045.1. Classification (NCBI taxonomy): domain Eukaryota; kingdom Viridiplantae; phylum Streptophyta; class Magnoliopsida; order Caryophyllales; family Plumbaginaceae; genus Limonium; species Limonium bicolor. The sequence continues at coordinate 199,055,199 of CM041778.1, forward strand.
ACTCCGTGGTATCCAAAAAGCCACCGATGAAGGTAGAGGTAGTCACTTAGCAGGCTTAGAATCCTCTCTGTCTAAAGAGTTAGATTTATGGCTGCTTAGGGAGGAATCTTTATGGCAGCAGAAATCTAGAGATCAGTGGGTGGGCCTGGGGGACCGTAACACTACTTTCTTCCATCTCAAAACTAAACTAAGAAGACAGCAGAACAAAATTGAGAAAATTCTTGATAGTAATGGCAGTTGGGTTTCTGATAGCATTGGTATTGAGAATCTCCTCATTCAGCATTTTAGCAGTTTGTTTACTGCTGTTTCTGATGTTCATTACCAAGCTATTGGTCATGACTTTCACCCTTTAAGCAGAAGCGACAAAGAAAATTTAGCAAAGCCTATAGAGATTAGTGAGCTCACAATAGCCCTTAAGTCCATGAAGCCCTTCAAAGCTCCTGGTAAGGATGGGTTTCCTGCTGCCTTTTTTCAGAAATTTTGGAATCTCTTAAGTCCTTCTGTGCTGAGCTTTGCCCAGGAAACCTTTAGGAACCAGAAAATTGATAGGAGATTAAATGAGACTATTTTGGTCTTGATTCCCAAGGTGGCCTGCCCTATTCAGGTGGCTCAGTTTCGTCCAATCTCGTTGTGCCAAATCCAATTAAGATTTTTGCTAAAGTCTTGACTAATAGGCTTAAACCTTTCATGAAAAACTAGGTCTCGGATTGTCAGGCCAGTTTTGTTCCTGGCAGAAGCATCTTTGAGAATATTATCATAGTTCAGGAGGTATTATACTATATGCAAAATACTAAGAGCAAAGAGGGGTGTGTTGCGATGAAGATCGACCTTGCTAAGGCATATGACAGACTTTCCTGGCGTTTTATAGCTGATACTCTGGACTGTTTGGATCTTCCTGTTAATCTTAGAAACATGATTTTGGATTGCATTACTTCTGTAACTTTTCAGATTTGCTGGAATGGTAATATTAGTAATTCCTTTTTGGCAGGAAGAGGTTAAGACAAGGGGATCCTTTATCCCCTTTCATTTTTGTTTTGTGTATGGAAAGATTAGCCTTTCTTATAAATACTATGTTTCTAGGAAAGTTTGGAAACCTATTACTTTTGGTAAGAAAGGTATATCTCTCTCTCACTGCTTCTTTGCTGATGACATAGTGCTTTTTGGTACTGCCTCTTTGAATCAAATTCGTATCATGACTGAATGCCTGATGACTTTTGTATTGCGTCTGGTCAATGTGTAAGTTTTGAAAAATCCTCTATTCTGCTGTCTAAGAACATTAATTCTGAAAAGGCTGAAGCTATTAGCCAGGAGGCTAACATGAGCATTACTAGAGATTTTGGGAAATACCTTGGGGTGTTCCTTAAACAGGGTCGATCTATGTCTCAGTCTCATAACCTAATCATCGATAGAGTTAGAAATAAGCTTGCTGGGTGGAAGGCAAAGTCACTCTCTATGGCGGGTCGTATTTGCCTTGTTAAGAGCTGTATTGCTTCAATTCCTTTACATACAATGCAGTGTCAGTTTCTTCCAGCTAAGGTTTGTATGAAACTTGATAAGTTAAGTAGGGACTTCGTTTGGGGGCAGGATCCTAATGTGAAAAAGTGGCATGATATTGGCTGGGAAACACTCTGTAAACCAAAAAGTAAAGGGGGTTTAGGGCTCAGACAGTCCAGGCTTATGAATCTGGCTTGCTTCGGTAAGGTTGCTTGGAATCTTAGTAGAAATGCCGATAGCTTTTGTTATAAAATGCTTCGCAGGAAGTATCCTAACCCTGATTCTAGTCGTGGGTCTGTTACTTGGAAGGGTATTCAGAAATGTAAACCTCTGATTAAGGAGGGTTCGCGATGGGTGGTGAGTAATGGCTTATCTGTAAACTTCTGGAAAGATAGATCGATTGGGGATTTTAGTTTAGAATCTAAAGCTACCAGACCTATACCTACTTATGAGGTTGATAGGAAAGTAGCTGATTATTGGGATAACAGTTTGGGTTGGAACAGCGAGGCTTTTTCTGATCACTTATCTGATGATACTTTGAATCTTTTTGCTAAATATTCAGTCTTTCCTGAGGCAGGTTCTGATTTTCTTGCTTGGTGGCCTGAGAACGAGGGTAATTATAGTGTCAAGTCTGCATATCAACTTCTTACAATGTGCCAGGACCATAACAATGATGAGATTTTTAAATCAATTTGGAGACTCCCGGTTCAGGAACGCATAAAACTTATGATGTGGCGTACTTGTTTAAATAAGCTTATGACTAATTCTAGAAGGTTTTGCTTGGGTCTTTCTAATGATAATTCTTGTCATTTCTGTGGCAATGAAGAAACGCCCTACACATTCTTCGGGACTGCCCCATAGCCAGAAGAATTTGGGCAAAACTCATTTTTTCCAAGCACTACACTGACTTTTTCGGTTGTGATCTACAGGTTTGGCTTAAGAGTAATCTGTTGCAAAGTAAGAGAACTCTGCTCAACACTAAATGGAGAATGGTTTTTCCCATTGTGTGTTTTATGTTATGGAATTGGAGAAATAGCAAATTTTTTGGTAAAGAAGATAGGCTGTTCCTTCCTTTTCGTAATGTTCTACTGCAATGCCAACAGAATAAAAGAGCGCAAGCTTATGTAAAGAATCTCTCCTCTGTCTGGACAAAGGAGAAGGAACACGGAAATAGGGAGTCTCTCTTTCTTTCCAACGACCCTGATTCTACTGTGCTAAACATTGACGGTGCAAATTGTGTCTCTTCAGGTACAGCTGCAGCTGGCGGTGCATTGAGAAACTCCGATGGAACCTGGCTGGGAGGTTTTGTAGCAGCGTTTGGATTCAGGAGTGCTCTTCATTCAGAAGCCATGGCCCTCGTGTATGCCAGCAGACTCGTGAAGGATAGAGGCTTAAGCAATGTGAGGATCTTGTCTGATTCAGCCCAGCTGGTCAAGCTGGTGGACCATTGCCCGGATCTCCACGTCCTGAAGCCACTGATTGAGGAATCCATTTCCAACTTCTTGGCTGTGAGGAATATAAAAATATCCCACATAACTCGCAAGTTCAATAGGGTAGCCGATATCTTATCTAAGTCGGGATTAGCCCATCATGTTGGGTACAACTATATTACTGTTCCGCCTGATTGTATTGTATACCAGTTATTAAAGGATAAATCCTCTTTGTTCTCAATAAGAGAAGAGGGCTAGGATGCCCCCGTTTTTCGATCAAAAAAAAGAAAAGAAGTGACATCAATTAAAGTGAAATAATTGTTTTCAGTTAGACCTACCGATTTTCGTTTCAATTGGATTACGCCAATAGTTAAATTTCAATTTCATGGGTTAATTTGATTTGTTGGCCCTAGAAGTAGAGAGTTACTATTGCAACACTCAGAGGATCAGACTCCTCCAAATTACGTGTATGCTTTTTATTAGAGTATAATTTATTATATCTATGGACTATGATTAGTTTAGACTGCTGGATTGTTTTAGAGGGTCACTACGCTCAGTCGGGTTTTCACTTCGCTCAGTCGGAAAAAGACTATTTTGCCCCTACTATAATAATTTTCAAATATTACTATATTTACCCACAATTTATGATATATTACAAGGTGACCCCAAATTTCATTATATAAAGGAATTGAATATGATATGAAATCATATTCAAATTCAGAAATCCTAAAGTTTGAGAGATAAAGAGAGGAAATGGTTTCTTTCGGAAGTTTGAAGAAAAACTGTTCGGTAAGAGTAAAAAAGATGGAGGAAATGCTGAAGGTGGTGTTCCAAAAATGCAATACGAGTATGCAGATGATGTTAGGAGCGAGGAGTACTCATGAGGAGCTCATTCTGAGGTACTTTCTGTTGTTATTTTAGCAATTTATGTACAAATGTAGCTAGAATATATACATAACTGAACGAAAAAAACAAAAAAAGACATCGGGAATAGCAGACTACCGGGCGCCCGCGCCCACCTCTTTAAACGCGCGCCAGCGCAGTCCCAGGCTACTGGGCGCCCGCACCCACCCCTTCAAACGCACGCCTGCGCGCCTCCCTTGCTGCGGATGCCGGCGCCTTGTCGCGTGCCCGGTTTTTCAAATCGCTGTATCTTCGTCGTTATTGCTCCGTTTTTCGATCCGTTTGCGCCATTGCGTTTGTATTTTTGTGTACTTTATGATGATATACTTTGTTGATTATTTTCATGCCTTATGTGTGATTTATTCTAAAGTACGTAGTATTAGGGTTTACGAGTAGCACTTTGTGAACAACGACGTTTTTCTGCTTAGGGTGATAACGATGATGAATTCGAGGATTCGAACGTAGACACAAGTCATGTATTTAATACTAGCCAAGTCTTTGGCGATAAAGAGGAGGCGGTTAGTTATGCGTTTCGCACCGGAGAGGCTAATAATATTTATCTAATCAGACAGACTAAGCGAAACGACGGTGAAGTAATACTAACGTGTGAGAGGTACGACAAGCATAGGCCACGGGTTAGCACAGGAGAATCGTCATCGTCGAGTAAAAGGCCACGGCGTGCCACGAAGAAATGCAACTGCCCCTTCCGCCTAAGCATCAGGGGTGGGGGATAGACGGGCTGGTCTATCTTGGTAATGGTCCCGATGCACAACCACGCATTAGCTAGTAACCCGCAATCTCACTTCGTCCGGCCTCGCTTTAGTGTCGACGAAAGGGCAAGCATGAAAAGTTTGTACAGGAGTGGTGTTGTGCCTAGGCAGATGTGGGCCCATTTGCATGACAAGAACCCTGATAGTACTACAGACAAGACATCGATTCATAACCTAGTTGCGAAATTCAGAAAAGAAGATCGTGGCGGACGTACAGATGTAGCGTCCTTCATGCACTCGCTAGATGAACGTAATTACAGTTGGTGGTCCGGGAAAGATGTAAGTAAGTGTCAGCACATCTGTTTAGTGTCGGTTTATTTGTATGTTGATCACTTTAAATGTTTGTTCTAATTAAATGTCCATTTTGCAGGGAATGCATCTAGGCTGGGTCTTGTCTTCTTTGCGCACCCTTTTTCGCTGACGCTCGTTAAGATGTTTCAAGTATACCATCGTTCACAACATCAGGAAGGTTACTGATAATGAATGCATTTTGGCCATCAGTAATCGTAGGTTGAATACCATACTGATAGTGAATACGTATATTGACTTCATGTTGAGTGGATGCTTTTATCCCATTAGCGAACAACTAAAGTTAAGGAATTAAGATTGGTTTCTTGTCACACATCTAAGATCGGTTTGTCGTCGGAGATTGTTGAAAAAAATGTTTTTTTTACTAATTCAATTTTATACATATTTGAAACATATTTTCTGGACTTCAAAAGCAAGATCGGTTTGTCGTCGGAGATTGCTCAAAAAATGTTTTTTTTACTAATTAAATGTAATTGTACACATATATATTTGAAACATATTTTCAAGACTTCAAAAGCGATTCTATTTCAGAGTTTCATTTTCAATCAACATTGTTCACACGTCATTTCTCATAATGTTACAACTTATTCCACACACACACATCATTTTAAATCTTAAAACAAATAACAATTCTGATGACTACCAGTACATGAAAGCCAAATGTGGTTGCACTGATCAAGCGGGAGGAGGTCGTCTCCTCGTACTAGCCCTGTAGCGTGAATTGTGTTCCCTACGGTCCGCCTCAGCCCTGCTTCGTATTATATCTGGGTCTTCGAAGTCTGAATCATCTTCATACGTCACAAGAATTCTAACTCTTTCCATTATTTCTCCAAGGTCTAAGTAGTTCTGCAACATCATGCGTACGTCCGTATCGGTTAGTAAATCGACGATAGAGTCGTTGTACAGATCTTGGTCCATCCTAAGGTAGACAATGGAAAAGACGTTGAGTTGCTGATTATCAAAATGTGATCTGACAATTTGATTTAATGAAGCTGTTAGGTGGTTAACACTTCTCGGAGTTCTAATTTCTGTATTGATCACTGCCCATCCCGGAACACGTTGGAACCGTGCCCCGTATTCATTGAGTGCGGTGTAATGGTTCACGTGAATTGCAAAGGGAATTGACATCCTAATGACATAAACAAGAATGAATTATTTAAAAACCAAATAAATAAATTAAAATTACAATAACCACACCAGTTTAAGCATCAGTACAGAATGTTCAAAAACAACATAAACTAATAAGTCTACTAATATCCAAACCCACCACCACTATACCCACCCACCCCTACCATACCCACCACCACCATACCCACCCCCACTATACTCACCCGCCCCAGCCCCAGAACCACCACCAGCATGTCCTCCCCTGCCATCACCACGCCCACCCCTCCCATCACCATGTCCTCCCCTCCCATCACCCGGTCCCCTCGCATCATCACCGCGCCCACCATCACCCCCATGACGACGCGCCTGCTCCATGTGCCTACGGTACATACCCTCCCCTCTAGGCCTAAGGCCTCTGGTGCGACGCCCCGTGATGTACCACTCCATGCCAGCACGAGGCTGGTTAGGGCTCCTGTGACGTGTGGGCGAATCAGGGGTGGTCGGGACATTAAGCCGGCAGTACTCAAAGGCCATCTCCAGCGTATCAGCCGCCCAGGCGGGGAAGCCGGTGGGCCAGCCCGGGTTGTTCTCCGGTGCGAGTCTCATGATAAGCGGTGTTGTCTCATCCCAATACTGTAGTAAGGTATAAATGTGAAGTTAGTATTAAAAACAATTACAAACAACAAAAAAAATTTAACAAGACAAAGTATTTACCTAGAGCTGATCCTCTCGTCGTGTACTAGGGCCACCGTCCGCTCCTAGGGGACGCACCTGAACATGAGAAAGGCGCTGGAACCACCGGATGTAATCCGGGGCCACGGCCCATGGCATCTGCGCACGCGTCAGAGGAAACCTCCACCTGCTGGGCCCTGTCGTGTTGTCCCACACGGCTGTCCCATAGTCGTACGCAGCAAGGTACGTCTTCCCATGTCTGGGACGATAATGGCTGTCGGGTCTGATAGGCTGAGGGGGGATAGTCTGCACGTATCCAAACTGGCGCAGACACCGCTCGGGCATATACGGCTCAGCAATATCCAAGAACTGTATGGTGCCATAATACCGGGAGCGCGCCTGTGATACGAGGGCACCCTCTACCTTAAATGGCAGCCAAGCAACCTACGTTTCATTTAATGGAAAACAATTAACAACTTAAATGAGAAACAATGTTTGACGATACGTTAAACGTCAACTTTTTATTACTACAATCCCTAAGGAACTCGTACCTCAGTAGAGGACATCGTGTCCAGCCGTCCCTTCACGAAACGTAGTCTGTCATCATCCATCAAATTCCTCGTGTAACGAGGCCACCTCGCCGCCGTCGGGGAGCAACCATCCCAGTCTAAAAGGGGCTCCGGTCTGAACATGGGGAAGTACTCGTTGATCCAGCACTGCGGTGATCATCCGAAAACATTAGCCAAGATAGTCAAACAATAAGTTTACAATACTTAAGTTGTGAGCTCGCAATCAAGTTCTCACCTGAAACAACGTCAGGCAACCAGCCAACTGACGTGTATCCGCCCGGGAAGCGATGCCGAGCTGTCGGTACAGGTATGCCAGTGTCTCGGTCCCCCACGCATACAAGTGGACCCTACTAGGGTCACGGATGGGCCAGTAGGACGAGGGCATAACACGATCCCCGCCCTTGTCGATGATCAATAAGTGGGACACCAGCCACCAGAGGTATGCCGTCGTCTCCTAAAGTGGGGTACAGTATGGACCGCCACAAGTATCATGAAGAGCTCGGTAACGGACTTGACTCTTCTCCAAGAACCTACAGTTTATCAGCTCCTGCTGGTTTGCCGCGCCAAACAACCGTAGGAAGTGGGGGATGAGAACATGTAACGGTGGGGCCGCTATACCGACCCGGGCGCCATCCTCAGGCTGGTACGAAATTGCCATGCCAGTGATGGGGATACCCAAAATGTGGTAGACATCGTGGAGAGTAATAGTCATCTCTCTGAATGGCATGTGAAAGGAGTTCGTGTCAGGCTGCCATCTCTCCACGAACGCTGAGAGGAGCGCGAGGTCAAAACAACCATGCGCTATGTCGACAAGATGCACAAGTCCGCTATCCTCGACCGCTGCTAGAGACTATGGGTGCCTCATTGTACTCGGAGTCCACGCCTCCAAATACTTCGTCTTAGGCTTGAAGCTAAGACATCCCTTCTCCTGTTGAATATTTATAATTGAGTTCACACTATATTAACCATTTCCTAAACAATCTAAAATTTTATGGAATCTATTACCAGACGGGAAACATACCACTCCTCGCCACACGTCAAGCGCGACGTGACCACCGAAACTCGGGATCAAACTCGTATCCTGAAGGCCTCCGGGCACTGGAGTCTGCCCAAGCAACCAAGCATCAGCAGCCGGCATCTGCGCCACCCCCTCTGCCGGACCATGTACTGGGGACCGGCGACGACGGCGCACCCGTGTGCCCTCATGCTCAGCACCCGGCTCATCTATGTCCTCGTCATCAGCGTCAGCCTCGTGATGACATGCGTCTCCGGTCCCCCTCTGTGGAGGAGTAGGCCAAGAAGGACTATCAGACCTCATGACCAGCGTCCCATCGCCGATCAATGAGTCCAGATCCACACTATGCAGCTGGTCCACCTCCTGCTCCTCCCCCTCCCCCTGCTCCAGCTCATACTCCGCCCACAACCTCTCCTCACGGGCTCGTAGAAACTCAATCTCCCTACGCTTCCTGGACGAAGTTGTAGCGTACTGTGTACGCCTCCTCTCTGCAGCAGCAGCATCAGGCCCGCTCACACGAGGGTGTGATGAACTCTCGCCTCGGTCGGAAATCGTCTTACCCTTACCCAGACCGAACCTACCAAGCAAACCCTTGCCCTTTCCTCCCGCCATCTGTTGTTTACCGTAGAATTTAGTCATACTATTTTTACAGTTAGTCAAGACCGGTCGAGGTTAGTCAATACCGGTCATACATGCATCTCAGTAGTTCAACGTCAAAAACAAATTCATACAAATCCAGGAACTGATTAAAACACGCATAATAGAGGTATACAATGTAAAAAATGACCAATTATATAACAAAATAGCAAAAAACGAGCCCCGAGCCTTCCCGACAGCGCGCGCCCGCGCGCCCGCTTCTTCCTCAGCGCCAACGCCCCCTCCGGCTCCGCCGCGCCCGCGCCCACCCATCCACCCGCCGCGCCCGCGCCCACCCATCCTCTCGCTCGCCTTCTCCCTCCCCCCTTCCCCCTCTCCCACCCATCCCCCGCGCCTGCGCGCACCCAGCCACCGGCCCCGCGCCCACGCACCCACCCGCGCGCCCGCGCCCACGCCCTGCTGCACCCCGTTTCCGAATTCGTCTACTGTTTTTGCTAATTTTGCTACTTTTACTGCTAATCTACGCTAAAAAACTGTAAATTATGACAGAAAAGAACCTGATTTTGCAGATCGTACTAACAGAAATGATGACTTGTGCACCGGCTTTCCTCCCGCTACCGCTCCTGCTCCCGCTCCGGTTACCGCTTCTAGAGAGAAGTCAGAGAGAATTCTAGAGAGATAGAGAGTTTTGAGATTTTGAAATTTTGTGGAGAGATAATAGAGGGTAAAGGTGTATATATAGGAGAATTTAAGGGTAAGGGCAAAATGGTAAAGTTTTTTAAATTTCCAACTGAGCGAAGTGAAAACTCGACTGAGCGAACGAGTTCAGTTGTTTTATCTCGTTTTTATTTGAATCATCTAATATTAATCATCCTTCCGACATGTATTTTTACAATGGGTGGGTCATTGTGGACTATAACTGCAATTTCGGTTGATGATATCCTAACCAACTCAATTAAATTATCAATAATTTAATCTAACCTACAAATGGATGAGCCGAAAAATCATGATCCAAATCTAACCCGTTTAAAATACTTAAACCCCAACCCAACCCACCTGACCTATTTTTAAGCAAACAATAATCCATATTACTTAACACATCCATAAATGTCACATTATATGAGAGTAAATTGTACTCCATTCTATTCTCAATAGATGATTTTCTAAGTATAGTAATTGTTTTTAAAATATAAGATGTTTTTTTACCACTTACTTTCCCATGTAACCCTTAATTTTTTCCGCACACCCACAACTTCTCTATTCCTTAAAAAAAATAAGGGTAAATAGTCCACAAACTGTCTCTTTAGTTTCCGTGTGTTGTGCTAGAAAATCGTCTATTATGAATAGGAGGAAGTATACGTTTAGTACACTAGCTACTTTGATAGACCACTTTTCAAAGTACAAGAGCTACTTTTCACAGCCCACGGATAGCATTACATATTTAATTGATATAATCTCATCTCTTGGATAACATTTAATGGACCACTTTCAATGTATAGTAGCTATTTCTAGAACTTACTAGGCATAAAGTAATATACTTATCTTGTTGTATAATATCATTCACAAACATATATATCTCCTATTTTTGTTCACCCTTCTACATCAATTGTGTAGTCATATTCAAAAGCTAAAAATTTATATCATTCACAAAAAGCATCCTGAGTAATTATCTTCACATCAGTAACTGTAGAATTGATTGATTCAAACTAAACAAATAAACTGTGAAGTCAAAACTCTTAAAATAATTGTTTGATATATACAATTAATTGAACCGTTTGTTTGATTAACATAATAAAATGTGTGATACTAACAAATAAATTATAATCAAGACCTTAACTAACAAAATTATAGATTAACTTCAAGTTGGATCAAAATTGTCAGGTCTACCGTGGACACCCCATCCCATACCCACATAATACATATTAAGATGATATATTTCAATCACTCATGCCCCTTATTGGGTCGGTTCTGTAGGCCACCTAATTAGTGACGGCCCCATTAACACAAGCCCCCCTATCCAATCAATTGCGCCTTGATCCCTTTCTGCTTAACAGGCAAAAGGCACGATTAAATTGCCAAAAAAATTTGGCTTGGTTAGATTCCATGCCCCACTGACAAGTGGCAACTAAGCTACTCTGCTTTACTAGGACACCAGATCAAAACTCAACCTTCTCTCTCCACTAATTTTGACATGTAGTTTGAGTTTAGAAAAGAAACACGTAGTCTAGACATCTTCAAATAACCACCCCCAATCCCCGTAGAAAAAGAACATGAACAATATGTGTAATGATGCAATAGTGGGTTCGTTTGGGGACAGTGTTGGGGTTAATGTTAGGTTCTACTGCTGGAAATTGAGAAATTGACTGCTGATGGTTTTGCAGAAGCTGTCAGCTGTTAGTTTTAATGTTTGATGGAACATCTGTTGATGATTTAAAAAGCAAAATCAATTGTTAGATACTGCTATTGAAAATTGAGAAGCTGTCTGCTGATGATTTTGCAAAAGCTGTCAGTTACAGATTTTAGGTGTTTGGTGAAAGTCTGTTGATTTTAAAAATTGAGAAACTGTTCCCAAACGAACTCAATGTCTATGAAAACAGAAACTAGTTGAATAGGAAAACGGGCTTACACCAATTAATCTTAGATCCCACCTAAAACAAAAATGCAACAATATCGACAGTAACTAAATAGAAAATCAGTCCAACTATAGTGTAGTTGTGATAACCGGAGGACTACGAAACTTAAAATATGACGATATTCGTTATTCTCTTCTTTTTTTTTTCCATGTCCTGGATGGAATGCAAAGCTAGGAAACAACCTAAACAATCAGCCAGCCAAGTACCCTTCTCCTTGTGACGTTCGTGATATGAGCAATAGAAAGAAAGTATATGACTAGAACATATCTCCTGAATCCCCACCAAAACCTCCCCTGTTGCCACCAAAGCCTCTACCACCGCCAAAACCTCCTTCTCTAGGGCCGGAAGGTCTGTCTGTTGCATAGTTTACCCGAATACTTCGACCATTTAGCTCCTGGAAAATACACTAGACAACGTTAGCATAGTACATGGCAGATTACGCCAGCAGCCGCAGCAATCAAATAGAAGCATTTCAAGTCTTGACCTGGCCATCCATAGCAGACATAGCTGAAGAAGCAGATTCATTGCTTGTGAAATGGACAAATCCAAATCCCCTGGATCTTCCAGTTTCTCTATCAGTGATCACTCTTGCTGTTCATCAATGTTAAAAAAGTAATGCATTAGTGTTCATTAAAACCTTAAGCACATGAAACATACTAATTGAACAAGAGTTCAGTTTTGATTGATGAAATGAAAGATATGAAAACACTAACCCTCGGTTCATCACCAAAACTGGAGAAGGCATCCTTTAATGACTGGTCATCAGTTCCCCAAGAAAGACCTGAAAGAAACAGGAAAAATTGTAGTAGAGTGATTGTACACCAAACTTCTCAAGTATGGAAAAAAAAAGTAATTACCAAATACCGCATTAGAGTCACAGGCATAAACATAATAAAGACTACCTCCGATGAAAAGCTTCGAAGAGGACATGCATCGGATAGAGTTCAACATGGAAGTCATTGGAGACTGATTGCTGGTTATAGCTTTCACCCTGAGGATGTTGCCAAGCTTACTAGACAATGCCATTTCAGGATTAAGTCTTCTGCAAAACATAAATAGAAGTTCAAATCAAAAGTATACAGAAGAATGACTGACCTAATTCTAAAAACTTGAGTTGGAAAATTACAACATATCAACTGAGAATCAAAATTCATACAGTACTCCGTAAGAGGCACAAGAAACAGAGATGGCAAGCTTATACTCAACAAAGTGTCAAAAACATAATGAATGGAACTACAAGGAGGCTAGTGCTTATGCAGTTACAATGCAAGGTCTACAACAAACACTCCGCAGCAGCTGAAACAAAAGAAAGCCACTGTCCACCATGTCAATGGAATTGAAGAAAAGAAAACCGAAATAAAAAACAGTTTAGCGAAATCCTGTCAGCTACTTTAGAAGGGCGTACAAGAAAGTGCCGCATTACTATCATACTACCCCCATCCCACCAGGATTGTCCTTTTTTTTTGACACGTTTTTCCACATAGATATATAACATATAAAATAAGTTAATTTCATAAAACTAAAATCGTCAATATATAGTACATTATGTAAGAAATCTATTACATAACTTAGATTTATAAAATTATTTTATCTTATATATTAAATATTGAAATTAAACGACATGTTCAAATTGTAACCACGACACTTCGGGTGAGACGGAGGTAGTAACAATCACAATCCAACTTCATTAATAACAGAAAGCTAACATGAAAAACAAAGAAGAAACAACGCCATAAACGAGGTTCTCTTAAATCTATATTGCCATAGACAAGAGCAAAATTACAATCCAGTGAGATCACCGTAGCGAGTTAACAAACTCTAAGAAGGTTTCGAATTCGAACAGAACAGATAAGAGAACGCTGTACTGTCTAGCCCCAAACTTCCAAAGAGCTTCGAACAAAATAGAGCGCTGATGTAAGGACATGGATATGTTCCCAAATACAACAAGACGAAATGATAATTCAAGCGAAAGCAGTACCGAAGTGAAATGAAGGACAAAGAAAGACCGTGAAGATTTAGTATGATACTGCTTGAAAAGGACAAAAGATTCACAGCAGTCACATATCAGAATTAAACAAAATTACCTCGCTGAGAATACCTTAATAGGGACGGACGGAGGTGGGATGATGAAGCAGTCAGGCAGGCAACAGGGAAGCGGAGGCAGACGACAGGGAAGCGGCTAGGGGTTTTAAGTTAGGTATCGCCCCAGATGGGGAAGTATAAAGATGGAAAAAAAGATATCGTCGCCGAGGTTTTAACAAAATGTCGTCACGGGCATAACAATTTTCCTTTTTTTTCGCGATTTTGACATCTATTTTGTCCTCGTGTAGTGATTTATTATTTTATAAAATTTTAAAATATTTTATTTTATTATATATAAATTTAAATAATATAAATTTTATATTATTGTTTAATTTTTTTCATGCTCTTTAAAATAAGACCAAAATTGAATATGTTTTGATAATTTTAAATTTTAATTTTTTTTATATACATATTTTTTAAGATTCATCTTATTTCATTAATTTAATAGTAGTTATTTTCGAATTGAGATTAAACTAGACACGTCCTCCTTGGTTCGATAACCTAGGGATACTACATAGAAAAACATACTACGATAGACTAGTACACTTGGTGAATACATTTCCACCCGAACAGGAAGGTGCTCCACAGAGATATTAGGAAACACTTCCAACCCTAAAAGGCAGCTAAATGCTATATCAAACCTCGAAAGAGAATTATTAGCTTCTACCTGCAATTAGAATAAGGTTCCACTTTCCCCAAAATAACCCAAATCTTGCAACTTTCATGACTTGAGTACTGTTCTAGCAATCAGTCTAAGCTACAACTGAATGTAGTCAAATGACTACATTTGAGGACATTTTAGTCAAATTAAAATAAAATATATCTTTTAAAACAAATAAAATGAGAGGGGAGGGAGCGCAGCAGCAACATAGTGAGAGGGCGTCGGCGTGGATTTTTTCATTTTTTTTCTTTTTCTTTTTGTCTAAAGATTTTTTTTCTTTTTCTTTATCTATTTCATAATAACAATAACTATAAATAATTATAACTTATAATATATAAGTTCAAAATAAAAAAAAATTATATCATTGTTCACCTTTAAAACATATTCATGACTGATCTTGTTTTGAAGAGTTTGAATTTAGGTCAATAATGATATAATTTTTTTATTTTGAACTTATATATTAAAAGTTACAATAATTTAAAGTTTTATGTAATAAAGATAAAGAAATAGAATAAAAATATTTTAAAAAAGAAAAAACAAACAGATCACCCTCAGTTACCGCGTCCCTTCGATGTCTCTCACAGTTTTTCTAAATTATAAAATTTACCCTCAATGTAGCTATCAATAGCTACAAATGGATGTAGGTAAAAAATTACCCTCTTCTAAAAGACATCATCTTAAACTCAATCCAATATAACGAGAGGATGCATTAATCTTTTTAATATCCTTTTGAGATTTGCGAGTCTTCATCAAGAAAAATGATCAATAGATTATATGTAGCAATTAGCTGATCACCTAATATTTCGAGTTTGTCTAACCAACACCCCTACAATTTAAGGAAATAAAAGCCATCAAAATAGATAGCCTATCCTCACCGGGAAAAAAACCAGACTCATAGAGACCCACAACATATACACAAATAAAGAAGGAATACATTTATTAGGGGTGTTCACGAAAAACCAGAACTGCCAGACCCAAAATTAAACAATTGAAACTGAAACTAGAAACCCGATAAAACCGAAGTGGTTTGCTGGTTCGGTTAACCAAACCTTTTAATTCCCAGTTTCAGTTATTGATTTTCTAAAATCTGATCAACCGGAAATACCATTCAATCCTTTTAATCTATTGATTTTTAATCTTTTTTTACTATATAAGTATAAACTATATGATTAATTATTAGATTTATCAAAAATAAATATACATAATTAATTGTTAGAATCAAAATAAAACTAATAAAATCTCACAAAAACCGACGGTAAATCGACTTAAGACAGCACCAAACAAGTAAAAATGTATATTGTTTACTAATTATAAGAAAAACACATAAATTTATATTATTTCAATTAATTACTTTACCAGTAAAACCACACCGAAATCAATAATTTACTGGTCTACGATTATTGCCGTTAAATATACCGGTTACAATCATCAAAATCGACTAACCGTGGTTAACGGTTTATGAACGCAATGGCCGTTACCACAACCCAAAGATACTGGAGGAAAACTCCACACACACCCAATTGCAAACTAGAGCTAGGAACTAGAAAAACCACATATAACCACCCACAATCTCCTACCAGAGCCGAAAGAAAAACCCGAAAAACTGTCCACCCAACTTAGACAGACAGTAGAATCTGTATAAACTTCTCACTGCAACCCCTAATCACCACATTGCTAGCAATGAAACAGAAGCACCTAACAGAACAATTAAATCACCTACTAGCTTCACCACCACTGATCGAATGTAACACCCCATCCAAAGCCTATCGTGGTTATCGCAATCTGAACACTTAATCGAATACATCACAGCGGAAATAAACAACACCTGGACCTTGCCACGGTCTGATCGTTAGAAGATACCGGCTTAACGTTTACAATACTTATCCAAAATACTTATACATCTCAAAACAACAGCATTCACAATACCACCACCAACCGAGTACTAGTATCTTAAACATAATCTCCGACTTACATCAGTTTAATATAAACAGTCGGGTGCACAGGCGCAACCCGAACTCAAAATAAACAACCCAACCTAAGTCTAACCGCTCCTACTCTCGTAGTGCGTCCTCATGGGCCTCTTACCTG
Organism: Limonium bicolor; assembly: GCA_023374045.1. NCBI lineage: Eukaryota > Viridiplantae > Streptophyta > Magnoliopsida > Caryophyllales > Plumbaginaceae > Limonium > Limonium bicolor. The sequence continues at coordinate 199,071,529 of CM041778.1, forward strand.
CAAGTGTAAAAATAGCCCCCGAGGGGGTCAGCACGAATGCTGGTACACCCTCTCATGGCCCCCAAGCTAACGGGGCTACGACGACTAATTGTCGATAGCATGGAAATTGATTACATACACAAGCATAATATGAAGTGCAATAACAATAACCACAGATGAACATATATAGTTCAACCAATGAACGACTCAAGCGTTCCCTTAACAAGTGGGTTAGTAACCCCCTCCTTAGTCCTCATTTCCTTAATCTTAGTTCCTTACCTTACCTTAATCTTAATCTCAATCTTAATCTTAATCTCAGTATACAAACCTTTCCTGGAAGGGATTGGTTGTAGCTTAATTCGAACCTGGGATTTAGGTGATCCCACCGCACCATCTTAATGCCACCTACTCTGGACGGGAGTCCAGCGTAGCTGAGCCGGCAACCGGCCCTAGGCTACAAGTCCGAAGACAAGTCCTTAAGCGGAGGGCGGATCTGATTCAGATACCGTCCCCCTTTTTCCTTAGCATGCATGACCGGAGATCGGTCCCGGGTTTCCTCACTCAAGTTCCAGTTAGTAGAAATCTTAATCACCATGGGCTGGCTAAGCCTTAACGGGCATTAACCAACAACCACCAAACTTAACTCTTAATCTTAACTCAGTAAGTACTAAACTTGGTTAGTAACAATCTCAAGTCTCGCGGGTTAGTGTAAATATAACACAATCACAACGAGAACAATATAACCGGTTGCATGCTTTATCTTGTTTTAGTCATAGCAATTAAACAGATAGCACACAAGCCGAGGGACACCTCGTTAGCAAGCAGGTCACAAGAAGGATTGTACCGTTCACCGTCGATCGTTGTTTGTTTAACCTTCTTCGGGGTCCCAATTCACAAACCTAAAACATTCATTCATTTTTAGGTCATTAGTTATTTGTACCTATCTTAACTCACTTAGTCTCTAAAGATCCCCATTTAATACCCTCTTAAGTCTTTGCCACTTAGCTTACAACCTTAACTTTAAACATTAAACTTATACTTAATCTTAACTTAATTCCTTAAGTTCTTAGGGTCCTAATCATTACCACCCTACCAAAGGTATACCTCATTACATATCACCATTCTTAGAATTCAAAATTTCTTTTTTTTTCTAAGTGTTAAGGGTCGACCGACCCACCGACCGACCCTACCCCTGGGTCGGTCCATTACAGAAACTCTTCCGTCTCTTGAAACCCATCCGACCGACCCAGAGCTAGACCGACCGACCCAGACCCTCTGGGTCGGTCCCTTACAGAACCCATCTTCCTACATTAAACTTGCCCGACCGACCCAAGGCTAAGCCGACCGACCCAAACCCCCTGGGTCGGTCCAGTCCAGAGGCATTCCGGCTGGCTTAACTTGGCCCGACCGACCCAAAACTGGGTCGGACCCTGGGTCGGTCCTCTACAGACCTTCCTCTTAAATTGCCTCTTTCAATTCCAAACTTCTCCTCATATATTCTAATATGCTATAACCTCATTTGGGCACCTCAAATACACCTTAAGCCCTCCTCTAAACACATTAAATCATTCACCAAAGATCCACCTTAGTCATTATGCATTTCCTTGTAATAATGCTACACTTGTAATACTTTCCTCTAGGTTTCTAGGTGGTGGTTCATACCTAATGTAACCACTATGCCAAATGTTTCCTTCACCACTATAACATCATCTCCCAAGCATCTCTCACCATCTAAAACTCTTTTAAGCATTTACTAAAAGTTCCTTCACAAGTTTCAACTTCCATCATCAACACATTATTTCCTTCCTAGTTGTGCACCAACATTTGCCGAAGTCCTAAATACTCAAATACATTCTCTTGATTCATAAATCCTCCATGGTGATACCTAAGTCATTATAAGCCATTAGAACACCTAACTCTCACTCTTTTTCATCAAGACAACCTATAGAACATCCTAGTACTTCCTTAGTCATTAAATTCCCTTAGAATATCTTAAACACTTAGGTTCTCCTCAAAATTTTGCCATGGGTTCTCTAGTATATAATACCACCTAATACATGGCTTTTCTCCATCAAACAACTAACATCACACAAATTCTCACCACAACACCTTAACACACAATTTTCACTAAAACTTCACCACATCATCATATAGTGCTTAACTTAAAATGCTTGGCACTTAGGCCTTTAAATGACAATAATCTTAACCACTGAATTTCCACATATATATGCCTTCAACCTGCGAATACACTCAACAAGGCTCCCATTGAAATAAAATGCTTCTTGTACTTCACCTTGATATTCTTAAACTATCTCATTTTCTCATTTGCTCCTTAGTCACAAGTTCACAAGTATAGTCATTGTTTCTCCTAGGTTTAATATAACACCTTCCCAATATAAACTCTACACTTAACTCATCATATACCTACATCTCATTCCCTTAAACAACAAAACACCTTAAGGTAAGTAATTTACCTTGTTTTCTCACAAGCTTAAAAGCTTTTCTCCTTAGGTTTTTCTTTGCTCAATCTCGGTCACCAATGTGTGTCTCCTTGCCAATGTTCTAACCAATATCCAATGACTCCAATGAGTACTAGATAACACATTAACCCTAAGGAACAAACCCTAGGTTAAAAATATGTTTTAAGGTATTAATGTGATTGTTTTACCTTGGTTTCTCAAGACAACTTGGATATGAAGCAAGAAGGACCTCCTCTCTCCTTTGAAGAGTAGAAACAAGCTAGAACAAGGCATAAACATGGGGTTCCATGAGTATATATTTTCGGACATGTGAAGAAAATGGTGGAAACCTAGATTTTCTTACACTTTCTTTACCTTAAGAGAATGGAGATGCCAATGGAGTCTCCAAACTTGAATTTCCTCCTCTAATGGTGGTTTGACTTGGCACCAAAATGAAGCTCTTGAAGTTTTAAAAAGATAGAAAGGAGGAGCTTGAGCTAACTAAGAAGAATATGTATTTTGTTTTGGATTTGGAGCTAAAATGAGCAAGTAGTGTGCAAGAGAAGATGGAGCTTTCATGGAGTTGAGCTCTACGTGAATGGAGAAGAGAAAGAGAGCAAGAAACCGTGTGAAACAAGGGAGAATGAAGAAGTGAGGAGAGAGGTAAGTAAAATGTGATATTTATCTTAAAAGGTGAATAGTGTTTTTACTTTATAACTTACTTGTTTTTGCTTTCTCTTTACTTAGCTAGATAAGTGTGATGAGTCACACTTAAGAAACCGGCCCCCTTTTGTAGATGAGGGTAATTAAGTCTTTGTTGACCAAATGTCTCACTTATATAGACTTATGTTATAAACTAGCTTAATTAATTCACTATTCATCAAAACAAGGCACATTGTTGTGAAATTTTTGATTTCCCATTGATATAGACCTCCAAATGTGATACTATATAGTACACATGTTAATTAAAGAGTAATGATGGACATTTAGCCATTCAAAACTCATTTACAAGACAATTTTTCAAAAACGTGCTTTAAGACTCCTTAAAGCACATTTTGTGTTTTAACTTGTTTTCAAGCTTGGTTTTCTTTGGTAATTGACTTAAAATGACCATTAGGATATTACTAAGGTCTTAGAGCAATATTTGGGTACTCTCCCAAGTCTCTCCAAGCTTAGAGCATGTTTTTGTTAAAACTGCTCTTTTGGTGTTTCCTTATATTTTCTTTGATTAGAAATGTTTCTTAATGTTTCTAAGGCATTATTTAGCCTCCTTATATCTTAGTTTATCATTTAAACACCATATCTAAGTTTGGGGTATTTCATCGAACCACCAATCTGTCTGAATAACAGAGGACAAACCCCAAATCGAAGTCGTCGAAATCGACTGTAGGTCAAGATGCACACACAAAAGCGACTCTCCAATGTTTTAAGCCGAAGTGCTAGATGGGGAAGATGGATAACCAGACTCGAAAGGAATAACCAAGTCAACAATGAGGATAAATAAGATAGAAATCACTCTGGAAATTCCAGATGTGAACAGGAGCTCGCCTCTTAAAGAGAGCAAACCTTATTAGGATATAATGTACTGTTAGTATTCGGCCCATATCCTCCTGGCCCATTCTTTTGTATAGAAAGTATAGCCCAGTCTCTTGCATAGTACAGATGTATATAGTCACTAGTTGACTAGGTTTTCTGTATAACATTTCATTCTTCCGCGATATACTCTTTCTCCTCTTCTCTGTTCTTGTTCTTCTTCATCAATAAAGAATAAGTTCTTAATTTGTTATCCCCAGATTCAATCGGGTTAACATGGTATCAGAGCTTTAGCTCGATTAAGCTCAGCTCACACAAAAATGGCGGATAACGACGACATCAAAGAAGGCGAAGAAGAATCTGCCCAGAACGAAGAAATTGAGAATGAAATAGACGAGAAGGAAACCCCAAATCTGCGAGATCAAGACTTGAATGATCCTTTGTTTCTTCATCCAGGCGACACTACCTCTCTTGTATTCGGGGCGAAGCTCAAGGGCGGCCATGGCTTCGATCAATGGAAAAGGACCGCCATGATAATTTTGAAGGCGAAAAACAAGTTCGGGCTTGTGAATGGTCAAATTGTAGAGCCCGAAAAATCCTCAGAGCGTTACCCGAGTTGGGAGAGAAGTAACAATGTTGTCATGGCTTGGATATTAAATTCGGTTGAGAAGGAAATTGCAGAGAGTATAGTCTACTGCAACAATGCTCAACAAATGTGGGAGAAGCTTCATAAAAGGTACGACCTCATCAACGGGCCTGAGATTTTCTCATTACAAAAAGAGATAAATGCGCTTCAACAGAATCAAGATTCGGTAAGCACATACTTTACCAGATTGCAAAAGCTTTGGGATCGTTTAAACGGGTCTAGAAAAGCGTTGAGTTGCACTTGCGGAGCAGCTGATGACATAGATAGACGCGAACAAGAAGACCGGCTAATGAAGTTTCTAGACGGTTTAAATGATGATTTCAAACAAGCAAGGGGTGCCATACTTCTTACAAGTCCATTACCAGGCCTGGAACAAGCGTATTGCTTGGTTGCTCAAGACGAGAAGCAACGCAAGAATTCAGAGAGTCGGAGCAATGATAATGGTGATAATAGCCTAATCTTGGCTAATAAATCAACATCAACAAAGAAACCTCCAGGAAGAAATCCTAATAGAAGATCCTCCACCGACAACGTCAGTTCCTAACCAGTGGGAGAAAACCTTCACCCAAATGCACCAACTATGCCAAACTAGGGCACACACGGTCATAATGTTGGTGGATTATTGGATTCCCAGAAGGTGAAAATGAAAAAGGCTTCACTCAGCGTGCTACGGGATCTGTTCTTGATCAGCAAGCAAAGAAAAATCAAAAAGATGAGACTCATGAATCTTCTCCAGTTGCTGGTTTGTCATTGGAGCAAGTCGACCAGATTGCCAAATATGTTCAACAGAAAAACAACAACAATGAGAAAAGAGTAACAAACTCCTTTGGGAGCTTTTCTGGTAATTGTATCTCTGCTTACCTTCTGAATATTAAATCTAGTAATAATTATCTGACTGAAACCTTGAATTCAAGCTGGATATTTGATTCTGGTGCTTCGGAGCATGTTACAGGAAACAAAAGCATTGTGTGAATTTATACCTCTACCTGAAGTGTTGTTTGTGCCCACATTTACCTTCAACTTAATCTCGGTTAGCAAGTTAACTGCTCAATTGAATGTTAATCTGATTTTCTCAGAAAATGATTGTTTCTTGCAGGGATGTGAGAACAAATATTCTTGTAAAGTGGGATACAGACATCAGGGTTTATTCTTTCTAGATCCTATCTGTCTAGGAAATTTTCTTAAAGAAACTAGAAAAACTGAATCAACTGCCTTAGCCACAAGAGAGGAAACAGAAAACAATGTTGTTTCTAAGGATCTGTTGTTGTGGCATAGCAAACTGGGGCATATCCCCATTCATAAACTGTCAAAAATTCATTTAGGTATAAATTTCCCTTCAATAGATGTGCTTCCTTGTACTGTATGTTTCAAAGCTAAAGGGAAACGAATGAAATTTCCCACTTCTGCAATAAAGAGTCAACATCCATTTTTCATGTTACATTTAGATATCTGTGGTCCTATAAGGACAGAAACTGCAGAAGGTTGCCGTTATTTTTTGACTATTGTTGATGATTTTACAAGAGGTACTTGGGTTAAACTTTTAAAACTAAAATCAGAAGCGTTTGGTTACATTAAGGAATTCATAACCTTTGTTGAAAAACATTTTGAACATTCTGTCAAATTTATCAGATCTGATAATGCCAAGGAATTAGGAGGGTCTAAAGAGGGATCTCTATTTCTCCATTCTAAAGGAATCACACATCAAACGAGCTGTCCTCACACACCCCAACAGAATGGGGTGGTTGAGAGAAAGCAAGGACATTTGATGCAAGTTACTAGATCTTTTCTTTTCCAATCAGGTCTATAACCAAAATTTTAGGGTCACACCCTAGAACATGCTGCTTATATCATTAATAGAATTCCTACCAAAGCCATAGGAAACCTTACCCCTTTCCAAAAACTTTATGGTAACCTACCCAATTACACTGAGATCAAAAACTTTGGGTGTTTATGCTTTGCCACAAACATCAGTCCCCATAGAGGAAAATTAGAACCAAGGTCTGCTGCTAGTATTCATTTAGGCAATGGAAAAACAACCAAAGCCTACAAAATCATGAACTTAGAATCAGGACAAATAAGTTTTAGCAGAGACATCACCTTTTTTGAAAATATATATCCTCTCAAGGACAAAACCTGGCGCAACATCTGGCATGACAAACCAGATGATATAATATATCTTTTCCCATCTGAGCCTCCATCAATCATCACTGATTTGATCACAATCACTTCTTTCCCTCATCCAAATCAGTCAGACATACAACCCCTCTTCTTCCCCTCTCCTCTCAAGCCAAATCTGCATCTGATAAAGATCAAATCACCCCAGCAACAGACTCTACAGCCACACAACCTGAAATTCCTTCTCCTGTTACAGACACTAGTCCAAATCACCAAGATACAGAATCTGAAACTTGTAATCTTGGTGATATCAGCACCCAAATCGAAACTGAAACTGTCCATATTGATGACCACACAGAAACCACCAACAACCAACCAAGAAGATCTTCTAGGATCTCAAAACCTCCATTAAAACTACAAGACTACATCTGTTCCACCAGTGGCCATCACCAAGACACATTTTCTTGTATTCTCACTCATAGACTCCAAAAGTCAGACTCTCTCTCTCCTTCTGACTCTCATCTCCACATTGATACCTTGACTAACATAATTCCCAATCACGTTATTACCACTCTCTCTGTTTCTCCCACCACAAACAAACTTCTTGATAATGTCCTCACTTTCAAGGAACCATCAAGCTACACAGAAGTTATTAAGGACCCTAGGTGGATTCAAGCAATGAATAATGAGTTCCAAGCTCTAAAAGAAAACAGAACTTGGACCATTGTCACACTTCCACCAGGTAAGAAACCTATCTCTTGCAAATGGGTTTACAAAACTAAGTTTAAATCTGATGGAACCTTAGAGCGTTTCAAAGCCAGATTGGTTGTCCGTGGATTCACACAAAAGTATGGCCTCGATTATGAGGAAACTTTTTCTCCTGTGGTTAAAATGACAACTATTAGAGCTCTCATTATTTTAGGCAACAAAAGAGGATGGATTATTGACCAACTGGATGTCAACAATGCCTTCCTCCATGGGGATTTAAAAGAAGATATATATATATATGAAAATACCCCAAGGATTAGAGGTGGAAGGAACTAATAAAGTTTGCAAACTGAATAAATCTCTATATGGTTTAAAACAAACATCCCGACAATGGTATGATAAACTAGGGAAATTTCTTAAAACCTTAGGGTATACGCAGTCCCGTAATGACTATTCTCTTTTCCTCAAGAAAGATCATGGTTATTACACATTCCTTGGAGTTTATGTTGATGATTTACTTGTTACTGGAAATAACTGAAGAGAAATAGACTTTCTGAAAGCTCAATTACATTCTGTTTTCAAAATAAAAGACTTGGGTCGATTACACTTTTTTCTTGGTATGGAGTTTATCGAAACAGATGACAGGATGATCATGTCCCAACGAAAGTATGCCACCCAAATATTACTTGATTACAATTTTCAGGATTGTCGCACTACAGTGGCTCCTCTGCCACTCAATCAGAAGCTTTACCCAGAATCAGGTGAACTCCTTCCTAACCCTACTATCTACAGAAAATTGGTAGGAAAATTAAATTTTCTTGTCAACACCAGACCAGATCTTGCATACAGTGTACAGTACTTGAGTCAATTTCTACAAAAACCAGCTGATGCTCATTTAAGTGCTGCTTTTCACTCTTTCTTATCTAAAAGGCACTTTAGGCTTCAGTATCTCTTTCAATAAAGAAACTAACACAAACTTGTTGGCTTTCTGTGATTCTGATTGGGCTTCTTGCCCAATCACCCGAAAGTCTATCTCAGGTTATTTCATTCTTCTTGGTGGTTCTCCCCTCAGCTGGAAGTCCAAGAAGCAGGTGTCCATTGCACTTTCCTCCGTCGAGGCAGAGTACCGGTCGATGCGGCAGGTCACAACTGAATTGAGCTGGTTATCTCGTCTTCTACATGAGCTTGCAGTTCCAACATCGAACCTATCCCTCTGAAGTGTGATAACCTTTCTGCAATCCATATTGCCAAGAACCCGGTAGCCCATGAACGCACCAAGCATATAGAGCTTGATTGCCACTATGTGCGAGAGCAGCTGCAAGCGGGTCTGATTCGAGTAGACTACATCCCAGCATCCAAGCAATTGGCAGATATCCTGACCAAACCACTCACTGGAAAGTTGTACACTACCACTCTCCCAAAGCTTGGCATGCATTCTGCATAAGAACAAGACTTAAATTTCAGAATTCTAAGTCTTGCGGGGGTATTAGGATATAATGTACTGTTAGTATTCGGCCCATATCCTCCTGGCCCATTCTTCTGTATAGAAAGTATAGCCCAGTCTCTTGTATAGTACAGATGTATATAGTCACTAGTTGACTAGGTTTTCTGTATAACATTTCATTCTTCCGCGATATACTCTTTCTCCTCTTCTCTGTTCTTGTTCTTCTTCATCAATAAAGAATAAGTTCTTGATTTGTTATCCCCAGATTCAATCGGGTTAACAAACCTTCTTGGTGCTTACTTGTATGTACATTAAACTTTCATATGAATATAAAGTAACAACGCGTTAAGAAGAAAAGAGCAACAATGTATATATTTACAACACGCAAGACATAGGTAATTTGCTACAACCGCTTATGTAGCTCGGAGCTACTCATCTGTGCAGAATCCATCTTCATGTTCCTTCTTTCTTTCCTACACCATGAGACATGATATATTCCTCTTGCCTGAAAAAAAGAAGAATTTAGAAAAGGGATCATGAAAAAGGAAAAGAAAGGGAAGCCGTAGCATGAGTAATTTGTTGTCTTTCAATTGCCATATGAGACACCAGAACTATAGATTGTAATGTGTAATACTCACTGGTTTCAAAAAAAAAAAAAAAAGTAATGTGTAATACTCACAATCATGAAACTGGCGGTAGCAGCTAAAGCAAGAGGGATGGCCACAGATGTGATCTTATCATAGGGACCTTTTAGATAGGTGTGTTTCTGGACGCTCTGGAAATACTTCTGCTTTTCAATGAGCCTGTCTCTTGGCACAAAGGGGGGCTCCATCGACCCCATCCTGCCGCATGATTGGCGAATCAAATATTTGGGGTTTCTTCTATCAGGTAACCTAAATCATAAATATGATGCATCTAAAAAAAAATCATCCTGTATGTGAGTTCTTTTTCATTCTGATTTCAGGTCATAGAGAATTACAGTAATCAGACAGACATGGCTGGAATTGAAACTACTGTACAATAGAGGCGAACTCTGAATCATTCAGTTTTCCAACTTACGAGTAATCAAACACATATCAATAAATATCTGAAGATGACTGTAGATGTCAACACAGAATATATGTTGTAAAGCAGGAATCATATCAACAGAACTCATTTGGCGAAATGAACAGAGCATAATAGATATGAAAGTAACAAGAAGAAACCTTCCACGGCGAAGATCTGAGAGAGATGTTTGGTTGCTACTTTGGAGGATTCGAAAGTGTTAGAGTGAGGAAACACCGCTTGTGGTGTGCTCCTTCTAGCTAGAGAACTAGAAGACCGTATTGTTTTCTTTTTCGTATTAGATGTTTTTAATTCTGGTTCTTGGCTAACTGAAGTAGACGTTTCCAGATATATTTAGATTAGTTGCTTTACAAACCACCTCTAGAACCATCGATAGAAGCCTTTTTTTTTTCTTTTCTTTTTTGAGAGAAAAGACAATCGACAAAGCTAAGAATGAGAATATGCTCATTGTCATTGTTTTATGGTGAGTATTGCAATATTGTAACTGAGGATACGTCATGAATTGTAGTGTCGATTCGGTTACTATTTTGAAGTTGAGTTGTAGAAGCTGAAATGAGTTCACTTACAGTGTATTAATGGAGGATGTTTCATCTATACTATTTTCATTTGTAGTTATCAGTGTAGCTTGCTTATCACTTAATAGTTAGTTATGATACAACTAGAAAATCATAGCATAAAATTTTTACAACATGGAAGGTGACATATCAAGCAACAGTCTAGCGATTGTACGGGACGGTCGCACCTTATTTGGTGCAGCCACATGCCACGCTGAAAATGAAAATACATGTCAGCACTTTTTTAAGTATTTTAAATATTAGATCGAAGCAGCAGGGACAACCCAAGACGTATTGATTTCCTCAAATCAAAAGAACAAATCTAAATTCAAGTTCTTTAAAACAAGACCAATCATGGATATGTTTTGACAAGTTTAAAAATTTATGTTAGTTACATGTACATATCAACATATATCAACGACACTTATGATCACTACATATAGTTTAAAATGCACCATATAACATTAATAATACACCACAAAACAATAATGATTCAGTATGTTTCAAAGTTTGTTATCTAATCCATCACTTATTAGTTAATGAATCATAATACCATTTCAATGAATCATAATATCAAATTTGATGAGTCATTACCATAATTTAGTGTATCATCAGTAAAATATAAAAATAAAATTTTAAACAATAATACACACAAACAATATTTGGTATGTTAGGAAAATACCTGATTCCCATATAAGGTTTAAATACATAATACAATAATAATACACTAAAAACAATAATGATATTTTATCGGTTCCGGAATTTGTTATTTAATTCACCTCTTATTAGTTAATGAATCATAATATCAATTTTAATGAATCATAATATCAATATTAATGAATCATGTCTTCATTTTAGTGTATCATCGCAAACATATAAAAATAAAAAAATTACGCATAATACAACACAAAACAATATTTGGTATGTATGAAAAAAACATGATTCATCATATACGGTTTAGAATACACCATACAACAATAATAATACACTACAAAATAATAATGATTTTTTATCGGTTCCGAAATTTGTAATCTAATTCACCACTTATTAGTTAATGATGATAATAAATTTTAATGAATCAGAATACAAAATTAATGATTATATATCATTTTAGTGTATCATCATACACATGTAAAAATAGTTTTTTTTTTCAATTATCAAAACAATCTATAACTGGTCTTGTTTTGAAGAGCTGAATTAGATGAACGGTGATATAATTTTTTTTCACTTTGGACTTTTATATTAACAGTTACAACCATTTAAAGTTAATATAATAAAAAGACAGACCAGTCAGTAAAACAGTCTAGTCAGCAATTGACTGGGACTTTCATATCAGTGTCTCACTCCTACCTCACGTACGGACCCGCTGCACAATCGAATTTGCGATCTAGCAAACTGCGCAGGTCAATTTACAATCACCCATGACTGTCCGAATCTCGGCAAATTCTCACCAATATACCTTGATTTCATTAAAAGGTGAGTACTTGCATAAGGGACGGCTATCAAGGCGTTTAGTCAGTGTATTAGAACATGGTTGGGGCCTTGGGCCCATATTTTAGGATTCATATCATTTCAGAGAGAAAAAACTGCACAATCAAATTATCATAATGAATTATATTTTAACATTATTTAGCTTTTAAAAAAATGAATAAGTAAATATTTATTTTATTCGTACGTAATTGAAACACCCTAAATTGCTAGGAATTAATATAGTGATATAGATCACTGTATAGTTGTAGCTCACTTCACTGTATAGTTGTAGCTCACTGGGAATTACTTACTGAGAATTAAGTGTTAGTGTGTCGTCTCCTTATTCCAATATCTTTAGGTGTTGATCCAATGATATTATCCTATGAAGTATATCATTTTCATTAGACCATTCATGGCCATAAAATAGACAGCAAGGTCTAGCCAATTTATTCTTATACAACAGTCCATTTCTTTCGGTTATCTTTGGACTCGGTTAGCTAATTATTATCATGTTGCCACTTCCTATTCCTATGTCTTAATGTTGTCAACCAAACTAGACATTCCATACACTTTATTGAGCTTTATTTCATGGCCCAAAATCAAGCCAAACAAGGCTCCAAATCAGCCTATACTTGCCGCCCAAACTTGTGATATTCAAACATGTACCAATTGTTACATGTTACTTCTTGTCACATAAACTATCACATTGCCTTATATAATCCTAAGTATTATAATATCAAGTGAGACATCAGTATGTGGCCGATTTTTACATGCTGTAACACTTCCATATCAGCCATTAAATAACAAGTATAATTCACCACTTATATTATAATGTAACATTACTACACTCTTGTCCCCTCACCATTTAAGTAATAATATTGACATCTATGGTCTGATTAAACAAGTTCCATGGCTGGAGACAAACTTTTGAGGTGTCAACACAAGGTCTTCTTGAATTACAATGTGGGTTATGTGTCAATATTCCAGCCAAAGACCCTTAAGACTTCATTAAACAAACATGCTGAAATGGAAAAACAATTCCTCTTGTTTTGCATGTTGGGATCGGCTGGATGGGGCTTCACTCATGCCTAGATCCTTGTCTTCTCATCCTTCCCAAACTCTCATAAACATTCCACAAATACCAATTAAAGAATACAGCAAAGAATTAACATGGAGAGTAGATCCAAGTGAGAGCACATGTTGCTGAAATGTTATGCCAAGTGCAGTTTTTTGTTCCTCTCTTTTGCATGTTCTCGGTTTTAACCCTCCCCATACCCTCATGTTTCCACTTCAACATTACTCCTCACTTCCCTAATATCCCTAGCTGAGTTAGAAGTCAGAAGTTGAGAGAAAACTGAAAGAAAATAGAAGGAAAAACGTGGAGAAGGGAGAGGAAAGAAATAGTGCTGAACCAGAAAATTCTGCTGCTGTATCCCTCCATTTCTGGTCCCATAATTCGTTTTTCATCCATTACCAAGGCCTGTTTCTTTCACCCAATCCCTTCCCCTGTGTGTCTAGAGATTAGATCAAAAGAGAAACCAAGAAAAAGTTTTATAACAAGAGAGAAATAGAGCAAACCGTGAAGAGCTGCTGCTGCTGGAATTTTCTGCTGCTGTTGCTGTTTGGTGTGCATGCGCCAGCTTAGGAAGGGGATTTAGAGTCCATTTGCTGGAAGTATTAAGAGGAGGAAGAGAGGTCTATTATCTGAAGGAATTCTCAACAAAAACTAACTAGTATGGCTAGAGGAACTCAGGTAACTTTCATGTACAACAATGTTCAAAAACTGAAAAATTCTTTTGTTGTTTTCGGTTTCTGTTTGGTTCTGGTTGAGTGTGATGTTTCTGTAATTTTTGAGATGTGTTATGGTTGATTAGTAGAGGTTAAAACCCTCTACATTGCTTATGAATTTCGTGGCTCATGCAGGTGGTAAGTTAAGTAGGAAAGAACAAAGGAAAAAGTGACATAGAAAGTGCTTTAAGGATTGCATGTGCAATCGGTTTTGTTGCTTCTGTATACTAAGTACTATGTGATGTTTTACAGCTTGAATTGATGAGGAAATGATGTCATTTTGTTGATTATAAGTCCAGGTCGAAATGGTGTCAAATGGGATAGGTTTCCTAGACAAATAACAAGACAAAGTTAGTGTACATATAAATGTACATTTGGAGATAAGGTGTGTTTTAGTAACCGTTGTGGTGGAAGTTAATGAGTTAATGATTTTCTAAGATGGACAGAACCTTAGGTGATGAAATGGATAGGTTAAATATGAGGTTTTGACACATGTTTAGTGACTATAAGTTTGATGAAATATGGCTAGTTAACTAGGTGAGTTGACTAGAGAAAAATCTACCACAAACTTATCGGTATTGGTTATGAAAGTTCTTGTTTGATTTGGTTTCTGGTGTTTTAATGAACATGGGGTCTTATACTGACCATAAGATGTTATATGACCATTGGGTTCAGACAAAAGTTGTAATAACACTTAGACACACATAGGCGCACTATAAGTGTTACTAAAGGATTTTGATCACTGTTATTGTATTAATTTCGGTATGGTTGGTTTTTCTGTTTTTGGTGTGTGACTATAATTTATGTGTGGTGAATATTGGTGTTCATACTGATTATATAAGGTGGGATGACCACTTGGTGAAATTAAATTGGTGAAAATGCTTAAGCATACATAAACATACAAAACGGTTAATGTGGTGAGTATAATTGCTGTTTTGAGTTGCTTCTGTCCACTAATTGTTGTGGCTGCTTATACTGACTTTGCTTGGTGTATTAAATTGTGCAATATGGTTCTGGACATGAGGAATGTGTTGGTCAATGTTGGCAATGTTTGTCCATGGATTACTCCTACCAATGTATTGGAGTTTGTAATGCCCTACTAATGTATTGGGAATTATTTTACCGCTCCTACCAATGTATTGGAGCTAAGCTACTATGATCTACTCTAGGGGCTGATGACCTTTAGAGGGTGTGCACACTTAAGGACATAGAGTGAGGTGAGATTTGTTCCAAGGGGTTTCTCCCGAGGTCCAGTGGTTATGATTATTTGTTCCAAGGGCTTGCCCGAGGTCCAGTGGTTGTGTGAGGTTGTTCGAAAGTATTTATTATGTGGTGGAATTGAATACCTACTGTGTTATCTACTGACTAACAATTGATTTTGTGGTGTATGGTGTATATTCATGTTCTGGTTGGTTAGCTATATGCTTTGGTCTAAAGAAAAGTGCAGGTGATGAAATACCGAATTGTTGTGCTGATATTATTTTGCTTGTGACAAGGGACTGCCCTTGCTATATGATTATGAGAAATTGTTATCATTACTGTTATGAGTATGTATTATTGGAGTTTCGCAAAGACAAAATGAATTTTACAAGTTGTAGTGGGAGTTACTCAATTTGCTGATTTGCAACTGCAACCCCTTCCTTGTTTGTGTTTGGATTTATGGTTGCAGAGTGAGATGTACGCATGGTTGGCACCTTACCCAGAAGTGGAGCTGACCCATTGCCACTTCATTTATGTTTACTTAGTGAATAGCTTTTCTCTAAGGATGGGCGTACGTGTTCTGGTTGTCAGGAAGCCCCTCTTTCCTGCTCTAAGTTACTATAAACTGCGTACCACAGCTAGGATGAGGGTGTTACCGGTAGAAGAAGTGCGTAGAAGGTTTAAGGGACTTAAAAGAGCCCGTGTGTAACTTGTAACTCCACTAAGTCACTAGGTTGGACTTTTTGGTCTCGTAGTTGGGAGTAGTTGTTGTTTATGTTAGCTAAGTTGGAAGTTAAACAGTGTTGTAAGTTAATGTTGCTTTATGTTTCGTTGTTATGACTCTATGTTTAATCCAGACTATGTAAGGATAATGTAATGTTTTATCTATGAAGTTAAGGATATGTAGTATGTTTAAGAGTTAGAAGTTTAGCCTTAGCACCCACTAGGGAGTGGGTGTGGCGTTGTAGCACCCATTTGAGAGTTAATCGGGAAGTCTTCCGCTGCGACTGTCCGGTGAGTGTTGTGTCCTTGCGAATGGGGGTGTTACAGTAATTGTTTTTATTTTGGAAAAAATACTTAATAATTGATGGCTTTTAAAGTGACTAGTATATTCTTTTTTTAGTTTGTAGCAGTAGTTTATCTATAATTTTAAGATTTAATACCGTTATAGAATTCAATTTATAAGTATAAAATTGTGACACAACTGCACTAAAATTTATATTAAAATTAATTTATATGGGGTCTCATTTAAACAATTTAAACACAGGGCCCTCGAATGACAGAGATGTTCCTTCCTGCTTGCATACTCCATCTATGCCTGAGTGTGAAGAGTTGAGGAGAAGTTTGTAACTAACTATGGTTAAAGTGGAGGAAGACCAGGAAAAATAGAAGCTTTGAAAGAAAGAATGGGGATTAAATCAATTTATTGTAGTACAAATGTTTCCTCGGCTCTAAATGGAACTAATCTTTCTCTTTTCGCCGTGGAAAATTTTCACCATTTGTACTATATCTTAGTTTCCATTGTTTCATGATTTTGTTCTTTCATTCAAATTGAAAAGGTGATTACCCATGTTGTGGTTCCGTCTCTCCTTCCTTACGGGAGGTGCAGGTTAATTATTAGTGGTATTGTGTTACTTTTGAGCTGTTATTTCATTTATATGTCTCCCTTTTTCTCTCTCTAACCCTTTTCTATTTCTAAGCAAATTTCTTTTTGCATGTTACTGTTTTTTGCCTAATTTTGCTCAAGTTTGTAAATCTGTTTCACTCTATGTATATTATGAAGGCAGGTGACATCCCTGTCTAGTACACTGCTCTTTAGCATGCTCCACAACCATCGGGTAGTCATGCTAGTTTGACTTCCCATGTGATGAGGGGGGAGAAGATGGCTTCACAGAAAACGGTTCACAAATTCGATGGAGGTTTGGCGAGAAGGAGTAGAGGCACTTGCTCTCTGTTGACGATGAATTGCATCGTAGGGGTCAGATACAACAGAAAGATTTCACAACCACAACAAACATTAGCGACCAACTCAACTCTTAAAGTCTGCACTTGCAACAATATTTTCTCTTCCTTCTGGACTGGAGCAGATTATCATCTTATGGATTTGCTGCCACAAACTTAGTTGGCACCAACATGAACTTAAACAGGGTTGTCCTCTGCCTTCACAACTCTGGATGGCCACTCTTTCTGTTGTCCTTCCATTGTGTAACACCCCATCTCTAAATACAATGATCGTCGCCCTAAGTCCATCCTGTACATTAACAACGCAGCGGAAAAGTTCTACTAAATTGGTGTTACCGCCGTTAGTCACCCACGTGACTAACTAGGCCTATTCTCTTAACAAGTCACGGTCTAACTAACCGGATAATTACTCGAGCATCTAAAACATTATAATTCATAAACCACAACTCATACCGAGTATCTGAAATACCCCAAACTAATAAAACATGGATTAAATATCTAATCACATTGATTAAGGCCTAAACATGCCTTAAAAGTCAATTGAGAACAACAGTGGTCAACACAAAACAAGATGTTGCACCCTTTGACTGTTTAGGGTAAATAAATACCCAAATGAACTTATTAGGACCTAAAACTTTGTCCTAAGAATATTAACACATTACTAAACATATTACAATTGTTGGAAAACACTCCAACACAATGAACAAGCACTTTCATGCTTCAAGGTCAAGTAGAGCAAAAATATGCTATAAGAATACCTTAAAGGTCTAATGACCTCTAAATGATATAAAATTGGATACCATGATCAAATATCATGTAAGGAACACAACAAAACAATTCTCAAAGAAAACTGAGCTCAGAAACATCTTGCGACACAAAATGTGCACTAAAACTCCATAAAGCACGTTTTTGTGTAATTGCCTTCTAAATTGGTTTTTAATGGGCTTAAAGGTTATAATTACCTTTAAATATGATAATATATCATATTATATCATATTAGGAGTTTAATTCCAGAAATTTACAAATTTTTATAAATTTAATATTAAAATATTAATAAAACCCTAAAAGGGGGCTCGTTTGAGTCAACATTGACTAAGAATGGTCAAGAGGTCAAAGTTTGACCCCTTGGACCACATGAGGTCGACATTCACAGGCTGGGGGAGTTTAAATTCGCCACTTGCAAGCACAAGAGACAAGCTCCAACACATTTCCATGTTTTAAGGGACCACTTTTACCTTTAGCATATTATAGTCTATTTATCACACCTTTTGACTCCATGACTGATTCAGCCTTCCAAAAAATGTGTGAGAGGCTCCTTTCCCCTCCAATAATCAATGCCAATCAGACTTGGTGAGTCATCACACACTAAATAAAATAAACAAAGCAAAAAAAGGGTTTTAAGGTAAATTTGACCTAATCTCTCACTTGCCTTGCTTCCCAGCCGAGACAAGGCCTCCTCATCCTCCCTTTGGCTTCTCCAAACTGTGGGTAAGTCACCAAGAACAGAGAAGAACACCTTGCTACCTAGGTTGTTTTGGAGGTTAAATGAAGGGCAAATCTCGGCCATAACAAGGGAAGAAGGTGGAGAAACCCAATCTTGTTCTTAAGTGGATCTATCAAGAGCTTCAAGGTATAGCCAGATCCAAGCCAAAAACACCATTTTGGCATTTTAAACAAGGCCGAAGACAACCCTTGGCTACCTTGTTGTTCTAAGAAGCTTTGGAAAAATAATCCTAAGCTGGCCGAATCCAAACAAGGCCTAAGCTAGGCATAAACAAGATCATACTTCAGACAAGGACGCTTGACGAGCTAGTGGACTACACTGCGCATCCTAGGTCTTGGTGAACGGTATGTAAAGGGGTTTGATCCGAGTTGTCCTAAGGAAGCTCCTTGGGCTCGGATTTGGTTGATATAACTTGTGTGTTAAGTGTTTTGGATACATGTATGTGTTTGTGTGCTACTGCATTAATTATTTATGCACGAGCGTCCTACGGGACTAACACTACGTCGACTATAGATCGACTTATATAAACATACATATACGTTATTGTGATGACATGACGGTTACTTGATATAATACCATAGTATTAATATTAAGTATATGGTAACCTAAGTAAACACTTAGGAACGAGTCACGACATTGTCGGTCTCTAGAGCATGGATCTCGAACATGAATATAACCTAGATTACTTCTAGGTATGCGTGAGACCCTTGGGCAGCTAACTAATATTATTCTCCATAAGACTAAGAACATATCTTAAACATTATGAGAGAGAGATGGTATGAGTTGAGGTGAGGAATCCCGGTAGTTTACGAACTACTTGGTTACGCATTTGTGATCACTGAGGGGTACCCGATTGGGTTCCGCTCCAGGTTATACCCAACGAGCCCAAACTGGATCATGGGTCAGGTGGCAACGACCTTTATATGGACGTCTTACGAGACATAAGAGAGTCAGGGGCCTCCGGACCTCTGGTGAAATGAGCACCTTTGTGTGTACGGGAGGACTACTGTCCATGGTGAGGTTATCGGGTTGTCCTAACATGACACCCAACTGGTATTAATAATTAAACATGGTTTGGATGGATGGGGCCTTAAAGGCTAAATTAAATTAACTATGGAAACTGTACGCTACGGCGATTGTACATTGTAGATATGGATGGGGCCTTGAAGGCCAAATAATTAATAAAGGATGGCATACGCTATGGCGATTGTACATTGTACATTATACTGTTATTGCTCGATACATTTGATATACAATTGTTGTTTGAGATATTAAATGAATGTTTGGATTGGATGGATGATTAAATGTTTACGAATATTTGGATGGATGATTATGTATATTATACATTTATGTTACAATACTGATTATAACTGTAAAATGGTAAAGCATGAAACCAATCTAATATTAAGATGGTTAAAATGACTAAGTGACCATTAGGGTCCAGGCCCGGCATACTCATCGTCTATCGCTGATACTACACCATTGCAGGTTGTTGATTATCGCCGAAGCCGAAGTGCGGGAACAGGGTAATTAGAGTTTATTTTAATTACCGCACATGGAGTTGTATTATGGTAAGGCTATGTATATTGAGGATTGGGTAGACGCTCACTTGTCGATGTTTATGACTTGTGGACTTAGTATGATGTATAGGAGTTTCTCGTTATCACGGCGATTAGCAGTTTGTTTATGTTGGAAGTTGGATGTAGTTTGGCTTCGTTACTTGCATGGGCGAGTAATGGCCGGTGACACCCGAGTGAGTATTGTTTTATTATTTATTCTTCCGTTGTAAGACGCACTAGTACAGAAATGGTCTATCGCAGCGCCCCTATCGCAGCGGTTGTAAAAACAACCGCTGAGATAGGCCGATTTTAAAAAACCCGCACACCTATCTCAGCGGTTGTAAGTAACAACCGCTGCGCTAGGGTCGTTAAAAAAAACAACTCTATCGCAGCGGTTTCTCTACTAGAGAACCGCTAAGATAGGTCTTTTTTACAGACCTATCTCACGGTTCTTAGTAGGAACCGCTGCGATAGGGTTGTTTTATTTCCCCCAAATCGGCTCCACTTCGTCTTCTCTCTCTCATTCTCTTCTGTAATATCGCGAGAACGAGAAGGCGACGGCGATTTCCTCTCGACGCCTGTGACTCCGCCACCACCACCGCCACCTTCTCCTTCCGCGCGCACCACCATCGTTCCCCGCCGCAGTTGCCGTCGCCGTCGCAACAGAGAGAACTGGTCGCAGGCGTCGATCGTCGGTTCTAGCGGGAACCCTAGGTTCGAATTCCGATTTGTAACTTCGAAATATTGTTAATTATTGTCTTGTTGATTGAATAACTAGTTGTAATATAGTTATTGTTGTTAGTTTAGTGTGTGTGCATAATTTGAATATAGATAGATTATTGAACAAGTATAAATAGTTGTGCATATAAGGTGTTCGATAAAATGCCTGAGTTGATATTTTTGCTGTTTGTGCCCTCTGCATACAACCCAAAGTTGTAAAAAACGGTACGGGAGTTTAGTTATATAATATGCGATACGGAAGTACGGATACGGATAAAACGGGGTTAATGATACGGATGATAAATTTAATTATATAAATATAGAACTAGAATTTAAACATGACTATGAAACTATGAAAGATATTAAAAATAAAAATTGCAAATCAATATACAAATAATGCATATAAACATCTACTATATAAAATAACTTAGTTCAAGTATTATATACCATTTTATAATTTATAATTTTTTTCCACACTATAAGTTTTAACTTTTCATTATATAGATCAATAAACAAGTTTGTAATTCAAAACAAGTTTTAATAGATTTATTGTATATGAATTTTGTTACTAAACTAATTAGATCTAAACGTTATATTGAATTCATTACATAATGACTACATGATACCAATATCATAAACCATATATAAGTCGTATGTTGACATGAAAAAGTTTGAATTCATATGTATATATGTTGTTGACTATTATAATTTTACATAATTCCTGCAAAAAAATAGACTATTAATTAAAAAATCCTGAAAAAACTAGCTTAATATGTTGTTTTAGACAAATTTGAACGATTAATTCGGTGCTGAAATCAAAGTAATACTGGTATACTGTATTACTTTTTTCGCAAAGAGCCTTGAAAAAAATTACAACCTTATAAGAGAAAGAAGAGCGTGGAAGTAAGAAAAATGTAACAAAAAATGTTAACTCAAATAAAACAGAGGAGATATACTGCATAACAAGCAGCACACTAACAGTACAAATAAATAAATAGAGCTGAAACAGATGTTAATTAAACGCCTTTAAA
The DNA here is from genome assembly GCA_023374045.1 of Limonium bicolor. Lineage (NCBI taxonomy): Eukaryota > Viridiplantae > Streptophyta > Magnoliopsida > Caryophyllales > Plumbaginaceae > Limonium > Limonium bicolor. Next base: position 199,093,266 of record CM041778.1, read on the forward strand.
CTGCGAGCAGCTTGTACGGTATTAAAACAATTCATATATAACAAATTTATACTTAAATTCATATAAATTGAAATGGTAAATAAAACTACTATGAAAAGAAAAAGAATAACTACAAATCATTTTGTTCTTAATTCTCAAACTATTTAAAAAATTAACTTCAAGTTTCACATTAATAAAGTGGTAAGATCTATAACTTTATAACATCTATGTTCTCCCATTACATTGCAGTATATACGTGCTTAATATGATAATGCTTGTAGTAATGGGTTTCTTGCCCCCCTAATATTATTACCTTGCTTCACCGCTGTCTGCAGTAATTGGGGTGGTCTCTATGTCTCTTTCTTCCTCATTGCTTCTGTTGTGCAGCATGAGCGGAAAGGTAAATATCATCTATTTTTTTCTTTTTTATTTTCTTAATATGATAATGCTTATAATAATGGATTTCTTGCCCCCCTAATATTATTTCCTTGCTTCCCCGCTGTCTGCAGTAATTGGGGTGGTCTCTACTTCTTCTTCCTCATTTCTTCTACTGTGGAGTAAGAGTGAAAAGGTAACATCTTCATCTATGTTTTCTCTTTGTTTGTTTAATTAATTATTGCGAAAAAGTGGTTGTGGTTAATATTGAGTGATTGGAATGGTTGCTGTCAATTGTTGAATTTATTTGTCGTGGTAAATAAGATGTTGGTGAATGCTTAATGATAAGCATGGGATTAACACGATTACGCAAAGGTCATGCCGAATTTTTTCTAGAATCGTATTAGTCTTATTAATTAATTTTATTTGTTATTTGTGTATAACAATCTTTACTTTTCTTTGTCAGGTCTTCTGAATCTGCTATTGGATTTGTACCAGTACTTTCCCAGCCCATCACCAAAGCAGTCTCCTAGCTTCCCCCTCTGTACAACCTTAAAACAAGTAAGTAATTAAACTTTATTTTTTGTTTTAATAATGCAATGATTTGTTGAAGTTAAATTAAATGTGTTAGAATTGTTAGAATAAGGCTAGATTAGTTACGTTGGAACGTTAGAGTACTTAGGCTACGTTAGTTAGGTTGTAACCATAGAGTAGTGCTGAGTTTGGTTGCAACCGTACATCCAGTAGAAACATGCTCCATATACAAATGCAGACGAAACTGAAAGACAAATCAATCTTAAACATTGTTTTGTTTTCACATATAGAATGGAGCGTGACTGGATGTACGGTGATCGAGGGGATCACTATTTTGATGAGAAGCTGAAAGAGTTTCTCAAAGCGGCAGTGCAAACAAGGACAGAACAAAGGCGGACAATATTTCATGTCCTTGTGTTGACTGTGGGGTCGTAAGGAAATATGAAGACATTGAGGAAATTAGATTTCATCTTAAGTCCCGTGGATTCATGCCACATTACAAAGATGGAATTTTCATGGAGAAACTGTTGCAGCTAGTGCTTCAACATCATCAAGTGCTCATGATCCACGTTACGCAAGTACCGCCCACACCTTCAATACCATCAATGAGTCGGTACCGTTAAGTGATTCAGGATTCGATGACAGCGAGACCACTCACCATGATGAGCAAATGGATGAAATGTTAGAAAATGTTGCGGATACTTTTGTCGATAAGCCGGAAGAGTATCAAAGATTGTTGGACGCATCAAAGACACCTTTGTACCCTTCGTGCGTTAAATACACAAAATTGACTGCTGTACTTAATTTGTTCAACTTAAAGGGGAAATATGGAGTTGGTGACAAGTGTTTCACGTCATTTCTAGAGCTGATACATGATATGCTTCCTGATGAGAATGGTCTTCCTACATCCACCTACGAGGCAAAGAAATGGATGTGTCCAATGGGAGTTGAATATAAAAAGATTCATGCTTGCCCAAATAACTGTGTGCTTTATAGGGGTGAATACGAACATCTAGACAAGTGTCCTAAATGTTTGTTGTCCCGGTACAAGGACAAGGATGAGGATTCCTCCTTTCAGAAAAAAAATCGTCCAGTGAAATTATTGTGGTACTTGCCGATAATTCCTAGATTCAAACGGTTGTTTGCCAACCCAAAAGATGCGAAGAACTTACGATGGCACGCGGATGGTAGAAAAATGATGAAAAATTAAGACATCCTGCAGACGGACCTCAGTGGAGAAATATCAACAGAAAATTCAAACATCATTTTGGGGATGAGGATAGGAATCTGAGACTTGGATTGTGTACCGATGGGATGAACCCGTATGGCACGTTGAGCAGTCAGCACAGCACTTGGCCGGTGCTACTAGTGATCTACAATTTACCGTCATGGTTGTGCATGAAACGAAAATACATTATGTTATCACTCCTAATTTCTGGTCCAAAGCAACCTGGTCATAACATTGACGTATATCTTGCACCACTGATCGACGATCTGAACTTGTTGTGGAATGAAGGGACAGTGGTATATGATGCTCATGCGAAAGAAAATTTCACACTGAAGGCGATGTTGTTCTGTACTGTTAACGACTTTCCTGCCTATGGGAACTTGTCAGGATACTCGGTGAAAGGATTCAAAGCGTGTCCGGTATGTGAGGATGACACATGTTCAGATCGTCTGAAGCACTGCGGCAAAAATGTTTATAGTGTCATCGACGGTTTCTTCCAGTAGACCATCCTTACCGTTCGAGAAAGCGAAAGCTGTTCAACAATGAGCCCGAGACTCGTGTGGCTCGTCTGCCTTTGAATTCAGAGGAAGTGTATGCAAAGGTAAAAGACATTGAAAATGTCTTTGGAAACACATCCAAGCCGCCGAAGAACATTTGGAAAAAACGTTCCATTTTTTGGGATCTACCGTATTGGCGGCATCTGCCTGTTCGACATTGTTTGGATATCATGCACATTGTGAAGAACGTCGGTGAGGCAGTGTGTGGTACTTTGCTCAACATACCCGGCAAGACGAAAGACGGATTGAAGGTGAGGAGAGATATGCAAGAGTTGCGCATACGGAAAGAACTACACCCAATAGAGGATGAGAAGCGAACATATCTACCTCCTGCGTGTTATACCCTCTCTAAGAGTGAAAAATTAAGTTTTTGCAAGTGTTTGCACACATTGAAGGTACCATCTGGGTACTCTTCAAACTGGAAGAACCTAGTTTCTATGAAGGATTTGAAACTGTTAGGCATGAAATCTCATGATTATCATGTGTTAATGTTGCATCTTCTTCCAGTTGCAATACGAGGGATATTACCAGAAAATGTCAGAAATGCTCTAACTCGATTATGTTTCTTCTTCAACGCTGTCTGCTGCAAGGCAATTGACTCAGACACCCTCGATGATCTGCAACATGAAATTGCTGTGACAATATGCCAGCTTGAGATTTATTTCCCACCATCTTTCTTCGACATAATGGTGCATTTAGTAGTGCATATTGTCCGAGAGATCAAATATAGTAGTTCATATATATGGGGATTCTGAAGGGTAGAATGAAAAACAGATATAGACCGGAAGGCAGTATCATCGAAGCAACAGTGACTGAGGAAGTCACATAATTCGTAACAAGTTATTTGAACGATGCAGAGTCAATTGGTATTCCCAAACCACGTCACCATAGTAGATTTGAGGGTAAATGAGTTATTGGCAAAAAGGTTGTTCGTATCTCTCGTGATCTTATTAATCAGGCACATTTGTTTGTACTACAACACCTTGAGGTTGTTGAACCCTACTTCGATATTCACATTGCTGAGTTGAGTCGACAAAACCCTACCAAAAACCGTATCTGGCTTAAAAAAGAACAAAATCGAGTATTCGTCCAATGGTTTAAGGAATATGTGTTTGAGCAAGCTTCATTGAACCCCGAAGATGTCAGTGAAGAAATCAGATGTCTAGCTGTTGGTTCTGGAACAGATGTTGTATCGTTTGAAGGGTATGACATTAATGGATGCACATACTACACTGCACGCCAAGATGCTAAATCAATACATCAGAACAGTGGGGTAAAAATTGAAGCATCGGTGACTGAATATGGTCTAGGTAACCAGGTTCAACCAATGAGCAGTAGTAGTTGGTATTATGGTGTGATAGAGGACATATGGGAACTAAACTATCACATTGATTCGTTTCTATTGTTCCGCTGCAATTGGGTGGACAACCGACATGGACTCCAAAATGATAAAGGACTTATTTTGGTTGATCTTTCACGTGTTACAACTAATAAGGAAGATCAGTTTGTGTTGGGTAAAGACTGTGACCAGGTGTTTTATGTTGAAGACCCAAAAGCTAGTAGATGGCATGTTGTTCTTCCAGGGAGAAGACCGGTTTTGTTTGAGGATGAAAACAACGACGATGATGATAATGAGATGATAGATGAAACTGTATCGTTGCATACAGGGTTGCATGATTCAACTGATGATTTACAAAATGATGATGTTCAGACCATCTACGCTCGATCAGACCATAATGAGGGGGTTTGGGTAGAAAACAGATCATGATATATGTTACTATGTCTAGGTAACACCATTGGTTGAAATTACATTATATAATTCGTATTATTGTTGTTACAATGTTATCAGAATTAATTATTTATGTTATTTTTGCAATTATACATCGTTCCATGAATATTGATCTAATGTGTGTGTGTTTTTTTCCTCAGTGGATGATGATCCTATAGGACAGCTGCTCCTGACTGGGGATAGTAGACCGGCAAAACGCACCACACGAGGTGGTAAAAAGAAATCAAAGAAAGCAGACGTAGAGACCACCCCACAGCAGACCGAGACAGCAGGGCCTTCACAGGAAGGACAAGAGATACAAGTTGCTCCTCCGCCTCTCAAGAAACCCAAAAAACGAGGGGCAACCCGTGGGCTGAAAGCAAATAGAGGCCCCCCGACAAAGCCTTTGGAGTTCAATGATTTAATCAGCCCACGGGTACTGGAAAAATGATTTCACTGCTCTAGCCAGGCATTTGGTGAGTACATATTTCAATATAAACCACAATTGGAAGCAAGTGCCTCAGGCGTTGAAGGAGCAGATATTTGAACGTCTCAAGGTATTTGTTACACTTAATAGTTTGTTTTAAGATTTATATAGTTACTTTTTTACACTAATCCATTTTTTTTGTGCATATAGGACCGATTCTGTATAGATCCTTCTCTGAAGGATGATGTGATGAAGGGGATTGCCACACATTCAAAGACTTCAGATCTCTGCTCACGAGGCAGTACATTTACTGTGAGGAGCCCGCAGAGATAGAGGAGGCAGAAGGTGAAGATGTGGATGATCGGAGACCACCGTGGCAAAAATATGATGGTATTACTGAAGAGCAGTGGAATGAGTTTGTTGCGAAGCGTTTGACCCCTGAGTTCAAGGTGAGTTTCACACTAGTAGTTGTTCTTTTGTATGATAAATGTTTAAAGTGTCCTTAGAGTTCATTTGGTTAATTCGTCTTTTTCATATATTATTTGCATAATTTGTCTTTTCATACATATATGTAGGCTATACGTGAGAAACAACAACAAAATGCAAAAAAAAATCGTTACCCCCATCACATGGGGAGTACAAGTATTGCTCAGCGTGTGCCGCAGTGGGAGAAAGAGGGGTTGCTGCCAGCTGGCTCGAATGTCAGCGAACGAAGGATGAAGGTTTGGGACTTAAGTCGACGGAAGAAACCTTCAAATCCGGCGGCACCTGCTGAGTATGATGACGCCACGAGAGAAGTCATCAACCAAATGGTAAGTGATTTTTAGTTTAAAAAATGTTTATTATATTTATAGAGTAACAATAGCAGTTAAATAAACCGAAGTATCCTTATTGACTTATTAAACTCCATAACAGGAAGAGTTAAGCTCCCAGATCACCCAGGGCACTTGGCAGCCCGTTAGGCAGGATGATCCACTTTCCCGCGCTCTCGGGAAGAAGGATCATCCGGGTCGTGCAGTAGGCTTTGGTGGTCATGTCGGTATACGCCAAGCCTTCGGTAATCCTGGGTCGAGACACGTGCTGGAGGGAGCATTACATATGAGGAGCACTTACGCCAGAATGCGGAGCTCGAGCAGCGACTACGAAATGAATTTCAGCAGTCAATCGCTCAAGCTATGGAGATGATGCGTTCTGAGAGGATGAGTCAGGAGGTTTCTAGACCGCCAGATCAGGCACAAGCATCAGAGCCCGCAGCAGTGCCTCCCAGTAGTGTTCACTCCGTCAACCCATTTCCATATTCATCTCTCAAGGTTAGAACAACATGTTAACTACAAATACAAAAAAAAAACAAATTATACACTTGTTTATGTGCATCTAAAATCTTTAATTTTGAAAATTTAGCAACCAATTGACTGCACATTGTTCCAAGTGATTGGCGTTGACGAAGTCGAAGTAGGGTGGGGAAAACTTTTCAAGTCTTGTGCTGGAGACACCGTGAGGAATACAGCGCTCCGAGAGTACCATGCCGGGTGCTTGTTGAAGGTTACGCGCCTGCTTACGCGGATTGTCAGATACCGGTGCCCAGTGCAGACATATCCACCCTTCGTCAAGCTGAATCCAATGCAGTACAGTGGCCCTGTAGATTGATTAGGCTTGGGGAGCAGCAGGTAACCCCATGAAAAAACTTATTCTTTAACATATCCTAGAGTAGAAACATATACTTATTAAATTAATATATTAGGAACACATTCAATCAAATTCTGATAAGGCAAAAGGAAAGAGAGTTGTTGTTGCACCAGCTAATCCTTCGATGGCATCCGCGACTAGAGTTGTGATGAGATCGAATTTGCTACAACCGGCGGTTCTGAATGCCTTACCCCCCATGCTGAAACTGTTGCACTCCACACTATTGATGACGCCGCCAGGAAGAGATTCGGTTACAATGGAACCAAGACCGGATCTTTTTACTATACAGGCGCTCAGAGTTTTGAAATCTATCTTACTGATTTTGTGGAGTTGTTCACGAAGGATTGGTTGAGTGCGTCGATTCTCAAATCGGCTTGCATGTGAGTAATTAGCATACTTGTACACATTTTACTCTGTATATTTGAAAATTAAATTCATAATATTGGTTTCTTTATATTGTGCAGGTTTTGATGACAAGGCGGTCCAAGTACATGAGAATAGTAGTTTCGGGTTCTTATGCCCTGACTACTGTTCGAAGCTAATATGGGATCTGACCCCCAAGCTTTGGTCCAGTACTTGTCGAATGTGATACATGCGTGTGCAGTTGCTGATAAATCTTACATAATGCTGCCTCTTCATCAAGGGTAAGAATTTTATCTAATGTTAAGTTAGTTTAAAAATTATGATATTTGTATTATGTAATTGATTGAATTAAGTTCTGCTGTATTGTAATCTATGAACAGCCGACACTGGTCTTTGCTCGTTCTATGTATAAAAAGCCCAAGAGTCCTGCAGCTTGACTCAGCATCTCGGCATCCCAAGAGGCCACTTATATATAACATGTTGATGAGGTGATGAATTTACTTAACTTGATTAATTATCAATTTTAGTTATTTCTTAATCATCCGGTTGATAACTTTTACTTTATCTGTGCGTATGAATTCTAGTGCCTTTGTATCTGTAATGACGCAAGTCCGAGGAGAGAGATTTAAGAAGATTCCGTGGAATGTAGTCAAGGTATTTTTGTAGTCCTTATTCAAATTTTGTAATATGTTCATTAGTTTTAAAATAGGAACAGTATTATAATTTATGTGTTAAATCGATTTTGAATATGTACGTATATACATGTGCAGTGTCCACAGCAGCCGGGAGGTTCGGAATGTGGCTACTATGTCATTCGGTTTATGAGTGACTTGATAGCGGGACCGAGACTCTTGCCAGAGAAGTCTCTAGACCTGGTAAGTAGCATTCTCGAAATATTTTGGTTTTGTAGATAATTTTTAACATTGATTCTTAAACTCAAAGTATTATTAGCAACTAATCATATTTCTTTTTGTGTTAATTCCAAGGCTTTTGAAGAGTTGGTAGACGGTTACAACGAAGGACATATAACCGAGGTGCTCGAAGAATGGGCAGAATTCATGAGCGTTAATGTAGGTTGCTTCTAGGGTTTGGTAGGATTGAGTAGGATGATTTTGAAATTCTCATGAAACAATTGTCGTTTCTGTAAAGATTTTGTTGATGTTTGATTAATTTGCTCAAATTTGTAAATGTAAGTGGATTATTGCCCGTAGATAGGTTTGGTGGCTATTTAAATGGTGAAATGGTTGATCTAATGCCCCACTGTGGTGGCATTGTTAATTGCTATATCTTAACAGGTTTGATTGATTTTGGGTGTGTGTGGTAGAATTGTAGGGTGGAATGGAAAAAAAAAAAACCTATTGCAGCGGTTCTTAGTAAGAACCGCTGCGATAGGTTGTTTTTTTTTTTAAAAAAAAGGTCTACTGCAGCGGTTCTTAGTAAGAACCGCTGCGTTAGGTGTTTCACCTACCGCGGCGGCACCCATCGCAGCGGTTTTCAACAGCTGCCATAGGTACCAAACAACCGCTGCGGTAGGGTCTTTTTCTACTAGTGACGTTTTATTTATTGCTACGTGAGAGATTATATCGTGTTTATGGAGAGGGGTGTTACAAAAGTGGTATCAGAGCGGAGTACCGCTCTGATGACGAGGAAGTAGGTTAAGACATTGAGCTTAGGACTTGGGAAATAATGGGAAACGTTTGTGGGATACGAGACGACTCATCTTAAGAGATATTGTGTCTAGTAACGCAAATTGCGTGATAGGTTAGCCTTTAAGGCAATTCAATATCTACTGGTTGTGTACGGTAATTTATAGAGTATTTATGTGACATACTGTATTACAGATGTCTGGGGAAACTAGAGGGCGTGGTACTGGTAGAGGTGGAGGGGGTGACCCCGTCATTCCAGGAGTTGCAGAGACGGTTGCTGCCGTACTCGCACAGCTTGGTACTCAGATAGGAGGAGCACCAGCCCACCCGCCACAACCCAGGGAAACGAACTGGCTGAAGTCAGTTAGCGAGACTCGACCACCTACATATTCAGGGGAGCCAGACCCCGTAGCCTTGGAGCAATTCATAGTTGAACATGAGAAGGCCTACGAGGCTTTACAAGTACCTGCCAACCAGAAGGTTGTCATTGCTGCTTTCCATCTGAAGGATGCAGCCAGCACATGGTGGAGGTTGGTCAAGGACCATCACCTGGCTACGCCCAACTTTTCGTGGGATGCCTTTGTCGAGTTGCTGAGAGGGAAGTACTACCCGGCGCATCTCAAGCAGAAGAAGCGCCATGAGTTCGAGACATTGACCTAGGGAGGTCTGACCGTGGATGAGTATTACGCTCGATTCATTGGTCTGCTGGACTTCATCCCCGGTGTTGATTACTCAGAGACCGTTAAGGTCGAGAAGTTCCGGGGAGGACTATTATTTCGCATCCAGATGGCGATGGGTGCTACCCTCTACACTACCATCCAGGTATTAACATGAAAGCCAAAAATTCTTTACTTACTACATTACCGATTAACGTTGTGAGAACTTACCAATGAGATTCCAGGAGTGTTACGACGCTGCCTCGAGGACGGAGCTAATGCTCCAGACTCGGGAAGAGACTCTCGGGGCCAAAAAGAGAAAGAACCTTGAGGGAGAGTCTGAGGGTGGAGGAGCATCTCCAGGCGATGGCCAAAAGAAGGGGAAGTAAGGACTTATTCCATTCTAAATTGTTACCATATTAAATACCTTATGAATGCTGACCCGGAACCTTGAACAGGAAATTCTTTCCAAAGAAAGGGCAGCAGGGTCACCAGGGAACAAAGGGAAAAGAGCCCGTCCTTCGGTTGACCGGCCCAGCTATTGATGCTCAGCCTCTGAGATCTGCACCTCCTAAGGGTGAGAACACCTACCTCTTAAATTCAATTGTGATCTTAACCATTATATCACCAGATTTAACTTAAACTAAATGCTACCTTTAGGCACCGGACAACCCCAGCGCCATTTCTATTGTAAGCGTTGCGGGAAGGACCATCCTGGGGTCGACTGCGAAGGCCGCAAAGTCGAGTGTCGGTGCTGCCACAAAGAGGGCCATAGGGAATTCAATTGCTGGATGAACCCAGAGAGCTATAACTATAGGCCACCAAGGAATACTCAGAAGACCTCAGCTGGAGGATCTGGAGTACCACGAGGCAGTCAGGATGGCCAGACATCTACTGATGTTGGAGCCCAGAAGGGTAAGGGGGTAGATAGGGCATGAGTACCCTGAACTCCGTCAGACCGCTGGTGGAAGACTGTTGCTTACTATGTTGTGTACTTACCTTGGATGTTTGACAGAGATATGTTATAAGTATGTGGGAGTGTGTCATTGACCACTTACCTTTTGTGTATGATTTTTGAGACTAGTTTTGTGGACTCGACGCGAGTACCTTGGAACCTTGTCGGATTATATATATGAACAGGATGTTAAAGCTTACTGAAATACCCCTACTTAATTAAATGTGGATTGGATATATAACCAATTAAATTATGGCCTAAACAACAATGTCTACATTATTACGAGCACGTAACAACTTGTGAGCGAACGAACAATTAAATTAGTACGAGCATATACGTGTCCGAAAATATGACGACGTTACATATTAATACGGTCACGTACATATATATGTACATATACACAACGTTACAACATTATAACGTTGTAAGTATAACAAAAAAATGCGACATGACAATATAGTCGCATAAGTACATATAGCAAAAATACGACAAATAAAATAGTCGTATTCATACATATGTATAATTAATAACGTGACGTAACAAATAACCGCTTATATATATGTTTATGCAGCTAATAACGCGACATATTAATACGGTTGCACATATACAAGGGATAAGCATAAATAAGGCTAAAACAAAAAAAATGAGCAAACCGGCTCTAGACGGGATTCGAACCCGAGACCTCTCGTACCATTCCCGTGGCCTTAACCAGTTGAGCTGCGCTCAAATTCGTTAACTTATACCAACGGATCAAAACAAGTACTATGTCAATTAAGGAAATGTGAGTACATCTCTTTGTATAATATAAACTAAGCCATATATTCTCCCAAATTCTATCCGATCTAGTACACTCTTGCCGCTAGCCACCTTATCTATTTCTTTCCTTTCTTCTTCGGTACCTGCAATGAAATAACACTGCACATGTGGTATACATATAATAAGTAAACAATTACCTAATCTACCCATACCTACTCCCATCCACTTGACCGACAACTACTGTGGAGGGTGATTTTTCGGTATGAGGGGGGTCTATGCAAATATGGTCTGACTGAAAAGTCAAGTTCCTAGAAATATGCCATTCTGTGGAGGGTGAAAACCCGTTATTCTGGCATCCCTCAAATACTACTACATCGTCCGTCTTTCCCAGAAAGCAAAAGGGGAGTGCAAGTGTGCACTACCCGCTCTCAATGGGCTCCACGCGGACTTATGCCTCTATAAGGCGGATTTGACTAGAGTCGCCACCTAGTTTGACCTAAGGAACTAGGAAGGAAAGATGAGGGTTCTAAGAACCGTTAATTGACTCTGAGATTGTTGCCATGGATAGGAGGTTATCTGGTAAGATCAGAGATTCTATTGTGGGTTCGCACTGGGTTACACCCCTCAGAAGTGGCAACGACCACGACTTCGGATTGGTGCCCGAGGAAACCTCGGTCTCCAATTGTCGGGATTGCCTTCTTTCAAAACCTTATTAGAGAGATTCAGTTAAAACCGAAGGATAGGATTAGGACGGGGAAGAGAGAGAGTGGATGAGGCGAGCTTTTCTGTCAAGCTAGCGCCAAGAAGAGAATTAGTGATGTCGGATGAGTATGGAATGAAGAATTGGGAAAAGTCCGAGGTGAAATGAATAGACAAGACTTGAAGTCTGATGGTTTGAGTTTGTGGGAGCCGAAGAAGGTTGAGTGTTTTGAGAGATACGAGAGTCACCTTAGATGGGGAAAAATGGTTTTTTTGTTTGAAATGGGGTCACCCTGTGTGGGGCCTAGTACTCAACTCCCTGTTGAGATCAGACCTTACGTAGTTCACGATTTATGGGTTTTGAGAATTTTGAGGAGTTTGGAGTTTGAAGAAGTTTTTGGTTTGAGGTGTTAGTCTGTGAGACCCTCGAATCTATGAGACGTTTGGGATATTCAGATGATGAAAGGAAAGATATATAGAAGTCTGTGAGACGCTCGGGTCTGTGAGACGCTCAGGTCTGTGAGACGCTCGGGTCTGTGAGACATTTGAAATCTTAATATGATGGAGAAATTGAGATGTTGAGTCTCTGAGACAATCAAGGCTTGAAAGGGTTATGAAGTTTTGAGATGTTCGGGTTTGGGATGCTAGTCTGTGAGACGCTCGGGTCTGTGAGACGTTTGATATCTTAAGATGTCGAAGTCTGTGAGACGCTTGGGTCTGTGAGACGCTTGGGTCTGTGAGACACTCGGGTCTGTGAGACGCTCAGGTCTGTGAGACGTTCGAATCATTGGAATGACAAAGTCTGTGAGACGCTCGGGTCTAAAAGGCATTTAGAGTGTAGGAGAAATTGGAATGGAATTGAAATACAATTTGAATTGGAATTTATTTGGCATTGAAATGGAATTGAATTCGGTTTGAAAATTGAATTGAATTGGGCTTATTTGAGATTTGAATTGTTGGAATTGGGTTTTAAATTGAATTGGGCTGAATGAATTGGGTTTGAATTGAATTTGGCTGAATGAACTGAGTTTGAATTGAATTTGTTTGAATTGGGTTTGGATTGAGGTTGGAAAACGAGGCGGGTCAAAGTTAGACCGAGTCAACGTGGGATCGAGTCAAAGTTGTGTCAAGGTCAAACTTGGGCTGGTCAAAGTTGGACCAGGTTAAAGTTGGGTCAAGGTCAAAGTTTGGATTGGTCAAAGTTGGACCTAGGTCAAAATTCGGATTGGTCAAAGTTGTATCAAGTCAAAGTTGGGTTTTTTTGGACCTGAAGGGCTTTTTGGGCCGAATTGGGCCTTGGGTTGAAATGGGTTTGGGCCGAAGTGGGTCTTTTGAATTTGGGCTGAGGTGGGCTTCACCATTGGGCTGATTTTTGGAAGTAAAGATGGACTGATTTGATAAGTTGAAATGATTTATGGGGATGTTTTGAGCTTGTGACTAATTTTGGACTTGTTAGGCCATAACAGGTCTTTGGGCCTATGGGATTTTGGGCCTGATGGGCTTTTGGGTAATGGGTCGACTTTGTGTACTTGGGCCGAAATTGGCATTTGGGCTTATCCATTTCTTTATCTTAGGGTTTTGAACCAAGTTTTAAAAGAAAACATGTGGAGGTTAATGGTCTGTTTTTATGTACAATAATGAAAACATTGAAACTGAGAGACAGTTTTGGATCTAGGATGGAAAGAGAGGAAATAGGTGTTTGGCATTATTTACATATATATACATTATCTTTTAGATGTGTGTTTTAAGGTTTAGGGTGTCAACTTGACCAAGAAGGACACATGACCCACTAAGTGCCAAGGGACACCCACTATCCTAATGGTTAGGACCTAAAGGATAATAACTAGGCTTAAGTGTAACATATTACAAGAAGATCACAATGAAGATAATACATGTGCAATAAAGAAGTGAATAAGAAATACAAGCAATGATATGGAAAAGGGGATACCAACTACAGATAGAAATTAATGAGCCCTGCCTATTCTCAAGGTCTAAAATCAGCTTCCAACCAAACAATCCCAACTAAATCCGAGTTTCAAAGCGAAAGACACATCAACCAAAAAATGAGACCAAAGGGTCAAAGGTAGATCTCAAGTCAAACTGAACCTCTGGATATACAATCTAAATATTTGAAGTCTAGAATGTATATGTGTCAAATAAACCTGAACAGCTATCTACATAAAAACTATGATCATAATGTCCATCTCCAAAATTGACTATATTTTGTATACGTACCTAACAAAAGATACAGTTACCTAATATCAAAGTCTATCCTGTGCAATCATACGATTATAAAAACGGTTTCAGTGTAATCATGAACTAATGTGAAACAATATGAAATAATATATGTACAGATGATAACTTTCAAAACAACATACCGTCAAAAATAATAGTAATCATTACGAAGCAACAAACCATTCATTAAAGGAAAAAGAAAAACGAAAAAAAAAAAAAAAAAAAAAAAGAAAAAGAGAAGAAAAAAAAAACTGAAATAAACAAATTACAAACCGGGCATTAGTATTTGGTAGCATTTTCACAAATAACATAATTACCAAGAGAAAATCGAGCCGAGTTTCTAATTGACCGAGTAAATTTGCAAGATTACCGATATGAAGAGATGAAAGAGCGGAGCATGTATTTCCCTTATTCGTCAGTTAGATTTGCTACATTGCTCACAGTCACAGTGAAGGGAATGCAGAAACATAAGCTCTTTGCTCGTCAGTTTTGTGTGCTCTTTGTTCCCAGTTTAGGTTGCAAATTCCCGTGGTGGTGAAGAGAACTGAAGAGAAAATAGATCTTGGATGCTCTGTTCGCCTGCTAGGTTGCGGAATTACCGTCGACTGGATAGAATGAAGAGAGGCAGGGCCGGTTGTTCCTTGCTCGTGGGTAGGCTTCGGAATTGCCGTCGGTGAACGAAAGCATGAGGCATAGCTGGTTGTTCCTTATTCGCGGTAGTGAAGAAGATGAGGATGGTGGTGAAGCATGTATGCTCGCTGTTCACCAACTGAGTGTGGAAGATCACCCAGAACGAAGGGAATGATGTTCGCCAGCAACTGGGTTGAAGAGGGGTGGATTAGATGCTCCTGTTATGCTTTGTTTGCCGGTTGGTTGCAAAATTGCCGAGAGTGGGGTGGATAGAAGAGATGAAGGAAGTTTGTTCTTCAATGACCTGTGACTTCAAGAGAAGGAAGGAAGGGCAGAGTGGGGGTGTTCCCTTCAACAAGTTTCTTGTTGACCAGTGGGTTGTGAAACCGTGAGGAAGATAAGGAAGACTCAGAGCATGTATTTTCTTATTTGGCCAAGAAGATTGCAAAAAATACTGTCGGTGAAGAAATAAAACAGGCGCAGAGCATATACTTCCTTGGTCGCCAATTAGGTTGCAAAAATTACCGTCGTCATATGAAGAGAGTGAAAGTGGCGCAGAGCCTGACATGCTCCTTGTTCTTGGCGATGCAGAGAGATGAAGAGAGCTGGAGTTGTATATGCTCCTTCTTCGTCAGTTAGGTGTAGATTACCGTGAGTGAAAAACTTCAGGATGAGCAGAGTATGTATGTTATTGTTTCGCCAGTTTGAGTGCAAAAACTACCGTGAGGAAGAGATGAAGATAGGACATATATGTGTTTTGTTTCGTCAGTTGGGTGAGCAAAATTACAGTGAGTGTAGAGATGAATGAAGGCGCGGAGATTTATGTTTCCGTGAGTGGAGAGGACAAGGAGGGGCGGTGCAGTGGCTTCATTGATTCGACTCTACAATTTACAGACACAAGAGAAGAATGATGGGAAATAGAGAGAGCCCGTTTTTCTTTGTTCAGCAGTAGAAGTCTAGAACAAATAACAGGTAAAAGGGAGTAATGTCCTCAGTTTTTTTTAGAAGGTTGAAGATGATGATCTTTTAGAAGAAAGAGAACGGTCGATATACAAGAACGGGTGGCGGCCACTGTGGTCCTTGTTTTTGCCAGTTTGAAGAAGATGAAGGATGTGCAGAGCTTGTATGTCCTTATTCGTCAGCTATGTTTAAGAAAATGGGAGATAGAGCCGTTGTGTTCTCTTCCTTGTCCACCGGTCCTTGTTCTTCAGTTCCGCAGTTGGGTTGCAAGTTATTATGAAGAAGAGAATGAGAGGTCGAGCCTGGTGTTCCTTGTTCTTGGTGAATAAAATGAAGGAGTGAATTTCTGTGTTTTCTCTCAAGATGAAGCTGATGTTCGAGAAAAAATTGAAGAGGGGCGGTGGCCAAAAAATCTCCTCGTTTTCAGGGTTTTCGGATGGGACTTTATAGGTAAAGGAGGTGGGTGGCTTCGAAGAAGATCAGCCTTAATTCGGTTTTGGGTTTTTCTGATAGGGTCTGGGCTACGAGGAGGAATTTAACACACATTTGTCTGATTGAAATTCATTGGGCCATGTTGGAAAGGAACATAACACGTTGAATTGGACTCAACTCTATATGTAAAAAATGAAAACCCTTTAACAGGATTCGAAACCAGGACAATGGCACCGGGAGAGAGACCCTGAACCACCAGACCACTCCTTGAACTGGTGTTACCAACGCGATCATTTTTTGTTTTTTTTGTAAGTGAAATCTGACCGTTATGCAAAGGGATGACTTGGAAGAGATAATACTAAAGATAAGTTTCATTTAAAAAACATGAACTTTGTGCAAAGCCTGAACAGATTGTAGTTTGAAAATTGTATTTTAGAAATCATATATTCATGAAATCATTTTTGTTATTAGTTTATTTCAAAGAATTTTTCACTGAAAATGATTTGAAATTTTGGAAACAAAATGGTGAATTCACTTTGGCATGAACCGAAAAGGCGACAACCCTTTTTTTATTTAATTTCGTGAAATTTGTTTTATGTGGTGAGAATTTTTGGTGTCTACAGATGGCTCCCCTTGATTCAATTATGCAAGCCTTTGTAGAATTGGATCAAGGTTGAGTGGGCGCCAAAAATTCTCACTACGGTTTTTGTGGTGCATTGGATGTGATGTGAGTGTATGAATGTGATCGTAAGTACGAGGACTTATGACGAGCCTCAGTTAGACCTCTTGACATCTAACCCTAGGACTTATGACGAGCCAGGATACTAACAATAGGGTTGGTTTAGGGTGCACGAGGACTTAGGAGTGCCTCAATGGATCCTATGGCCTTAATTGACGGGCCTAGAATGTGATTGAACAGTACGAGGACTTAGGATGCCTCAACTAGACCTCTTGACATCTAGCTATAGGACTTATGACGAGCCTATAATACTTTGTTGTATAGCGTAGTAGTGCATAATAGCGCCTGACAGTGGGCGTGAAAACAATCTTGCACTAGTAGCGTAATAGCTGCCTAGTTGAAGGAAAAACGACGGAAACCGCACTAGTAGCATAATAGCTGCCTAGCGGTTATGAAATGAATGACCCGCACTAGTAGCGTAATAGCTGCCTAGTGAAGGAAAAAACGGCGGACCGCACTAGTAGCGCATATTCGTTGCCTAAGGCGTAGCTGCTAGTGACGGAACCGTGTAGCGTTCTGCTCTGGGTCGCTGTGCACGTACGTAATAGCTGCCTAGTGAAGGAAAAACGACGGGACCGCACTAGTAGCGTAATAGCTGCCTAGCGGGTTATGGAATGTACGATCTCGCACTAGTAGCGTAATAGCTTCCTAGTGAAGGAAAAAACGGCGGGACCGCACTAGTAGTGTAATCGCTGCCTAGCGGGTTATGGAATGAACGATCTCGCACTAGTAATGTAATAGCTGCCTAGTGGAGGAAAAAGACGGGACTGCACTAGTAGCGTAATAGCTGCCTAGTGGAGGAAAAAGACGGGACTGCACTAGTAGCGTAATAGCTGCCTAGCGGGTGTGAAATGAAAATGTGACCGCACTAGTAGCGCAATAGCTGTCTAGCGGGT
Source organism: Limonium bicolor (assembly GCA_023374045.1). Taxonomy (NCBI): domain Eukaryota; kingdom Viridiplantae; phylum Streptophyta; class Magnoliopsida; order Caryophyllales; family Plumbaginaceae; genus Limonium; species Limonium bicolor. Next base: position 199,110,787 of record CM041778.1, read on the forward strand.
GTAAAATGAAAATGCCACCGCACTAGTAGCGCAATAGCTGCCTAGCGGGTGTAAAACGAAAATGCGACCGCACTAGTAGCGCAATAGCTTCCTAGCGGGTGTAAAACGAAAATGCGACCACACTAGTAGCGCAATAGCTGCCTAGCGGAGGAAAACGGCGGGACCACACTAGTAGCGTAATAGCTGCCTAGCGGGTGTAAAATGAAAGGCGACCGTACTAGTAGCGCAATAGCTGTCTAGCAGGTGTAAAACGAAAGGCAACCGTACTAGTAGCGCGATAGCTGTCTAGCGGGTGTAAAGCGAAAAATTCGACCGCACTAGTAGCGCAATAGCTGTCTAGCGGGTGTAAAATGAAAGGCGACCATACTAGTAGCGCAATAGCTGTCTAGTAGGTGTAAAACGAAAGGCGACCATACTAGTAGCGCAATAGCTGTCTAGCAGGTGTAAAATTAAAAATTCGACCGCACTAGTAGCGCAATAGCTGTCTAGCGGGTGTAAAATGAAAGGCGACCGTACTAGTAGCGCAATAGCTGTCTAGTAGGTGTAAAACGAAAGGTGACCATACTAGTAGCGCAATAGCTGTCTAGCAGGTGTAAAATGAAAAATTCGACCGCACTAGTAGCGCAATAGCTGTCTAGCGGGTGTAAAATGAAATGCGACCGCACTAGTAGCGCAATAGCTGCCTAGCGGGTGTGAAGATACGTCAGATAGTGAGCAAATTTTGTGGGTATATGCAGATGATATGTGATGTGAGGTGATTAACCAATGTATTAATTGAATTAAACTCCCTGTTTGTGGATGTAGGTTTTTGTGTGAGCAGATGGCTTTATAGTAACATCAAAACCTCGGGATGGCTCCGGTATGGCTCTGGCATGGCTTCAAGGATCTGAATTGGCTCCTGCATGCGTTGATGGCTCCAGTATGCACTGATGGCTCTGGTAGGCACTGATGGCTCCGGTGGGACCAATGGTCTCGGGGTGGTTGGTGGGTTTGACATGGTTGGTGATTTTGTGGCAATTTGTGGGCTTTGATTTGCCTTGAGATTTTTTTTTCAAGGTGGTTTGATGGCTCTAATGATGGATTTATTGTTGTTTGACGGGATTTGTTGTGAAGTTTGTAGTGAGTGAATGGTTTTTCATGGGTGAACGATGAAACACAGTTGCATGACTTGTTGGGAGTTTCCATCATGGTTCCAGGATTTCCATGGATGGCTCCGGGATGACCTTGTGCTGATTGAGCATGACGATGCTTTGGTTGGTTCACTTTAATGACACCGAGGGGAAAAGGGAAGTTTTCGCCTTTGATGTGGTCGCACCCTGGACGGGCTGCCTACGCACTCAATTCCATATTGAGATCAGACCATACGTAGTTCGATCCTGTGTAGGCGAGACCCTGGTGATGAAATGGCTCTAACAGGGATGTTAGGTGGCTCCTATATTGTTCTCGAACTGTTGAGATGGCTCTTGTGTAGCTCTAAAGATGGTCATAATGTCTGAGGATGGCTCCCGTATGGCTCCGATTTGGCATTGGGAGGGGTGTCGATGAGACTCAAGTATGACAGTGGATGGCTCCGAGATTGTCTTCGTACGGCTTAGGATGGCCTTATTTTGGTTCGATGTAGCTCAAAGGTAGCCTGGGATGGCTCTAAATGCTTCGATGTAGTTCGAGGATGGCCCCGGGTGGCTTCACAATGATTCGACGTAGCTTAAAGATACCCCGGAATGGCTTCAGCTTGATTTCCTTTCATAGGAAGTTTTACTTCAACTGCAGCAACTGAAGTCGACTCTCAGCGAGATTAGGCAGAGTTCTTACCAATCAGATGTTGAAGATGGAGTGCTTATGATGCATGCAAATATTAAATGCTAAATACGATGCAAAATGCATATGCAGTTTTTGTAGAGAAGGTACAGTCATATCTCTATTAATATGAGGTTTACGAATATAAGACATCTTCGATTCGATCTTGAATGATTGTTGAATTGGAAGGCGTGAATCATTTTCCTCTCAAGGAGGGATACGGGTCAATCTCTCGTGAGTTTGGTTGTGTGTGCAAAGCGGTGTGATGATACTCTCGATGCTTAGAGCAGTATTTTCCTGAGAATTTCCTTTCGAGGTTCTGGACTTTCCGATCCTCACAAATTCCTCACTTGCAATGGGATTGGCTGTTTATGATTTGGTGCTTCGATCAAAGAATCACTCGCACTCGAAAGACCTTGTGGGGTAAGGTCACACTCTTCCGCTCATGGTCCCTTTGGGATGATGGGACATGTTGATAACGAGTATGAAGCTTATGATTCATGTTTCAGATCCGGTACTTTCAGTTAACGCTCATTAACTTATGAGTCAGAGGTCTTTATTGGGTTGTAACGGGGATGGGGGGTATGATACATGTCACATGGGACTGTGGGATTTATTTGGGAATTGTGGAGCTTTTGTGCAATAGAGGACGTGTTTCGCCTTTGCCATGGGTGGAATGAATGGACGGGTTTTGATAACCTTTTATTGGTTTCTATGGGACATCATTGGTCCTTTTGATTTGGATTTCCCCTTCTTGCCTCTTCTGGTGTTCGATTTGAACTTTCTTCTCATTTTGTTTTTTGAAATTGCATTTGGCTCATCAACTTTCTCAAGCATTCTCTTCTTTGTATTTTGGCTTTCATCTTTGGAGTTGCATTGACTCATCGATCTTCTTGAACCTTTTTGGTGTTCTTTTTTGGTGTTTGGCTTTGGAGTTGCATTGACTCATTGATTTCTTCAAGCATTTCATTTGTTGTTTTGGTGAAGATGGTGGGGGAGAGACCACGGCTCTGGCTCCTTCGAGATCCTCTATTGCAAGGGTGAGTAAATATGTGTATGTGAGTTGGCATGTTATGGAGTTCACAGAAAAAGGTTTATTGTGAAAGGCTCAGCGGGGCTCACTAAGGGATTATGTACAGGGCAATCAAAGCTTTTTGGGTTTTGTGGAGATTTTGATTCCTAAGTGCCTCGTCATTCTCATTAGTCAATAACTGTTTTCTTACTATTCTCAGATCTTTGCATGAATCACAGTTCGTATCATGTATATCGACATTGATCTCACTATGTATTGTGTCTCTCCATGTAATGAAGGAATGCACATGTCACTCATGGTTTTACCTCTATGGACTCGCTCTATCTTCCCTCATCGCTCAGTGGATGGTCCAATACCCTCATTTGAAATTCAAGAGAAAATACTGCTCTTCGCACACTACTCACTTGGTTTGTGGTGCTGATTTTGATTTGACCCTTGTGTTCGTTGACGGGTCGAGAGTTTGACGGGTCGAGAGTTTAGTGGTTCACGCACTCTATTCAATCAATCAATCAAGATTTTTGCCAAAGAGACGTTTCGATACGGGAGTATGCAAATGCAACTATCTACAGTGCAATATATTGTGGTAATATGGAATTACTACTACTTATAGGATGCATGAGATTATGAAAATGATGATGGAAACGGTTTGACTTTTGAACTTTGATTGAATGTTTTTTTTTATGCAATGCATGAGCGGTAAGACTACACCTAGTCTCGCTTGAGTCGATTCCAGTTGATGATCCATGAAGAAGTCATCCGTCAATGTCGGCCTGAAGATGGTCTAAATGTTGGGCACGATGTGAGAGAAGTTGTTTCAAAATGGTATTTGGATGATGATTAGCTCCTGGGGCTTTGGAATTTTAGGGAGTGGACACTCCCGCATGGTGGTCCCGCGATATGACAGTGACTGTATTTTTGGGATTTTTGAAGGTATGGTTTTTTTGGATTTTTGGATGTACAATTTTTTTGGATCTTCGGATGTACGGTTTTTTTTTGGGATTTGCTTTTTTGTTGTTGTTGGTCTCTATGTACATGGTAGCTGAATGGGAAAAGGTTTGAATCTCTAGTATTTCTTGCTATCGCTTCGAGGGTCATGCTATCACTCATGGGTAAACGCGGTTAATCATCTGCAAACACAATCATTATAACAGAAAAAAGAATATGACAAATGTGAACGTTAGCATGCTTTGAAAAAATGGGATGAATGCTTGTGTGTGATGTGTTGGGAATGCAACATGTGATTATGCAATTTTTCTAAGGTGAGCGTGATTCATGCATGATTAATGAATGTGAACTGATCGGAAATGGAAAGAAGCAAATCGTATATGCTAAAAGAAATCAAGTTTTAGAAAAATGTTTTTGAAAACACGTGTTTTTCGAAGTGGTGGATTCTCTCGGTAGGAATTTTGATGCTCGGTCATTCGCAAATAAAGTAGGGAGTGGGGAACCCTATACACATTGATCTAAATAAATTCAGAGGGAATGAACCTATACATGCAGTTTATTTAGAAATGGACAAGAGAGAAAAGAATCATAGGGAAAAACCTATACATCAATTCTAAAAAAAATCATTAAAGGGGGAATTTGAGATAAACTTCTTCTGAACTCTTTTACTTGATCTTCGAGCTTCTGACTGACTGCTTGTTCATGTGCGGGCTCTTGATTGGTCGTTCACTCATCTTCGGGTTCGAGCAGCAAGGTGACACTATGATCAAGAGAAACTGGTTGGTGATCTTTTGACCCTCAGCAGCTTCAGACTCGAACGGTCATTGCTGGTCTTCATGTTGCTCGACTCAAGTTGGTGCTCCTCTGATTTTCGGTTTGAACTGTTGTTGTCGATCTTCATGCGCTCCATCTGCTCCGACGAGGAAAATGAGGGGCGTTTTTTGAGAAAGGAAAGGTGAATGATCGAGCACAAAATCTTTGTGAAAATCCACCACTTTTGTGAAAACACGAAATGACTAGTACGCTCCACGGTAATGACCGCTGCTCTTGAAGGTGGGTTGAACTTCAAAAATAGCGGGTCTCAACATGGGGACTAAATCATTTTATTTTGAAATACATTTGTGGAAATCAGCTTGAAAACTGTTTTCAACAACATGTTTGAGATAATATCCGTGAAAAAAGTTGTTTGAAATTCATCTGTAAAAAGTAGGTTTTTGAAACCTGTTTTTGAAAATAGATTTTGAAATAACATACGTGAGAAATATTGATTGAAAATCATTTGTAAGTAGTAGATTTTTGAAATCTGTTTGACAAAGTTTGTTTTCTGGAGGACTTTGATTAAAATCGGTTTTGAAAACTGCTTTGGAATATTTTTTGAAATCATCCGAGATGGACGGCTTTGAAGATATTTCATTAGAGTGTTCGACACGATTCATTTTCTAATTTTTGCTAATTTTTAAACGTGATCACACATGGATGTAAGTGCAAAATAAAAATCGTGGCTGATTTTATGTGAAGCTGAGCGTGAATGATTGGGATAATCACCTTCCAGGTCAATCAATGTTTCCCTACCACCGGGGGGACCATCGTTCCTTCACTGTTCATCTCTCGGGATTTATCTCTGTTATGCCTTGTGGGGCACGTCATCAAGAAAGTCCGGAGTGCTTAAGTTCGAAAGGTCAGGATACCCGAAGTGATACAGTCACACGAGCCACGGCCGGGGATTATCACAACATACTCACTTTTCGGGAAACTCGGGGAAGTACTGCATGGGGTCAGGTCTCCCGTCGTCTGCACGATAAGGTGTGTCTAAAGTCCAAATTATTCACTGACTACGCTGTGCCATGTATGGGTATCCGGTAAATACGGGATCCTCTATGGATTTGTAGCGTGACATTGGGCTTTAAAGACACCCGTGGTGTAGAGGAATCATAGAGAGCTGAGCCCATGCAATCTTCAGGGTAAGGCAGAGGGTGGTCAGACAGACGGTCATACAAAGGGGTGACTACCCATGAACCCGTCCTAGACACCGGATCAGGCAGCTGGACACTGAAGGCTCATAGCTTACTATATGCTGGCTCAGACTCGGATAACGGATGATATATTTGGATCATGAGTATCAAGGCGTAGGTCGATGACCATCTCGCCCCGTGGGTATAACCATTCAAATGAATGACCCGACTCATGGGGAATCAATCGTGGACCGATCGGCATCCCGTGACTCGTGAATATAGCGGGTGACACAGAGGAATGCATGTCCTAAGCTACCCGACCAATGCACCCCATAAACATATAAGTAAAGCAAAGAAGTTAGCACCAACCTATTTACTAAATGTTTGTCTTGAAGGTGATAATTCCAATTTCGTTGTTTATTAACCTAAAGGGAAGTTAGCTTCATTCAATCCTAAGTGTCTCTTTCTAATCGTGAGCTAATTATTAACCCAATTGTTACGATGTTTGTTGAGGATCTAATATGTCCTAGTTGTCCTCATCAGACATACACTCTAAGTGTGGAGTAGAATAATCCTAAAGGCTTTGAAAAAAGTGGGAACATCCTAGCAATTTTGAATGGAGTTCAGTCTTCCTTGAGTTTGAGAAAAACTTACTCAAGTTTTCCCCAGCAGAGTCGCCATTCTGTGGAGGGTGATTTTTCGGTATGAGGGGGGTCTATGCAAATATGGTCTGACTGAAAAGTCAAGTTCCTAGAAATATGCCATTCTGTGGAGGGTGAAAACCCGTTATTCTGGCATCCCTCAAATACCTACTACATCGTCCGTCTTTCCCAGAAAGCATAAAGGGGAGTGCAAGTGTGCACTACACCCGCTCTCAATGGGCTCCACGCGGACTTATGCCTCTATAAGGCGGATTTGACTAGAGTCGCCACCTAGTTTTGACCTAAGGAACTAGGAAGGAAAGATGAGGGTTCTAAGAACCGTTAATTGACTCTGAGATTGTTGCCCATGGATAGGAGTTATCTGGTAAGATCAGAGATTCTATTGTGGGTTCGCACTGGGTTACACCCCTCAGAAGTGGCAACGACCACGACTTCGGATTGGTGCCCGAGGAAACCTCGGTCTCCAATTGTCGGGATTGCCTTCTTTCAAAACCTTATTAGAGAGATTCAGTTAAAACCGAAGGATAGGATTAGGACGGGAAGAGAGAGAGTGGATGAGGCGAGCTTTTCTGTCAAGCTAGCGCCAAGAAGAGGAATTAGTGATGTCGGATGAGTATGGAATGAAGAATTGGGAAAAGTCCGAGGTGAAATGAATAGACAAGACTTGAAGTCTGATGGTTTGAGTTTGTGGGAGCCGAAGAAGGTTTGAGTGTTTTGAGAGATACGAGAGTCACCTTAGATGGGGAAAAATGGTTTTTTTGTTTGAAATGGGGTCGCACCCTGTGTGGGTTGCCTACGTACTCAACTCCCTGTTGAGATCAGACCTTACGTAGTTCACGATTTATGGGTTTTGAGAATTTTGAGGAGTTTGGAGTTTGAAGAAGTTTTTGGTTTGAGGTGTTAGTCTGTGAGACCCTCGAATCTATGAGACGTTTGGGATATTCAGATGATGAAAGGAAAGATATATAGAAGTCTGTGAGACGCTCGGGTCTGTGAGACGCTCAGGTCTGTGAGACGCTCGGGTCTGTGAGACATTTGAAATCTTAATATGATGGAGAAATTGAGATGTTTGAGTCTTGAGACAATCAAGGCTTGAAAGGGTTATGAAGTTTTGAGATGTTCGGGTTTGGGATGCTAGTCTGTGAGACGCTCGGGTCTGTGAGACGTTTGATATCTTAAGATGTCGAAGTCTGTGAGACGCTTGGGTCTGTGAGACGCTTGGGTCTGTGAGACACTCGGGTCTGTGAGACGCTCAGGTCTGTGAGACGTTCGAATCATTGGAATGACAAAGTCTGTGAGACGCTCGGGTCTAAAAGGCATTTAGAGTGTAGGAGAAATTGGAATGGAATTGAAATACAATTTGAATTGGAATTTATTTGGCATTGAAATGGAATTGAATTCGGTTTGAAAATTGAATTGAATTGGGCTTATTTGAGATTTGAATTGTTGGAATTGGGTTTAAATTGAATTGGGCTGAATGAATTGGGTTTGAATTGAATTTGGCTGAATGAACTGAGTTTGAATTGAATTTTGTTTGAATTGGGTTTGGATTGAGGTTGGAAAACGAGGCGGGTCAAAGTTAGACCGAGTCAACGTGGGATCGAGTCAAAGTTGTGTCAAGGTCAAACTTGGGCTGGTCAAAGTTGGACCAGGTTAAAGTTGGGTCAAGGTCAAAGTTTGGATTGGTCAAAGTTGGACCTAGGTCAAAATTCGGATTGGTCAAAGTTGTATCAAGTCAAAGTTGGGTTTTTTTGGACCTGAAGGGCTTTTTGGGCCGAATTGGGCCTTGGGTTGAAATGGGTTTGGGCCGAAGTGGGTCTTTTGAATTTGGGCTGAGGTGGGCTTCACCATTGGGCTGATTTTTGGAAGTAAAGATGGACTGATTTGATAAGTTGAAATGATTTATGGGGATGTTTTGAGCTTGTGACTAATTTTGGACTTGTTAGGCCATAACAGGTCTTTGGGCCTATGGGATTTTGGGCCTGATGGGCTATTGGGCCTGATGGGCTTTTGGGTAATGGGTCGACTTTGTGTACTTGGGCCGAAATTGGCATTTGGGCTTATCCATTTCTTTATCTTAGGGTTTTGAACCAAGTTTTAAAAGAAAACATGTGGAGGTTAATGGTCTGTTTTTATGTACAATAATGAAAACATTGAAACTGAGAGACAGTTTTGGATCTAGGATGGAAAGAGAGGAAATAGGTGTTTGGCATTATTTACATATATATACATTCATATCTTTTAGATGTGTGTTTTAAGGTTTAGGGTGTCAACTTGACCAAGAAGGACACATGACCCACTAAGTGCCAAGGGACACCCACTATCCTAATGGTTAGGACCTAAAGGATAATAACTAGGCTTAAGTGTAACATATTACAAGAAGATCACAATGAAGATAATACATGTGCAATAAAGAAGTGAATAAGAAATACAAGCAATGATATGGAAAAGGGGATACCAACTACAGATAGAAATTAATGAGCCCTGCATATTCTCAAGGTCTAAAATCAGCTTCCAACCAAACAATCCCAACTAAATCCGAGTTTCAAAGCGAAAGACACATCAACCAAAAAATGAGACCAAAGGGTCAAAGGTAGATCTCAAGTCAAACTGAACCTCTGGATATACAATCTAAATATTTGAAGTCTAGAATGTATATGTGTCAAATAAACCTGAACAGCTATCTACATAAAAACTATGATCATAATGTCCATCTCCAAAATTGACTATATTTTGTATACGTACCTAACAAAAGATACAGTTACCTAATATCAAAGTCTATCCTGTGCAATCATACGATTATAAAAACGGTTTCAGTGTAATCATGAACTAATGTGAAACAATATGAAATAATATATGTACAGATGATAACTTTCAAAACAACATACCGTCAAAAATAATAGTAATCATTTACGAAGCAACAAACCATTCATTAAAGGAAAAAGAAAAACGAAAAAAAAAGAAAAAGAGAAGAAAAAAAAACTGAAATAAACAAATTACAAACCGGGCATTAGTATTTGGTAGCATTTTCACAAATAACATAATTACCAAGAGAAAATCGAGCCGAGTTTCTAATTGACCGAGTAAATTTGCAAGATTACCGATAATGAAGAGATGAAAGAGCGGAGCATGTATTTCCCTTATTCGTCAGTTAGATTTGCTACATTGCTCACAGTCACAGTGAAGGGAATGCAGAAACATAAGCTCTTTGCTCGTCAGTTTTGTGTGCTCTTTGTTCCCAGTTTAGGTTGCAAAATTCCCGTTGGTGAAGAGAACTGAAGAGAAAATAGATCTTGGATGCTCCTGTTCGCCTGCTAGGTTGCGGAATTACCGTCGACTGGATAGAATGAAGAGAGGCAGGGCCGGTTGTTCCTTGCTCGTCGGGTAGGCTTCGGAATTGCCGTCGGTGAACGAAAGCATGAGGCACAGCTGGTTGTTCCTTATTCGCGGTAGTGAAGAAGATGAGGATGGCGGTGAAGCATGTATGCTCGCTGTTCACCAACTGAGTGTGGAAGATCACCCAGAACGAAGGGAATGATGTTCGCCAGCAACTGGGTTGAAGAGGGGTGGATTAGATGCTCCTGTTATGCTTTGTTTGCCGGTTGGTTGCAAAATTGCTGAGAGTGGGGTGGATAGAAGAGATGAAGGAAGTTTGTTCTTCAATGACCTGTGACTTCAAGAGAAGGAAGGAAGGGCAGAGTGGGGGTGTTCCCTTCGACAAGTTTCTTGTTGACCAGTGGGTTGTGAAACCGTGAGGAAGATAAGGAAGACTCAGAGCATGTATTTTCTTATTTGGCCAAGAAGATTGCAAAAAATACTGTCGGTGAAGAAATAAAACAGGCGCAGAGCATATACTTCCTTGGTCGCCAATTAGGTTGCAAAAATTACCGTCGTCGTATGAAGAGAGTGAAAGTGGCGCAGAGCCTGACATGCTCCTTGTTCTTGGCGATGCAGAGAGATGAAGAGAGCTGGAGTTGTATATGCTCCTTCTTCGTCAGTTAGGTGTAGATTACCGTGAGTGAAAAACTTCAGGATGAGCAGAGTATGTATGTTATTGTTTCGCCAGTTTGAGTGCAAAAACTACCGTGAGGAAGAGATGAAGATAGGACATATATGTGTGTTTTGTTTCGTCAGTTGGGTGAGCAAAATTACAGTGAGTGTAGAGATGAATGAAGGCGCGGAGATTTATGTTTCCGTGAGTGGAGAGGACAAGGAGGGGCGGTGCAGTGGCTTCATTGATTCGACTCTACAATTTACAGACACAAGAGAAGAATGATGGGAGAATAGAGAGAGCCCGTTTTTCTTGTTCAGCAGGAGAAGTCTAGAACAAATAACAGGTAAGGGAGAGTAAGTGTCATCAGTTTTTGTTTAGAAGGTTGAAGATGATGTAACTTTTAGAAGAAAGAGAACGGTCTAGAATACAGAGAACGGGTGGCGGCCACTGTTCCTTGTTTTGCCAGTTGAAGAAGATGAAGGATGTGCAGAGCTTGTATGTCATTATTCGGTTCAGCTATGTTGAAGAAAAGGGGAGAAAGCCGTTGTGTTCCTTTCCTTGTCCACCGGTCCTTGTTCTTCAGTTCCGCAGTTTGGGTGCAAGTTATTATGAAGAAGAGAATGAGAGGTCGAGCCTGGTGTTCCTTGTTCTTGGTGAATAAAATGCAGGAGTGAATTTCTGTGTTTTCTCATCAAGATAAAGCTGATGTTCGAGAAAAATTGAAGAGGGGCGGCGGCCAAAAAATCTCCTCGTTTTTCAAGGGTTTTCGGATGGGACTTTTAGGTAAAGGAGGTGGGTGGCTCGAAGAAGATCAGCCTTAATTCGGTTTTGGGTTTTTTCTGATAGGTCTGGGCTACGGAGGAATTTAACAACACACATTTGTCTGATTGAAATCATTGGGCCATGTTGGAAAAGGACATAACACGTTGAATTGGACTCAACTCTATTATGTAAAAAAATGAAAACCCTTTAAACAGGATTCGAAACCAGGACCATGGCACGGGAGAGGACCCTGGAACCAACAGACCACTCTTGAACTGGTGTTACCAACGCGATCATTTTTGTTTTTTTTGTAAGTGAAATCTGACCGTTATGCAAAGGGATAGGACTTGGACGAGATAATACTAAAGATATAGTTTCATTTAAAAAACATGAACTTTGGTGCAAAGCCTGAAACAGATTGTAGTTTGAAAATTGTATTTTAGAAATCATATTCATGAATCATTTTTGTTATTAGTTTATTTTTCAAAGAATTTTATTCACTGAAAATTGATTTGAAATTTTGGAAACACAATGGTGAATTCACTTTGGCATGAACAGAATGGCAGCGAACCCTTTTTTTTATTAATTTCGTGAAATTTGTTTTAGTGGTGAGAAATTTTTGGTGTCTACAACTACTGCTAAACTCAAGAGATTAATTGACAAGGGAAGTTCCCAACCACAGAATAAGAGCCGTTCTGTTGACCAGCCCATAATCACCCGCAAGTGACAACTAACAATTCCTTTTCTCCTCCACGGTCGTTTCTCTTCTCCTTTCCGACGTGATGTCTCACTCCCCTGATGCCCCATTAACCGAGAGCTTCTCCAGCTCAACCGATGTCTTTCTCCTTCTCCATCGAACCGGGAGTGGATTACTAAATTCCTGTTGCTGCTAACCTCCGGTTTAGAGGCGATTCCCTTCTCTTCCTCCATCAGTCGTTCCTCCCTTCCTCAAGCAAAGAAAACGTTCTAGTTTCTGCTGTTCCAAAACCGAGCATACACCCATCTTCCAGGACTGCTATCTCCTTCTCTAGGTGAGCATTCTTGACTCAAAATATCCGTTCTCTTCCTCTACCTTCCTCTCCTCGATGAACTCAGCAACCTCCAATTTTACCCAGCCAAAACAACCCGAGAGGATGCTTGAAATGCTGCTGTTCCTCGGCTGAGAACAGAGAGAAAAAAAAGAACGTGGCTTTCATAACTTTGTCGAGGTAATCAAACATGCTTACTCCACTCCGGTAGTATTCTCCAGTTCTCATCTAAGTTTGCTCTCTGAACTCTAATGTACAAACCAGAGAAGCGCACCTGACTAATATTGAGCTCTTTCCTTTCCTTGTTTTTTTTCTTCACGTAAAAAAACCAGAAACCGAAGATGTTCAGTATTCAGGCGGTAAACAATGCTCAAACAAGGAGCCCTTCTCTCCTGCTTCTTCATTCACGCAGTACTGGTAAGAGTTACCCAACGTTGTGAAGGAACAGATTGCTGTAACGAGCTCACAGTAAGTTTTCTTTCTTCCTTAGACACTCCTTCTACATCACTGATTCATTCCCAGTTCTTCCAAGATGTACAAGTTCCTTTTTCTCTCCTGTTTTTCTCCACGTAACTGAACCAGAGGTGGTTACCCAAACTGTGAAGAAACAAAGCCGATACAAACTCCCTATTACTATACTTGACCGGGAATGATATTCCCCTACAATGGCTATCGCGACCCTTCCTCTTTTACCGGTAATGTGCTTCCCATATCCCAGTTATATATGAGTTCTTCTACTGATTTCTTCACAAACAACAGAGAGAAACACCTAACCTTATGAGCCTTCTCTTCCTGCCTCTTTCACGTACAAAACACGGAGAGAACATCTAATGACTCGAGTTTTTCTTGCCTTTCTTCCACGACCAAAACAGAAAGAATTCTCAGCCTCCTCTTCTGTTCCAAAACCGTGAAACAGCCACTAAATCTTACTTGACTGCAACTACTTGTTGTAGCAAACAGTTGTGTTAATGTATAGGATGGCAAGCTGTCGGTTAAAAACAGAAAAAAAAACAGTTAGTTTTCACAACCTTGTCAGGTAAATGAAGCACTTCTTATTCCCTTCTTCTATCTCCGAAGCCCCTTCTCCAGCTCCTTACTGTCGTTCTTTTTCTTGGCATGAAGCCAACTGATTTCTGCTCCACTTTCACTAACAGACGGTTGCTCTCCTCCCTTCTCATAAGACTATAACATCATTTCTCTCCATCTTCTGTTACAGTAAACCACACAACAGCAGTGGGGAAGAAACCAAAACAAAACGGTAATATCATACACCTCTGTTTGTGTCCGAGAAATGGCTATCCTCTTGGCACTCCCTGCTTGCTTGTATACTCACGATTAAGGTTCTGTTCCAGCCCTCCTTCTTGAACTGAAGCCGATGTTAAACCCCCACCATGGGAGGAGCATAAGTCAGGTAAGGAAAACCGATGCTTAACATGGCTGTGTAGCCTTTCTTCCCTGCGTTTTTCTTCTGTAAATACTGAAATATTCCTCTGAGGGTGAGCTACTGTAGTTTGCCTTGGAACTCCAGCTTCCTTGTGGAGCTAAACCGTAGCCAGCACACCAAGAAAGGAGGTACAAGAAAAAAAAAGAACAAGTAAGAAGACTGATCTTTGACATGGGAATACAAGCTGCCGTTTTATACATGTTTTCAAAAAATACTGAACCTTGCTCCCTGTTTGTAGTGGTCTGAGAGATACTTTGAACCCAGTAAAACATCAAGAACACTCAACCATCAAGAGGGGCCGTGAGCCTAGAAGGGGTTACAGAGAGGTTTCCTTGACAATTTAATTAAGGTAACGGTGGGTTATATCCCCTTTTAATATCCTAAACTTACTACTTTGGATGCTGCATAGAAACTGAAAGTCTTGAGCATATGTATATGTGCATTGTGGAGTTATAATGTACAGATAATGGATACACATATGTGGCATTTTGAGTTAATATGTAACCAGTAATGGGTATGAATTAGGATGGAAAAAAATTAGGTATATATATATGCAAAGGAGTGGATAACGCGGATAAATATATGTACGTGTTTATTGAAGTTGATAATTTGTAATTAGTTATGTTATAAGTTAAGTGTGGGAGGAAATTAATTTAAAAGATTTTTGTAAAATCCTGTATAAAACCGTGGTTGTAGCATATTTCTAGGAACATCTTTATGTCTTTCTAAGACAATTATTATAATATTTTAAGGCTATATATTTAGGCCATGGCATTATAATTATTTTGAACTTTAAATAGCCACTAATAAATTTACAGGTTGATCTATAAGGCTATATAAATTCCTGGTGAGAAAACCCTCATTCTAGCAAGTATAACTACTTGGGAACATCTTAGAAAAAAAAATATATAGGCATAATTATAAGCTTATATTATGGCTTAAATGAATTTTAAGACCTTGTAAAAATACCTTATATAAATAAATGAATCATCAATGAGGTCAAAATGTAATAAAAAGAAATATGGAGTCAAAAGGTAAATAAGGAAAAACTATGTTGCTGGAATATATATATATATATATATATCAAACGGCAAAGGGCTGTTCGGTAATATGTAAGAAATAGCATATGAAAACCATACGTTATAAATACTATAATGTTGGAGGATATAACATGTGCTAAGAAAAAGTGTTACAAGATAAGTGATGGAATTGTAGTAATTGTAAAGTGTGGGGTTGAAAGGAAATGAAATACTAAATATATGCTTATTCGGCAATAAAAGGGAAATATTGCCAAACGATAGATTACATCTTATTACAAAGTTTTAATGATATAAAATAAAGTATTTATAACATGGAATTAAATTATGTGGGGATATAGTGATTAATGAAAATTAAGGGAATAAAGAATTATAAGTGCATTATATATATATACACTATTTTCGGTACATATATGTGATTACCAACTATATGTTATAAAGTTAAATGACATATAAAACACCATACTATATGGTACCATGACATAGATGTAACACTAAATAATATTGAGTGGCCAAAAGTATAGTTTATTACAACTATCTTACTAGCACATTCACATGTACATTATACACCAAGAATGAAGATATAAACTATAGTATACAATGACATAAATGCTATGGTTAATATATGATTTGGAATGGTTTAAATAAGCCTTGTATAAAAAGTAATATGTGCATCAGATGAAGTTTCTTATTTCCTTGAGGAAACAAAGTATATACATACACACATGTATATTGGTGCAAGCGACATGCGTATGCAATATGGTTTACAGACCATATAGTAGTAAATAATAAATGTCAACTTATAAGTATAAATACATACTATAATATCATAAGGTTATAAATGAATGCAAGTTGTTATATAATTGGAAGTTGTATAATATAGGGTATGTTAAAGAATAGTAAGATACTATGTAAAATAAATTAACGTTGCATGGAATACATGTAACCATAGGTGATCAAATATAACCATGCGTGCAACTATAGGTTATAACAATACCTGCGCATGCGATGTAACAGTCAAATTAAAAATACGAGAACGGGCAAATTCTGAACCAGGCGTAACGTTTGTAAAACTATGGATTTGGAGAAATAATTCCTACGTTTAAAACGTTAGCCACAACGTTCGAATAAAAACCGACGCCTTTGTAAACCGTATATTAATACATACTACGAGCAAAGAGTTTTTAAGAAAAGTGATGCCTTAATCATTAACAGTTGAAAGTCCGGGGGTGTAAAACCGGGGTTACTAGCGTTATTCGGAAATACCGAACCGTATTGTCATGTGGATTGACATTTAGCATTCTTCGTATTGTTAGACCGCCTGTTGGACGTGCGCGCTCGAGAAGCTTAGAGATCCGTATTGCGCATCCTTGGTCCACGGTGTACGGTATGTAAAGAGATTTGATCCGGGTTGTCCTGAGGAATTCCTCGGGCTCGGATTTGTTTGATAAATAACTTGTGTGAATGTATGTATGTGATTTATGTGTGTGATGTGTAGTTATGTTCACTGCATTAATTATTTATGCACGAACGTCCTACGGGACTAATACTACGTCGACTATAGATCGACTTATACAAAACTACATATGCGAAATGTGTGTTGTGACCACTGTTGCGTGACCTAATATGCTAAGTATTACAAGTATGTAGTTATAACCTAAGTAAAACACTTAGGAACGGGACACGACATTGTCGGTCTCTAAAGCTTTGACTCGAACGTGAATACTACCTAGAATAATTCTAGGCATGCGTAAGACCCATAGGGCAGCCAGCAAATTAAGTGATGTACTCCATAACTAAAACTGTAACTGACTATCTAACTAACAAAGCTAACAGTGGAGTGTGAATGAATGTGATGATGTACCTTTGTAACACCCCAACCGCTAATCCTATGCTTACCGTCTAATCGTCCTATTAATCCTACGAGTTCGCAGCGGAATTATTACATACTTACTACGGCGGGTGAAACAATGCCGCTAACCGCCCATACGGCTAGCTAGGCTACTAATACTTACAGTCACGGTCTGATGAACATAACGTACCGAGCTACTACATTACTTACCAAAATACCATATACCGAATACTTACATCAATGGATCACCGAGTATTAAAGTGCATTCGATTACATCATTTCTAAGTTCCAAAAGAATGAGTTCCTAAGGCTACTCATCTATACCAATGCTCCTTTCCCAATATCCAAAAAGGTGTACCCCATGGTACACCGGCTATTCAAAAACTACAGCCATGTACTACTCAGTACACCCATCATAAATTCATTGTTTACATTCCAAAAAGAAGATAAAAGAAATGAAACTCAATCTTCACATCTTCATCCCTCGCGGGTACCTGCGTGTAGTAAAAATGGTGCCCCAAGGGGCTCAGCAAACGCTGCATATGGACTCCGCATATACCGCGTGCTAGCTAGGGCACGCCGACTATTTGACGTCCACTAAACATGCCATTTATTTATTTCATACATACATGCTTTTCATACAAATTACATGCTCATACAATTTATTACATAATTCAAGGTAACAATTTCATAGCATACAAGTCACTTACCTTCACAAGGTTAGCCAAATTATGCATCCGGGTTAATCGGAATGCTTTACTCTTTTACTCATCACTTACTTTCCTTACTTACAATTACTTACTTTCATTTACTTTACTTACTCATTCTTACTTACTTACTTATACTCAAGTTAAGTCGTCGGGACCTCCGGCCCTGGGGACTACACCGTCCCACCTCCGGGATTTACTTGACTCACCAATCCGGAATGCTACCCACTTAAGGGATTTGGGCCGCGGACCAGTTTAAGAGTCAGGAATTGGAGCCAACCTCTCGTGACTCCGCATCCTCACGCGTGGCCGAAACTATATCGGACTTCTACTCATTCCAATTTAATTACCATTTTAAGTTAGGATGGTTAGCTTGTTAGGAATAAGTTAGAAGTCCCACACCCACAATCGGTCACAGTACAATACATCATACATACACATTCATATTCATCCAAACATTTCATGAATTATATAAACTAAGAATTAAAGAAGATATACAACATCATACAACACTACATATTCACAAGTATGCATATTAACTCCGATTCGTGCATTTATCTTATTTGGTGATCAATTAGCACACAACACACAAATCAGAGTAACCAAGATAGCATACGGGGCATGAGGAATCCATACCGTTCACCGTTGTACGTGATTCCAAACGTCCTTCGGTGTCACAAATCAAGTCCTATTATATACATACAACCGAATGATTAATACACCTATCATCAACTTAACTCCTACTTACTATGTCCCTTTACTTCGTACACTTACACTTTACTTACTTATCTTTCATTACTTAAGTTTTACTTTCTTACTTAGCTTTGGCATGTTTTCATACATGTACATATATATGTATGTAGGTACATACATATATATATATTTATTTAAATTATAATATATATATATATTTTTGACCGGACCGGACTTGCGACCGACCTTGCAAGTCCGGTCCATTCCAGTAGCTCAGATTACCGAAATCCTTCTGGCCGACCGAACTTGCAAGTCCGGTCGCAAGTTCGGTCGATTCCAGTAGCTATCCTCGGGAAATTTTTCTGGGCCGACCGAACGTGCATGTCCGGTCGCAAGTCCGGTCGATTCCAGTAGGTATCCTCGGAAAATTTTCTGGACCGACCGAACTTGCATGTCCGGTCGCAAGTCCGGTCGATTCCAGTAGGTATCCTCGGAAAATTTTCTGGACCGACCGAACTTGCATGTCCGGTCGCAAGTCCGGTCGATTCCAGTAGGTTACAGGATGGAAATTTTTCTGGCCGACCGAACTTGCAAGTCCGGTCGCAAGTTCGGTCGCAAGTTCGGTCGATTCCAGTAGGTTACAGACGGGGAAAATTTTTGGTCCGACCGAACTTGCAAGTCCGGTCGCAAGTTCGGTCGATTCCAGTAGCTCACCCGTCTTTGTAAGTCTGGGCTCGACCGAACTTGCAAGTCCGGTCGCAAGTTCGGTCCGGCCCAGTATTTGCATTTTACTTTCTGTTTTCAGTCCTCTCTTTACCCAATACTTCCCCATTGTTCCTACACTTAATCCCCCATGTTTTAACACTATTTAAACCTCCTAACACACCTTAGTTCATTTCCTAACTCCTTACACCATTTTATACTCATTCACTCACCTAATCTTCTAAGTTTCAACTCACACTCTCACTAGTTGTTTCCTAGTTGTGCTTGCTACAGATTTTATTCTAACTCTCTCCATCTACAACTCCCTCTTCTAATGTCATTGCTAACACCTCTAATACACTACAACTACATTAACTATCTCTCCCCATCTTCCCTCTATCTATCTATCTCAAAATCTGTTACAACTTACATTATTCACCTAGTTTAAAATTCACTAAGTGTTCAAATTCTAGATAAATTTTGACATAACCTCCCCTATATTTTTACACTCTCACCACACATTCTAGTTCACAATTCAACACTCTTTTCACCTGTTTCAACAACCAAAACTATACAAGCCCTCATATACCAAACTCAATACTAAAACACTACAAAAATTTCCTGCACTCAACAACTAAATCCCAATCTGTTTGTAACAGTTTTTGAATTGTTTTTCAAAGGTTCAAAATGCTAATGTTCTCTTACACATTACACCATTACCACACTACTAGTTACAATACTCATTTTAGCTTCCTAAAAAAATCTGTTACATACATGTATACTCGAGGCTACATAAGGGAATGCAATTTACCTTGTTTCTCTTCTTCTTCTTGCTTCTTCCTTCCTTCTCTCTCTACCGGTTTTGTAATCTCAATTCCTCTAACACTACAACCCATTGATATACGCATTTTAATACACCATTCTAATACTAGAACTAACCTTAACCATTAATCAAGCTTAAATGTACATTTTAGGGTTTAGAATTTATATTACCTCCCAAGAGTGCAAATGAAGCTTGGAGTGGTTCAAGAACAAGATTTCCAACTCCTTCAACAAGCCAAAATCGGCTAGAACACAAGAGACCAAACAAGGGTTTAGTCTAGATTTTCGTTTTGCCTTTGAGGCTAGAAAAAGATGGAGTTTTCGAAATATTTTTACCTTAGAAGAACAAGGAGAAGGAGGGCCTTCTAATGGTGGTGTTGAAGCTCCAAATGGGGTATACCCATAAAATCGAAAGTGCTTGTTTTTGAATTTTGGAAAGATGAAAATGTAGCTCTTGATGAGAGGATTACAATGGTGGTGTTTTTTATAATTTTTGGAAGTTTGAGAGAGTTACAAAGGAGAGAAGATGGAGTTTGTGGGTGTTTTCTTATTCCCATGGAAATCGCATGGAAGAAGGAGGAAGAAGAGAGAGTGAGTGAGGGGTGAGTCTTACGTGAGTGAAGAGAATGGGTAGGAGAGAGAATTGTGAGTGAGGGAAATAAAGTAATAAAGTGAGGAGAGAGTTACTTTATTATTTTTGTTTTTAGCTAAGGGGAGAGTAGAGTGTGTGTGTGTATATATGTAAAATCGGACAGCACACATAGACCAAGGGGGTTTTAAAATTCTTTTTACATTCTTGGACACATAAGTTTGTGTTAATTATATTTCTACCCCACAACTTCCCGTTTTTGACAGTTTTTACTAATCTCTCGTTTTACTGATTTTATTGGTCCTAAAGCTTCACTAATATTTATTAATGATTATTTAGTTGACCAAAATTGTTACGAGTCTATTTGACCCGCTTAAAGACACGTTTTCCCGGTTACCTCGAAAAACGCGCTTTAAGGTTCGTAGTGTTTTTAATCCATTTTAAGGATCCGTTTTCTTCGGATTTGTTCCCTATATTATTTATACTTAATTAAGCCTCTAAATTATTATTAGCCTAATTAATCACTATTTTTAATTACGGGGTATTTCAATCTACCCCCCTTAAGAAACTTTGCCCTCAAAGTTGCTCAAGGTTAATGTTATTAAATTCTACTCATTATGCAAACCAATTGCCATAATGTATCTTCCTACACCTATGAGGTGTTTACCTCTTTCACACCGCAAGCATACACATTTCAACATCATACACAATTCACATACACAATACATCATTTCCATTCATACCATACCACAATACACATTACACCAATACACCATACATTGCACATACACATCATTCATTACACATTACACATACATACACATCCATACTAAATTCACTTGCACTACATGTGCCATACAAAATGCAATGCTTACCCCGAAGCAATGCTAAAGCAAAAGGGCTCTACCCCCCTTAAAAGGGGTACGACCCGTACCCGTATACTAAGTGCTAGACTCTCTAGTCTATGAATAACTGCGGGTATTTAGCCTTCATGGCATCTTCCAACTCCCATGTCGCTTCTTCGACATCATGGTTTGACCATAGGACCTTCACCATTCGTATAGACTTATGGCGAGTGTCTCTGGTCTTCCTATCAAGGATTCTCACTGGGGTTTCCACATATCGCATGTTTGGCTCAATGGATAAGTGCTCGGGCTCCAACACATGAGAAGGATCAGCAATATACTTCTTGAGTTGTGACACATGAAATACATCATGGACACGCCCCAAGTCCTCAGGTAGTGCTAACCTGTAGGCTACGGATCCAACTCTTTCGGTGATAGTGTACGGCCCTACAAACTTTGGGCTTAGCTTGCCCTTCTGACCAAAACGAAGACACCCTTCATAGGTGAAACTCGCAAGAACACTTGGTCGCCCACGGCGAACTCAAGGTCGCGTCGTCTCACATCCGCATAGGATTTCTGTCTATCTTGGGCTGCCTTCATGTTAGCTCGGATTTGTTGCACTTCGGCTTGTACTTGCTCAAGATACTCCGGTCCTATTATGACCGCTTCACTTGACTCATCCCAACACAAGGGTGTACGGCAAGGTCTACCGTATAGAGCTTGGAAAGGCGACATCTTAATCGAGGCGTGATAACTATTATTATACGAGAACTCGATAAGATGAAGCTTATCTAACCAACTCCCCTGAAAGTCCAAGGCACATGCCCGAAGCATGTCCTCCAGTGTCTGGATGGTCCTTTCTGTCTGACCGTCGGTTGAGGATGGAAGGCGGTACTCAACTTCAGTTCTGTACCCAACGCTTCCCTTGTAGCTCTCCAGTATCTCGAAAGAAATCTGGTGTCGCGGTCAGATACTATGGTCTTAGGGACTCCGTGGTGTCTGATAATCTCCTTATCAAAAAGCTCAGCTAGCTTTACTACCTTCCAGGTGTCCTTCATCGGTATGAATCTGGCAACCTTGGTAAGGCGATCTACTACAACCCAGATCATGTTGAGTCCTCCCCTAGCAGGTGGGAGTCCTACAACAAAATCCATGGAGATATCATGAAATTTCCACTCCGGAATTGGCATCGATTGTACCATTCCGCCCGGTCTACGGTGTTCAAATTTTACCTTCTGGCATGTCAAGCATCTCAATACAAATTCCGTCACATCTGACTTCATTCCAGACCACCAGAAGTACCTCTTCATGTCTTTGTACATCTTGGAGGCTCCCGGATGGACTGATAATGTAGAACTATGTGACTCTCGCAGGATGCGATCCCTTAGCTCAGCATTGCTTCGGGGGACGCATAGCCTGCCATTCAACCGAATCAAACCATCTTCATGTAGCTTAAAATCATACTTTTTCTTCTCAAATGTACCATTCTCGATCTTGTGTCTGATTTCGGTTAGGTAAGGGTCGCTCAACTGAGCGTCTCGCACCTCGTCAACCAAGCTAGAAGAAGCGAGTAGCGAATGGAGCGAGTGTGCTCGACGGCTCAGGGCGTCGGCTACAATGTTTGCCTTCCCTTCCTTATACTGCAGTTGATGTCGTAGTCTGAGAGAAACTCCATCCACCTTCTCTGTCTCAAGTTGAGTTCTTTCTGAGTGAATACATACTGTAAGCTCTTATGGTCGGAGTAGATGGTGATGCTTACCCCATAGAGATAGTGTCGCCATATCTTCAAGGCGAAGACAATGGCTCCTAACTCTAAGTCGTGAGTCGGGTAATTCTCCTCATGTTTCTTCAGCTGGCGGGAGGCATAAGCAACCACCTTGCCATGCTGCATGAGTACGCATCCCATTCCTTTGCCTGATGCATCACAGTACCTCAAATCCCTCTGTGCCCTCTGGAAGAGTAAGGACGGGCGCTGAGGTCAATGAGTCTTTCAGTTTCTGAAATGATAACTCGCACTCGTCTGTCCATACAAACGGTGCATCTTTCTTCATCAATGTAGTCATGGGCTTGGCGACTTTCGAGAAGTCCCTTACAAATCTCCGGTAGTAACCGGCTAGACCAAGAAAGCTCCTAATGTCGGTAACAGTCTTGGGTCTAGGCCATGATCGTACAGCTTCTACTTAGAAGGGTCAACCGAGATACCTGCGCTCGAGATGACATGTCCAAGGAATGATACCTGATCAAGCCAAAACTCGCATTTGGAGAACTTCGCATACAGCTGGTTCTCGCGCAGTGTCTCAAGCACTTTCCTCAAGTGGTTTCATGTTCCTCTGGTGATTTGGAATATACAAGGATGTCGTCGATGAAGACCACAACCGAAGTGTCCAACTGCTCACTGAATCGATTCATAGGTCCATGAATTTTGCCGGTGCGTTTGACAAACCGAATGGCATCACTGTGAATTCGTAGTGGCCATATCTGGTACGGAATGCCGTTTTCTCAATGTCTTGCTCTTTGATTGCAATCTGATGATACCCTGAACGGAGGTCGATCTTGGAGAAGACTGAGGCTCCTTTCAACTGGTCGAATAGGTCGTCGATACGTGGTAGTGGGTATTTATTTTTGACTGTGACCGCATTCAGCTCGCGGTAGTCAATGCAAGTCGGAGGCTACCGTCCTTCTTCTTCACGAAGAGAACCGGTGCTCCCCAAGGGGATACGCTCGGGCATACAAACCCTTTGTCTAGAAGGTCTCTCAACTGCTCTTTCAGTTCGGTCATTTCTGCAGGTGCCATGCGGTACGGTGCCCTAGCAATGGGACCGGTACCTGGCAAAAGATCAATTTCGAATTCCACTGCTCTCGGTGGTGGCATGCCGGGTAGCTCCTTAGGGAATACATCTGGGAATTTGGATACAATCGGTACATCGTCACTGAACTCTGGATCTCTCTCCAGGTCTTGCACGTGACACAGATACACTTCATGGCCCTTTCTGAGCTCCCGGTACATAGCCATAGCAGATATGAGTGTGGTCGAAGGCTCTTTCGGTCTCTGGCGGTAAGATACGGTAACCCCAGAAGGACTCTTGAGCAGCAAACGATGCTCGGCGCAGAGGATTCTACCCTTGTGCCGCTCCAACCAATTCATCCTAATGATCACATCGAATCCCAATCCATTGAATTCGATGAAGGAAATGGGAAACGATTCGCCTTTGATTTGGATTGTGGCTGATTGATAATATTTGGTGCACTTTACTCGCTCCTTCGATGGGAGAGTAACCATGAAGTTCGGTAGCTCATCCGCATCTAGCTTCAACCTCTTCACAAAGGATGGTGATACGAAAGTGTGAGAGGCGCCGGAGTCGAATAACACATTGGCATCAATGCCATTTACTGGGAAGGTTCCCGTTAGAATGGTGCCGCTTCTGCCGGCTTGTGCTTCGGTGAGGATGCTCAGGTTACCTTCGGTACCGAGTCCACAACCTATTGGATTCACAATTGGATAAGTATTGATGGTGGACACAAGTGGAATTAAATCAACACTGCTCTTTATTGATAAACCAACCATCATACATGCCGTGTCTCTAATACACGTTACTAATAGATTACATGATACTAGGAATTTAATACTTTCTAAAGGTAAGGTTCAGGCGTCCTGGTTTCATGTGTGTGGCATTGATTATTGCCGGCGGTGCCGTATTCAACTTGATCTTGTTGATCCCGTGATACAGCATCCTAGAGTTTCCACCCATGATTAGGACATCTCCTGATCTCAATACCAGTTTCTGTGCGAGGTCCACACGCTTCTGCTCGCTATATAGGAATACGGCGTCATCACCAATGGACCAAGACACTACGGGCACTCCTTGTTCAAGAGATTCCGCTGTCTCGTCCTTGTCTTGGTGTAACCCAAGTCGTCCTTCTTTCTCATAGAAGTTGACGATACAGAGATCCGCTTCAAGTGCGGGGATCGGTTCATGTGCGCATTGTTGTGCAAGCTCCACTGCTTGTGTGGTGAGGGTCTGAAACTCTGGTGGTATTGTCGGTGGCGTCGCTCCGTCTTGTGTTCGTGTCTCCTGGTATGTCTTGGTATAAGGATTCCAGTCCTTTCCCAAGCACATCATCTTCAGCTTCATCTTCGCTCCACCGGGGAATTCGGGTGTGTAAAATCAACCTTGACCCGTTCCTAGCTCGTTGCATCGTCGAATGATTGCGATTTGCGCTTCGGGTGTCAGGTATCCCCTTAATAAGATCATACCTGGGCGGATGACCTGACACTGTTTGTTGGTGTAGTCGTGGTTGGTGATGTCGATCTCTTCTTGATTCAAGGTTACCGGTATCGGGTAACAGATACTAAAGCTTCCTATGGTTACAAATTTCATCTACGGTGAGTACTAGTTTCAACTACTTCATTTCATGCTTAATATACACTTCATTTATTTACCCATGCATTCACTCATACAGTTACTCTACTACTAGGCATGCTACTTCAAGGATTAAAGGTTTAGATGATTACCTTGGCCGGATTTCGAACCGGGCCCATCACGGTCAATAACATGGAGAACAGGCTGCCTCTGAGGTGCGCCTCTCTGAGGGCCCCGGGATCCCTGTCCCTGAGGTGCCTGCTGGGCCGGTGCATCGCCAGATGCCACCTCCTTACCCTCTCTCTGCTTATAGCTTGGGAAGGTTCCCCTCGGCTTTCCATTCTCTGGGTACTTGTTAGCTGTGTGTCCCAGCTTCTGGAAGTTATAGCATTTGATCTCCCTCCCGTAACAGTCCTTACCAGGATGGTCCTGGTTGCACTTTCTGCACACATAGGTGCGGCCGTCGGAGAAGGTTTTGGCGGCTCCGGAGCTAGAACCTGAGGTTAGAGGGTTAGCACATGTGTGCGTGGATATACTAGATTTGATACATATACGAATACAAATTGGATTAAGAATTTACCCTTAGGTGGGTGCGATCTCAGTGGCTTAGCTGCCACCGGTGCAGAATAACCAAGTTGAAGTAACTCAGATGGTTTGCCCTGCTCAGCATGGGCACTGCTCTCACCCTGGGATTTCTTTTGGGATTGCTGAAAGGAATTCCCTTTCTTCTTTTTCCAGCTCTTCCCCTGGTTCTGCTCCTCAGTGCTGGTGTTCTTGTTATTAGCTTTGCGCTTCAGCGCGGTCTCTTCATCCCTTAACTGGCAAGTGATCTCAACGCGAGAAGCCGCGTGATAACACTCCTGAAATTTCAGGTATTAGCCGGGATTCTCATGTAAGGAGGAATAAAGAAAGATTCAAAGAATTCAAGGAATTTAAGGAATTGGAATGATACTAAGGGTTAACCGTTATTTACCTGAAGGGAGGTAAATCTGGTATAGCCCATACCGTACCGTAGGCGATGGCTCAGACCGCCATAGAAGCGATCGACCAACACCTGGCCGGTGTATCCTAGATCGGGGAGAAGACGGAGAATGGAGGTGAAGGTGCGGTAGTACTCATCGACAGTCATCTTGTCTGTCATTTTTAAGGCGTCCAGTTCTAGTCTTTTCTTGGTTTTTACGTGCTCAGGGTAGTACTTGGAACGGAGGAGTGAGGCGAAAGAATCCCAGTCAAATGTGGGGTCGCTGACGTGCTCGTGCTTCACCAGCTTCCACCAATCCATGGCTGCATCCTTCAGATAGTAGGCTGCAACCCTGACTCGAACTCCAGCAGGAGCTTCGAGTGTTTCGAAGGCCGTCTCCATCTCGGAGATGTAGGCCTCGAGCTTAGCCGGATCACTCTCGCCCCTAAAGCAGGGAGGGCGGAGCTCCGCTACAGCTTTTACCCAGTTTGCTTCTCTGGGTGGCGGGGGAGGGATTGGCCCCGCTTGTGTTTGTTGGTTTTGCTGAGATTGTTGTACAGCTTGGATTACTTGTGGTAGCATCTGCGCTACCGTGGCGGCGACGATCTCAGCTATCGTCCGCGCGGGTCCGTCATTGCCCCCTCCTCTGGGGCGACCTGGGCCTCTGCCTGACATCTGAATATTTAACAGTTACGTTAGGCTTTGCAAGATATGACTCAAAGGTCTTGGAATTTAAGCAAGGTATCGTTCATATGAACGTTAAGGGTATCCGTCGTTAACACGGTAGTTCCTAGTTAGGTTTCTAAGTATCCGTCTTAAGACGGTTGAAATCCTAACTCGGTAATCCCCTATGCTCGGTACTAAGGACATCAGAGCGTAACTACGCTCTGATACCACTTTTTGAAACACCCCAACCGCTAATCCTATGCTTACCGTCTAATCGTCCTATTAATCCTACGAGTTCGCAGCGGAATTATTACATACTTACTACGGCGGGTGAAACAATGCCGCTAACCGCCCATACGGCTAGCTAGGCTACTAATACTTACAGTCACGGTCTGATGAACATAACGTACCGAGCTACTACATTACTTACCAAAATACCATATACCGAATACTTACATCAATGGATCACCGAGTATTAAAGTGCATTCGATTACATCATTTCTAAGTTCCAAAAGAATGAGTTCCTAAGGCTACTCATCTATACCAATGCTCATTTCCCAATATCCAAAAAGTACCCCATGGTACACCGGCTATTCCAAAACTACAGCCATGTACTACTTAGTACACCCATCATAAATTCATTGTTTACATTCCAAAAAGAAGATAAAAGAAATGAAACTCAATCTTCACATCTTCATCCCTCGCGGGTACCTGCGTGTAGTAAAAATGGTGCCCCAAGGGGCTCAGCAAACGCTGCATATGGACTCCGCATATACCGCGTGCTAGCTAGGGCACGCCGACTATTTGACGTCCACTAAACATGCCATTTATTTATTTCATACATACATGCTTTTCATACAAATTACATGCTCATACAATTTATTACATAATTCAAGGTAACAATTTCATAGCATACAAGTCACTTACCTTCACAAGGTTAGCCAAATTATGCATCCGGGTTAATCGGAATGCTTTACTCTTTTACTCATCACTTACTTTTCCTTACTTACAATTACTTACTTTCATTTACTTTACTTACTCATTCTTACTTACTTACTTATACTCAAGTTAAGTCGTTGGGACCTCCGGCCCTGGGGACTACACCGTCCCACCTCCGGGATTTACTTGACTCACCAATCCGGGATGCTACCCACTTAAGGGATTTGGGCCACGTGTGAGCCTCAATTTTAAACCCTATCCTATGTTGATGAAGTTGATTAGGATCTAGTCGGGTTTTAGGTCCACTTATAACCTAAGATTAATAACTATGTCATAAAACAATAATTATTAAAACCTAAGCTAGCTCACTGGAACCTATTGCGAGTCGCCACCTAATTTTTACCTAGAGTAAATTAGGAAAGGTAGAGTTTGGGTTCGGGGGCTTGATATTCGACTTAGTTACGGTTCAATTACTTTCATTACCCCTAGAAGTCGTTTTTCCTCTACTTAGTTTAATTACGGCTTATTACGAGTCGTTTTAAGCTAAGTGCGCGAGCTTGTTTTTTTTTTTTTTAGCATTTTTTGACTGAAAATAAAAGTGAAAGTTGAAATTACCTAAACTAGGGTTTCGGAGGCAGAATTAGGTCAAATTTTGTTTCCGTCCGTAGCCACTGACCTAATGTCCGTAACCACGGACCCTAGTTAATCTATGTGAAAATAAAAGTCGAATTAAACAGAAAACAAAAATTTGAAAAGTCCGGGGCCACGGACAGGATGTCCGTAGGCCCGGACATAGTTTAACAAAACCTAAATTTTTAAAATTTTAAAATCCCGCCGCCGTCCGTGGGTGTCCGTGGCCACGGACAACCCGTCCGTGGTCCCGGACCATAGGTCCGGGATCCCGGACCACCCACGGACAGGGGTTTTATGGTGGTTCCTGAAGGTGTTTTCGGCTCAAAATTTATGCACGTGTAGCCTGAAAGGTGTACAATTCGTTAGTAATTGAAAGATTGCAGTTTGAAGTCGAATTATGTACGAAACTTGGCGAACAAGTAACAAGGCAGAAACAAAAGTAATTAGCAATACAGAAGCGTAAAAAGGTTAGTTTGAACCCAAAATTTGACAGAGAGTTAATAAGGTCGTGGAGAGTTAGAAAAGTAGAATTGCAACCTGTTTTACCTTCGAATTTAGGAGGATTCTTCACGTCGGGATTCTTCGGAGGCCTCGTTGATGGCGGATCCAGAAGAACTTCGAACCCAGCTTCTGACTCCTTGTTGTTCTTGATGTTCTTCACGTTTTGGTGCTGTTTTGGTGGGGGTTTGATGATGGATGATGTTGTGGGAGTTGAAAAATGTGTTTTGGTGTTGATTTTGGTGAGATTTCGGTGTTTGATCGTGGCTCTGGGGTTCAAAACGTGGAGAGAGAGAGACGGCTGCCTTCTTTGAGAGTCTAGGGTTCTTGAGGTTCTTCTTTGATCATGGGATAAGGCTCCTTATATAGGCTTCCTTAAAGATAGAAAAATCCGGTAAAAACCGAGATTTACCGACATTTTAGCTCAAGGGCTTCCAAAAGGAATTTGATTATGAAATTTTACACGTGGGTAAAAGATGATATTTCTGAATTTTCTAAAGTGGAATCGAATTTTTTGGACATTGGAATATTTTTAAATTCAATTTATCGTCAGATTCAATCAGAAATTGCTAGAAAATTATTGGAAATTCAAAAAATCAAAATTCCAACGCCATTATGCTTCAGATGTCATCCTCTATCATGGGTTAAAATTTCAAAGCATTTTGAATTGATTTGACCCTTATTGGAGGAGAGAAAGCCTATAGGGGGCTTAGGAGCCTTGAAGATTTACGAAAGTGCCCTCGGAGATGACTAAGCTGTCCCTAGTACTCTAAAATGCGGCGATCGAACCGGGAACCCTCGCTGCTATCCTATTAGTAGAGACTCTCCTTCGGGGGGGTTGAAATTTTGGGTATAACAGATTGCCCCCGTCAACTAGACTTTGTAATGGAAATGAGAAGGCTAGTTGATGCTTGAGTGATACCTCCAAAATTTTGGATCTTTAAAGACCGCACGTGCAATCCGGCAAGTTGCGTCGAGCTATTCTAAGGCGCTGACTACCTATGAGTAAAGTGGAAGGGTGTCGAGCGGTTCTAAGGTGTCGCCCACCTAAAGGTAATAATGAAGTAATGTCAGACTATTCTAAGGCGCCGACTGCCTATAAGGATGATATGATGTCAAGCTATTCTAAGGCGTTGACTACCTATAATGAATGGGATGATGTCAAGCTATTCTGAGGCGTTGACTACCTATTAGTGATTGAAAATTGGTGTTGGGTCGAGTTCTTCTATTCGGGTGAGTTCTGCTGCTCTAGTGAGTTCTGCTGCTCTGGTGAATCTGAATCTTTGGCTGAGAATCTGTATCTCTGAAGAGTCTGTATCTTTGACTGAGAATCTGTATCCCTGAAGAATCTGTACCTTGGGAGAATCTGTATCTCTGATCGGTGAGAATCTGTATCTCTGAAGAATCTGTATCTTCGGCTGAGAATCTGTATCTCTGATCGGGTGAGAATCTGTATCTCTGAAGAATCTGTATCTTCGGCTGAGAATCTGTATCTCTGATCGGGTGAGAATCTGTGTCTCTGAAGAATCTGTATCTTCGGCTGAGAATCTGTATCTCTGATCGGGTGAGAATCTGTATCTCTGATCGGGTGAGAATCTGTATCTCTGAAGAATCTGTATCTTCGGCTGAGAATCTGTATCTCTGATCGGGTGAGAATCTGTATCTCTAAAGAATCTGTATCTTCGGGTGAGAATCTGTATCTCTGATCTATGATGAGGAGTTTCGTACGGACGAATTCAAGGTAAACTTTATGCAAATGATCATGTTGAAAGTGATGCAAATGATATGGATGATATGAAAATGACATTCGGATGCTTCTGGGGACCGAAACCCGTTCCAATGCTCCTTGTTGGTATACTATGGGGACTTATTGCCTCTGCCCACCAACTGGGGTGCTGGGATAACTTCTAGATTACCAAGGGGACTTATTGCCACTGCCCACTAGTTGTTTCTCCCAAGAAGTTGACATGAAGATGGGGACTTATTGCCTCTGCCCCGCCAACTTAGATCGTGCTCTGTCTCGTACCTTTCTCGCACTGAAGATGATACTAGGTCTCGTACTGGTCTCGCACTAGATGATGACGCTCGGTCTCGCACTGACGAAGGTGATGGGTCTCGCACTGACGAATATGATGGTCTCGCACTGATGAAGATGCATGGTCTCGCACTGAAGTCTCATACTAAATGGATGAAGAAAAGGTCGGATTTCGCATTGATTCTGGGTCTCGCGCTGAATGAAGATGCCGGGTCTCGTACTAAAGTCTTGAAAATGATGGGTCTCGAACTAAGAATGAATCGGAAAGATAATGGTCTCGTGCAAATGATGAAAACTGATTACTGGAGTGCCAAACACGGCAATGATGATAAGATGTATGCAATCAAAATATATGAAGGATACTCGTTCAAAACAGGAAACTGTCGGAAAAGGTGCCAAACTTGGCGATGTTGAGGTGTTATGCAAAAGTTGTAAAATGCAACTAAAGTGTTTTGTGGAAGCTTGCCAAAACACGGAACTGTTGAAAAATGTGCCAAACATGGCAATGCTTGAGAAAACTCTACTGAAAAGGAAAGTGAAATGATCATTTCCTGACTAAAAATTTCATATCTACAATTTGTTTCTTAAGAAAATGAACATGCCGCTGGTGGAAGTGTGGTGTTTGTTGTGGTGTTAAAGGATTTTGCCGGTGTTCAAGATTTGTGATAGACCTGGGATTGGGTTATGATTTTGGATGGTGGTCAGGGTTATGACGGGCCTGATGCTTTTATGGAGGTAAGGCCAATGATGGGCTTGAAAGTGTGTGTGGTGGTAAGGGCTTATGTGTGCCTGTGGTGGGATGGTGGTGCTCAAGCTTTGGGTTTTAATTGGTGTTGACATGGCAACTGTTGGAACCAACAATTGCCCCCAGTATTTTTCCTTAAGACAATCTGAGCTAGAGTTTATGGCAATCGATCGGAACGATCGATTGCCCCCAGTATTTTCTTTGATTAAACATGCGAGCAAGTCTCATCCTCACAGGGTCGAGGCTTATGCTTTAATGTGGTGCTTCCTAACCTACACTTGACGTGATTGGTGTTTGCACTCATTTCTCGCTCATGATCATAACTTCTAGACCATTGAATTCGATATTTGATGGATTTACGCATTTGATCTGTTACTTTCATGAGATTGGACACACAACTATCAAGTCGGAAGTCTTTAAAGCTCATAACGTGGCCATGGGGTGTGATGAAGGACAACGGGACCATGGAGGGATATTTGAGGTATGTGGAGCTTAAGTGGGTGACCAAAGCTGCAACTTGCGTCTTCTCTCGGATTCATCTTCCTTGTCTTGAAGTCGTCTAGCCGCCTTGTGCTGACGTTGTTTTCGAGTCTTCTGGACTTGGACTTTTGAAGTTGTCCTTTACACCATTTCTCTTTTTGCCATTTGGATTTCTTCGAGGCACTTCGGGTTTGCCTTTTGTTTTATCCTTTCTTGACTTTTGCCTTCGGGGTTCTTGTGTTTCCCGGTTTTGGGCTTCGAGAGCTGTTTTGATGGGAGCTCTTTTGATCCTGTGTCACTCTGAGACCATTTGCGGATCGCTTCGTCATGCTGATAGCGGCATTGCTTCTTTGGACTGATGAGAATGTTATCTGAGAGCCGGGCTCCTCGCCTCCTTTGGTCACCGGGTCGGACATTCATCATTGGCTGGGTTATTTTGTGGAGTTCATAATATCGAAAAGGGATATATGAAAGGCTCAACGGGGGTGCCTAGGGTTTAATGACAGGCTTACAAGCTTTTGGCTATGGGGTGTACCTAGGTGCTTCGTCATTCCTGATAGTTGTATCCGTTCTTTATTACTTTCCACAGGTCTAAACGTAAATTTACAAATTATCTCCTTCGGTCAGAGTTTACCGTTTACCTCACCTTTGAATGTGGTCTCACCGGAGTCGTGTAAAAATGACACGCTCGTTCACTCATGGTTTTTCCGCTCAAGTCACTCTCATGAATTCTCACTCTGAGACTGTTCACACAATTAAACAAAAGAAATAATCGTGGTTGGTCTTTAAACTCAGATTGCCCCCAGTATTAGTCCAGGGTTTATGACAACAATTTGTATGTGGTTTGTTTGGATGCTTAGGGGTGAGCTGTGGCATTTGGTTGGACATGTTCATCCTTTTGGAAACAAAAAGACAATCATTTTATTCAATTGCCAGAAGATGAACATTAGTTTTGAAAGATGATTTGGTTGAAGGTGCAAAATGAACAAACATTTTTTTCATTTCTTGAGATTGTAAATCGAAAAGACAAGAGACTGAAATTCGAACATCTAAGCCTCATTAAAATGGAAATATCATAAACCCCTTACAAAATAGAAAAGAAAAATTAAGAAAGCAAAATGCAACTAACACTAGCCTACTCGACAAACTGGAGTCCTTGCTCGATAAGGTCCTCAATCTTGTGCTTCAATGCTCTGCAGTCGTCAGTACTGTGTCCTGGTAGTTGATGAAACTGGCAGAATTGATGGAGATGTTCCCCGGCTTGGGTGATCCCAGGGCTAGGTGTGAGAGGCTGTAGTAGGTCTAGCTCTTGTAGCTTCACGAGTGCTTGACTGAGAGGCCGGCCGATGTCGGTAAACTGTCTCGGTGTAGAGAACCTCTTGGATCGGGGTGAGGCCTTGATGTTCTGCTTTACAGCACTGGGTTTTTGTATGGTGCTCACTTGGTATGAAACTTGAGCTGCTTTGGCCGGTCCTGACTTAAAGGTTTGATACTCACACCCTGGGCTTTGGGTTGTTCCAGCTTCAGCTCGCCTTTGTGAATCTTTTCTTCCATGATTCTTACCTGTCCCATCAGCATGTCGAAATTAGGGAAGTATGTGCAACTCAGCTCGTTATTGTATTGTCTCTGCATATTGTCCACAATCATTCGAATCTGTTCTTGCTCATCCATTTTTGTAGGCATAGCAGCGGCCTTCATCCTCCAGCGTTTGATGAAGTCGGACATTGATTCACAGTCTCTCTGCCGAGTGCTGGCAAGGTCGGACCTGGTGACTTCGAGATTCTTAGCATACTCGAAATGGTGCAAGAAAACCTCACAGACCTCCTCATAGGTTTTGGTGTTCATCCTCTGAGTCAAATACCAACGTTGAGGTGTTTCATCGAGGTAACGGGCAAAGACCTTGGCCTTTTGCATGTCATTCAACCTGAGGATGGACATCTCCCTATCGAACATCGCCAGATGGACCTGCGGGTCTGAGGAACCCTTGTATAGAGCAAGTGTGGGCAACTTCAACTTTGGGGGGAGATCAACCTCGGGGTACGATGCCATAGAGGAGTAATCAAAACCAGCCGGCTTGCTAGCCTTTTCCATGCGCTCGATCCTTTTCAGAGCCTTCTCGAGTTCTGCAGTTAGCTGGTGATCTGGGGCGGCTTCCCCTACGAATCCTCGCACACCCTGGGCCCCAATGGAGTTAGCTTCGACGTGGTCATGCTCGTTCCCAGAGTCAGCAATCTTTCCTGAAATGTTTTCCTGATGACCAACCTCAAGGGAATTGATTTTGCTTTTCAGCTCTTCGATGATGGTGACATACTTAGCCTCCATGGCATCAAAGGCGGCTCTGTACCTCTGCTCTAAGGCTGCAAACTGGGCCTCCATGCTGACTAGGTTTCCTCCCTCTGCCATACTTGGGATTCGGGCTTATCTGTTGGAAAACAGAAATGGATTGAGCTAAAATTCTGGACCGTGAAGAAGTTGTAGGTTAAAACTTGTTTGGGCTGCAAGAAAAGCACATGAGCTGGAATGTTTTGAAGATTGTGGGTAAGTACTGAGGCCCGAAATGAGTTGGAAGGGAGGTGCCTAGAAATGTTTGAAGAATGTGGCTCTTGGGCCAGAATATTTTGAGAATTGGGCGCTTGGGCCAGAATGTGTTTGGGCTAGAGGTAAAGCACATGGGTCAAAATGATTTCTAAACCATGTTCTTGACGTGAATTGGAATTTGGGCCAAGTAATTCTGATTGGGCCTAAAAGATGATACTTGTTTCTAGGATCTTGGGTCAAAGCCCAAGTGAAAAGTCTTCCTAGACTAGAATGAACCTTGAAATGGAAAGGCCTGATGGATCTTCATGAACTGCTTTAGGTGGATTTGTTTTTCATGGGCCTAGAACTAAATTGATAATTAAAATTGGGCTGAAAGACAAATCACCTAAATCTAAACTTTTGGGCCGAAGCCCGAACAAATAACTCGCACATTCAAATCAAGCAGGGCCTTTGGGCCGCAAACAATAAAGCCGCGATATCGGGTTGGGCTGAGTTGATGTAGGAAAAGTTCCTATCAATCTCTAGACTGGTAGTGGGCCGATCATACAAGCAAACAAGGCCCACACAAATTCAACATGTCCTCACTTGACGGTTAAATCAATTTGGGTATGGATCGATCCGGAGAGGTGCTTGGGGCTTGGGCCCAGGTCACCACAAAGGAATAGGGCTTGCACGCCATTCTCTTTGGGCTTCCCCACTTTTTTCACATCACCTGAAGGTGTGCGTCTACGGCCGGGTCTTTGACTGACCAAACAATGGGCTGGGTAAGGACACTGCCAGGAAAACGCTTGGGGCTAAGGCCCAGGTATTAAGGGGATGTGGTTAGACGACATCCTCCTCTTTTCCCCCGCTTATTTACATCACCTAAAAGGTGTGAGTCCCTGACAGGGGACCCTAGATGGGTCCCGGGGTGGAACTGGTTTGTGTGGACCCTCGCTCTCATATGATGCAAGGGTGCAAAAATTTAAAGTGCGCACGAAAGTAAACAAACAAAGTAATAAAGCCATAAATAAACAATTTTTCGAGTTAAGCCCTCTTTCTTAAAATTAAACAAGTTAAAATTAAGAATTTATCCCCAGCAGAGTCGCCAGTCTGTGAGCCTCAATTTTAAACCCTATCCTATGTTGATGAAGTTGATTAGGATCTAGTCGGGTTTTAGGTCCACTTATAACCTAAGATTAATAACTATGTCATAAACAATAATTATTAAAACCTAAGCTAGCTCACTGGAACCTATGAGTCGCCACCTAATTTTACCTAGAGTAAATTAGGAAAGGTAGAGTTCGGGTTCGGGGGCTTGATATTCGACTTATTAGGGTTCAATTACTTTCATTACCCCTAGAAGTCGTTTTTCCTCTACTTAGTTTAATTACGGCTTATTACGAGTCGTTTTAACCTAAGTGCGCGAGCTTCTGTTTTTTTGTGTTTTTTAGCATTTTTTGACTGAAAATAAAGTGAAAGTTGAAATTACCTAAACTAGGGTTTCGGAGGCAGAATTAGGTCAAATTTTGTTTCCGTCCGTAGCCACGGACCTAATGTCCGTAACCACGGACCCTAGTTAATCTATGTGAAAATAAAAGTCGAAATTAAACAGAAAACAAAAATTTGAAAAGTCCGGGGCCACGGACAGGATGTCCGTAGGCCCGGACGTATTAACAAAACCTAAATTTTAAAATTTTAAAATCCCGCCGCCGTCCGTGGGTGTCCGCGGCCACGGACAACCGTCCGTGGTCCCGGACCATAGGTCCGGGATCCCGGACCACCCACGGACAGGGGTTTTATGGTGGTTCCTGAAGGTGTTTTCGGCTCAAAATTTATGCACGTGTAGCCTGAAAGGTGTGCAATTCGTTAGTAATTGAAAGATTGCAGTTTGAAGTCGAATTATGTACGAAACTTGGCGAACAAGTAACAAGGCAGAAACAAAAGTAATTAGCAATACAGAAGCGTAAAAAGGTTAGTTTGAACCCAAAATTTGACAGAGAGTTAATAAGGTCGTGGAGAGTTAGAAAAGTAGAATTGCAACCTGTTTTACCTTCGAATTAGGAGGATTCTTCACGTCGGGATTCTTCGGAGGCCTCGTTGATGGCGGATCCAGAAGAACTTCGAACCCAGCTTCTGACTCCTTGTGTTCTTGATGTTCTTCACGTTTTGGTGCTGTTTTGGTGGGGTTTGATGATGGATGATGTTGTGGGAGTTGAAAAATGTGTTTTGGTGTTGATTTTGGTGAGATTTCGGTGTTTGATCGTGGCTCTGGGGTTCAAAACGTGGAGAGAGAGAGACGGCTGCCTTCTTTGAGAGTCTAGGGTTCTTGAGGTTCTTCTTTGATCATGGGATAAGGCTCCTTATATAGGCTTCCTTAAAGATAGAAAAATCGGTAAAAACCGAGATTTACCGACTTTTGCTCAAGGGCTTCCAAAGAAATTTGATTATGAAATTTACACGTGGGTTAAAAGATGATATTCTGAATGTTCTAAAGTGGACGAATTTTTTGGACATTGGAATTTTTAAATTCAATTTCTCGTCAGATTCAATCAGAAATTGCCTGAAAATTATTGGAAATTCGAAAATCAAAATTTCCACGCCATTATGCTTCAGATGTCATCCTCTATCATGGGTTAAAATTTCAAAGCATTTTGAATTGATTTGACCCTTATTTGGAGGAGAGAGAAAGCCTATAGGGGGCTTAGGAGCCTTGAAGATTTACGAAAGTGGCCCTCGGAGATGACTAAGCTGTCCCTAGTACTCTGAAATGCGCCGATCGACCGGGAACCCTCGCTGCTATCTCTATTAGTAGAGACTCTCCTTCGGGGGGGTTTGAAATTTTGGGTATAACACCGCGGACCAGTTTAAGAGTCAGGAATTGGAGCCAAACTCTCGTGACTCCGCATCCTCACGCGTGGCCGAAACTATAATCGGACTTCTACTCATTCCAATTTAATTACCATTAAGTTAGATGGTTAGCTTGTTAGGAATACTTAGAAGTCCAAACACACCACAATCGGTCCACAGTACAATACATATACATCACATTCATATTCATCCAAACATTTCATGAATTATACAAACTAAGAATTAAAGAGATATACAACATCATACAACACATACAATATTCAAGTTAACGATTATTAACTCCGATTCGTGCATTTATCTTATTTGGTGATCAATTAGCACAACAACACACAATCAGAGTAACCAAGATAGCATACGGGGCATGAGGAATCCATACCGTTCACCGTTGTACTGATTCCAAACGTCCTTCGGTGTCACAAATCAAGTCCTATTAATACATACACCGAATGATTAATACACCTATCATCAACTTAACTCCTACTACTATGTCCCTTACTTCGTACACTTACACTTTACTTACTTATCTTTCATTACTTAAGTTTTACTTTCTTACTTAGCTTTGGCATGTTTTCATACATGTACATATATATGTATGTAGGTACATACATATATATATATATTATTTAAATTAATATTTTTTTTTTGACCGGACCGGACTTGCGAACGACCTTGCAAGTCCGGTCCATTCCAGTCTCAGATTACCGAAATCCATCTGGCCGACCGAACTTGCAAGACCGGTCGCAAGTTCGGTCGATTCCAGTAGCTATCCTCGGGAAATTTTTCTGGGCCCGAACTTGCATGTCCGGTCGAAGTCCGTCGATTCCAGTAGGTATCCTCGGAAAATTTTCTGGACCGACCGAACTTGCATGTCGGTCGCAAGTCCGGTCGATTCCAGTAGGTATCCTCGGAAAATTTTCTGGACACCGACTTGCATGTCCGGTCGCAAGTCCGGTCGATTCCAGTAGGTTACAGGATGGAAATTTTCTGGCCGACCGAACTTGCAAGTCCGGTCGCAAGTTCGGTCGATTCCAGTAGGTTACAGACGGGGAAAATTTCTGGTCGACCGAACTTGCAAGTCCGGTCGCAAGTTCGGTCGATTCCAGTAGCTCACCCGTCTTTGTAAGTCTGGGCTCGACCGAACTTGCAAGTCCGGTCGCAAGTTCGGTCCGGCCCAGTATTTGCATTTTACTTTCTGTTTCAGTCCTCTCTTTACCCAATACTTCCCCATTGTTCCTACACTAATCCCCCATGTTTTAAACACTATTTAAACCTCCTAACACACCTTAGTTCATTTCCTAACTCCTACATACCCATTTTATACTCATTCACTCACCTAATCTTCTAAGTTTCAACTCACACTCTCACTAGTTTTTCCTAGTTGTGCTTTGCTACAGATTTTATTCTAACTCTCTCCACTACAACTCCCTCTTCTAATGTCATTGCTAACACCTCTAATACACTACAACTACATTAACTATCTCTCCCCATCTTCCCTCTATCTATCTATCTCAAAATCTGTTACAACTTACATTATTCACCTAGTTTAAAATTCACTAAGTGTTCAAATTCTAGTAAATTTGACATAACCTCCCCTATATTTTTACACTCTCACCACACATTCTAGTTCACAATTCAACACTCTTTTCACCTGTTTCAACAACCAAAACTATACACGCCCTCATATACCAAACTCAATACTAAAACACTACAAAAATTTCCTGCACTCAACAACTAAATCCCAATCTGTTTGTAACAGTTTTTGAATTGTTTTTCAAAGGTTCAAAATGCTAATGTTCTCTTACACATTACACCATTACCACACTACTAGTTACAATACTCATTTTAGCTTCCTAAAAAAATATGTTACATACATGTATACTCGAGGCTACATAAGGGAATGCAATTTACCTTGTTTCTCTTCTTCTTCTTGCTTCTTCCTTCCTTCTCTCTCTACCGGTTTTGTAATCTCAATTCCTCTAACACTACAACCCATTGATATACGCATTTTAATACACCCATTCTAATACTAGAACTAACCTTAACCATTAATCAAGCTTAAATGTACATTTTAGGGTTTAGAATTTATATTACCTCCCAAGAGTGCAAATGAAGCTTGGAGTGGTTCAAGAACAAGATTTCCAACTCCTTCAACAAGCCAAAATCGGCTAGAACACAAGAGACCAAACAAGGGTTTAGTCTAGATTTTCGTTTTGCCTTTGAGGCTAGAAAAAGATGGAGTTTTCGAAATATTTTTACCTTAGAAGAACAAGGAGAAGGAGGGCCTTCTAATGGTGGTGTTGAAGCTCCAAATGGGGTATACCCATAAAATCGAAAGTGCTTGTTTTTGAATTTTGGAAAGATGAAAATGTAGCTCTTGATGAGAGGATTACAATGGTGGTGTTTTTATAATTTTTGGAGAAGTTTGGAGAGAGTTACAAAGGAGAGAAGATGGAGTTTGTGGGTGTTTTCTTATTCACCATGGAAATCGCATGGAAGAAGGAGGAAGAAGAAGAGAGTGAGTGAGGGGTGAGTCTTACGTGAGTGAAGAGAATGGGTAGGAGAGAGAATTGTGAGTGAGGGAAATAAAGTAATAAAGTGAGGAGAGAGTTACTTTATTATTTTTGTTTTTAGCTAATAAGGGGGAGAGTAGAGTGTGTGTGTGTATATATGTAAAATCGGACAGCACACATAGACCAAGGGGTTTTAAAATTCTTTTTACATTCTTGGACACATAAGTTTGGTGTTAATTATATTTCTACCACCCCACAACTTCCTGTTTTTGACAGTTTTTATTAATCTCTCTCGTTTTACTG
The DNA here is from genome assembly GCA_023374045.1 of Limonium bicolor. NCBI lineage: Eukaryota > Viridiplantae > Streptophyta > Magnoliopsida > Caryophyllales > Plumbaginaceae > Limonium > Limonium bicolor. Next base: position 199,151,170 of record CM041778.1, read on the forward strand.
ATTTATTGGTCCTACAGCTTCACTAATATTTATTAATGATTATTTAGTTGACCAAAATTGTACGAGTCTATTTGACCCGCTTAAAGACACGTTTTCTGGTTACCTCGAAAAACGCGCTTTAAGGTCCGTTAGTGTTTTTAATCCATTTTAAGGATCCGTTTTCTTCGGAATTTGTTCCCTAATAATTATTTATACTTAATTAAGTCTCTAAATTATTTATTAGCCTAATTAATCACTATTTTTAATTACGGGGTATTTCAACCTTAATCCAGACAGTCACTTGCTGCTGGTCGCGCGTAGAGATCTCTTGGGTTAACCCGTATCGGGTTTTCCCTAGTAAATCCTGATCGAGCCTAGATAGATCGTCAGGCGGAGTGTGCTACCGTTGGCACCAGGCCCTTGGCCACCTAAATGGACGCCTTTACAAAGGCAAAGTGAATAAGTCCTAGAGTCTTCGGATGATCAGGGCAGTGAGCACCTTTGTGTGTACGTGGGACTACTGTCCAAGTGAGTATATTTCGGGTTGTCCTAACTGACGCCCGACCGTGCTAACCAAAACTAATGATATGTGAAGGCCCAGAGGGCCGAGTGATGTATTACGTGATGATATTAACATACGATGAATGAGTTCTCAACGCTATTGTATTGTATGACGTATGACAATACTGTGTATATTCATATATGACTGATTGGATTGGATGAATGATTATATAATCATGTATGCTGTTACAGTATCTGTTATATCTGTAAAATGGTAAAGCATGAAATCAATCTAATATCAAGACGGTTAAAAATGACAAGTGACCAATAGGGTCCAGATCCGGCATACTCAGCGTCTATCGCTGAGACTACACTTATTGTGCAGGTTGCTGAGCACGTCGAAGCCGAAGTGCGGGGCTGGGTAGTTAGGACGTTGTTGATTTTGGATTTACAGTTCATACCTCGTTATGTATTAAATGATTCCACTGGAAAGGGGTTGTAAGATTTGGATTATGTTTAGATGCTCACAGTAGTTGTGCTTTTGATACTTAGATAGAAATGTAGGTGGTATCTCGTTGTCACCGCGGATTGTATCTTATGTTTAATTTTGTTAAGATGTTGTACTGCTACATCACTCGTATGGGCGAGTGGTGGCAAGTAACCCCCATGTGAGTTCTATTACTGTAATTCCTTCCGCTGTGAGACGCCTTTATTTCCTGTTCACGTGAGCGACTATTACGTATTTGTTATGAGGGGTGTTACAAAAGTGGTATCAGAGCGGAGTACCGCTCTGATGACGAGATACTAGGTTAAGACAGTGAGCTTAGGATTTGGGAAACTTGGGAAACGTTTGTGAGGTACGAAACGTCTGTGTCTTAATGAAATTATGTGTTGGCAGAGCCTTTGGCCTGCAAGTGTTAGCCTTGAGGCACACAAATGAGTTGATTGTGATATGGTGCGATATTGAGAAGACGAACAGTAATACTGAAGTCTAGTGGTGGTGTGAGCCAGGAAGCTGACCAAGGGCATAAAGGCCCGGGAATATTACCCCTGTTAAGGTCCAGCTGAGAGCTCAGCAGGAGGAGACACAAACGTCATGAGTACATTGGCGACAGTCCACTTTCATGTGGAAGTCCAGCACGAACTACCGCCGACAGTACCCCTCCCGCCACAACCCATTGAGTTTAATTCAACTAAGAAACATAATCCCCGAATATAGGAAAAAGGGCTACCAAGCCCAACGGACTGTCTAAACACTCTCGCAGCGAATGAATAATTCCTGCCCCTGTAACATTTATACAACCTCAATGTCATACCTCCATTGACGACCAAGCGCCGTATCAATAGGCACTGCCAGAGGCGAGCGTCACTACTACTATAACGTCGTGGAAAGGATCACCCAAGAACATCAGGGCAAGCGGACCGGGAGCACCATGAACTCCACGAGACCGTTGCCCGTAATGGGACCTTTAACCACCAAACTGTAAAAAGAAATTATCTTGTGAATGTGGAGGAACCTTGTGAGAACACCGTCCTGTTATGCTCAAAATTCAATCCTTGACTTGTGTGCACACAATACAGTGACACTAGGACCCTGTCGTGGCGGTACCTGTAGGGAGACAAAGTCCAAAACGTTTACGCTATTGTAAATATAATGTGAGGGAGGACTTGATTATTCTAATGACAATGTGGTCAGGAAAAAAATTTCCCAAATCCAAATACCGTCTTAGTCATGAACAATCACTCTAACAGGGCTTAAACAACCAATGCAGCAGTGAGGCAAACAAGTCGGGAACCGACAACTCTACTTGCATGGTGCGCTTGCCACTGCAAGCGCTGATTTGAACAATGTACTAATAATTTCGTCTACCCCGCACACTTGCCACTGCAAGTGCTGCAAACAATTACAACTGCAGTTACCACTGCTATTATCGTTACGACGAATACTGTAAACTGTGTAGACCTATGGTACGACACCATGGCTACCAATAATCACCAAACAATTGTACACCTCTAATATAAACTACAGAACTACAATTGTTGCAATAAACCACTAAGATACGAGGCCTGCAACCTCTGAAGGGACCGACGAGTCCGATTAATGCAATAAAAGGGGCACACCAGCCCATAACAAATTATAACTACTAAACGAGAACGAATGCAATGACACAGGCTGAGAGCCAAGATAATATAATTTAACTATCAAAGCATTCAATGGCTGAATTGGAAGTGGACGGTGAAACCTGATTCCCGGGGATCAAGGGAAAACCAACCACAAATTGGGGTGAAAGGTTAGTGCAACACTGGTGCTGATCACACCAGAGTCGTATGACTCCTGAAACTCTTCACAAGTTGCCAAAATTAATTATAGTAAGGATAAACAAAACTGCAGTATCCTAGTTACAAACAACTAGCAAAGGAAACTTGCGATTAACAGTTACGCTGTATATATATTAAATCATACAAATAAAACTATGAAGAGAATACGATCGTATAACGATCGCTGTCATACAGTTTCCAACTATATCGTATGCTCAGTATTTATATTCATTCACATATGCGTGCGCGTCACATATATTTACACTTATATTCATATTTCATGATAAATCCCCCTATATTATATGTCACATTTTCCTCATCATCTTAATGTAAGATGATTATTTGATTTGATGCATTATAGTATGCAATATATATTAAGAACTCTATCTTAATATTTTGTAACATTTCAGGACATCTATATTGATAATTCCTAAGGTTTATTTTATACCAACCTTAGTCTATAAATTTAAGTTTCTCATTAAACATTATATCACGTACCTTTAATAAAAACTACATTATTGCCGGAAGGCACATACATCAAAATTCTTATTTCCATCAACTCCTGATACTTTTCCATTATTGCAATATTGCCAATACATAATAAAATGTTATACATATCATATAGTTACATTTATAATAAATGTAACTTATAGTTTACTAACTATACTCATGCATACGCCAACACGTGATGAACACAAGAGAATTAGTAAAGCGTATCAGTCCACAGATGGACCAAGATTGAAAAGAACAATTCTACCGTAATATGGCCATTACCAATACCTTCGCAACAATGAACGCGAATCAACACTAAACGCATGAATAATTATCACCTCTGAGCACTACCTTTACCAAGGAGTGCCATATACTATTATGTACAATTACAACTAATCAACATCAAGATTAAGTTTATATGTATTGTCAGAATCATACTGATTATCAGACAAGTTCTAAGTAGAAGAAGGGCTACCGCCATGGACGTCCCGCCATGTAAAGAAAATGATAAGTAGCAATATAGGTTGAAGACATGTCGTTTACTACTGTGACGACTGTCAGTGATGAATGAATGTGTAAATTGAATCCATGATAACCACCTAAATCGATATTACAGAACACACAAACCAAACACTAAATAGCGTAAATAAGCAAGCATCTAATGTACAAATAAGGGGCATAAGCTCAGGAGACCGGAACACCGACTCCAATTACCTTTCCAGGCATATTACTAACGTAACAATGTCTAAGTTAATATAATGAAGCAATGGAGCTACGGTACATACCGTAAGCAATGTGAATAACAATGATGAATTACAAACAGGCGCCAAACCGCGCACTTGAAAAATAAATAACTGCAGTTACAAGTAACTAGCACTAAACAATAAGTAACAACAAAGACATTACTTACTAGCTGAATACCAGGAGTATATACCAGCATGTAATGTTAATCACTAATAGTGATAAATGTTCAGTCCTAATGGACGAACCTGATCTTATGAGAAGTGGCATACAAGGATTCACTTATAATATTTGTAAAAACAACTCATTTGCAGTACCATCAATGAGAATGGTTGGGAAGTGAAGAGCTAGGTTGCTCAAGCAATCATGCAATCTACAATACATCCAATTAAACGGGAGAGGGAACGCGTATAATACCCAAGTATGAGAACTTACCCTACGCCGTAACGGGAAGCATAGGTAAGATATGATAATGATTAAAACTGGAGGAAAGAATTATGTATATACTCATGGAGATCGAGATAGGAGAACTGACATTGCTACCTATTGCAACCATACAGACGAATCAACGTTTAACGTTCAACTGGTTAGCAACCAAGTGCTACCACTAATATGTTACTAAGGACATGAGTCCAGGGAACAAAAATAATGTTCCAACCACCTTACCACCATACTGCTAGAACATTAGAATCTACGACAAGATAACTAACATTGCGGACCAATCAACATCAAACTACAACAAGGACATCCATCAAAAGGGAGATTGACAATAGAATACTTCACAATAGTCGTGTGACGGACGCTACCAGTTTACTAAACGAGACATGGGACGACCGCACTCCGATAGGAGCATGTGGGCCTGACAGACTTATTTATAGGTTAGTCAGGTAAGTAGTAATGTATCAGTATGGTACCCCATGCATGTAGACAAGTAGTGTTAGGAACACGAGAAGTAGTCAACTCCGTACTACGGACAGTGATGCAGATTACCTCGAAGATGGACGAGAAGAGCCGCAGTTAACCAACGGGCTAGAGAAACCAAGAACCTACAACACAGAATAGCGGTCAACACACAGTAAAGACAAGGAGACCCTTCGAAGATGTCGAGGCAGATGACAGAAACAAGAAACCACTATATGGACGAATAATACATAGAACCCTCATAAGGATCATGCAAGTTCTTACAATCCAGAGGAAATCTACCAGATGATGTAAACATAAACGCGTGACTACGCAATGATGAGAGACAAGCTAAATGCTAGCAGATACCTTAAGAAGGAATAATGGACTTGGAATGTACCACTCACATGATGATTCACTCATCTTATCTGTTTGACTCTTTTGATATTAGCTGCTGAGAGTTTATGCCTCTACACTCTGTAGGACTGAGTGTTTTGGTATTGCACTTGTGCAGTTATTAATCTAGTAGAAATACAGAAAGATGCAATGGATATCAACAAGAGTGTGTATCAAAGATCTACAATAGTGTATTACCCTGGAACAAAACCACCAGGAGACACGAATGACAATCATCATCTACGTGGACATGTAGGTGGGTACGTCTTGGTATTACAAAGACAAGTGCAAAGAGCACCAAGTACTAACAAGAGCCAATGTCATATTATACCTCAAACTGAATATCAGTGGGAGAAGACGAATGTATGCTAGTGATCCAAATAAGAGGATACACAGTAATGAAAAGAGGGAAATTGAGCCTAGGTTCATGGGTCTGCACCTCATACAGAGCGAGTGGGCCCATTAGAATGAACTTGGGAGAGAGCACAAATACGTGCCTCACCCTTTATATATATTTAAGAGCCCGAAGGGGCTAGAGTCATACCCGTCTCTCTGATATGAGAAAAATCTACTCCAAAGGTGAAAACACCACATGAGAGTTAGAGAACTCTATGAGAGCCAAGTATCCAGCGCTCCTTGTGGAGCGGCTGTCGAATACTTGTGGGGTACGGGGGCGTAACCCTTTTTAAGGGGGGTAGAGCCTCTTGGCTGTGCATATGTTTGCACTAAATTCTGTTATTTCGTATGCGGGGCATACAATAGTTGTGGGTATGCGGGGCATACGATGTTGGTTGTTGGTATGTTTGTGGGTATGCGGGGCATACGATGTTGATTGTTGGACGTTGTTCGTGATGTTGTTTGTTCATTTTGTTGGTGTTATTTGGTACGCGGGGCGTACATGGTTGATTTGTTGTGTGAGATGTGCATTTGTATGTATGAATTTTATGAAATACTTAATGGCGTGTTTACACCCAGGTGTAGTATTTTCTTTATGATACTGTGATATATATATTGTTGTACCTTGTAGATTGATTACTTAGAGTATCGCTTAGATACGAAACGAATAATTAGATACGAAATGTGGAATGATGATATGATATGACACCTCGGGGAGGTTGTCACGGTGGGTAGAACTGATAGGAAATGATGGTGCTGATGGATCGCCTATATCCATATATGTTTGAATTAACGCCACAATTGAGGGCTATGTGCGGTACTAGCACAACACGATATGCGTAAATGAAATATCACATAGATATTCATTATGGGATTATATGGGTAGTTATTAATACACCTAATTAAGTAAAGCGACTTCGGGACGAAGTCTTTTTAAGGGGGGTAGATTGAAATACCCCTACTTAATTAAATGTGGATTGGATATATAACCAATTAAATTATGGCCTAAACAACAATGTCTACATTATTACGAGCACATAACAACTTGTGAGCGAACGAACAATTAAATTAGTACGAGCATATACGTGTCCGAAAATATGACGACGTTACATATTAATACGGTCACGTACATATATATGTACATATACACAACGTTACAATATTATAACGTTGTAAGTATAATAAAAACGTGACATGACAATATAGTCGCATAAGTACATATAGCAAAAATACGACAAATAAAATAGTCGTATTCATACATAGGTATAATTAATAACGTGACGTAACAAATAACCGCTTATATATATGTTTATGCAGCCAATAACGCGACATATTAATACGGTTGCACATATACAAGGGATAAGCATAAATAAGGCTAAAACAAAAAAAATGAGCAAACCGGCTCTAGACGGGATTCGAACCCGAGACCTCTCGTACAATTCCCGTGACCTTAACCAGTTGAGCTGCGCTCGAATTCGTTAACTTATACCAACGAATCAAAACAAGTACTATGTCAATTAAGGAAATGTGAGTACATCTCTTTGTATAATATAAACTAAGCCATATATTCTCCCAAATTCTATCCGATCTAGTACACTCTTGCCGCTAGCCACCTTATCTATTTCTTTCCTTTCTTCTTCGGTACCTGCAATGAAATAACACTGCACATGTGGTATACATATAATAAGTAAACAATTACCTAATCTACCCATACCTACTCCCATCCACTTGACCGACAACTACTGCTAAACTCAAGAGATTAATTGACAAGGGAAGTTCCCAACACAGAATAAGAGCCGTTCTGTTTGACCAGCCCATACTCACACGCAGTGACAACTAACAATTCCTTTCTCCTCCACGGTCGTTTCTCTTCTCCTTCCGACGTGATGTCTCAGCTCCCCTGATGCCCCATAACCGAGAGCATCTCCAGCTCAACCGACGTCTTTCTCCTTCTCCATCGAACCGGGAGTGTGATACTAAATTCCTGTTGCTGCTACCTCCGGTTAGAGGCGATTCCCTTCTCTTCCTCCATCAGTCGTTTCCTCCTTCCTCAAGCAAAGAAAACGTTCCAGTTTCTCTGCTGTTCCAAAACCGAGCATACACCCATCTTCCAGGACTGCTATCTCCTTCTCTAGGTGAGCATTCTTGACTCAAAAATATCCGTTCTCTTCCTCTTACCTTCCTCTCCTCGATGAACTCAGCAACCTCCAATTTTACCCAGCCAAAACAACCCGAGAGGATGCTTGAAATGCTGCTGTTCCTCGGCTGAGAACAGAGAGAAAAAAAAGAACGTGGCTTTCATAACTTTGTCGAGGTAATCAAACATGCTTACTCCACTCCGGTAGTATTCTCAGTCTCATCTAAGTTTGCTCTCTGAACTCTACATGTACAAACCAGAGAAGCGCACCTGACTAATATTGAGCTCTTTCCTCGTTTTTTTCTTCACGTAAAAAAAAAACCAGAAACCGAAGATGTTCAGTATTCAGGCGGTAACAATGCTCAAACAAGGAGCCCTTCTCTCCTGCTTTCTTCACGCAGATACTGGTAAGAGTTACCCAACGTTGTGAAGGAACAGATTGCTGTAACGAGCTCACAGTAAGTTTTCTTTCTTCCTTAGACACTCCTTCTACATCACTGATTCATTCCCAGTTCTTCCAAGCTGTAACAAGTTCCTTTTTCTCCTGTTTTTCTCCACGTACTGAACCAGAGGTGGTTACCCAAACTGGTGAAGAAACAAAGCCGATACAAACTCCCTATTGCTGTTACTTGACCGGGAATGATATTCCCACTACAATGGCTATCGACCCTTCCTCTTTTACCGGTAATGTGCTTCCCATATCCCCAGTTATATATGAGTTCTTCTACTGATTTCTTCACAAACAAACAGAGAGAAACACCTAACCTTATGAGCCTTCTCTTCCTGCCTCTTTCACGTACAAAAACACGGAGAGGAACATCTAAATGACTCGAGTTTTTCTTGCCTTTCTTCACGACCAAAACAGAAAGAAATCTCAGCCTCCTCTTCTGTTCCAAAACCGTGAAACAACCACTAAATCTTACTTGACTGCAACTACTTGTTGTAGCAAACAAGTTGTGTTAATGTATAGAGATGGCAAGCTGTCGGTTAAAAACAGAAAAAGAAAACAGTTAGTTTTCACAACTTGTCAAGGTAAATGAAGCACTTCTTATTCCCTTCTTCTATCTCCGAAGCCCCTTCTCCAGCTCCTTACTGTCGTTCTTTTTCTTGGCATGAAGCCAACTGATTCTGCTCCACTTTCACTAACAGACGGTTGCTCTCCTCCCTTCTCATAAGACTATAACATCATTTCTCTCCATCTTCTGTTACAGTAAACAACACAACAGCAGTGGGGAAGAAACCAAAACAAAACGGTAATATCATACACCTCTGTTTGTGTCCGAGAAATGGCTATCCTCTTGGCACTCCCTGCTTGCTTGTATACTCACGATTAAGGTTCTGTTCCAGCCCTCCTTCTTGAACTGAAGCCGATGTTAAACCCCACCATGGGAGGAGCATAAGTCAGGTAAGGAAACCGATGCTTAACATGGCTGTGTAGCCTTTCTTCCCTGCGTTTTTCTTCTGTAAATACTGAAATCTTCCTCTGATGGTGAGCTGCTGTAGTTTGCCTCGGAACTCCAGCTTCCTTGTGGAGCTAAACCGTAGCCAGCACACCAAGAAAGGAGGTACAAGAAAAAAAAAGAACAAGTAAGAAGACTGATCTTTGACATGGGAATACAAGCTGCCGTTTTATACATGTTTCAAAAAATACTGAACCTTGCTCCCTGTTTGTAGTGGTCCGAGAGATACTTTGAACCCAGTAAAACATCAAGAACACTCAACCATCAAGAGGGACCGTGAGCCTAGAAGGGGTTACAGAGAGGTTTCCTTGACAATTTAATTAAGGTAACGATGGGTTATATCCCCTTTTAATATCCTAAACTTACTACTTTGGATGCTGCATAGAAACTGAAAGTCTTGAGCATATGTATATGTGCATTGTGGAGTTATAATGCGTACAGATAATGGATACACATATGTGGCATTTTGAGTTAATATGTAACCAGTAATGGGTATGAATTAGGATGGAAAAAAATTAGGTATATATATATGCAAAGGAGTGGATAACGCGGATAAATATATGTACGTGTTTATTGAAGTTGATAATTTGTAATTAGTTATGTTATAAGTTAAGTGTGGGAGGAAATTAATTTAAAAGATTTTTGTAAAATCCTGTATAAAACCGTGGTTGTAGCATATTTCTAGGAACATCTTTATGTCTTTCTAAGACAATTATTATAATATTTTAAGGCTATATATTTAGGCCATGGCATTATAATTATTTTGAACTTTAAATAGTCACTAATAAATTTACAGGTTGATCTATAAGGCTATATAAATTCCTGGTGAGAAAACCCTCATTCTAGCAAGTATAACTACTTGGGAACATCTTAGAAAAAAAATATTTAGGCATAATTATAAGCTTATATTATGGCTTAAATGAATTTTAAGACCTTGTAAAAATACCTTATATAAATAAATGAATCATCAATGAGGTCAAAATGTAATAAAAAGAAATATGGGGTCAAAAGGTAAATAAGGAAAAACTATGTTGCTGGAAAATAGATATTATATATATATATATATACCAAACGGCAAAGGGCTGTTCGGTAATATGTAAGAAATAGCATATGAAAACCATACGTTATAAATACTATAATGTTGGAGGATATAACATGTGTTATGAAAAAGTGTTACAAGATAAGTGATGGAATTGTAGTAATTGTAAAGTGTGGGGTTGAAAGGAAATGAAATACTAAATATATGCTTATTCGGCAATAAAAGGGAAATATTGCCAAACGATAGATTACATCTTATTACAAAGTTTTAATGATATAGAATAAAGTATTTATAACATGGAATTAAATTATGTGGGGATATAGTGATTAATGAAAATTAAGGGAATAAAGAATTATAAGTGTATTATATATATATACACTATTTTCGGTACATATATGTGATTACCAACTATATGTTATAAAGTTAAATGACATATAAAACACCATACTATATGGTACCATGACATACTAAATAATATTGAGTGGCCAAAAGTATAGTTTATTACAACTATCTTACTAGCACATTCACATGTACATTATACACCAAGGATGAAGATATAAACTATAGTATACAATGACATAAATGCTATGGTTAATATATGATTTGGAATGGTTTAAATAAGCCTTGTATAAAAAGTAATATGTGCATCAGATGAAGTTTCTTATTTCCTTGAGGAAACAAAGTATATACATACACACATGTATATTGGTGCAAGCGACATGCGTATGCAATATGGTTTACAGACCATATAGTAGTAAATAATAAATGTCAACTTACAAGTATAAATACATACTATAATATCATAAGGTTATAAATGAATGCAAGTTGTTATATAATTGGGAAGTTGTATAATATAGGGTATGTTAAAGAATAGTAAGATACTATGTAAAATAAATTAACGTTGCATGGAATACATGTAACCATAGGTGATCAAATATAACCATGCGTGCAACTATAGGTTATAACAATACCTGCGCATGCGATGTAACAGTCAAATTAAAAATACGAGAACGGGCAAATTCTGAACCAGGCGTAACGTTTGTAAAATACTATGGATTTGGAGAAATAATTCCTACGTTTAAAACGTTAGCCACGACGTTCGAATAAAAACCGACGCCTTTGTAAACCGTATATTAATACATACTACGAGCAAAGAGTTTTTAAGAAAAGTGATACCTTAATCATTAACAGTTGAAAGTCCGGGGGTGTAAAACCGGGGTTACTAGCGTTATTCGGAAATACCGAACCGTATTGTCATGTGGATTGACATTTAGCGTTCTTCGTATTGTTAGACCGCCTGTTGGACGTGCGCGCTCGAGAAGCTTAGAGATCCGTATTGCGCATCCTTGGTCCACGGTGTACGGTATGTAAAGGGATTTGATCCGGGTTGTCCTGAGGAATTCCTCGGGCTCGGATTTGTTTGATAAATAACTTGTGTGAATGTATGTATGTGATTTATGTGTGTGATGTGTAGTTATGTTCACTGCATTAATTATTTATGCACGAACGTCCTACGGGACTAATACTACGTCGACTATAGATCGACTTATACAAAACTACATATGCGAAATGTGGGTTGTGACCACTGTTGCGTGACCTAATACGCTAAGTATTACAAGTATGTAGTTATAACCTAAGTAAAACACTTAGGAACGGGACACGACATTGTCGGTCTCTAGAGCTTTGACTCGAACGTGAATACTACCTAGAATAATTCTAGGCATGCGTAAGACCCATAGGGCAGCCAACAAATTAAGTGATGTACTCCATAACTAAAACTGTAACTGACTATCTAACTAACAAAGCTAACAGTGGAGTGTGAATGAATGTGATGATGTACCTTAATCCAGACAGTCACTGGCTGCTGGTCGCGCGTAGAGATCTCTTGGGTTAACCCGTATCGGGTTTTCCCTAGTAAATCCTGATCGAGCCTAGATAGATCGTTAGGCGGAGTGTGCTACCGTTGGCACCAGGCCCTTGGCCACCTAAATGAACGCCTTTACAAAGGCAAAGTGAATAAGTCCCAGAGTCTTCGGATGATCAGGGCAGTGAGCACCTTTGTGTGTACGTGGGACTACTGTCCAAGTGAGTATATTTCGGGTTGTCCTAACTGACGCCCGACCGTGCTAACCAAAACTAATGATATGTGAAGGCCCGGAGGGCCGAGTGATGTATTACGTGATGATATTAACATACGATGAATGAGTTCTCAACGCTATTGTATTGTATGACGTATGACAATACTGTGTATATTCATATATGACTGATTGGATTGGATGAATGATTATATAATCATGTATGCTGTTACAGTATCTGTTATATCTGTAAAATGGTAAAGCATGAAATCAATCTAATATCAAGACGGTTAAAAATGACAAGTGACCAATAGGGTCCAGATCCGGCATACTCAGCGTCTATCGCTGAGACTACACTTATTGTGCAGGTTGCTGAGCACGTCGAAGCCGAAGTGTGGGGCTGGGTAGTTAGGACGTTGTTGATTTTGGATTTACCGTTCATACCTCGTTATGTATTAAATGATTCCACTGGAAAGGGGTTGTAAGATTTGGATTATGTTTAGATGCTCACAGTAGTTGTGCTTTTGATACTTAGATAGAAATGTAGGTGGTATCTCGTTGTCACCGCGGATTGTATCTTATGTTTAATTTTGTTAAGATGTTGTACTGCTACATCACTCGTATGGGCGAGTGGTGGCAAGTAACCCCCATGTGAGTTCTATTACTGTAATTCCTTCCGCTGTGAGACGCCTTTATTTCCTGTTCACGTGAGCGACTATTACGTATTTGTTATGAGGGGTGTTACACTTACATTATCATGTAGCCATACTCGACGACACAGAGTCAATGAGACCGGTAATTACTGAACCAGAATTTCCACCTGCAGGGCACACTTGCTATTGCAAGCGCTATGACAATCACACCACTGAAATTTCCATCTGCCTTGCGCACTTGACAGAGCAAGTGCAGCAACAACAACAGCAACCACAAATGCAACTGCAACAACTACTACTTTTTAATCTTTAATTATATATATATAAAAAAAAATTATTTTCATATTTTTCATTCAAACCTTGAGATTAGAAACCTATGCAACTTTGGAAGGACCATCAGTCCAACCACTGCAACTGGAGAAATTCTACAACCACTGTGATTGTAAACCACACCAGTTTAAATTTTTGGGAATTTTCAGACAGGGCTTCTTAGCCAAATACCATCAGAATATACCCGCATTTAATGCTAATCACTACCAGTGATGAATGTTTAGTCCTTATGGACAAGAATACCCTTTGTAGATGCACCACCGTCAGTGAGGATGGTTGGGAAGTGGAGAGCCAAGTTGCTCAAGCTATTATGCAATCTGCAATACATCCAACTAAACGGATGAGGGAATGAATATGAACTATGGATGAGATGTGATCATGATAAACAAGGAGAAAAGGAATATGTGTAATACTCAATGAGATTGAGATAGGAGGACCAAGTTTGCTAAATATAGCACAGATTTTACTTACACCGAGCTGAATAACACCAGCTTATGGCACGAACTACCACTGATGCCACTAGGGCAATAGCACTTATGACAAGATAACTGATAACATGAACCAAAAGAAAAAAAGAGAAAAAGAAGAAGAACAAAAAAAAAGAGAACGATATCCATCAAACGGAGATTGACAAAAGAATACTTCACAATAACCGTGTGACAGACATTACCAGTTTACTAAAAGAGTCATGGGACGACCGCACTCCGATAGGAGCATGTGGGCCTGACAGACTTATTTATGAGTTAGTCGGGTAAGTAGTAATGTATCAGTACGGTACCCCATGCAAGTAGACAAGTAGTGTTAGGAACACGAGAAGTAGTCAACTCCACACTAAGGACAATAAGACAGATTACCTCGAAGATGGACGAGAAGAGCCGCAGTTAAATATACGGGCTAGAGATATCAAGAACCTTCAACAGAGAGCAGTAGACAGTATACAGTGAAGACAGGGAATCCATTCAAGGACAGGAAACCGAAGAAAGAACATGGAAACCCATTATGGACAAATAATATGTAGGACCCTCATAAGGATCAAGCAACTCTTGCAATCCAGAGGAAATCTACCAGATGATATGGACATAAACGCGTGACTACGCAAGGATAAAAGACAGAGCTATATAGTAGCAGATACCTTAAGCAAGGAACAGTGGATTTGGAATGTACCACTCACAGGATAATTCGCACATCTTATCTGTTTAACTCATGAGATATTAGCTGCTGAGAGTTTACGCCTCTGCACTCTGTAGGACTGAGTGTTTTGGTATTACACTTGTACAGTTATTAATCTAGTGGGAATACAGGAAGATGTAATGGATATCAACACGAGTGTGTATTATTAAAAAAAAAAAACTACAACAGTGTGTTACTCCGGAACAAGACCACTAGGAGACACGAATGACAATCATCATCTACGTGGACATGTAGGCTGGTACGTCTTAATATTGAAAGACAAGTGCAAAGAGCACTAAGTACTAACAATAGCCAATGTCATATTGCATCTCAAACTGAATGTCGGTGAGAGAAGACACACGCATGTATGCTTGTGATCCAAACGAAAGGATACACAGCAATGGAAAAAGGCAAATTGAGCCTATGTTCATGGGTCTGCACCTCATACGGAGTGAGCGGGCCCATTAGAATGAACTTGGGAGAGAGCACAAATAGTTTAGTGCCTCACCTTTATGTATTGTGGAGCCCAGAAGGGCTATAGTCATACCCGTCTCTCTGATATGAGGATAATCCACGAGTTGGTGAACTCTTTGAGAGCCTAGTATCCAGCGCTTCTTGTTGAGCGGCTGTTGTATACTTGTGGGGTACGGGGGCGTAACCCTTTTTAAGGGGGGTAGAGCCTCTTGGCTTTGCACATGTGTGCACTAAGTTTTGTTTGTTTCGTATGCATTGCATACAAAGTATTGGTGGTGTGCGGGGCATACGAGGTTTGTTTGTTTAGTATGCATGGCATACAGTGAATTGTTTCGTATGCATGGCATACAGTGAATTGGTTTTGTTGGTTATGGTTGGTACGCGGGGTGTGCGTTGTTGGTTTGTTTGTGTGTGATGTACACTTGTATGTATGTATCTTATGAGATACCTGTTTGAATGTTATATTTACACCCATGTGTGTAATACTTTTTTTTATGCTACTTGTGATATATATATTTATATTGCTTTGTAGAATGATTACATATGGTATCGCTTAGATACGAAATGAATCATTAGATATGGAATGTGGAACGATGGTATGTTATGGACACCTCGGGGAGGTTGTCAGGGTTTGTAGAACTGATAGGAAATGATGGTGCTGATGGATCACCTATATCCATATATGATTGAACTAACGCCACAAAGTGATGGCTATGTGCTGTATAAGCACAATACGATGTGTGTAAATGATATATCACAAAGATATACATTATGGGTATAATGGGTAGTTATACATTTATATACTTACCTATTTGATTAAGCGACTTCAGGACGAAGTCTTTTTAAGGGGGGTAGATTGAAATACCCCAAACTAATAAAACATGGATTAAATATCTAATCACATTGATTAAGGCCTAAACATGCCTTAAAAGTCAATTGAGAACAACAGTGGTCAACACAAAACAAGATGTTGCACCCTTTGACTGTTTAGGGTAAATAAATACCCAAATGAACTTCTTAGGACCTAAAACTTTGTACTAAGCATATTAACACATTACTAAACATATTACAATTGTTGGAAAACACTCCAACACAAATAACAAGCACTTTCATGCTTCAAGGTCAAGTAGAGCAAAAATGTGCTCTAAGAATACCTTAAAGGTCTAATGACCTCTAAATGATATAAAATTGGATAACATGATAAAATATCATGTAAGGAACACAACAAAACAATTCTCAAAGAAAACTGAGCTCATAAACACCTTGCGACACAAAATGTGCACTAAAACTCCTTAAAGCACGTTTTTGTGTAATTGCCTTCTAAATTGGTTTTTAATGGGCTTAAAGGTTATAATTACCTTTAAATATGATAATATATCATATTATATCATATTAGGAATTTAATTCCAGAAATTTACAAATTTTTACAAATTTAATATTAAAATATTAATAAAACCCTAAAAGGGGGCCCGTTTAAGTCAACATTGACTAAGAATGGTCAAGAGGTCAAAGTTTGACCCCTTGGACCACATGAGGTTGACATTCACAGGCTGGGGGAGTTTAAATTCAGCACTTGCAAGCACAAGAGACAAGCTCCAACACATTTCCATGTTTTAAGGGACCACTTTTACCTTTAGCATATTATAGTCTATTTATCACACCTTTTGACTCCATGACTGATTCAGCCTTCCAAAAAACGTGTGAGAGGCTCCTTTCCCCTCCAATAATCAATGCCAATCAGACTTGGTGAGTCATCACACACTAAATAAAATAAACAAAGCAAAAAAAGGGTTTTAAGGCAAATTTGACCTAATCTCTCACTTGCCTTGCTTCCCAGCCGAGACAAGGCCTCCTCATCCTCCCTTTGGCTTCTCCAAACCGTGGGTAACTCACCAAGAACAGAGAAGAACACCTTGATACCTAGGTTGTTTTGGAGGTTAAATGAAGGGCAAATCTCGGCCATAACAAGGGAAGAAGGTGGAGAAACCCAATCTTTTCTTAGTGGACTATCAAGAGCTTCAAGGTATAGCCAGATCCAAGCCAAAAACACCATTTTTGGCATTTTAAACAAGGCCGAAGGCAACCCTTGGCTACCTTGTTGTTCTAAGAAGCTTTGGAAAAATAATCCTAAGCTGGCCGAATCCAAACAAGGCCTAAGCTAGGCATAAACAAGATCATACTTTAGACAAGGACGCTTGACGAGCTAGTGGACTACACTGCGCATCCTAGGTCTTGGTGAACGGTATGTAAAGGGGTTTGACCGAGTTGTCCTAAGGAAGCTCCTTGGGCTCGGATTTGGTGATATACTTGGTGTTAAGTGTTTTGGATACATGTATGTGTTTGTGCTACTGCATTAATTATTTATGCACGGCGTCCTACGGGACTAACAACGTCGACTATAGATCGACTTATATAAACATACATATACGTTATTGTGATGAACATGAGGTTACTTGATATAATACATAGTGTTAATATTAAGTATATGGTAACCTAAGTAAAACACTTAGGAAACGAGTCACGACATTGTCGGTCTAGAGCATGGATCTCGAACATGAATATGACCTAGATTACTTCTAGGTATGCGTGAGAGACCCTTGGGCAGCTAACTAAAATTATTCCCATAAGACTAAGAGAATATCTTAAACATTATGAGAGAGAGATGATATGAGTTAAGGTGAGGAATCCCGGTAGTTACGAACTACTTGGTTGCGCATTGTGATCACGAGGGGTACCCGATTGGGTTCCGCTCCAGGTTATACCCAACGAGCCCAAACTGGATCGTGGGTCAGGTGGGCACGGCCTTTATATGGACGTCTTACGAGACATAGAGAGTCAGGGCCTCGGACCTCTGGCGAAATGAGCACCTTGTGTGTACGGCGGGAGGAGGACTACTGTCCATGGTGAGGTTATCAGGGTTGTCCTAACATGACGCCCACTGGTATTAATAATTAAACATGGTTTGGATGGATGGGGCCTTAAAGGCCAAATTAAATTAACTATGGAAACTGTACGCTACGCGGCGATTGTACATATGGATGGGGCCTTGAAGGCCAAATTAATTAATAAAGGATGGCATACGCTACGGCGATTGTACATGTTATGATACTGTTATTGCTCGATACGTTCGATATACAATTGTTGTTTGAGATATTAAATGAATTGTTTGGATTGGATGGATGATTAAATGTTTATGATATTTGGATGGATGATTATGTATATTATACATTTACTTGTTACATATACTACTGATTATAACTCGTAAAATGGTAAAGCATGAAACCAATCTAATATTAAGATGGTTAAAATGACTAAGTGACCATTAGGGTCCAGGCCCGGCATACTCAGCGTCTATCGCTGATACTACACCATTGCAGGTTGTTGATTATCGCCGAAGCCGAAGTGCGGGAACAGGGTAATTAGAGTTTATTTTAATTACCGCACATGGAGTTGTATTATGGTAAGGCTATGTATATTGAGGATTGGGTAGACGCTCACTTGTCGATGTTTATGATTTGTGGACTTAGTATGATGTATAGGAGTTTCTCGTTATCACGGTGGTTAGCAGTTTGTTTATGTTGGAAGTTGGATGTAGTTTGGCTTCGTTACTTGCATGGGCGAGTAATGGCCGGTGACACCCGAGTGAGTATTGTTTTATTATTTATTCTTCCGCTGTAAGACGTTTTATTTATTGCTACGTGAGAGATTATATCGTGTTTATGGAGAGGGGTGTTACAGTATCTCATATCCTAATACATCATACTAACATCTCATCAATTTACTAAACGAGTGTACATGCACAACTCGTGTAACAAATGTAAAAGCAACCCGAAGTACTCTACCCGCTCCTACTCTCAGGTTGATTCCTTGTCTGGTACCTATCTACAAAGTTTAAATCACAGGCCCCAAGGGGCTCTGCACATGGCTGGTACAGAAAACGTGCAGCCCACAAGCTAGCCGGGTTACACACGACTACTTTGTCGAATACATGCAATTGTTTATTCATACAAATAATAATAAGAAGTACAATAACAAACAACACATTTATGTGAAACATTCACAGCTCAAATAAACTGAACGTCATAATGGACGCCCATTAATGATGTAAGTTAGATTGCTAACTCCTGAGGCCTGAGCATTGTTTAGTTCTCGTGTTTGACCATACCTTATAAGTGTCAACCGTTCTCTTATTAGAACTGGTTGTTCTCTAACTGAATTGTTTATTTTTGTCGGGTCAAGGTAACCCTAGCCAATGAGTTATTACTCCATTGGGTTAATAAACATTATTCTTAAGTTATGAGGGGTGTAGGCTTGACCCTCCTGCGCCTCCTGAATTTGCCTCCCACCTCGAACTGTTCACTCGAGCGGGTCGGGTCAGTTTGTCGACCCTAGGCGGAAGACAGATCTGATACAGATGCCGACCTCCTAACCTGAACATGCATGACCGGAGTCAGTCCCGGATTCCTCTTCTCCCCAAGTTCCAGTTAGCTGAAGTCTCTTTGACAATTGGTTAGTTTAACCTCTCTCGGTATTAACCAACTAACAATAGGGAACATTTGTAACCTTATACAATTGTTATTAAACATAGTTAATGAACAAGCTCTGGATCAAATCGTGTTAGTGTGCAATGTACGCACAATAACAATACAATAAATTGGTTTCATGCTTAATCCTGTTTGGTCGTATCACAATAACACATAGCACACAAACCGAGGTAGACCTCGTTAGCAAACAAGCTACAAGAATCCCATACCGTACACCGGAGACTGGCTAGCTCTTAATCCCTTCGCCTAATCCGCCGAACGCCTCTGACTTATCTAGATCTGTAACCAGAACTAGTATTAGTATTCTGTGTCTTAGAACTAATTGGGTTCTCTTTTCAACTTAAACCTCTTCCTAGGTTAACCCGGGTATAATAGTATACCGTTAAACGAGTTCGTTCATTTAGGAGCGTTTCCAAGCTCAATTCTAATTCACTAACATACTAACGTCGTTAGCAGTTATTTAGTTGCACAGTTAGCAACTTTAGACTTATACGGACCTTGTATTAGATTTTAGTATTTTTCACTATTCATCCGTATTTCACTATTCATTTATACGGTCTCGTATTCTACTATTTATTTATACGGCCTCGTATTTTACTATTCATCGTATTTCACTATTCACGTATACGTATTTCACTATTCACGTATACGTCTCGTATTTGACTATTCATATATACGTAGTTACTATTCACGTATACGTAGTTACTATTCACGTATACGTATTTACTATTTATGTATATGTCTTTACTATTCATGTATACGTATTTACTATTCATGTATACTTATTTACTATTCATGTATACGTATTTACTATTCATGTATACGTATTTACTATTCATGTATACGTATACTATTCATGTATACAAGTACTATTCATGTACACTAAATTTTTTTGTATACGTCCGTTCGTATTTATTTATTTTTCTAATATTACTTGAACTTTCATTAAAAATACTCTAAGTATTGATTCCTCCTATACTTATTAAATTACGGGTATACCCCTCGTATACCTTAATTTATATACGGATCTCGTTTAAACCCGTCGTAACTCTGTTTATTTTACAACTTGTTTCTAAATTCTTTATTTAATTTCTGTAACCTTCTAAACACATAAAAATGTGTTATTTATGTTACTTACCCATAGTTTTCTCTTAATCTCCATTTTACTCTTAATAAGTTCTAAACTTGTTATTTTTATTTTCTAATTTCCAAAGTCTTACTTAATTAATTTCTTTTATACTTTTGGTCAATTACCAAAATATACCCAAGTTTGACCAGTCTTTTATGGTCAAACCCCCTAACTTTCCTTTATTTACAATAACACCCCTAAAGTTAATTTAACTTAACTTTTTATTCCTTTATCCTTTTAATATCTAATCTTTTGCTACAAATTTTATTCTAGCTCCTTTAAACATTTTACAAACTGTCATTGACCAAGTTTGACCACGTTTGACCACGGTTGACCAGGGAAATTACCATTTTACCCTTGTGGTCTTTTCTTTTATCCTAACTCATTTATTAACCAATTTAACTCTAATTAATTTCTAATTTTCGTAACTAATTTTCCTACAGATTTTTGAACATCAAAAATCATTTTAAACATCTCTAAACCACCAGATTTAATTATCTAATGTTGTAGTATATATATACTATCTTTTATTAACTTTAAATATACGAAAAACCTTATAAATTCCTTATAACACTTATAAACTCTTTATAAATTGCAAACTTAATCCTACAATTATTTTCTCATCATCTAAACTCTCAAAAATTCCATATTGACCTCATATATTTTCGGTAATCACCATTAGGTACTAAAACTTCTTAAATTTTACATATTACTCTTAATTATACTAATTCCTTTAATTTAACTAAGTTAGATAATTTTTCTAACTCATATATAATCTCCTAATTTTCGGCCATATAGAAATTCATAGTATATGAATTTTTCTTGTATATTATGATAGCTTATATTGTAGCTTATATCAAAAGGAGTATAAATCTAATTTTAGATTTACAAACCATTAACATTTAATGTGTTAAAAATTGAATCTAACACATCAATAATTTCAGTAATCGTAAAGAAAATAAATAACATGTTAGATCATATATAGATCAACAATTAGAACCTTGAAATAGGTAGTTGTTGGATTTACCTTGTATATTAACCAATAGCTTAATATTTAAGCTTGATTTCCTTAGAAATTTTGACAGCATTTTGCTAGAGAAATTGGCTCCAAAATTATACAACAAGATGAAGAATAAGATGGGTTAGTATCCCATGCCAATCGGCTGTAACAAAAACCAAAGAACAAGAAGTTTCAAGAAGGCAATGTTTTACCTCGAGAATCAAAGGCACTTCTTTGTGGTTTTTCTTGAGAATCTGGAGGCTCATGAGCTATGGTTGTAAATCTCTTGAAGAGAGGATTCCAACGAGCTATCAAGCTTGTGATTTGGAGCTAGGACGAGAAAGTTATGATTTCTACAAGGCAAGGTGTTCTTTAAGGTTCAAAACTAAGAACATTGGAATTCTTTTGTGTTTTTTCTTCAAAGAGAGGATGAGCTACGACCTTGGGAGCTCTCATTTGACAGGTAAGAGTCTGATTAATGATTTACCAAGGGGACAAGATGATATGGCAATCCAAGGAAGTCTTGGTTGTTGAAATAGTAGAAAATAAAGTATTTTGTCCTTAATGACTCACCCCCTTGATGTCGGCCAGCTTTTTCCTTGTTTGACCTGAATTTTTTTGTTTCTCTAATGTGTTTATGTAATATTTGATACATTAAACTCGTTCCTAATGACTTATACCATGTGATAGGTATGTTACAAGGCCAAAAATGCCTTAAAACACATTTTATGTGCTTCCGGGTTAGTACATTTACAACCTTTAGAAACTTTGTTCATGAAATAGCATGTTGCTAATTCCAATTTAAACCAAGTCGTTTAGTGGTTTCTCCTTGACTTTCGTCAGTTTAGTACCGGTTTTTGTGTGGACTTGTATACTTAATTTGTGTGTATACGCTATGGCTCCTATGACTATTTTATTGTTGTTCCCTTATTCCTTATTGGTATTTAGGCTCATTAGCCTTTTAATTCCATGTATAAATGCTTAAGGCACATTTTCCTTTAAAGCACATTTTTCTTTAAAGCACATTTTTGTGCTCTAAGGTGCGTTTTCGGTTTAAACGCTAATTCCACTTAATGTGTATTACTAATCTTAGAGGTATTTCACATTTGAAATCTCTTGGAAACTTAGTGGTAGTTCTCTAATTTATTTATACTCTTTAAAACACCTTTTGCTCTAATTGTTCCTAAAGCATGTTTTGGTGTAAATTGTTGTTTAATACTTATTCTAATGTTTCTAAGGCATGTTCTAGTCTTAGTATATCCTAATTAGATAGTTCATTAATATATTAAGGTTTGGGGTATTTCACATTGGCCCACTTCCGCCGTGTGTCTACCATCTCAACTTGGGCTTAAATTTTTTCTTCTAGCCGGTTTTTCTTCTAATAGTTGTTGCGGTAATGATTTGGATTGGGAATCAGTGTCAGTGTTTTAGAGGAAATGGCGATGAAAAGGAGCTAGTTGAAGGTCTGGTGCCAAAACCTTCTCTTGGAGAAGAAGTGGAGCACGGTTCTTACCGCAAGTTTCTTCGGATTCAAACTAGAAATAAGAGAACGACTACAGGAGGTACTATTCTAAATCATTTGGTGCATGGCTGGCGGGTGCTATTATTGAAGAGCATGAGTGGGGGAATCATGGGATGGTAAACTTTAAAATTTGGATATGCGTTGTTCTTATGATGTATGTCTGGCGGGTGGATGGTTGTGTTTTGTAGGTTTTTGCTATAGTTGCAACCCTCGGGAAGTTCGTGGCTTGCTAGGAAAAATGACTCAAGGTCTAAAGGTCATTGGGATGGGCATAGATTATGTGCGACCATTTTTCTATTTTGGTTATCAGTGCTATGCCTCTTTCTGAAATCGTGTCCTGTTTGGGAGAATGGTTTAAATATCCCCTTTGTGTCTTTCATATTGGCAGTTTCAGTTGGTTTTTAGTGTCCATTGGTATCTTTATGCTAGTGGCGATTGGAACTCTTTTTGTCTACGGTAATGTGCAACTTCCTTTTGTTCTTTTGGTTTTAGTGTTAGCAGTTGGCTATCTTATGTAGGGGTGGTAAGTGATTATGAGAAGCTAATGAAGCTTCAGGAGACAATCAAGCTAGAAAATGATTAGTCTCTTAGTCTACTAAATATGCAAGCTTCAGTGGGAAGCTTATTGTGTAGGGTAGATAGGTTGGTTATGGTTTTTTAGTTTGTTGACAGGCATAAGGTAGTCGTTAAGTATGTTAGACATCTTCAATATGCTTACAGTTTTGAACCTTTGAAAACAATGGTTATTAGGTGTGTAACCTCTTTATATTAATATGCTATGTTGATGGCTTTCGAAAAAAAATGTTTCCGCAACTTAATGCAATTTATCATATCACTGATAGATGCAGTCCAAGGATGAATCATGCCTTAGTTATCCTTTACAATACTACTGAAGAGGAGTGGTACAATCTATGAAACCTATGACCATGTTAAAGGTGCAGTGCTAAAATCTATGATCTACAGTAGAGTCTAGAAACCTTAAGCAGTGAACTAACTTTTTTAATACATGCTTTGCTAAATTTGAACAGCTCTAGGATAAAAATTATTTAGTTAGAAAGGATAAACCCTATGCATGTGAATCCAAAAATCATCAACAATAGACATGGTTTATTTGAGATTAGGGGAAACATATATGTGAAAGCGTTAGAGGGAATCTTACTCAACGACTACCATCCCTCTTGAGAAAACATACTCTCTAATTCTTCAAGGAAAACATAGAGGAAAATTAGGGCAACCTCAACTTTTAATTAAAGAAATTGAAGCCACGTTTAGTTCCAATAACAATAATAATAAAAAACCAAACAACAACAGAGCAAGGTCCAATTGTACGAATAGCAAGAAACTTGGTCATCTCAAGGAGGATTGTCACATTATACATTATTATTTGATATATAGTTATTAGTCTATTTTTTACTATGAAATATAAGTTATTCGAAGTTACAATGTTTTGAGGATATATGATGCATTGAAGGGACAAAAAATAATAGAATATTTTTTAGGAAGAACCCCATGAAGTTAGATGCTCACCGTGTGCACTGAGTACAGTGTGGGCTAATCATTTTCTAGTATGTACCCTCTAAGGTTCAATAACAGATATGTTTACTAAGTCTATTCTCGAGAAGGATCACAACCTTCTCTAAGTAGACCTTGGTGTTTATCAAACTAAGACAAAGTTCCTTTAAGATGTAGGAACTACGAACGGCTAAGGGGATGTATGTTTTAATTTCAATATATAATTAAGGTCGTCGGTCATGGATCCACACAAAATGGTACAATCCAATAATAAGCTCCAAAAATAAAACCTACCGCCTTATCCATTTACCGTTATTTCCATGCTCGCCAACTCATCACTCTCATTCCCTCTCTATTTTCTAAACCCTACATGTGAGGGTGATTTTTCGGTATAAGGGGGTCTATCTAAATGGTTCTAACTTAGAAGTCTATATCCTATAAATTGTCATTCTATAGAGGGTGAAAAACTGGCATCTTAGCATCTCACAAATACCTACTTTATCGTTCGTATTTCCCAGAAAGCTTAAGGGGAGTGTTAGTGAGCAATACATCCGCTCTTAATGAGCTCCACACGGACTTATGCCCCAAGGGTGGAATTGACCAGAGTCACCACCTAGTTTGACCTAAGTCTAACTAGGAAAGAGAGGAAATGGATCCAAGAACCGTTAATTAACTCTGAAATTTGTTGCCTATGGATAGGACTTATCCAATCGTACCAGAGATTCTGTGCGGGTTCGTACTGGTTACACCCCTTGGAAATGGCAATGACCACGACTTCGGATACTACCCGAGGAAACCTCAGTCTCTAATTGTTGGGATTGCCATCTTTCAAAACCTTTTTAAAAAGAGATTCATTGTAGGGCCACAAAGATAGGATAGAAAGAGAGTAGAGTGTAAGGAGCTGATGATGTGAGCTTTTCTACCAAGCTAGCGTCAAATGAAAGGATTGATGGGTTAAAAGTTGAATGAATGTAGAAATGGAAATCAGTAAAAGGTTTAAGGATTAAGTGGATGAGGAAAACCTGAAGTCTAAAGGTTTGAGGGTTTAATGTGATTTAGAAGAGACTTGAATGCTTTGAGAGGTATGAGTACCACCTTAGAGTGGGAAAAGGGTTTTTTGATTGGAATGGGGTCACACCCTAGGTGGGTTGCCTACATACTCAACTCCTGGTTGAGATTAGACCTTACATAATTCATAGTTTTTTAAGATTTGGGAGTTTCGAGGTTTTCAGAGAATTAGGGTTTTGACATTTTGGGTCTTTGAAGGGTTAATGAGGTTTTATGGTCATCCATCTAGTTTGTTTTGAAGTTTGAGGTGCAAAAAGTCAGTGAGACACTTAGGTTTGTGAGACATTCAGTTCACGATGATGGGGTCTGTTAGAGGCTCAGGTCTATGAGATAATCAAGGCTTGAAAGGATTATGAAGTTTTAAGATGTTCGGGTTTGAGAAGCTGAAGGTTTTTGTGGTGTTTGAGTTTGCTGAGTCTATTGAGATATTAGGGTCTGTTAAGCTGCTGAGACGTTAGAGTCTATTGAGCTGCTGAGACGTTCGAGTCTGTCGAGCTGTTGAGACATTCGAGTCTGTTGAGCTGTTGAGACGTTCGAGTTTGTTGAGTCGTTGAGACATTTAGAGATTTGAGATGCTTGAGTTCTAAGGATTCACTTATATGGAACAATTGAGAACTAGAAACTGATGGGATTTTGGGGTGCTAGGAGTGATTGAGGATGACTTCAACGTTGTGAATTTTGAAGTGTTTTGAAAGTTGTGGAGGTTTGAGAATTTATGAGTTTGATATTTTGAGTTGGGGTTCATAAATTGGAAGTATGTAGAGATGTTTTGAAGGTTTGGAGGAATTAGATTGATTTTGGGTTGGATGTTGGATTGAAATCTGATTGAAATTGAATTGGAGGTGAATTAAAGTTGAATTGGAATTGAAATTGAAGTTGGATTGAATTGAAATTGAGTGAATTTTGAATTGGAATTGAACTGGAAATGAATTGATTTTGAATGAATTTTTGAATTGGAATTGAATTGATTTTTTATTGAAATTGGATTAAATTTGAACTGAAGTTGAATTGGAATTGAAGTTGAATTGAATTGAACTAAATTGAATGAATTTTTGAATTGGAATTGAATTAAAACTGAATTGATTTCAGATTTAAATTGGATTGAATTTGAATTGAAATTGAAGTTGAATTGGAATTGAAGTTGAATTGGAATTGAAGTTGAATTGGAATAGAAGTTGAATTGAAATTGAATGAATTTTTTAATTGGAATTGAATTGATTATGGATTGAAATTGCATTGAATTTGAATTGAAATTGAAATTGAATTGGAATTGAATTTGAAATTGGACTTAAATCAGACTTGAAATTAGACCAAATTTGGGCTAGATTTTTGGTCTTGGAATGGGCTTTGAAATTTGGCCAAGCATAGGCATTGAGGTTTGTGCCAAAATGGTCCTTGTTTAGGCCGAAAACGAGCTTAAGGTTTTGGGCTAAAAGTGGGCTTCAAATTTGGGCCGAACTTGGGTTTGGGCCAAATTGGGCCGAGCTCTGGAATGTGCTAGTTTGGAGATGGGCCAAGTTTGGAAATGGGACTGATTTGAGTTTCAGGCTTGAAAAAAACTTTGATTTTTGAAACATATTTCTACACTTAAAAAAATGTTTCGGATTTTTGTTTCAAAAAGGTTCTCTTTTTTTAATTTAGAAACGATTTTTTATTTGAAATTGATTTTTGGATTTCATGGATTAAGAATAGGATTCTCAAGGTTTTCCGAAATTTCAGGAACTGAATACAAAAAGAATTTTTGAGGGATGATTAAGGTTTGATTTGGATCTTAGGAAACTTGGACAAAATTTCAGATGAGAAATCCAATTGGGAGGATTCTAAATATCCTAAGTGAAAAATGAAAAAAGCTTTTTCTTAACTCATATTAATATTATAAGATGTGATTTGGGGGTAAGGGTGTCATCCTTACTAGGTGGGACCATTGTAACACCCATCCAACAATAATACACTTACAATAAACTGCAGCGGAAAAACAACCTCATCACATTACTTATCTCGTTGGTGTTACACGCCGTTAACCACCCACGTGGCTAACAAGGCTAATACACATACATTGTACCGGTCTGATGGGCTAAATTCCCGAGCGACTACACATTACTATCCCTTTCCATTAACAACAACAACAACGTACAACTTCCAACTATACCGAGTATTAATAAACTGGTGCCGACAACAATTTCGGTCTTACTACACCTACTGTAAATATACACTTAAATGTTTACCCATGTACAATGTCTACCCGTCCTACTCTCGGACGGCTTCCAGCTCTCTGTACCTGAAATAGGAAAAGAAGAGAAAGGGTGGCCCCAAGGGGCTCAGCACCTTTGCTGGTATGGTAATCCCGCAGCCCACATGCTACCGGGCCACGCACAACTAATTGTCGTCTTAGCATGCGGTTGATTATATTTAAATCATGCATGTAACAGTAACACACACAACTTAATATTTCGCCTCAATGGGCTCAACAATCGGATAATACATCCTTACTTAATAAGTCACTCAAGGTATTCAATATCCCTAGAGTGTTCCTCCTCTAATGGAGCTACTTCCTTAACAGACGACACTTACCTTAAATCGGGTTATCCTTTAACGCCTCTTTCTCAAACTGGGATTCATATCCATGATCCACATACTCCACATTTTACAACATATAACATACACTACATAACAACACATAACAACACTTTGCACGTTTCCACGTGCACAACATAACACCGCAATAGATATTGCATCACAACAAAGATACATAACATAACGGGAATGGTCCTCTAGGAACCGACCCAAACATTGTTAATACACTGGTGAGCCTAGAGAATGTTGCCAGTCTCATGATAAGCTCGTTACATAACTCGTTACCGTCTCGTTAAATGAACGGTTAACTTAACACAAGGTGTCTCGGATATAGTGATCCAAGCACACCGAAACAAACATAACAATAGTATGCCCCTGTGGCCCGACGTGAGTCAGTAATAGCCTTGGTTAAGCTAAAGGGAAGGTTGGGAACCAAATTGGAAAACAACCATAACATACAGAGAGGATCGAACCTGCTATGACAACGACCCCCATACTCACACGCGTGGCCGGAACAGACCGGACTCCTCACTCCCCCCGTTAACACTTGTTAGAAGTTCAATTTTGAACTTTATTAAACAATCACTAACATTGGGTTAAGTCTTGTTAGACATACACAAGGGAAGAGAGAGTCATACATTCACATACAAACATCACACACAAACATCACATAACCAACTCACGCATAGCCGTGGTTAGAACGTTCCTTAAGTCGGAAACGTTGTTACCGGATACCGTTCTCCTACGTTTACCTAATAGTGGTTAACTAGCCCTTCAAGCGCATTCGAGGTTACCGGTATCGGCACGTAAACATACAATAACAATAACGACTGTAAACTCGTTTCATGATTTATCTCATAACGTGGCAAACATACAGAAAAACACATTGGCATACAAGCCGGTGTAATCCGGTAGGACACAGGTTGCAAGAAAACCATACCTGTCACCGGAGTCCACTTTACCACGTCCACTTATGTTCCTCGAGCAATTCTCGAACAACTGTTAACATCACATGTGTTTTTATTAACATCGGGGTTGCTTGGTTATTTAATGTCTAATGCTTATAATTTTCCCCCGTTAACTTAGTTACATAACTTCACTTTTTAACTTGTTTTACTTTCACATTTTATTACAACTTTTCACCCACTTAATTGCCATTAAAACTCACCTATCATGTCCTTAACAACCTTATAACATCATTACCTATCAATCCCCATCATTACACATCATTTCTATACCTTAAAACAACAATTTTGGTCCATACAGTGGCCTGTCCGAACTTGTGTCCGAACCTCCAAGTTCGGACGCAAGCCGCGACCTAATACTGAAAACTATACACACGTCCGAACTTGTGTCCGGACTTCCCAAGTTCGGACACAGTTCGAGAGTAAATCCCAAGTTCGGACACAGTTCGAGAGTGAGAAAATCCTTTACCCAACAGAGCCCGTCCGAACTTACATGTCCGGACGGAAGTTCGGACACGGCAAAACATTCAATTTCCAAGTCTTTAAACACTTAACCAATTTCACCAAACTTCTCCTAAAGCCTCATAATGTTTCCTAACATCATTTGGCACATCAAACACACCTTTAGCCATGTGCTAAACTCTTTAAATCACTCACCAAAACCATCTTATCATTCACAAATTTCTTACAAAATTCCTAGCACTTGGGATATTTTCTCCTTAAGATTTCTAAGTGGTAGTCCACCAATAATGACCACTACACCAAGGTGTTTCCTCTACACCTTAACATCATCTCTCAACTTCTTTTCTTACTAACTAAATCTCCTTTTTACAACTTCTTGAATTCTTTTCTCAACCTTACTTAAACATCATTCATTCCTTGGATACCAACATTACCTAAACCTTAAACAAACTTCTCCAAGACTTAAATACATCCTAAAAACACTCATTGGGTTTCTAGAACTTCCAAGACAATGCCTAAATCCTTATAGCACTTTAGAACACCCTAAAAACATGTTTTCTTCCTTAGTAAAACATTTATCCTTTCCTAACATATCCTAGTTCACCAAAGTTCATTTAAGCACTCACAACCCCTTATACATTATACAAATTTTGCCATAGCTTCTCTTGTATATACTCACATCCAAACACTTAGGTTTTTTCCTTATTTCGTTCAAGAACACCTAAAATCCATCAAACACATTTTTTTATACACACTTCACACATTTAGCACTACATCACAATATAGTGCATAACTTAAATTGCTTGGCACTTAGGCCCTTAAATAACATGGCTCTTAGGCCCTTAAATTACATAAACCATAAACACTGAATTTCCCACATAAATAATGCCTTTGACCTGCAAATACATACACCAATACATATGTTCTTTTACTAGTCTCCTTGAGAACACTTTACTAGGTCATTCACCATTTGCTCTTTAGGTAGTTTTAACAAGCATTATAAGCTTATTTCTCCTAAGGCATTAGACCACATTAAGATAGCATATTTACCTCTTTTCCTCCCAAATTTCTTTCTTGTTTCCTTGTAAAACCGGTAAGGCATTTGGTTCCTTGCCAACTACTAAACATTGTACAAACAACATAATGAGTATTCAAGCTTTAAGCTCCATCTCATTGTAAACCCTAGGTTTACATTATTTCAAAACATTAATGTAGTTGTTTTACCTTAATCTTTGGAGGGTGTTTGAATATCTATGAAGAGAGGACTCCACCTAGTCCTTGAAAGATTCAAATGGAGCTAGAACAAAGCAACACAAGGAGCTCCATCAATGAATATTTTCGGTCACACACAAAACATGGAGGAAACTTGATTTTTCTTTGAGATTCCTTACCTAGGAGTAAAGGAGATCAATAATATGTGGAAAGACAAGCTCAAGCTCCATCAATGGTGATTCTCCATGGCACCAAAATTGAGCTCTTGAAGATTTGAAAAGGTAGAAGTGTAGAGCTTGACCTAACTAAGACAAATATGGTCTTAGAATTTGATTTGGAGCATGGAGTTGGATTTGGCAAGGAAATGAAGATGGAGAAGAGAGGAGCTGTAGCAAGTCGTAAATGGAGGAAGGGAGGAGATGAAGAAACCGTGTGAAATGAGAGAAGAGAAGGAAATGAGAAAGTAAGTTTGCTTTTGGAGATCTTTATGTTATAAAGCAAAATAGTACTTTACTTTAAGCTTTACTTACTTATTTGATTTCTTTTACATATTGGTGACTCACACCATGAAAAAACCGGCCCCCATATACTTAGGAGGGTATAATAGTCTTTGTTGACCAACTTAATTACTTATAACATCATATGTTACAAACTAGCTTATAAAAATCACTATTCACAAAACAAGGCACATAGAAGTGAAATTTTTGATTTCCCATTGATATAGCCACCCAAATGTGATACTATATAGTACACATGTTAATTAAAGAGTAATGATGGACATTTAGCCATTCAAAACTCATTTACAAGACAATTTTTCAAAAACGTGCTTTAAGACTCCTTAAAGCACATTTTGTGTTTTAACTTGTTTTCAAGCTTGGTTTTCTTTGGTAATTGATTTAATATGTTCATTAACATATTTATAAAGTATAGGTATGACCATCAGGTCTTATACACATTTATCCCAAGCTTAGAGCACATTTTTGCTCATATTGACTTTAAGGTATTTTCTTGTGTTTTATTTGGTTTAACTGCCCACCAAGGTTTCCTAAGGACTTATTTAGCCTTATTAAATCATAATTGAATATTATTAAGTCTTGGTAGGCTCTTTGGGTCCTAACCAAGTTCACTCATAGCTTAGAGCATGTTTTTGCTCAAACTGTGTCTTAATGCTTTATTGCATTTTACTATGATTAAAATTGTACACTGATGTTCCTAAGGCACTTTTAGCCTTTACATACCATAGTTTGATATTTAAACCACATATCAAGGTTTGGGGTATTTCAATCTACCCCCCTTAAAAGAACTTCGTCCTCGAAGTTCACATTTCCCACACATCATTAGATTAGAACACAGGAATCACTTGGAAATAAACTTCCATAACCAAACACGCTTTACATCACAACCTCGGACTTAATGGTCCGGGCAACACATTCACATCCACACATAACATAACATATCCACATGATAACCTCGGACTCTATGGTCCGGGTATCTTAACAACACTTACACATACATAACAACCCCTTTGACTCACTGGTCTTGGGTAACATAACAACATTTGGACACATAGGTCCCGGTAACATAACAGTCTTTAGACACATAGGTCTATGTAACACCACACATTTAGACTCATAGGCCTTGATAGTATACACTTTAGGAAATCCAAGTCAAAACAACATTCATTACACATACCACACAACATGTCAGAGCATGTATAGCAATCAAAAATATCCTTGATATACACTGTGATCCCGCAGAACCCGGTCGCGATGGACACCTTCCGTCCCCGTGCCTTTGGGAGGTCAAAACAATCACTTAAATTTAAAATTTCCTTGTGAGGTTAAGTAAGAGAACTTTAATTATATAGAGTATCTATCAACGTTTTATAAATACCAATTGAAAATCCTTTTGAAAACACACACAACTCCAAGTCCAACTTAAGCTCTTTGCTTCTTTTCTTAGCGTGGTTATTTGTGACCACTTATAGGGAGTTTCAAGAGTCATCCAACCCTGATGTGATCAGCATCAGTGTTGAACTATCCTTCCACTCCAATTTGTGTTCGGCTTCCCTTGATCACATGCAAATCAAGTTCCACTTCCCACTTCATTTTCAAGCATCAATTAAATCACTCATTTCCCATTTTCTATCTTTTAAATCATTCTAGTCATGATCATAACATCTCCAAGGGATAGAACTCCGTCTATCAGTTACCTCCATTCGCTTTAATCATGTTGCCTAGGGAATCTTATTCTCACTAGGTTCTATGTCGGTTTCATACCCTTTCATGCATCACTATATAGTATATATATATATACACATATATTTTATCAAAATACAACACCTGGTTTTACATTTATACACTGTCGGGGCTTTTGTTCCCCCGGGAGTTTCTCTACTCCCCACACTTGTACTATCACCCACAACTGTTAACAAATACACGCACTTATCACAATGGTATTCGCATCTTCTGTGCGCAATTACCACAATTAAACCATGAATGAATGTGTATGTTTACGTAACACACACACCAATCATCAAAACAATAATTTTGTGCTATGCAATATAAGTCACATACACTACGTACACTTGTATGGTAATATACACTAAGTGGTTTTGCGCTCTACCCCCCTTAAAAGGGATTACGCCCACGTAATCAATCACTAAACATTAGCTTAAAATGTTTTACCGTCGTGAAGTATCTTAACTTCCACGCGGTCCATTACACAATGGATTCTGATTAGAGGATCTTAACCATATTAGCGGTTTAGTTCCTAAACCAAGAATTATCATTGGAGTTTGTTTAAACTCTTAGTTGGTTTCGATTCTGGCCTGTTAGGCTTCTAGGCGTTAATAATTAGCCATTCACTCGTGTTCACCATGTACATTCAACACTTGAATCACTGGCTCACTAGTTTTGCTGCGAAACTCTAATAACTGTAGAGCTTAATTGCTCCATTTGTTATTCTTACTGTATTGTACATCCCCGATTGTCACCTTCATCTTGGTAACAATGGTTTCTCAACCGACGCACGGTATCTTTTACCCTGAGCGGATTCGGTGAGTTTCACAATTTTCCATCCACTTCCATGATAATTTACTGTGTATACAGCTATGTATTTCACAATGATTGACTTGTTGCCTTCCGACTTATTGTCGGTTGAGATTGAGCTACTACCTAGTGTGTAGTGCTCTCTCAGCTATTTACAACATTTGGGGTATATTCCATACCGATATTTGGCAGTTAGTGCTACTGTAGTCACTTACTGTTAATCATGTCTCCACATTTGGTTTTGTACAAGTACTCTTTCATGGTATGTCTTTGCATTTCCTATGCATCGGCCATTATAACATTATTGCTCCACAATTAACATGTTTCCAATTCCTAGCTATCCCACTCGATCATTACTGCGCAAGTGCAATACCAAAACACTCAGTCATACAGAGTGCAGAGGCGTAAACTCTTGACAGTAAATCCCTTATGGGACTCGCCATGGAATTTACACTGTGTTTCATTGAGATTCTGATCTCGCAATACTGGCCACTGGCTTACTGCCTAGTTTGTTTAACATCGCTTATCTTTCATCTCCACTGAGTTTAACTCATAACTGGTCTTATCTGCCGCATTATCGTTTAACAATACTTATACAACGGTCGCTTACTGCGCACCGTGCTCTTACTCCTTGTATAACATCAGCTTACATAGTATTTACTGTCACATTAACTTCCACACATATACTTACATTATTCACATTATGGTTCATCCCTCATTTGGATGACTACTGAATGCTCCTTGAGCATCGATCATTCGAGTCACAAGCCGGCATTATTCAGCCAGGTGCTTCACTTTATACACACATACTACTAAGCTAACTGCTCTCTTTCAATAATAACGTTGTCCATCCTTAACATATTTCTTGAACTTGATTCACATAACTACCGCTCCTGCGGTGTCACAATATCGAGAGGTATCCCCACTCTTAATGCAGTGGTTCGTTTACCACTCTATTCACTTATACAACATAAACTTCTACCATCAATCGAATTTATATAACATATCTTGCTTATGGCTTATAAGCCTTATTTGCCTTGAGCTGGGCTCATTGTAGGCTGTCCACACACATGTACTTCTCTGTACAGTATTACATGGTTTGGATATTATATTGAGCTCCATGACAAGGTCGTTGCATTCCGTTTCCTTTCATGGGATGCCCCCTTAGGTTTGTCAGTCCGTCTCCTGACAACTCATGTCTAAACTGGGTGTTAGTTTCAACCCTTGTGCTTCTGTCATGCATTTCGTTCAACAATTGTTGATTCGAACACCCTTTAAGGATTGTTCCTGGGTGTTACTAAGTCATGCCATTACATCTGGTTCACACTTATTGGTACATTCCATTAGCCACGCCGTTTGCGTTCTTAAATGGCTTATTATCTCCTTTTGTGAAGATCAACATTTCATGATAGTGTATGTACTCATTCTGGGAGTTTCATCCCGTTCTTTACACATTAATGTGTCCACATTAGGCATTTGCTTGCCATGTACAGGCTGGGTCACCGTTCCAGCTAACATGTTTATCCCTAAGGATCCTTAAGACATATGTGATGTCTTTACATAACAATTTGTGCCCTTCGCACTTCCTAACTCTTAAACATTTCCTTGAGAGGAATTCACTAATCCTTTTAGTCTCGTTAACTTAACTGAGTTCCGTAGCTTCAACTATTCCTTGTAATCCTTAGCTCTTGTTTGATTTATACTGCTGACCGTAGACGGAGTCGACTACTTCCCGTGTTTCGGACTCCACTCGTATACATATGTGGGGTACCATAATGATACATTGCTACCTACCCAACTAACCCATAAGTAGGTCTGTCAGGCCCACAAGCTCCTATCGGAGTGCGGTCGTCCCACAACACAGTTGGTACACTTGTAGTGTCCATCACACGCCTAGGTGAAGTATTCTGTTGTCAACTCCCTTATATTGTCCCGTGACAATATTCATTCCATGCTTCCCGAACTTAATCGAGGGAAAGTTTATCCATTGTTGTATCCTTGTCAACTGTCCTTGGTTTTACTGGCTTGGTTTAAAAGAAGGTTGGAAAGAAGTGTTGGTTTGAAAGAAAATCTGGTTTTGAAAAGAAAAGGGTTTGAAGAAATCTGGGTTGAAAGAAAATTTTCATGGTTTCACAACATCTTCTTACCTTAGCCAAGTCTAGCTTCTTGCTGACTGGTGTACTTCCAATTACAAAGGTCAGGCTGTTAAGCCTTCCCATAGTTATAATGTTCACACTTAACTTCGTGGTACTTTACTAAGTACTTGTAGTGGTTATAAATTTCCCGAACAACCCTGTTATAGCAGCACTTGCTATGGCAAGTGCGCCATGCTAACTGGCTATCGGTTTAACACATACTGGTTATGGTATTGTCTTTACCCATACTGTCAACAGTGGCCTTGTTGGCCCTCACTGATCTTACTGTCTTGACAATAACTCCTCTAGGTGACTTCTCACTGTCTTCACATGATAATCATCAACTAGGGTGTTTCCCATTCTGGGAGACCCCTTTTTCTTAGTATTATATTCACTTTGTAGCCCGTTCCACGTATTTGGGCACTACGTTGTAGTTCCTTTTCGGTTAGTATACCGTTGGTGTATTATTTATCAACTGTGGTCCCGTAGACACTCGTCTCGGGTTTTATTAATCCACTTCTTGCCCGTTGCACGATTGGTGCGTTGCAATCTGGTTATTCTCGACTGCTCTGCATGTCGACCCAGGTTGCCGGAAATTCTATTCTCTTATACACAAAATTCTTCATTCTCCGCTATCAAATGCGGTTAACATCATCCAGATGGAGACCGTCTCTGGGATTCCCAGTTTTCGGGGTCTACCGTATGACAGGTTCTCCGTACCCTAAAGGTATTTAATAACAGCCAGATCGGGTATTCCCGAGTGAGAGAGGACTTCCATCTCTCTGGCGTTCTTTCCCAAGTTATCAAACAGGGATTGTGGAGGGTGGGATGGATATTGTAGGTTTCCAGTATTCACTGGTAGTTCCTTACTAGCGTATCTCTCACGCTATCACTCAACCCTTAACCCAAAGTACTTAAATCCTAACTCGGTACTTCCTAAGCTCGGTAATTCAGTCATCAGAGCGATACTTCGCTCTGATACCACTTTTTGTAACACCCCATCCAACAATAATACACTTACAATAAACTGCAGCGGAAAAACAACCTCATCACATTACTTATCTCGTTGGTGTTACACGCCGTTAACCACCCACGTGGCTAACAAGGCTAATACACATACATTGTACCGGTCTGATGGGCTAAATTCCCGAGCGACTACACATTACTATCCCTTTCCATTAACAACAACAACAACGTACAACTTCCAACTATACCGAGTATTAATAAACTGGTGCCGACAACAATTTCGGTCTTACTACACCTACTGTAAATATACACTTAAATGTTTACCCATGTACAATGTCTACCCCGTCCTACTCTCGGACGGCTTCCAGCTCTCTGTACCTGAAATAGGAAAAGAAGAGAAAGGGTGGCCCCCAAGGGGCTCAGCACCTTTGCTGGTATGGTAATCCCGCAGCCCACATGCTACCGGGCCACGCACAACTAATTGTCGTCTTAGCATGCGGTTGATTATATTTAAATCATGCATGTAACAGTAAACACACAACACTTAATATTTCGCCTCAATGGGCTCAACAATCGGATAATACATCCTTACTTAATAAGTCACTCAAGGTATTCAATATCCCTAGAGTGTTCCTCCTCTAATGGAGCTACTTCCTTAACAGACGACACTTACCCTTAAATCGGGTTATCCTTTAACGCCTCTTTTCTCAAACTGGGATTCATATCCATGATCCACATACTCCACATTTTACAACATATAACATACACTACATAACAACACTTAACACACTTTGCACGTTCCACGTGCACAACATAACCCGCAATAGATATTGCATCACAACAAAGATACATAACATAACGGGAATGGTCCTCTTAGGAACCGACCCAAACATTGTTAATACACTGGTGAGCCTAGAGAATGTTGCCAGTCTCATGATAAGCTCGTTACATAACTCGTTACCGTCTCGTTAAATGAACGGTTAACTTAACACAAGGTGTCTCGGATATAGTGATCCAAGCACACCGAAACAAACATAACAATAGTATGCCCCTGTGGCCCGACGTGAGTCAGTAATAGCCTGGTTAAGCTAAAGGGAAGGTTGGGAACCAAATTGGAAAACAACCATAACATACAGAGAGGATCGAACCTGCTATGACAACGACCCCCATACTCACACGCGTGGCCGGAACAGACCGGACTCCTCACTCCCCCCGTTAACACTTGTTAGAAGTTCAATTTTGAACTTTATTAAAAATCACAAACATTGGGTTAAGTCTTGTTAGACATACACAAGGGAAGAGAGTCATACATTCACATACAAACATCACACACAAACATCACATAACCAACTCACGCATAGCCGTGGTTAGAACGTTCCTTAAGTCGGAAACGTTGTTACCGGATACCGTTCTCCTACGTTTACCTAATAGTGGTTAACTAGCCCTTCAAGCGCATTCGAGGTTACCGGTATCGGCACGTAAACATACAATAACAATAACGACTGTAAACTCGTTTCATGATTTATCTCATAACGTGGCAAACATACAGAAAACACATTGGCATACAAGCCGGTGTAATCCAGTAGGACACAGGTTGCAAGAAAACCATACCTGTCACCGGAGTCCACTTTACCACGTCCACTTATGTCCTCGAGCAATTCTCGAACAACTGTTAACATCACATGTGTTTTATTAACATCGGGGTTGCTTGGTTATTTAATGTCTAATGCTTATAATTTTCCCCCGTTAACTTAGTTACATAACTTCACTTTTTAACTTGTTTTACTTTCACATTTTATTACAACTTTTCACCCACTTAATTGCCATTAAAACTCACCTATCATGTCCTTAACAACCTTATAACATCATTACCTATCAATCCCCATCATTACACATCATTTCTATACCTTAAAACAACAATTTTGGTCCATACAGTGGCCTGTCCGAACTTGTGTCCGAACCTCCAAGTTCGGACGCAAGCCGCGACCTAATACTGAAAACTATACACACGTCCGAACTTGTGTCCGGACTTCCCAAGTTCGGACACAGTTCGAGAGTAAATCCCAGATAGAAACAGTCACGTCCGAACTTATGTCCGGACTTCCCAAGTTCGGACACAGTTCGAGAGTGAGAAAATCCTTTACCCAACAGAGCCCGTCCGAACTTACATGTCCGGACGGAAGTTCGGACACGGCAAAACATTCAATTTCCAAGTCTTTAAACACTTAACCAATTTCACCAAACTTCTCCTAAAGCCTCATAATGTTTCCTAACATCATTTGGCACATCAAACACACCTTTAGCCATGTGCTAAACTCTTTAAATCACTCACCAAAACCATCTTATCATTCACAAATTTCTTACAAAATTCCTAGCACTTGGGATATTTTCTCCTTAAGATTTCTAAGTGGTAGTCCACCAATAATGACCACTACACCAAGGTGTTTCCTCTACACCTTAACATCATCTCTCAACTTCTTTTCTTACTAACTAAATCTCCTTTTACAACTTCTTGAATTCTTTTCTCAACCTTACTTAAACATCATTCATTCCTTGGATACCAACATTACCTAAACCTTAAACAAACTTCTCCAAGACTAAATACATCCTAAAAACACTCATTGGGTTTCTAGAACTTCCAAGACAATGCCTAAATCCTTATAGCACTTTAGAACACCCTAAAAACATGTTTTCTTCCTTAGTAAAACATTTATCCTTTCCTAACATATCCTAGTTCACCAAAGTTCATTAAGCACTCACAACCCCTTATACATTATACAAATTTTGCCATAGCTTCTCTTGTATATACTCACATCCAAACCTTAGGTTTTTTCCTTATTTCGTTCAAGAACACCTAAAATCCATCAAACACATTTTTTTATACACACTTCACACATTTAGCACTACATCACAATATAGTGCATAACTTAAATTGCTTGGCACTTAGGCCCTTAAATAACATGGCTCTTAGGCCCTTAATTACATAAACCATAAACACTGAATTTCCCACATAAATAATGCCTTTGACCTGCAAATACATACACCAATACATATGTTCTTTTACTAGTCTCCTTGAGAACACTTTACTAGGTCATTCACCATTTGCTCTTTAGGTAGTTTTAACAAGCATTATAAGCTTATTTCTCCTAAGGCATTAGACCACATTAAGATAGCATATTTACCTCTTTTCGTCCCCATTTCTTTCTCTGTTTCCTTGTAAAACCGGTAAGGCATTTGGTTCCTTGCCAACTACTAAACATTGTACAAACAACATAATGAGTATTCAAGCTTTAAGCTCCATCTCATTGTAAACCCTAGGTTTACATTATTTCAAAACATTAATGTAGTGTGTTTTACCTTAATCTTTGGAGGGTGTTTGAATATCTATGAAGAGAGGACTCCACCTAGTCCTTGAAAGATTCAAATGGAGCTAGAACAAAGCAACACAAGGAGCTCCATCAATGAATATTTTCGGTCACACACAAAACATGGAGGAAACTTGATTTTTCTTTGAGATTCCTTACCTAGGAGTAAAGGAGATCAATAATATGTGGAAAGACAAGCTCAAGCTCCATCAATGGTGATTCTCCATGGCACCAAAATTGAGCTCTTGAATTTGAAAAGGTAGAAGTGTAGAGCTTGACCTAACTAAGACAAATATGGTCTTAGAATTTGATTTGGAGCATGGAGTTGGATTTGGCAAGGAAATGAAGATGGAGAAGAGAGGAGCTGTAGCAAGTCGTAAATGGAGGAAGGGAGGAGATGAAGAAACCGTGTGAAATGAGAGAAGAGAAGGAAATGAGAAAGTAAGTTTGCTTTTGGAGATCTTTATGTTATAAAGCAAAATAGTACTTTACTTTAAGCTTTACTTACTTATTTGATTTCTTTTACATATTGGTGACTCACACCATGAAAAAACCGGCCCCCATATACTTAGGAGGGTATAAGTCTTTGTTGACCAACTTAATTACTTATAACATCATATGTTACAAACTAGCTTATAAAAATCACTATTCACAAAACAAGGCACATAGAAGTGAAATTTTTGATTTCCCATTGATATAGCCACCCAAATGTGACTATATAGTACACATGTTAATTAAAGAGTAATGATGGACATTTAGCCATTCAAAACTCATTTACAAGACAATTTTTCAAAAACGTGCTTTAAGACTCCTTAAAGCACATTTTGTGTTTTAACTTGTTTTCAAGCTTGGTTTTCTTTGGTAATTGATTTAATATGTTCATTAACATATTTATAAAGTATAGGTATGACCATCAGGTCTTATACACATTTATCCCAAGCTTAGAGCACATTTTTGCTCATATTGACTTTAAGGTATTTTCTTGTGTTTTATTTGGTTTAACTGCCCACCAAGGTTTCCTAAGGACTTATTTAGCCTTATTAAATCATAATTGAATATTATTAAGTCTTGGTAGGCTCTTTGGGTCCTAACCAAGTTCACTCATAGCTTAGAGCATGTTTTTGCTCAAACTGTGTCTTAATGCTTTATTGCATTTTACTATGATTAAAATTGTACACTGATGTTCCTAAGGCACTTTTAGCCTTTACATACCATAGTTTGATATTTAAACCACATATCAAGGTTTGGGGTATTTCAACCATGGCTCACCATTGGCTAAGAGACACCCTCTATCCTAAAGCTTGGTTCTAAAGAATAATAACTATGGTTACTTGTGCTAGCCTGGTGGATTGGGCTTGAATAAAGATTAAGATATTAACAAGCCTATTCCAAAATGTTATGGACAATAAGATATATACATTGTAGAAAAAATATACATATGAAAGGCAAGTAATTCATGGATGACAAACAAATGAAATCGAAAATCCGATTAATAACTAAAACCTAATTAAACCCTACCTTATCCTTTTCTATTTTTAGCAAAAGCGGAATCTAGAAAAAAATTGACAAAGTTATCACGCAAGTTCATATTCATTGAGTTAGTGGTGTTTTCATAAACAATTCAAATTAGCAGTATAAAAGTAGTCTAACTGTAC
Organism: Limonium bicolor; assembly: GCA_023374045.1. NCBI lineage: Eukaryota > Viridiplantae > Streptophyta > Magnoliopsida > Caryophyllales > Plumbaginaceae > Limonium > Limonium bicolor. The sequence goes on from CM041778.1 coordinate 199,193,391, forward strand.
AAGCATTGGTATAAGAAAGAATAGTGAGTGAACAACTACAAACTGTTGAATTGATATATTAAAAGCTAAGAAATAATCCTAGAAAATAACAAATCAACAGACCGTTGGGTTGCAAAAAATCCTGGTCGTAGTAGTATAACAGTTTAGAAGCGACCAGGTATCAATCCGCGGGACTTGAAGAAAATAAGTCTAGCCTTAGGCAATGGGTAACGAATAAGGGGTTGTTTTGGTTTTGGGATTAATAATAGACAAGAACATAAATAGCAAATAAATTAAAGCGAAACGGTACTCTAGGTTCAGGGAGTTGCTTCTCTAGCTAGGTTCTGCATATCCTACTACTTAAACGGAGACTTGGATCGGCTTATAATTCTCAAATATCTATTCTGTATTAAGTCCTAATTCCAGATAGCTCATCTAGACAGGGCGCGTAGTTCTAATCTAGAATTAACGGGTATATCTAGATGGTTTTATCGCACAGAATTACTAATCTGGTTTGGACCGGACTAAAGCACCTAACTGCTAATATAATCTATCCGATTATAATTACCACAGGCAACAGGTTAATAGGACCGTCAATGCCAATCACCTTATCTGATCATAACACGATTCGAAGGCTTATAATAAATTCATGACTTTTATTAAAAGCACTTAAAAGCATTAACCTGAGCAATCCAAATAGTCTCAATTAAGCAGTAAAATAATGCAGAGTTTAACTAATTACAACATCCCTTCCCCTAGAGTAAATCCTCTTAGCTAGACATAGCAATTGAAAGCATAAATAAGAGAGAGTTAGGAGAAATCATCTGTTACGAAGATCCTCTTGCTTGCTCCGCCCTTCGTCCTTGCGCTGTGCTGATTTGGAGGTTGGAATTGGCGACAATGAAGTGAACTTGATGAAATGGAGCGAAAATGGAAATTCTGGAAAAGTTTGTGAGACGTCCGGCTGGATTGGGTCGGACGTCAATCCAGACGCTCTTCTGAGGGTCAGTCCGGATCCGGACGTGGCTAAATGAGGCGGGTGATTACGGGTTGTGTCTGTAAGTGAAGAAGGAAGGTCATGGAGGAAGTTTTATGACTGGAGATGGGGTTTATCGTGAACGAAAGGAGAGTAAGAGAGGGAGAGTGTATGAGTTAGACTAGAGCGTCTGGTACGAATTGAAATGGAAGCTGGAGGAGAGTTTGAATAGGTTTAGAAGTGAAAACATTTGTTAGTGGTGAGTTGGGTAATTTATGGGCATCGTCTTAATTTAACTTGAGGTATGGGCTAAACTGCCGCTTCGGCTGATAATTGCGCCGAAAGCATAATTATCAGCGTGATGCATTTTTATTTTTCGTTTCTGTGTGACGTCCGGATTTGTGTCCGGATCCGGACATGAGACAGAAGGTTTAGATCTGAATCTCAGGTCACGTCCGGATCTGTGTCCGGATCCGGACAAGACATAGAACTTTTGGATCTGGATCTCGGGTCACGTCTGGCTTGCGTCCGGATCCAGACGTGTACTTTGATGGGCGTCCGGATTTGCGTCCGGGTGAGTTTGACCGGACGTGGCCAAGTTTTGCCTCTTTTTCTGGATTTGTTCCCCGTTTGTTGCGTTGTAATCCTTATGACGTAAAATCTTCATTTCCATGGGTTTTTCCTATATTTAACACATAAAATGTGTCAATTCATATCAAAACATCAATCTTAGGAAAAACGCATAATAAGTGGAAAACATTGCTAAAATTGTTGCAGATTATAAGGTAATTAAACCCTAAAAAGCCTATATGTTTCACACTTATCAACTTCCTCACACTTAAACTTTTACTAGTCCTCAAGCAAATGATGAATAAGAATATCTCTAAAGCCGTCAAATAATCTCAAGATCAAACAAGTGCAGGGTGAAATCAAACAAAGTGATAAATGAAAGAATAATCTTGCTCTTTAGAGGTAGGTTTTCACAAACAGTGAAAGAAGAACAATTTTGTAAAAGCATAGAGAAACTAGATTGTAGAAAACAAGTTAGCTTAGCTTGGGACTTTCCACCAATTTTCATTCCTCTAACCTTTGGATGACAATGGGTGTGAAGTAATGCCTTATTCCACAATACCTTTCAACACCACACACTCATGATCAAAAGCATGAATTTAACTGCAATTATCTCTTTTGTAAGCGAAAGCATTCATCTTCAAGAATTATGTATAAAACAAACTAATATTCAAGATCTTGCAGAGTTATTCTGTAACCCAGATTTTTCTTTCTATCCTTGAGATGGTGTTGGGCCAACTATCCCAGATCCCGAGACCTTAGGTAGATAGGTGTTAAGGCACCCTTAAGACTTAATAACCGGATAGACAAGGCATGCTATTGTTAGGAAAAAATTTTGATCAGTGGAGTACCTTGCCTCATCCTTTTCATTCCAAACATTCACTTAATTTCCAAAATCCCAAGCTAAAATAATATGGTTTCCACAACTAGCTAATCTACCTGATTTCAGTGAAAAGAGAGTATTTTTAAATAAAACTTATTTATTGATGCACTGATTATTGATCTATCTTTTGAGTGCTTTAAACCCTTGTTTTCCATATCTTTTACTGATATTTATGCATTTACCTTCCTGTTTTCATGTTATTTTGGCTTAGGACGTGATTAGGAAGGAGTTTAGAGCTTTTGGAACAAAAAGAGGAAAATTTACACATTTCCGGATATGTGTCCTGACGGGCAGACACAGACACAGAAGCGGACAGCTCTAGATCGAGTTTCCCCCTTTCTACACTCACGTCCGCAGAACGGACTAATTCACGGACGCTTGCAACTTCAAACGCGTCCGGAAAACGGACAGAAAAGCAGACAACTCTTTCTGTCCCTTGTCCGCAAACACGGACGCCGACACGGACGCTCACAGATCTACCCAGGACAGTGATGTCCGCAATGCGGACTCAAACGCGGACAGAAGTTAATCTCGCTAGGACAGCCATGTCCGCACACGGACAGAAACACGGACACGTGTAGATCTCGTCAGGACACGCCTGTCCGTATACGGACTCAAACGCGGACGTCACACAGAGATTAAAAATAAAAATCATGCGCGCTGATAATTGTTGCTTTCGGCGTAATTATCAGCCGATTAAACCCATACTCTATCTAAATTAAGCTAGTTCCCATGCTCAATCAAACGCCTACCCAACTCACCACTAAGCTATGTTTAATCCTAAGCCTATTTAAACCCTTCCCCAACCTTCATTCCAATTCGCACCAGACATTCGTCCACACCTTTCTTCATCCTCCTCCATCTGCTCATCCTCATAATAACTCCTCCGTACTCCATCTCCATACCTACACTCAAATACAAACACACTTCATATCACTCACGTTTTTATCCCAATTCTTTCACACAAAAATCACACATCAGCTTCCGCACACACGTTGCACAAAATATCACTTCCGAATTTGTGTCCGGATTGCTGTCCGAACCACCCCATCCGGACGTCTCACAAACTCACCCAAAAATTCCATTTTCACCCCATTTCACCAGATTCACCCCATTTTCACCAAATCCAACCTCTCAGCCAGCATAGCGCAAGGACAAAGGGCGGAGCGAGCAAGAAGATCTTCATAACAGATGATTTCTCTCAACTCTCTCTCATTTATGATTATAATCGCTATGTCTAGCTAAGAGGATATACTCTAGGGGAAGGGATGTTGTAATTAGTTAAACTCTACATTATTTTACTGCTTTATTGAGACTATTTGGATTGTTCAGGTTAATGCTTTTTAAGTGCTTTTAATAAACGTCATGAATTTATTATAAGCCCTCGAACCATGTTATGATCAGATAAGGTGATTAGCATTGATGGTCCTATTAACCTGTTACCTGTGATAATTGCAATCGAATAGATTACATTAGCCACTAGGAGCTTTAGTCCGGACCAAACCAGACTAGTAATTCTGTACAATAAAACCATCTAGATATACTTGCTAAATTTAGACTAGAATTACATGTCCTGTCTAGATGAGCTATCTGTAATTAGGACTTAATACAGAATAGAGAATTGAGAATTACAAGCCGATCCAAGTCTCCGCTTAAGTAGTAGAATATGCAGAACCTAGCTAAAGAACAACTCCCTGAACCTAGAGTATCGTTCACACATTCCCAAATCTATCACTTTAATTTATCTGCTAATTACTTTCTTGTCATCTAATTAAATCCCAAAACCAAAACAAACCCCTTTTTGAATTAATCCATTGTCTTAGGCTAGGCTTATTTACCTCAAGTCTCGTGGATTGACACCTGGTCGCTTCATAATTACTATACTACTGCAACCGGGATTTTTGAAACCCGACGGTCTATTGATTTGTTGATTTCTAGGATTATTTCTTAGTATTTAATATATCAAATAAATCGTTTGCATTTATCCAAACCTCATCAAGCAGAACGATTCCTATGGTTGTCTCTTGGTTTAATTTCAAACACTCCTGCAATAATTTCATCTTATTTTTCGGTGTGCACAGGCATTAGAGCAACATAAAGGTAAGTATGGCATTAAAGAACAACTAGCATGTTTTCAGGGAAAGGTCTTTCCTTCCTCACACTTAAGAGGAGCAATGTCCTCATTGGTTATAAAAGAAATGCAAGTAAAATATCTTTAAAAAAATGCTATACTCATAATAGATGCATGTGCAATAATTAAACCGCAACATAAAAAAGGCGGAACATCAATATGTGAAATTAGGAACTAAGACTCCCCTGGTATCATAGATGGAGGAAGATGTCCTTCCTCACACTTGAAGTTTTGCAGGGATCGAGATATTCCTCACGTAGTCACAGACAGAATACTTAATGTGCAGACTTAAATTTGCTAGTTTTCCACTGGCATGTACGACCACAGAATAAAGTGCATTAACTCGAACGTTGAGGAATATTTAAATTGTATGATCAATGTTAGAGAAAGAATACTCCCCAGTGTTCTAGCTTAGCAGACATGCGAGAGTAATGTGGTTCCAATTCCTGTTCATATAGCCGTTCGTTTCGCAGTAGATGGGACATTTAAATAAATCAGTTAAGAACGCTGTAATGCTCAGAGAAACAGGAAATTTAGCATTTCAGAATTAAAGAACTGCAAAATATAAACATAACCACTTCACTTGTCAGTATCGTGTTTTAGCGTTAGTTTCAACAAACAAAAGTAAAGCAATTCAAAAAAGAAAAGTACGGAAAAACAAATAAAATAAAAGGAAGCAATAAAGAGTGGATGGCTGTCACTGAGGCGGCTGTGATGGCGGAGCTCCCGCGCCCATCTGTGCAAGGAGCATCTGTAGGAGCTGGCTAGTCTGGGCCTGCTGAGCGGATGAGTCAGCCATGAACTGAGCTGCCTCTCTCTGCCGAGCAGATGCCTCTGCCATGAATTGTGCGGTCTCTCTCTAAAAGGCATCACTATGCTCCAAGCGCTGGGTGATCAGAGCTTGGGTGTCTCGGAGAGTAGCCTGCTCTGTCTGGAGGTGCTGCTGAGTCTGGCGGATGTCAATGATGTTGCCCTCCATGCGCACCTGGCGCTGCTGTACATCGCCAAACTGCTGCTCCATCATCTGCTGCTGTTGTAGAATGGATTCCATCATAGTCTGCATCTCTGGTGGGATGCTCATTACTGGAAGAATAGGAGGCGCCATGGTAGCAGTAGGTGCCGCAGTAGAGCTAGAACTCGTAGAAGTGCCGGTGGACCCTAGACCAGAGCTGCTCTTCACCCAGCTGCCATCATCGAGGCACATGAAGCCCCATCTCCTGAAGGTCTGTACAGTGATGGGTGTCTCTCCCTCCCTCATCTCGAGACCGGTGAAGACATCCTCGGGGAGTGTGGAGGTAAGAAGATGCTGGAGAAAGATAGGGAAGATGAGGGTGATCTTCTTCTTCTTCGTCTTCAGATATGTAACCACCTTGTGCAGCTGCCTGAACATCACGAAGGGGAGTGAGAGCCGCTGAGATGGTGGACGTGGTGCGGCCAGGAGATAGTTGAGGAGAACACAATCCTCGTCAGAAGTATCATTTCCGGCATGAGGCCGGATCTGATGACTGTGGATCTCTGCGATGTTCCTCTGGGGAAGAGAGGGGCGGGTAGCATATGGGAGTACGGTCTTATTCTCCTCACCCCATCGGCGAGTAGTACTCTCGACCGCTTGTAATCATCTAGACTTACTCTGCCTAAGCTCATCCTCCGTAAAATCTAGATGTGTCGCCTCATTATCCGGGAGGAGTAAAAGAATACTGAAGGTCTCAGGGGTTACCTCGACCAGGAACTGGCGCACGTAAGATGTGATGATGTTCGTCGAGTCGCTCGCCTCAGCATTGGCGTAGAATTCCCGTACCAGAGACGGGGAGAAGACGCCCTCGCCCATGCGTAAGATGCTCTCGATGCCAAAACCATCAAAATAGCTCCAAGCCCAGAAGCAGCGGACGCCTCTGTGGTGATGCGCCTCTCGATGACAAAGACAAAGGCCCCGCCTTGGTCGTACCAGGTCCGGGCGGCAGCAGATATGAAACTGACAGGGCGTAGTGGGGTAGAGGCTGGCTCTGACTGATCGTCGGGGCGTGGGTCTCGCGAAGAGGATCCCTTGCGTGTAGCACCTCCTCCTCTAGTTCTAGCCATCTATACGATAAACAAATGCATTAAGAAACCTAAAACAACAAGAAGCAGGGAAAGAGAAGCAAAAGACACCCAAATACCCGAAACCGATCGAGCAGCAAGTTCTATTTGAACATATTCGTGCACATAGTCAATCTAGGAGAACCAAGGCAATAAAACATCTAAACATAGCAAACAATAGCATTAAACAGTAGAACATAAACTTAAAAAACAATTACAGTAAAATTGTAAAATTTACACATGCCTGGATCTACGTCCGGATGTCCTGGGTGAGACGCAGATCCGGACGCACTCAAAACCCTAAAAACTTTCACCACTAACAGACATGTTCGAACACTCAAATTCAACCAGAAACTCCCAAATTTCACACAAAACGCACAAACAGATTCACAAACTTTACACCAATTATTGAATTAAGCATATAATCCACTCAAACTACCTAATCTACTGTAAATCTACTGAAATTCAAACTGAAAAACAGAATTGGAACCTGGTTTGTTTTTGTCGGTTTCGAAAGTTGGATTAAAATGAAGATAGGCGGGCGACAGCGGTGAGCGGTGTGCGTTTGGGCGGCGCGACGGCGAAGTGGCAGGGCGGTGGTGGTTTTGGTTGTGGTGGTGGCGTTAATGGAGGAAGAAAATTGGAGTTTTGTGCGAGTTCTGGTTCGTGTTCGAGACGGAGGAAGAAGAAAGAAGAAAGAAAGAAAAGGAAATCGCGGCGCGTGATTTTTTTTTAGTTATGTCCGGAATTGGCGTCCGGATCCGAACTCACTAGGGTTTGCAAGCGTCCGGTTTTACGTCCGGCTGGATTTTGCCGGATACGTTGAAACTCTTTTTTTTAATATTAGTAAATTAAAAACCACTACTTTAAAACATCTTATTGGATTTTAGCACTAAAAAGGAAATATTACCCAAAAATAATCAAGCAAAAATAAAACAAACACAAGAAATGCAGAAATGAAATAGCAAGAGTGTTAAAGGACTCCCTGATCCGTGGTGAACAATGCCGTGATATTCCCCCACACTTGAGTTCAGTTTAGCATCAAAGTGAGGTGACTGAAAGATTAAATCTGCAAAACCAGGAGAACTCAAGTGGAACCAGGCATAACTATTAGTAGAAAAATAAGAGCCAAGGCTCTTACAATATGCGCAACATCTTTAACACATCACAAAATAAGAACAAAAGAGTAAAATAAATAACTAAACGAAGAAAACGAATAAGAGATACAAACTGGTGGGTTGCCTCCCACCAAGCTGCCCGGGATTAGAGTCTCTGGCTAGACTTCGCAGATAGTATCAAGGAGGGCCGCCACAGCAGCTAGCAATAGCTTTCTTTAGTCTGAAATACCATTGTGAGCATGGCTTCTTGATGATTTTGGAGGAGGTGCTACAGTACAGATAGCAGAAACAGAAGTAATGGAATAAGAACTTTCAATCAAGGATACACCTGGTGCAGGAGGCTAAGAGAAGGTAGCGCCTAGGTACTTCTTCAGTCGAGCACCAATCACTTTGAATACCTCTCCTGACTTGTTTTCTAGCTCATAGGCGCCATTGGAAGTGATCCCTACAACCTTAAATGGACCTGCCCAATGGGATTTCAACTTCCCTGGAAAAAGGCGCAGCCTTGAATTGTAGAGCAGCACCAGATCCCCTACTTTAAATTCTCTCTTATGTATAATTTGATCATGGATTCTCTTTGTGCACTCCTTATAAATTCTGGAACTGTCATAAGCTTGTTCTCTTAGTTCTTCGAGTTCAGACAGCTGAAATTTCCTTTTCTCTCCAGCGGTGTGTAGATCAAAATTCAGGGCCTTCAATGCCCAATAAGCTTTATGCTCTAATTCCACTAGAAGATGGCAGGCTTTCCCATACACAAGCTTGAACGGAGACATCCCTATAGGAGTCTTAAAAGCAGTCCGATATGCCCATAGAGCGTCATCCAGCTTGACTGACCAATCCTTCCTTGATGCATTAATAGTCTTCTGCAAGATCCATTTAAGCTCACGACTGGTCACTTCTGCCTGACCATTAGTTTGGGGGTGGTAAGGTAATGCCACTTTGTGGGTCACCCCATATTTAGTCATTAAGGAGTCGAAGGCTCGGTTGCAGAAGTGAGAGCCACCATCATTGATGATTGCCCTGGGTACCCCGAATCTGGTGAATATGTGCTTCTTCAGAAATTTTACCACTGTATTGGCATCAGCAATGTGGCAGGAAATAGCCTCAACCCACTTCGAGACATAGTCCACAACTACTAGGATATATTGGTTTCCATGGGATGAAGGGAAGGGGCCCATGAAATCTATGGCCCAAACATCAAAAAGCTCCATCTCAAGAATACCTTGCTGAGGCATCTCATGCCTTCTAGAGATGTTTCCCATCCTCTGACAGGAGTCACAATGGGAACAGAAGTGGTGGACATGCTTATGTAGAGTGGGCCAAAAGAATCCACACTCTAATATCTTCGCAGCTGTTCTTGTAGAACCATGATGGCCACCCGTCTCTCTAGCATGACAGAATTCTAGTACGCTCTGGATCTCCTCATCTGGAAGGCATCGCCTTATCAAACCATCAGCACAAATCCTAAACAGATAGGGATCCTCCCAGATATACTGGTAGGCTTCTGATAAGAATTTCTTCTTCTAGTTGTAGCTGTAATCGTGAGGAGTCAACCCAGAAGTAAGAAAGTTCGCCAAATCCGCATACCATGGTTCTTTCACATTTCCAATCATGAACACCGTCTCAGCAGGAAAGAACTCATTGATTGGGATTCCATCATCAGGAATGTCAAGCCTAGACAGGTGATCAGCAACTCCGTTCTGCTTCCCCTTTTTATCCACAACCTCCAAATTAAATTCTTGAAGAAGCAAAATCCACCTCAGAAGTCTAGGCTTCGATTCATTTTTCTGGAAAAGATACTTGAGGGCCGTATGATCAGTGTGGACAATCACATTGCTTCCTAGCAAATATGGTCGAAACTTATCTAGAGCGAACACCACAGCTAGCAACTCCTTCTCTGTAGTTGTATAATTTTTGTGCGCATCTATCAAGGTCTTGCTAGCATAGGTGATTACTCTCAGCATCTTATCTTTCTTCTGACATAATGCGGCGCCAACAGCATAATCGCTCGCATCCGTCATGATCTCAAACGCTTCTGACCAATCTGGTGGGACCACAATTGGAGCTGAGCAGAGCTTATCTTTGATGGTCTGAAAGGCTGTCAAGCACTCCTCAGTGAACTAGAACTTGACATCTTTCTGAAGCAGGTCTGACTGGGGCTTAGCAATCTTTGAGAAGTCCTGAATGAATCTCCTATAGAATTCTGCATGACCAAGGAACGATCTGACATCCTTCACTGTAGTCGGTGGGGGAAGCTTCTCTATCACCTCCACCTTGGCTTTATCTACCTGGATGCCCTCCTTAGAAACCTTGTGACCTAGTACAATACCTTCCTGTACCATAAAATGGCACTTCTCCCAGTTCAGCACAAGGTTCGTCTCCTCACATCTCCCCAATATCTTATCCAACTGCTCCAGGCACACCTCGAAACTCTACCCATAGACTAAAAAGTCGTCCATAAAAACTTCAATGCTCTTCTCAATGAAGTCATTGAAGATGGCCATCATACACCTCTGGAATGTCACAAGAGCATTACAGAGGCCAAAAGGCATCCTCCTATATGCGAATGTCCCATATGGACAAGTAAAGGTCGTCTTCTCTTGATCCTCTGGAGCAATAGGGATCTGGAAGTAGCCACTATAGCCATCGAGGAAGCAGTAAAACTCCTGACCAGCCAACCGCTCCAGCATTTGATCGATGAATGGGAGCGAGAAATAGTCCTTCCTTGTGGCATTGTTGAGGAGACGGTAGTCAATACACATTCTCCATCCAGTCGTCTGCCTCTGGGGAACCATCTCCCCCTTCTCATTGAGAACTGCCACGATCCCTCCTTTCTTTGGGACAACCTGGACTGGAGACACCCATTGGCTGTCAGATATCAGGTAGATAATGCCTGCATCAAGAAGCTTCAGTACTTCAGCTTTGACCACCTTCTTTAGATTGGGATTTAATCTTCTCTGGGGTTGCCTCACTGCCTTATAATTATCCTCCATATAGATCCGGTGAGTGCAAAAACCCGGATTGATCCCTTTGATATCAGCAACTGACCACCCCATGGCACCTTTATGCCTCTTGAGCACCTCCAGAAGTCTAGTTTCCTGCGAAACAGACAAAGATGCAGAGATAATAACAGGCAGGGTGCTACCCTCTGCCAGGAAAATATATTTAAGGTGGGAAGGGAGAGATTTGAGTTCAAGGGTAGAAGGCTTCTCTATTGAAGGGATAGGTCTTTGGATGGGTCGATCCAGCTTTTCTACTGGAGGAGTGGAGGAGCAAAAATATGGCCTCCCTTGATTGAGCTGCTGGACGACTGAGGCCATCTCAAAGCTTTCCTTGTCATCCTCAATGGATAGGCTCAATACCTGCTCTAACAAATCAACACACTCAAACAAAGAGTTAGAAGTATCAGTACTCCTATGGATGTAGTCATCCTCAAGATCATAAAAATCCTCAATTAAATCAACAGAGAAAACAGCATGAGAAGAAGTATTTTTCCGCATCATCTTATTAATATCAAAACTTAATTCTTCGTCATGAAATTTCAAGGTAATCTTTCCTTTATCAACATCTATAACAGTCTTCGCAGTTCTAAGGAAAGGTCTACCAAGAATTAGAGGTACCTCAACATCCTCATCCATGTCAAGGATCACAAAATCAGCTGGGAAGAAAAACTTACCCACACCAACAACCACATTCTCTACCATACCTCTGGGTGTGATTGACGATCTATCAGCTAATTGGAGTTTGAAATGAATTGGAACGAGCTCACCTGCATGAAGCTTCTTGAACATAGTGTATGGCATCAGGTTCATGCTCGCTCCTAGATCGTAGAGACCGTATCGACAATCCATATTCCTAATTGAGCAAGGAATAATGGGTGACCTGGTCATCCAGTTGAATGGTGTCCTTCTCCTTATACTTCCGCTTATTTGAAATTAAATTCTTCACAAATTTGGCATAGTTTGGCATTTGTTTAATCACATCAATAAGAGGAATATTGACAGTCAGCTTACGAAAGACATCTAAAATTTTTCCAAATTGCTCATCGAGCTCTCGCTCTTTGAGATAGTTTGGAAAAGGAAGTTCTTTTGTAGATGTTTTTCCTTTCGTATTTTTAATAGTAGCTGAATGAGAGGAGGAAGGAATAGGAGCCTGGGTCTCCTCATGTATTACCTCAGGAGGGGCAGGATGCCCTGATGGTGCACCGGCGGTATTAGAAGGGGGCTTAGTCTCCTCATCAATGTGGCTCCCTGCCACTTTGTCATTGATTAAGCTCCTTCCACTCCTTAGGGTAACTGCTGCTACTTCCCCAGAATCCTCGCAGTCCTCAATCACTACTGCTTCTGAGACCGACACTGCCTTCAGCTGCTCCTTGGGATTAGGGTCTGGTTGGGAAGGCAGTGATCTAGAAGGTCTTTGCTGTAAGAGGAACTAAGTCAAATGACTCATCGTTCCCTGCATCTCTACCATGGCATTCTCTAATTTTTGCTGTCCAGCTGCCAGATTCTGATTGATTACAGTTTGTTGCTCCTGAGAAGCCATCAACTTATCCATCATCTCCTTCAGATTGGCATTGTTTGAGCTCAATGATGGTTGTTGAGCTTGAGACTACTATGGCCTGAACTGATTATACTGAGTCCTAGCAAAGCCGGGTGGTCCTCCCTGGTTTGCCCTCTGAGGCTGCATCTGATGTGAGTTCAGCGCGTTGTTCGAATTTCCAAACCTGAGGTTTTGGTGCTGATTCTGCACCCAGGGTTGTCTGTTGTTGAATTGTCCGATGACATTGGCCTCCTCTGATTGCTTCATCTCAGCCACCATTGGGCAATCCTCATATTCATGTGCGTCCCCACACTGAGAGTAGCCGACTTTGTTGGCACTTGTAGAGACCTTCTTGGCAGATGGCCTAGGGGTTTACCCCATGGTTAGCTGTTCGAGCATTTTTGCCATACTTCCCATCGTGGTTTTCAGTTGCGCTTGCTCGGCGGCTATCTGTTCCATCATCAGGTCCGGAGCTCGGGTAGAACTGTAACCTATTGAGAATACTCTTCCCCCATTGTTGCTCCATTGGTGAAGCTCCTCACAGTAGGACTCCATTGCTGCCATGAAATCTTCCCCGCTTTTCGCTAGCAGGTTCCCTCCTAGGGCAGCTCTCACCTCGCCTCTATTTTTATCTTTTAGCCCTTGGAAGAATCCTTGAGCCCGTGAGGTAATATTCTGACCGTGGTGAGGGCACTGGCGGAGTAGTTCTTTGAATCGGTCCCACGCCTCGCATATAGTCTCACTACCCAGCTATCTGAAGGCCGTCAGATCGAAAATCATCTGTCGTGTCCTGAAGGTGGGGATGTATTTCTCATAGAATTTATCCGTCATCTGCTCCCAGGTGGTAATGATGCCTGGTGGCAGCCTATGGAACCATTTTGAAGCTTCTCCTGATAGGCTGTGTTGGAACAGACTCAGTCTGGCGTATTCCTCCAGGCCTTGTGATAAGCCAAGTGAGTCCAAGTGCACTAGGAATCGATGTACGAGGTCTAGTGCATCAGCTGGGTCGGCACCTGAAAAGGTTCCTGCAGGGTGATTACGAACAGCATTGGATTGATGGGAGGGTTTTACCTTTTGCCAATCCGCCACTAGTTCTGCAGTTAGGTCTGGTAGAACCACTGGGCCTCTTCTGGGTGTGTCTGGCGGTCTGTTTATTCTTCCCATCGTGTATTGGGCGACTGGACCTCCTCCCAGCTGGTCAAGGTTTGCTGCCATGTTGAAATCGAGCTGCCTTCTTGCTCTCAGAGCTTGGAGTAAGACTCTCTCGATTTCTGGGTCAAAGTCTATATCGGGTGGACCAGTTGAACGCGTTCTGCGCATCCACTAGGTACTTGTAACAACAAAAGAGAAAGGAACAAAATGTGTTGAATTTAGAACTAAAGTAAACAAGGGAATACAAAAATAAAATTGACGAAATGACTAAGACAAACGAACTTATAGTACTGGAAAATTAAATGACAGAAAAATTATAAATTGAAATTAAATGACAGTAATGAAAAACAATTGGATAAAATGGCACAAAAATAAATTAAATAATAGAATAAATTACAAAACAAATAAAAAATAGTAAACAGGGTATTGTAATAGAGTAACGAATTAACCAAGGCTAGGGACTAGACAAATTCAAGTCCCCGACAACGGCGCCATTTTGCAAACGGTTGAATTGATATATTAAAAGCTAAGAAATAATCCTAGAAAATAACAAATCAACAGACCGTCGGGTTGCAAAAAATCCCGGTCGTAGTAGTAGTATAACAGTTTAGAAGCGACTAGGTATCAATCCGCGGGACTTGAAGAAAATAAGTCTAGCCTTAGGTAATAGGTAACGAATAAGGGGTTGTTTTGGTTTTGGGATTAATAGTAGACAAGAACATAAATAGCAGATAAATTAAAGCGATAGATAGGGAGTATGAACGGTACTCTAGGTTCAGGGAGTTGTTTCTCTAGCTAGGTTCTGCATATCTCACTACTTAAACGGAGACTTGGATCGGCTTGTAATTCTCAAATATCTATTATGTATTAAGTCCTAATTCCAGATAGCTCATCTAGACAGGACGCATAGTTCTAATCTAGAATTAACGGGTATATCTAGATGGTTTTATCGCACAGAATTACTAATATGGTTTGGACAGGACTAAAGCACCTAACTGCTAATATAATCTATCCGATTATAATTACCACAGGCAACAGGTTAATAGGACTGTCAATGCCAATCACCTTATCTGATCATATTCGGAGGCTTATAATAAATTCATGACGTTTATTAAATGCACTTAAAAGCATTAACCTGAGCAATCTAAATAGTCTCAATTAAGCAGTAAAATAATGCAGAGTTTAACTAATTACAACATCCATTCCCCTAGAGTAAATCCTCTTAGCTAGACATAGCAATTGAAAGCATAAATAAGAGAGAGTTAGGAGAAATCATCTGTTACGAAGATCCTCTTCCTTGCTCCGCCCTTCGTCCTTGCGCTATGCTGATTTGGAGGTTGGAATTGGTGACAATGAAGTGAACTTGATGAAATGGAGTGAAAATGGAAATTCTGGAAAAGTTTGTGAGACGTCCGGCTGGATTGGGTCGGACATCAATCTGGACGCTCTTCTGAGGTTCAATTCTGATCCGGACGCGATCCGGACGTGGCTAAATGAGGCGGGTGATTACGGGTTGTGTCTGTAAGTGAAGGAGGAAGGTTATGGAGGAAGTTTTATGACTGGAGATGGGGTTTATCGTGAACGGAAGGAGAGTAAGAGAGGGAGAGTGTATGAGTTAAACTAGAGCGTCTGGTACGAATTGAAATGGAAGCTGAAGGAGAGTTTAAATAGGTTTAGAAGTGAAAACATTTGTAAGTGGTGAGTTGGTTAATTTATGGGCATCGTCTTAATTTAACTTGAGGTATGGGCTAAACTGCCACTTCGACTGATAATTGCGCCAAAAGCATAATTATCAGCACGATGCATTTTTATTTTTTGTTTCTGTGTGACGTCCGGATCTATGTCCGAATGAGGACATGAGACATAAGGCTTAGATCTGAATCTCGGGTCACGTCCAGATCTGTGTCCGGATCCGGACAAGACACAGAACATTTGGATCTAGATCTTGGGTCACGCCCGGCTTGCGTCCGGATCCGGACGTGTACTTTGATGGGCGTCTGGATTTGCGTCCAGGTGAGTTTGGCCGGACGTGGCCAAGTTTTGCCTCTTTTTCTGGATTTGTTGCCAGTTTGTTGCGTTGTAATCCTGTTATACCTAAAATTTCAACCCCCCCGGAAGAGAGTCTCTACTAATAGGCTAGTAGCGAGGGTTCCCAGTTTGATCGGCACATTTCAGAGTACTAGGGACAGCTTAGTCATCACCAGGGGCATTTTCGTAATTTTTCAAGGCTCCTAAGCCCCCTATAAGCTTTCTCTCTCCTTGAAATTACGGTCAAATCAATTCAAAATGCTTCGAAATTTTAACCCATGATAGAGGATGACATTTGAAGCATAATGGCGTTGGAATTTTGATTTTTTGAATTTCCAATAATTTTCTAGCAATTTCTGATTGAATCTGACGAGAAATTGAATTTAAAAATAACCCAATATCCAAAAATTCAATTCCACTTTAGAAAAATTAGAATTATCATCCTTTATCCATGTGTACAATTTTATAATCAAATTCCTTTTGGAAGCCCTTGAGCTAAAACGTCGGTAAATCTCGGTTTTTACCGGATTTTTCTATCTTTAAGGAAGCCTATATAAGAAACCTTATCCCAAGATCAAATGAGAACCTGAAGAACCCTAGACTCTCAAAGAAGGTGTCTCATTCTCTTCACGTTTTGAACTCCAGAGCTACAATCAAACACCGAAATCTCACCAAAATCAACACCAAAACATATTTTTCAACTCCCACAACATCATCCATCATCAAACCCTCACCAAAACAGCACCAAAACATGAAGAACATCGAGAACAACTAGGAGTCAAAAGCTCGGTTTGAAGTTCTTCCGGATCCGCCATCAACGAGGCCTCCGAAGAATCCCGACGTGAAGAAACACCACGAATCTGAAGGTAAAACAGGTTATAATTCTACTTTTCTAACTCCCCACAACTCATTAACTCTCTATTAAATTTTGGGCTCAAACCAACCCTTTTCGGCTTCTGTATTGCTAATTACTTTTGCCTCTGCCTTGTTACTTGTTTGTCAAGTTTCGTGCATAATTCGACTTCAAACTGCAATCTTTTAGTTACTAATTTATTGTATACATTTCAGGCTACACGTACATAATTTTTTAGTCGAAAACACCGTCGGGAACCACCAGAAAACCCCTGTCCGTGGGTGGCCCGGGACCTCGGACCTATGGTCTGGGACCACGGACGGGTTGTTCGTGGCCACGGAAGCCCACGGACGGCGGTGAGGTTTTAAAATTTAAAAAAATTTAGGTTTTGCTAAGCAATGTCCGAGCCCACGGACATCCTGTCCGTGGCCCCGGACTTTTCAAATTTTTGTTTTCTATTTAATTCGACTTTTGTTTTCACATAGGTTAACTAGGGTCCGTGGTTACGGACATTAGGTCCGTGGCTACGGATGGAAACAAAATTTGACCTCATTCTACCTTCAAAACCCTAGCTTAGGTAATTTCAACTTTCACTTTAATTTTCTGTCAAAAAATGTTAAAAATACAAAAAAATCAGAAGCGCGCACTTAGGTTAAAAACAACTTTGTAGTAAGCTGTAAACAAACAAAGTAGAGGAAAAACGACCTAGGAAGGGTAATGAAAGTAATTGAACCCTAATTAAGTCGAATATCAAGCCCCCGAACCCGAACTCTCCTTTCCTAATTTGATCTAGGTTAAAATTAGGTGGCGACTCATAATAGGTTCCAGTGAGGTAGCTTAGGTTTTAATAATTATTGTTATATGACATAGTTATTATTCTTAGGTTATAAGTGGACCTAAAACCCGACTAGGTCCTAATCAACTTTAATCAACATAGGATAGGGTTTAAAATCGAGGCTCACAGACTGGCGACTCTGCTAGGGACAACTTCTTATTATTAACTTGTTTAATTTTAAGAAAGAGGGCTTAACTCGAAAAATGTTTATTTATGGCTTTATTACTTTGTTTGTTTATTTTTGTGCGCACTTTAATTTTCTGCACCTTTGGCATCATATGAGGGCGAGGGTCCACACAAACCGATTTCACCCCGGGACCCGTTTGAGGGTCCCCTGTCAGGGACTCACACCTTGTAGGTGACGTGAATAAGTGGGGAAAAAATGAGGGTGTCGTCTTACCGCACCCCCTTAATACGTGGGCTTTAGCCTTAAGCATTTTCCTGGCAGTATCCATACCTAGCCCATTGTTTGGTCAGTCAAAGACCCGACCGTAGACGCACACCTTCAGGTGATGTGAAAAAAGTGGGGAAGCCCAAAGAGAATAGCGTGCAAGCCCTATTCCTTTGTGGCGACCTGGGCCCAGGCCCCAAGCACCTCTCTGGATCGATCCATACCCGAATTGGATAAGTGTCAAGTGAGGACATGTAGAATTTGTATGGGCCTTGTCTGCTTGTGTGATCGGCCCACTACCCAGCCTAGGAATTGATTGGAACTTTTCCTACGTCAACTCAGCCCAACCCGAATTTACGGCTTTATTGTTTGCGGCCCAGAGGCCCTGTTTGGTTTGATATGTGAAACATTTGGGCTTCGGCCCAAAAGTTTAGACTTAGGTGATTTCTCTCTTTCGGCCCAATTTGAATTATCAATTTAGTTCTAGGCCCATGAAAAAACAAATCCACCTAAAGCGATCCATAAAAATCCATTAGGCCTTTCCTTTTTGAGGCCCATTCTCCACCAGGAAGACTTTTCACTCGGGTTTTGACCCACGATCCTAGACATGGGTATCATCTTCAGGCCCAATCATAATCACTCGGCCCAAATTCCAATTCACATCCAGAACATGGTTTAGAAATCACTTCGGCCCATGCGCTTTACTTCTAGCCCAAACACATTCTGGCCCAAGCGCCCAATTCTCAGAACATTCCGGCTCAAGAACCATGTTCTTCAAACATTTCGGCCTAGGCACCAGTTCACAGCTCATGAATCATTACGGCCCATGTGCCTCCCTTCCGACTCATTTCGGGCCTCAGTGCCTACCCACAATCTTCGAAACATTCCAGCTCATATGCTTTTCTTGCAGCCCAAACAAGTTTTTACCTAAAACTTCTTCACGGTCCAGAATTTTAGCTCAATCCACTTTTGTTTTCAAACAGATAAGCCTGAATCCCAAGTATGGCAGAGGGAGGAAACCCAGTCAGCATGGAGGCCCAGTTTGCAGCCTTAGAGCAAAGGTACATGGCTGCCTTTGATGCCTTGGAACAGAAACATAGGTCCACCACTAATGACATGGAGGCTAAGTATGTCACCATCATCGAAGGGCTGAAAAGCAAAATCAATTCCCTTGAGGTTGGTCATCAGGAAAACATTTCAGGAAAGATTGCTGACTCTGGGAACGAGTGTGACTACATCGAAGTTAACTCTGTTGAGGTCTAGGATGCACAAAGATTTGTAGGGCGAGTCGTCCCGGACCGCCAACTAACTGCAGAATTAAGGAAGGCCCTGAAAAGGATCGAGCGCATGGAAAAAGCTAGCAAGCCACACTTGCTCTATACAAGGGATCCTCAGACCCGCAGGTCCATCTGGCGATGTTCGATAGGGAAATGTCCATCCTCAGGTTGAATGACATGCAGAAGGCCAAGGTTTTCGCCCGTTATCTCGATGAAATACCTCAACGTTGGTACTTGACTCAGAGGATGAACACCAAAACCTATGAAGAGGTTTGTGAGGCTTTCCTGCACCATTTCGAGTATGCTAAGAATCTTGAAGTCACCAGGTCCGACCTTGCCAGTACCCGGCAGGGAAACAGTGAATCAATGTCTGACTTCATCAAATGGTGGAGGATGAAGGCCGCTGCTATGCCTACAAAAATGGATGAGCAAGAACAAATTCGAATGATTGTGGACAATATGCAGAGACAATACAACAACGAGCTGAGTTGCACATACTTCCCTAATTTTGACATGCTGATGGGACAGGTAAGAGTCATGGAAGAAAAGATTCACAAAGGCGAGCTGAAGCTGGGACAACCCAAAGCCCAAGGTGTGAGTATCGGGACCTTTAAGTTAGGACCGGCCAAGGCAGCTCAAGTTTTGTACCAAGTGAGCACCATACACAAACCCAGTGCTGTAAAGCAGAGCGTCACGGCCTCACCCCAATCCAAGAGGTTCTCTGCACCGAGACAGTTTTCCGACATTGGCCGGCCTCTCAGTCAAGCACTCGTGAAGCTACAAGAGCTAGACTTACTACAGCCTCTCACACCTAGTCCTGGGATCACCCAAGCCGGGGAACATCTCCATCAGTTCTGCCAGTTTCATCAACTACCAGGACACAGTACTGACGACTGTAGAGCATTGAAGCACAAGATCGAAGACCTTATCGAGCAAGGACTCCAGTTTGTTGAATAGGCAAAAGTCTAGTAGTGTTTTGTTTACTCTTTTCAATTTTGTGGGAAGTTTATCACATTTCTATTTTAATGAAGTTTAGAATTTAAAATTTCAGTTTTTCGGCTTTTTCAGTTTGCAATCACAAAAATGATAATAAAGGAAATGTGTTCGTTCACCTTGCACCTTCAACCAAATCATCTTGCTCATTAGCAAACATTTCTTAAAACTAATGTTCATGAAACGGTCATTTCTTGGCAACTGAACAAAACAACTTGTCTTTTGTTCTAAAAAGATGAACATGTCTAACCAAACACCACTACTCACCCCAAAACATCCAAACAACCCACGAAGCGGTTCAAGTCTACATTTGTCAAATTGTTGTTATAAACCCTGGATTAATACTGGGGGCAATCTGAGTTTAAGTTCGTCATCTTTCACCTTTCGTTTAAATATGCGAACAAGTCTCAGAGTGAGAATTCACGAGAGTCACTTGAGCAGAAAAACCATGAGTGAACGAGCGTGTCATTCTTACACGACTCCGGCGAGACCACATTCAAAGGTAAGGTAAACGGCATAACTCCGACCGAAGGAGATAATTTGTAAATTTACTCTTAGACCTGCGAAAAGTAACAAAGAGCGGATACACAACTATCAGGAATGACGAAGCGCCTAGGTACAGCACCACATAGCCAAAAGCTTGTGAACCCTGACATTAAACCCTAGGCACCCCCGCTGAGTCTTTCATATATCCCTTTTCGATATTGCAAAGGTCCACAGAACAAGCCAGCCCGTGATGAATAGCCGACCTGGTGACCATAGGAAGCGAGGAGCCCGACTCTCAGATAACATTTTCATCAGTCCAAAGAAGCAAAGCCGCTATCAGCATGACGAAGTGATCCACAAATGGTCCCAAAGTGACACAGGATCCAAAGAGCTCACATCAAAACAGCTCTTAAAACTCAAAACCGGGAGACACAAGAACCCCGAAGGCGAAGTCAAGAAAGGATAAAACAAAAAGGCAAACCCGAAGTGCCTTGAAGAAATCCAAATGACAAAGAGAAGAGAAATGGTGTAAAGGACAACTTCAAAAGTCCAAGTCCAGAAGCACGAAAACAATGTCAACACAAAGCAGCTAGACGACTTTAAGACAAGGAAGATGAATCTGAGAGAAGACGCAAGGTGCAGCTTTGGTCACCCACTTAAGCTCCACAAACCTCAAATATCCCTCTATGGTCCCGTTGTCCTTCATCACACCCCATGGCCACGTTATAAGCTTTAAAGACTTCCGACTTGATAGTTGTGTGTCCAATCACGTGAAAGTAACAGATCAAATGCGTAAATCCATTAAATATCGAATTCAATGGTCTAGAAGTTGTTACCGTAGGTGAGGAACGAGTGCAAGCACCAAACACGTCGAGTGTAGGTTAGGAAGCACCACATAAAAACATTAGCCTTAACCCTGTGAGGACGAGACTCGTTCACACGTTTAATAAAAGAAAATACTAGGGGAAATCGATCGGAACGATCGATTGCCATGAACTCTAGCTCAGATTGTCTTAAGGGAAAAATACTGGGGGCAATTGTTGGTTCCAACAATTGCTATGACAACACCAATTGGAACCCAGAGCTCAAACATCACCACCACCATTCCACCACAGACACACATAAGCCCTTACCTCCACATCAAACACCTCAGGCCCACATAAGCCCTTACCTCCACATCAAACACCTCAGGCCCACATAAGCCCTTACCTGCACATCAAACACCACAAGCCCACATAAGCCCTTACCTTCACATCATACACCATACCCCACCGGTGGCATGTTCATCTCATAGGAGATAAACTACAAGTCCGAAGTCTATAGTTAGGAAATGATAATTTCGCTTTCCTTTTCACTAAACAGAATTTTCTTCAAACACTGCCACGTTTGGCACCTCTTTCAACAATTTCTTGTTTTGAACAAATTCCTTCAACACTTCGGTTTCATAAACCTCATCATGGCCACATTTGGCACACTTTCTAGCAATGTCTTGCCCTGGACAATTTTCAATCCTTAGCATTGCCATGTTTGACACATTTTCCAACGGTTTCTTGTTTTGAACAAGTATCTTTCATACATTTTGATTGCATACACCTTATCATCATTGCCATGTTTGGCATTCCAGAGATCAGTTTTCATCACAATCGTTTACATGAGACCGTTATCATTCCATCAACCGAAGATACAGATTCTTTAGAGATACAGATTCTCAGCCGAAGATACAGATTCTTCAGAGATACAGATTCTCAGCCGAAGATATAGATTCTTCAGAGATACAGATTCTCAGCCGAAGATACAGATTCTTCAGAGATACAGATTCTCAACCGAAGATACAGATTCTTCAGAGATACAGATTCCCAGCCAAAGATACAGATTCTTCAGAGATATAGATTCTCAGCCAAAGATTCAGATTCACCAGAGCAGCAGAACTCACCAGAGCAGCAGAACTCACCAGAGCAGCAGAACTCACCAGAGTAGAAGAACTCACCCGAATAGAAGAACTCGACCCAACACCAATTTTCATTCACTGATAGGTAGTCAACACCTTAGAATAGCTTGACATCACTTAATTCATTATAGGTAGCCAGCACCTTAGAATAGCTTGACATCATATCATCCTTATAGGTAGTCGGCGCCTTAGAATAGTCCGACATTACTTTAATATTACCTTTAGGTGGTCGACGCCTTAGAATCGCTCGACACCCTTCCACTTTACTAATAGGTAGTCAGCGCCTTAGAATAGCTCGACACAACTTGTCGGATTTCAATTGCACGTGGGGTCTTTTAAGATCCAAGATTTTGGGGTATCACTAAAGCATCAACCAGCCTTTTCATTTCCATTACAAAGTCTAGTTGACGGGGGGCAATCTGTTATACCCAAAATTTCAACCCCCCGGAAGAGAGTCTCTACTAATAGGCTAGTAGCGAGGGTTCCCAGTTTGATCGGCACATTTCAGAGTACTAGGGACAGCTTAGTCATCTCTAGGGACATTTTCATAATTTTTCAAGGCTCCTAAGCCCCCTATAGGATTTCTCTCTCCTCCAAATAAGGGTCAAATCAATTCAAAATGCTTTGAACTTTTAACCCATGATAGAGGATGACATTTGAAGCATAATGGCGTTGGAATTTTGATTTTTTCGAATTTCCAATAATTTTCTAGCAATTTTTGATTGAATCTGACGAGAAATTGAATTTAAAAATAACCCAATATCCAAAAAACTCGATTCCACTTTAGAAAAATCAGAACTATCATCCTTTACCCATGTGTAAAATTTTATAATCAAATTCCTTTTGAAAGCCCTTGAGCTAAAATGTTGGTAAATCTCGGTTTTTACTGGATTTTTCTATCTTTAAGGAAGCCTATATAAAGAACCTTATCCCATGATCAAATGAGAACCTGAAGAATCCTAGACTCTCAAAGAAGGCAGCCGTCTCATTCTCTTCATGTTTTGAACTCTAGAGCTACAATTAAACACCGAAATCTCACCAAAATCAACACCCAAAACATATTTTTCAACTCCCACAACATCATCCATCATCAAACCCTCACCAAAACAGCACCAAAACATGAAGAACATCGAGAACAACAAGGCGTCAAAAGCTTAGTTCGAAGTTCTTCCGGACCCGCCATCAACGAGGACTCCGAAGAATCCCGACGTGAAGTAACACCACGAATCTGAAGGTAAAACAGGTTATAATTCTACTTTTCTAACTCCCCACAACCTCATTAACTCTCTGTTAAATTTTGGGCGCAAACCAACCCTTTTTGGCTTCTGTATTGCCAATTACTTTTGCTTCTGCATTGTTACTTGTTTGTCAAGTTTCGTGCATAATTTGACTTCAAACTGCAATCTTTCAATTACTAACGTATTGTATACCTTTCAGGCTACACGTACACAATTTTTTAGCCGAAAACACCGTCGGGAACCACCAGAAAACCCCTGTCCGTGGGTGGTCCGGGACCTCGGACCTATGGTCCGGGACCACGGACGGGTTGTCCGTGGCCACGGACGCCCACGAACGGCGGCGAGATTTTAAAATTTAAAAAAATTTAGGTTTTGCTAAGCAGTGTCCGGGCCCACGGGCATCCTGTCCGTGGCCCCAGACTTTTCAAAATTTCGTTTTCTATTTAATTCGACTTTTGTTTTCACATAGGTTAACTAGGGTCCGTGGTTACGGACATTAGGTCCGTGGCTACGGGCGATAACAAAATTTGACCTAATTCTGCCTTCAAAAGCCTAGCTTAGGTAATTTCAACTTTCACTTTAATTTTCTATCAAAAAATGTTAAAAATACAAAAATATCAGAAGCACGCACTTAAGTTAAAAACAACTTTGTAGTAAGCTATAAACAAACAAAGTAGAGGAAAAACGACTTAGGAAGGGTAATGAAAGTAATTGAACCCTAATTAAGTCGAATATCAAGCCCCCGAACCCGAACTCTCATTTCCTAATTTGATCTAGGTTAAAATTAGGTGACAACTCATAATAGGTTCCAGTGAGCTAGCTTAGGTTTTCATAATTATTGTTATATGACATTGTTATAAATCTTAGGTTATAAGTGGACCTAAAACCCGACTAGGTCCTAATCAACTTTAATCAACATAGGATAGGGTTTAAAATCGAGGCTCACAAATCCTTATGACGTAAAATCTTCATTTCCATGGGTTTTTCCTATATAAATGCATCAATTCATATAAAAACATCAATCTTAGGAAAAAAGCATAATAAGTGGAAAACATTGCTAAAATTGTTGCAGATTATAAGGTAACTAAACCCTAAAAAGCATATATGTTTCACACTTATCAACAACATTTACAATCCTATAACTATCGATAATAATACTAAACACCAAACCAAGTTAGTGAGCTGCGCATGGGACAAACTTTAATGGAAAATATACATACTTATCTAAACTATAAACAAGAAGAGCAGGAGTGAACAAACTAGCATATAATCAAGCCATGAATGAGTGAATAAGATGAATAAAATTCTCTAACCCAACTCGAATTCGATTGTACGAGCTGCCTGCTCCAAGTTAGGAGTGAGACTATAATACCCTGTATTTCGTTTCAGATTTCTTAAAGTTTTCAGATTTCCTAACGTTCCTGTTTTATGTGGTTTCTTACATTATGTTGGTTATTTAGCTAATGGGACGTCCAGGACATTTGGTTAAAAGATGAGGGACAAGGAGGTCTTTTCCCCTCTCTTTTATTTTGGTAAGCCTTAGTTAATTAACTTGACAGTTTTCTCATTCCAATTCTCGATCAGTTCTTTAAACATCGCGCTTCTTCCTTCGACAATTTTTGACCGTCTTGTCTACTCCCTTCCTTCCTTGTGTGCTCTGATTTCGGTGTGGACTTCTGTTGCTTCCGGGTTGTTTATGTGCTACTGCAGTGCGTGTCTTCTCTGTGGGATTTCAGGTTTAGTTTTGTTGTGAGTCTGGGGCCTTTTGTTCTGGGTTTCGGGTGAGAGCAGTTTTCTGACTTGGATTGCTAATGTTGATGAATTTAGTACCGTTTTGTGCTGCTCCGCTACTACCGATTGTTCAATTGCTTGGGGACATTGTCTGGACTGTATCCTCTATGCGAATTCAGGTAAGTAGGGGATGGAATCAGGGTTGTTCTGCTCACCCTAGGGGACTAGTTTCAATTGCTGTTTTGATTGGGAATTGTGTGGTGTTGTGTGATTTACTTGAGTTTTTGTGCTGTTGATCAACTGGTTAAACCCCCGAGGACACTGTGTTGCAAATTCTGGGATCTATACTAATTTTGGTGTGGTGTTGATGTTGTTTTCCGCCTCTGTTTACTCTCTACGAACTGCTGTTTTCGTGATGTCCGGACGTCTGTCCGAACGTTAAAGTTCAGACAGTGCATCTGGTGTGCCTCTGATTTCTGAGTTTTTAAAGTGTCCGAACATCGGTCCGAACGTTGAAGTTCGGACAGGTTTGATTTGAGCTTCGACATGTGTCCGAACTTGCATGGTCGGACGCAAGTTCGGACACAACGACATTTTGGTTTTCTAACTCTCGACTTATGTCCGAACTTTGATGTTCGAACATAAGTTCGGACATAACATTTTCGTGAGGTTTCAACTCTCAGCTTACGACTGAACTTTGATGTTCGGACATAAGTTCGGATTTTGGCTTTTATGCGACTTCTGATTCTCAGCCTCTGTCCGAACATGCATGTTCGGACGCATGTTTGGACACGCCTCTGTTTTTGCATAACTTCTCCGTTTTTGCTCAGTTTGAACTCCGTTTGCTGGGTTGGATTCCCCTATCTGTGTACAAGCTTCCTATGTTGTTTACATGCATTTTTATGCGCTTGAGATCTGTATTATGAACTTATGATTTTGGGACCAAGTTACGTTGCTTCTGAGCCTTGGATAGTCGAGTCGGGCTGTCCCGTAGCATGCTGCGCAGGAATTCCTTCTGATTAAGCTCCTTAAGGTCTTCCTTAGGACATCATTGACCGACAGGTCTAATAGCTGTCTCTACGGCTTCTGAAGTGGGATCTTCGGATCCATAGGACGTTATGTGAGTCCTTCTATTGTGTTAGCGTGTTTATAGTGTCCCACCTCTTTGTATATGATTCTGAAAGTCCGACTGTGATTTTAATGTGATGTTCTGCTCTGATTTCTGATTCGTGGTTCTATTCTGTCTATTTATAAATGGCTTACGCTTCCCTCTGATTATACAAACTTCTGCTTCTGTTTTGAGTGGGCTTCCTTGAGGAAGTCTACTGCTTACTGGCCTGTTGAGCTCACCCCTTTATTTCATTATGCAAATTGAGCTTGGGAGACCTTCCCCTCCTCTTGGGTCTAATTTCGGCTTTAGGTTTGGTTTAGACTTTGTTATATGTTGGCTTTGCGCATTAGACGCTTTGGGTCTTTGTAGCCTTCGGGCCTCACTTTGTATTCGGCTTTTCGCACTTGTTTTGGATATTGTAAACCCTTTCTTAGTATTTATGTAAACTTGTTATTCGATTTCGAGTTCAATTTGCGTTAGAGCCTTGCGACGTTAGGTAATAGTCTCACGGCATGTAACGGCCCTAACTCTTAGGCTGGTTCTGGGGTCGTTACATTTAGTGGTATCAGAGCCAAGTTTGGCTTTCTTTGGTAATTATGGGGTTTGTCTGCATGTCTGAATGTCTGAGTTGCTTGTTTTGTGGCTGTTTGATGGATTCTGATATCGTTGGTGTATATTTCTTCAGCATGCCTCGATGCGTCAGGACTTCTCAGGGTGGGACTCCTCAGGGAGACATCGTAGAGATAGTGTAGTAGGTGGTGTCCCAGGTGCTGCAGACAGTAGGGACCACTGCTGGGTCTGTGTCTGGAGCTGGCAGCTAGGGGGCAGCAATGTGAAGACGCTTCAGAAGTTCCTGAAGCTGAAGCCACCTTTGTTTGATGCCAGTGGTGACTTGTAGGAGGCGAGCCACTGGATCACGACCATTGAGGATCTCTTGAGGGTCATGGGTTGTGAGGAGGATCAGAAGGTTGGGTTCGCCACGTTCATGTTCCAGAGTTTGGCGAAGGAGTGGTGGAAATCAGTTGAGGGGTAGTACCCCCACCCGTGGACATGGGATCAGTTCAGGGGCTGCTTTAATCAGCAGTTCTATCCCAATGTCTTCAGGGATCAGAAGATTGTGGAGTATGGTAGGCTCCGCCAGACGAAGGAGATGTCGGTTTACGAGTATGTACGTAAGTTTATTTCTCTCTCTAGTTTCATGCCTGAGTCGGATGATAACCGGAAGGCAAGGAAGTTTGAGGCGGGTTTGAGAGGTGACATTTGAGTAGTTGTGGCGCCTTTTCATCACAAAACATTCAAGGATGTGGCGGATGTGGCCTTGGGGGTAGAGGCTGAGTTGCAGGCTAGGCAGCGGTATGAGAAGAAGGACCAGAGGCCCGGTAAGGGCAAGGATCAGAAGATGAAGGGTCGTGTGGAGGAGCTTGAGAGGCAAGATCAGATTTCTTCTCAGAAGAAGAAGTTTAGAGGAGACCGGGGGTCTTCATCATCTGCACCACCTGCTGTGGAGAAGTGTGCTGAGTGTGACTGTTTCCATTCGGGCCAGGAGTGCTATAGGAAGTTCGGGGTGTGCTTCAAGTGTAGCTCGCTAGACCACCGCATTGCTCAGTGTCCACAGGCTAGAGGTGGAGGTAGCAGTGATAGTTCTGAGGGTCGAGGTGCTGGTTTAGGGTCCAGACAGAAGGCTTATCAGAAGAATCCCCAGACCTAGGCACGAGTTTATGCTCTAGCTGGTGAGCGTGACCGTGGTTCAGACCAAGTGGTGTCAGGTATCCTTCAGATCTCTTCTCAGCCAGTTTTCAGTTTATTTGATTCAGGAGCTACCCACTCCTTTGTGTCTAATAATTTGGTGGGTAGTCTCAGGTTGTTTGTTGTGCCTTGTGATGAGGATTTATGCATTTCTAGCCCGTTGAGTGGCTTGCCTACTTGTGTGCTTAGTTCTGTGTGCAAGTTTAGTTCGGTAGTGATTATGGATATGGTTTTGCCTATGTATTTGATCCCTATGAGTATGTCTTGCTTCGATGTGATTTTGGGCATGGACTGGCTGGCAAAGTACCATGCCCATATAGATTGTGCGGCTAGGAGAGTTGTTTTTAATAGACCGGGTGAGACCTGATTTATTTTTGTGGGAAATTTTGTTCCTTGTTCGCCGGTTTTGGTATCTGCTATGCAGGCAGCTAGCTTCCTAAGGAAAGGCTGCCAGGATTTTCTCTGTTATATACCTCAGGTTCGGGAGGGATCCCGTTTGGAGGAGATCCCTATCATGTGTGAGTTTCTTGAGGTGTTCCAGGACGATGTGACAGGGCTGCCACCTGATCGTGAGGTGGAGTTTTCTATTGAGTTAGCGCCAGGGACTCAGCCTATTTTGAAGGCCCCTATCGTATGAGTCCGGCTGAGTTGAAGGAGTTGAAGGTGCAGCTGCAGGACCTTTTGGACAAGGGCTTCATTCGCCCTAGCGTGTATCCATGGGGAGCACCAGTTCTATTTGTGAAAAAGAAGGATGGCTCTTTTTGGTTGTGTATTGACTACAAGGAATTGAATAAGGTTACCATCAAGAACCGGTACCCTCTTCCCCACATTGATGATCTGTTCGACCAGTTAGCAGGAGCGACAGTATTCTCGAAGATCGATTTACGTTCTAGCTATCATCAGCTGAAGATTAAGGCCGAAGATGTGCCAAGTCTGCTTTTAGGACTCGGTATGGGCATTATAAGTTCTTGGTCATGCCTTTTGGTTTGACCAATGCCCATTCGTTCTTCATGGATATGATGAACAGAGTTTTTCAAACCTTTCTTGGATTCTTTCATAGTTGTGTTCATTAATGATATCTTGGTGTATTCCAAGAGTGCTGAGGAGCATCTGAGGATGGTTCTACAGACGTTGAAAGAGAAGGAGTTGTATGCCATGTTGAAGAAATGTGAGTTTTGACTAGATAGGGTTATATTCCATGGCCACGTAGTGTCGAAGGATGGTATTTTAGTGGACCCTGAGAAGATTAGGGTGATCATGGAGTGGGCGAAGCCCACTAGTGTGTCTGAGGTGTGCAGTTTCTTAGGGTTGGCTGGGTATTATAGGAAGTTCGTGGAGGGCTTCTCTAAGATTGCGTCTCCTTTGACCCGTCTTCTTAGGAAGGGTGTCAAGTTTGAGTGGGGCGAGGTGTGTCAGGAGAGTTTCCAGGAGTTGAAGAAGAGATTGACTTCGGCTCTGATTTTAGCGTTGCCTTCCGGGACAGATGGCTTTGAGGTATTCTGTGGCACTTCCCATAGAGGGTTAGGGTTTGTTTTGATGCAGCAGGGTAAAGTGGTAGCGTATGGGTCACGTCAGCTGAAGCCGTACAAGAAGAATTATCCTACCCATGATTGGAGTTGGCTGTTGTGGTCTTCATCTTGAAGATCTGGTTGCATTACTTGTATTGGGTGACGTGTAAGGTCTACACGGATCATAAGAGTCTCAAATATCTATTCACGCAAAAGGAACTGAATTTGAGACAACGGCGTTGGTTGGAGCTTTTGCATGACTATGACCTAGAGATCCTCTACCATCCGGGTAGAGCGAATGTGGTGGCAGATGCGTTGAGTCATCTGGGTGCCCCTGGGCTTGTCAGTTCCGTGTCAGGGATTCAGAGGTCTGCTCTTGAGCTTCAGCGCATGGGAGTTTGGGTTGTCCGGTCCGACCGAGCAGGGATGATTTCTTCTCTTTAGGTTCAGTCTACGCTGATAGAGCGGATTAGAGATGGTGAGAGGGCGGATGCTGAGTTGTGTAAGATCCGAGAGAGGTTGACAGAGGATCTGAAGTCAGAGTTCTCGGTGTATAGCGACGGCTGCCTACGCTTTAGAGGTCGAGTCTGTGTGCCTAGTGGTGGTGATCTGAGGTGTGAGATTATACAGGAGGCCCCTGGAGCTCCTTATACCGTACACCCAAGAGGGGTGAAGATGTACCGGGACCTTAGAGAGTCCTTCTGGTGGGCGAATATGAAGAGGGAGATTTCTGATTTTATAGCCCATTGCCAGACCTGTCAGTAGGTGAAGGTTGAGCATCAGCGGCCTGCGGGTCTTCTGCAGCCCCTTCCCATTCCTGAGTGGAAGTGGGAGAGCGTAGGGATGGACTTCCTAGGACATCGTTTGGGTTCGATGCTCTGTAGGTGATTATAGATCGGTTGACGAAATCGGCTCATTTCTTACCGGTGAGGAAGACCTTTAGCCTTGAGTGTCTGGCTCAACTTTATATGGACGAGATAGTGAGGTTGCATGGTGTGCCAGTGACGATTGTTTTGGACAGGGATCCAAGATTTGTATCTCGCTTCTGGCGTAGCCTGCATAAGGCTCTAGGGATGAATTTGACGTTCAGTTCAGCGTATCATCCTCAAACCGATGGGCAGACGGAGAGGACGAACCAGATATTGGAGGATATGTTGAGAGCCTGTAAACTAGACTTTGGTGGGAGCTGGGATTAGCATGTGACTCTAATTGATTTCGCCTACAATAATAGTTTTCAATCGAGTATTGGGATAGGTCCATTCGAAGTATTGTATGGTAGGCGCTGTAGATCTTCCATTTGTTGGGATGATCTGAAGGAGAGGGCGATTGGGGGTCCCGAGTTGGTGCAGGGAGTTGTGGATAAGGTTAGAATGATCAGGGAGCCTTTGTTGGTTGCCTAGAGCCGACGGAAAAGTTATGCAGATTAGAGACGCCGTCTGCTCAAGTTTCAGGTCGGGGATCACGTGTATATAAAGATTTCTCCAGTCCGTGGTGTTGTTCGCTTTGGCAAGAAAGGCAAACAGAGCCCTCGATTCGTGGGCCCTTTCGAGATGCTTGAGAGGGTTGGACCGGTGGCTTACAGATTGGCATTACCACCAGCTCTAGCAGGAGTTCATGACTTGTTCCATGTGTCGATGCTCAGAAAGTATCTTCACGATCCCAGCCATGTAATTGACTATGGTCAGCTACAGCTTCGAGATGATTTTTCCTATGAGGCGGCTCCAGCCCGAATTCTAGCTCGTGATGTTCGTCGGCTGTGTAGTAAGACACTGCCTATGGTTAAGGTGCAGTGGTCGGATCAGTCCGAGCGGGAGGCGATGTGGAAACTCAAGGAGGAATTGCGTGCTAAGTTCCCTTCCCTCTTTGAACAGTGAGGTGTGTCAAATTTCAAGGACGAAATTCCTTTTAAGGGGGGAGTGATGTAATACACCGTATTTCATTTCAAATTTCTTAAAGTTTTTAGATTTCCTAACGTTCCGGTTTTATGTGGTTTCTTATGTTATGTGGGTTATTTAGCTAATGGGACGTCTAGGACATTTGGTTAAAAGATGGGGGACAAGGAGGTCTTTTCCCCTCTCTTTTATTTTGGTAAGCCTTAGTTAATTAACTTGGCAGTTTTCTCATTCCAATTCCCGATCAGTTCTACAAATATCGCGCTTCTTCCTTCGACAGTTTTTGAGCATCTTGTCTACTCCCCTCCTTCCTTGTGTGCTCTGATTTTGGTGTGGACTTCTGCTGCTTCCGGGTTGTTTCTGTGCTGCTGCAGTGCGTGTCTCCTCTGCGAGATTTCAGGTTTGGTTTTGTTATGAGTTTGGGGCATTTTGTTCTTGGTTTTGGGTGAGAGTAGTTTTCTGACTTGGATTGCTAATGTTGATGAATTCAGTACCGTTTTGTGCCGCTCCGCTACTACCGATTTTTCAATTGCTTGGGGATATTGTCTGGACTGAATCCTCTCTGCGAATCCAGGTAAGTGGGGGATGGAATCGGGGCACTAGTGGAAAAAATGTTTTATAACACGGATAAAAAAGGGCTTTATAACACGGCTAAAGGCCGTGTTATATGCGGCCGACGTATATAATTTGTACTTTATAACACGGCTAAAAGCCGTGTTATAAAGCGAGCTATATACCACGGCTGTGATCACAGCCGTGTTATAACACGGCTAAAAGCCGTGTTATAAAGCGAGCTTATACCACGGCTGTGTAGCCGTGTTATAAAACCTGGTTTTATAACACGGCTGTGAGCATAGCCGTGTTATAAAGTTGCTTGAACCCGCCAAAAACATGGGGTTTTATACCACGGCTACTCTCTCAGCCGTGTTATAAAAGCTTATTTTATAACACGGCTACAAAAACAGCCGTGTTATAAAGCCCCTTGACAACACTTTATACCACGGCTAATCTCAGCCGTGTTATAAAAGCTTATTTTATAACACGGCTACAAAAACAGCCGTGTTATAAAGCCCCTTGACAACACTTTATACCACGGCTAATCTCAGCCGTGTTATAAAAGCTTATTTTATAACACGGCTACAAAAACAGCCGTGTTATAAAGCCCCTTGACAACACTTTATAACACGCCTAATGCATAGCCGTGTTATAAAGCTGTAGTTTTTTTTATATAAATTTTCTTGTTTTTGCTATTTTCCCTATTATATACGCATTTGACAGATCAACGCCTCTATATTATTCACTTATGACATCCAAATGTCATATCACAACAACTAAATGAGCCACAAAGTCAAATGTCTTATAATTTTCAAACAACAATACACATATACTTGTATTTACAAAAGTTTATTCAAAAACCCATTTCAACTATCTACACTCATACACATATCATAAGAAACTACAAGTCTCAAGAAACTGCATTACAAAAATAAAATTCCTACAAGTGCTAGAGTAAAAGTAATGTCAAGTCTTCTCTTACAAACCCATGAAGAGTCCCCAAGCCCAAAGCCTATCAACTTGCCAACTCCCCCGGTCATTCTCAAGCCAAGAACATCCGATCCAGGTCTCATAGGTTTTGTGTGTACCTCAGCAAACGTATAAGCAAAGTAGTGAGCAGATTGAGTCAACAGCCGACAAAATGAGAACATACACCAAAGAAAGGATATGTTAACTTGTTTGTAGTCATTGCCAAGATAAGTGAGTGAAGAAGGAGGCGTTCGGGTGGTGTTAAGCTCAAGAGAAAGGATTTTTATCCACTTCTAATCTTCTTCCTCCTGCAATGGAAAAGGAAACATTAGAACAATAACATGTGCTTTTGTCATTGTAGATTGCTCACAAAAAAGAAACATATTTTATGTCAAGGACAAACAAGGTTCAAAGTAAAAGAAGATGAAAAGATAAACAAGAAATCAGTACAAAATTGACTGAACTTGTACATTGGTTATCATTATGTGCTGCAATGCTTCACACTTCTACATTGGTTATCATTATGTGCTGAAAATTGAAATCAATGAACATGCTTTTACCTAATCCTACTCTACTTCGTAAAACTATGCATGCACTGTTACAAACCAAAAAAACAATCCAGGCTACCTTTTTTCTGCAGTGGTCAGATTTCTTTAAATCAATTTCTGGACTGTTTTTGTTCGTGTAACCCAATCTGATTCGAGCTGTTGCAACAAGCCATTTGGACAATTTAGGACAGCAGTGATACCAAATGATGTGACATGCTACAAAACAAAATAAAAACTTGAGATAAAGCAAAGGAATGCTGAAACAAGACCACGGCTGAGGATCGAACAGCAGCATATCCCACAATCTCTTGACGCCAAGAAACCAAAATATTAAAAATCTCAAACCCATTACAGAAACAAGTTATTTGTCAGTCTATCATAGCATCTCAGATTCATGCCACATAATCAGAAAAATGTTCACATCAACGATCATAAGTGCTTCAGAAGGTTCTACAAGATAACCAAGGGTACCCAACCATCATAACTGACGCATACACAAAACTTATGTGCATCTGCCCACAAGGTAAACGCTGCTGGTTGCATATCTGTTTTCCTAACTCTTATGTTTCTGTCTGTACACGATTTAACTTACAACTTTCCCTCAACCTAATTTGCTACCTAGCTAAGTGTATTACCAGGATTTTAAATTTAGACAGACCCTAAATAACATCCTTACAGCTATTAAAACATCCCCGTACTAACTACTAACTGAAGCACAAAACAGAAAACAGAAGCAAGACATCCCAAAATCTGAAATACAACAGTGCATTACTCCTTCCTTATAGTTCATTGATCAGTCCCCAATTCCACCCAAATTTTCTTTTTACAGTTTACTTAGGTGCATTGGCTAGGTCTTGGGTTTATAAGCAGGTATTACACACTTCTACTTCACTTGTATTCCGGCTACACAGAAGCTAGAATTTCAGAAAAGAAACTGAAAGGGAAATGCAAAACTTCTAGTTTTTTTTTGTTCCCAGGTGTATTTAAGTTAACTAAGTGGATTAGATATGTAGTAGATTCACTATCCTAGTCATAAACCCCCAATAATCCCTCTCCGATTTTATTTATGCAGAAGACCAAGCTCCTGATCTGCAACACAAACAGAAAGCATACAGATGCATTTGTTTCTTGTTCTATTATGTTGGTATCTGTTTTTTTTTTGTTCACTTAGTCTCACGTTTTGGTAACCTCTTAGATCTGTCATTAAGCTACTACTGTTCCTAGGTTACTTTCAGAAGCTAGTACACAGCAGCATGTAAAATTTCAGGAACTGAAAACTAACAGAAAAAAAAACTGCACAACCTGAAACTTGAACTTATCTATATTTTTCTCTTCTTTCTGTTTGTTCATCAGTTTGGTATTTAGATTAACTACAAGCAAATACAATTCTTATGTCTCCTCTGAAGATTTATACACAGAATATACATGTTATAGATGTTGAGATGCTCATCAACTGAACTGCCAGATTGTTTTGTTTTCTGTTCTTGTTCTTTCACCTGACTACTAACTTCTTCCCACTGTTTTAGCTTATATATTGAGTGTTTTAATACGGTTAACTCTAACCCAATACAAAGAAACAAAAAAAAACAATGTCTCCCAAGCTCTTTATACAGGAACTGCATTCTGGAAAAACGAAACAGAAAACTGAAACATAACACTGGGGCTTTACTTCCCTCTATCCTTTTTGAGTTGCTAACTGTTTCTTCCTCTAGTATCCCTAGTTTATTTACAGTTAGACTAACGTTTTGGAAAACCTTTTTAGCTCATTAATTACACAGGAAACGGTTTTTTTCAGAAAACAGGAACACTAACCTGCAATGTTGATTCCTGTTACCACTTCTTTAATTACCTCCTGTTACAGATTAGAGTTTTCTTTCTCTTTGTTTTCCCTCTCACCCGATAATCTATCTACTCAGTTGAATGTCTTAGTATGGTTTTAAAACTTAAAATTGATCCACACAATATTGACAACACCTCTGGATTTTGTATGGAGATAAACCTAACCAACTATTAATATTCTACAACCAAACAATATAGTATATATAAGTCAATCAAGGACAAGCATTTTACAAAACAAAAGGGTTGTAGCATTAAAAAATACCTTGATGAGTTCCCTGAGTGTACTGAGTAATTAATATCTCTTCATGGTTCTACAATTCTCAACAGCAAACAAAACCTGCCATTTAAATAAAGAGTGTTGTCACAACAATATTAGCCCCAAACAAAAAAAACAATGGTATTGCGTAATTAATTACACTAGCTTTCACTCCCTAAGAAAGTCACTCATGATACAATTCACTATTTGTAGAACTTCTATATAGTACGAGTCTGCAGTTACAAGTGAAGTATATGGCATCATATGCTTGGATACTTGGAATAAGGTGACCATTTTCAAGCAATTCCAGCGGTAAGGAACTCTCTGTCCGCATTAAGCATCAAATGTAGGTTGAATTTCTGAAAGAAGTGTCAAACCAACATAGATCAAGTTTGTTCAATACTTGAGACACAAACAATTCTGAAGTTAAAAAAGGAAAGGTTGCTACTTGCTCCAGAAGAACTAGACGGTGGTGGCATAAAGTGCGAATATTTCCAGCAGCTGCAACCCGGATGATGTGATGAAAATCGGTGAAAAATGTTGTAGCATCAGCAACAGGGAAAAGCTTAGCCCCTCTGTCTCGTGCTAGAATGAAGAAATTGGGCGAAGGAAACAGAGTTAGTGTTTTCACCTGTAAACAATATTTTTTCTTCACATGCTGGGAAAAAAGGGCCAGAATGAACTATTCAGCAACTTACCATCTCTATTTGCATATACTTGAACTACTCCGTCTTCCATTTGAAAAAAATGCTGCATTTATAAATGCAATGTGCCAGTATATTATGATCTACGACAAATTTTAATATTCAGAACATTTACACCAAGCAATAACAAACTCACGTCACTTTTACCCTCAGAAGAGTAATGAAATGGATTTGGATTAGACTTCGGTGTGCCAGGCTCAGATATCACTTCCTTTTCCCATGGAGCAACTTTTTCCCTAAATATACTGATCTCTAAGTTCGAGACATTCTTGAATGACCTTATAGGAATCTGCTTCATCGGATGATGGTGTCTCTAAAACAATTTTCAATAAATCAAAATGTCACCATTGAGCATAACAAAATGTACAATGAAGAACAACAAAGGCAGGTAATATCATCAACTTGTGGAAGCACCACTTCTAAACTTCAATAACCGATGCTAAAGAAAACTCAACAACAAGTTCTCCTCTTATATCAAGAGCACCTACCAAGGTCCACTATCATGCACATCATATACATCCACTCTTAGGAAGCATTAAATTGAGATTGACACAAACACTAGGCACCGCTTCATTTTCATACCAACAGAATGAAGAAATGAAAAGAGCAACAAGAAAAGCTCCAGCCAGAAGAAGAATACAGGAACACACAAGTTTATAGAGGTGAGCACAAAAAGCACCAAGATAACAAAAAAGCATATAAAGGAACACAGACAGGTACCAGATGGAGTGATTTTTAGTCTCACAAAAGTTTCCTGTTCAGGTTCCTTCCTCAGAATATCAGCAGCTACAGGGTCAGGTGGAACACCATGCAAGTCACCGGAGATACTATGCGATCGAATCATGCTTGGAGCAGGTAGAGACAGCTGTTCAGCATTATCATTATTCTCTGAAACACCCTGGTCATAGGATGTTCTAGGTCAAATTCCGCGTCCAATAAATGTCTTGGTAACTTCCAAGGGTAGATAATATTGTATGGCGTATGTATCCTAGTTCATAAATTAAATGAGCAAAAAAGCAATTAAACTTACATTAGTTTCATTATTTTTCAGATATGCAGGGTCGAGAGTATCATTTTCTGTCAACACATCTTCATCATCTGATCCCTCTACACTGTCAAAGGCACTGGCACTGGGAGATCTTGGGGAAATAGGTCTAACAACGTGAACAGATCTATTGGCTGAATTAGGGTGGCTACCAGATTTTCCTGTAAAAAAGGAAACACATTTGTAGAGCAAACTTCTTATTAGAATGAATATTACAAAACCAGAAAAGAGACTGGCAAGCATATAGCAAACTGTAGATTAAGATCTCACGTCCAAAAGATGGATGGTAATTTTAAATCAGATGCTAGCCCAACCGGTCTTAAAATATATGTTTCCTCACAGCAAGACACTTCAACCTAGACAGGAGCAATGATTTTAATTTCAACATGTGATATCTATAGAACCAAGTATCAATCAAGAACCAACTGTCTATGAAACAATGACCTATCTAAATTCTAAATAACTTATACAAAATTTGAAAAAAAAAACAAAATGATGCATACAGTGTATTACTCTAACTATTAGAAAACACAAATTTCTAACGCAACAACAGAAAAGTAGTACAAAACCAACTCTAACAGAAAATTGGATAGCACTACAGAAAGCAACACAGAATGATTACAAATGACGAAAATCATTCTATTAAAAGTTAGCTCTGTTTAGTTCACGTTCTGCATATTAAGCACTCCCAGTACCCTTCTTTCAACATTTGGATGCCTTTCCATCAAACCATCCTCAAAGACCTAAACCTTAAATTACCAAAACTAGATACATCATGGAACTTCATGTAATATTGCTTAATCCAAAGAAAACTAGCCTCAGATATATAAGATAAAGCAACATGATACCAAGTTGGAAGAGAAGCCTAACTTGAGTTAGAGGTGATCATTCGGGCGGGCGGGCCGGGTTCGGGCTGGGCCAGAGAGGTTTTTTTTCCCTCTGTGCTACTCATGTTAGACCGGTCCGTTTTGTTATATCTTCATCGGGCCGGGCCGGGGCTAGGCCCGGTTTTTTTCTTCAGCTCTGCCGGTGCCCGGCCCGTTATTTGCTTATTTTTATTTTTAACATAAAAAATATTAAAAATATATATTTAATTTCAAAATCATTATTATATATTAAATTTGATAAAATTTTATAATTTATGTATATTTATATATTTTGATATATGTATTATATCAAATATATAGATATACATTATTTTATATATTTTTTTTAAAAAATAATAAATAATATTGAAAACCGGGCCGGGCAGGCTTGGCCCGCGGGCTTGAAAATTTGCCGCGGCCCGGCCCGGTTTTTTTATTCGGCCCATTTTTTTTGTCCAGCCCGCCAGTTAGACTAGAAAAATTACGGTGAATAAGAGAAATAAACAGACAGAATACATATATTACCAGTTCCGAATTTGAGGTGCTTGCAGTAGTAGCCCCTTTCCTTTCCTCAATCTGGTGTGCGGAGATGAAACATACATGCTTGAGCCTCTCTTCATTCTCTAATTTGCAACCCTAACTGTCGAACAACAACATACATGCTCGCTCCTCTCTTCATTTCTCTAATTCGCAACCCTAACTGTCGAGCAACAACATACATGCTTGCTCCTCTCTTCATTTCTCTAATTTGCAACCCTAACTGTCGAACAACATCATACATGCTCTCTCCTCTCTTCATTCTCTAATTTGCAACCCTAACTGTCGAACATGATGATTTTCATTCCGCAATTTTGCAACCCTAAACGGCGAATAGGAGCATACATGTCGGTCGCGCATCTTCATTCTGCAATTTCGCAACCCAACTGGCGAACAAGAACAGAGGCAGGTTGCTGATGGAAATGGTGGTGAGCGGAAGAGTCGACTGATAGCAGAAAAATAACCAAATTTTTAAGAAAGACTTTATAACACGGCTTGATGTAGCCGTGTTATAAAACTCTTCATCATAAAAAACGACGACGTTCTCGTGACTTTATACCACGGCTACTCTGAACCGTGTTATAAAACTGTCGACTTTATACCACGGCTACTCTGAACCGTGTTATAAAACTGTCGACTTTATACCACGGCTACAGGCAGCCGTGTTATAAGATCATTAAATTTGGGTTATTTTTTTTGGCGGGATTTTTAGCGCCGAAAAATGATCTTATAACACGGCTATAACTGAGCCTGTTATAAAGTCTCGTTCCGCAGCTCTTATAACACGCTACAGCAGCCGTGTTATAAGATCAAATTAAATTTGGTTTTTTTCTTTTGGCGGGATTTTTAGCGCCGAAAAATTGATCTTATAACACGGCTATAAATGAGCCGTGTTATAAAGTCTCGTTCCTCCAGCTCTTATAACACGGCTACAGGCAGCCGTGTTATAAGATCAAATTAAATTTGGTTATTTTTCTTTTGGCGGGATTTTTAGCGCCGAAAAATTGATCTTATAACACAGCTATAAATGAGCCGTGTTATAAAGTCTCGTTCCTGCAGCTCTTATAACACGGCTCAACGGAGCCGTGGTATAAAATCCTCGATTTTCCGCCAAAACAAACGAAACTACGTCGTTTCAAGTTCTCTTATAACACGGCTAAAATGAGTCGTGGCATAAATTCAAGAGAGCCGTGTTATATAACATTATATAACACGGTTAGCCAAAAGCCGTGTTATAAAGCCCTGTGTTATAAGACTTTTTTTCCACTAGTGCCGGGTTGTTCTGCTCACCCTCGGGGACTAGTTTCGATTGTTGTTTCGATTGGGAATTGTGTGGTGTTGCGTGATTTACTTGAGTTTTTGTGCTGTTGATCAACTGGTTAAACCCCCCGAGGGCACTGTGTTGCAAATTCTGGGATCTATACTAATTTTGGTGTTGTGTTGATGTTATTTTCCTCCTCTGTTTGCTCTCTGTGAACTGCTATTTTCACGATGTTCGGACGTCTGTCCGAACGTTGAAGTTCAGACAGTGCGTCTGGCGCGCCTCTGATTTCTGAGTTTTTAAAGTGTCCGAACATCGGTCCGAACGTTGAAGTTCGGACAGGGTGTGATGACAGGTTTGATTTGAGCTTCGACATGTGTCCGAACTTGCATGGTCGGACGCAAGTTTGGACACGACATTTTGGTTTTCTGACTCACGACTTATGTCCGAACTTTGATGTTCGGACGTAAGTTCGGACATAACGTTTTCATGAGGTTTCAACTCTCGACTTACGTCCGAACTTTGATGTTCGGACAAAAGTTTGGACTTCGGCTTTTATGTGACTTCTGATTCTCGGCCTCTGTCCGAACATGCATGTTTGGACGCATGTTCGGACACACCTCTGTTTTTGCATAACTTCTCTGTTTCTGCTCCGTTTGAACTCCGTTTGCGGGGTTGGATTCCCCTATCTGTGTACAAGCTTCCTAAGCTGTTTACATGCATTTTTATGCAGTTGAGATCTGTATTATGAACTCATGATTTTGGGACCTAGTTAAGTTGCTTCTAAGCCTTGGATAATGGGGTCGGGCTGTCCCGTAGCATGCTGGGCAGGAACTCCTTCTGATTAAGCTTCTTAGGGTCTCCCATAGGACATCGTTGACCTACGGGTCTTATAGCTGTCTCTACGGCTTCTGATGTGGGATCTACTGATCCATAGGACGTTATGTGAGTCCTTCTGTTGTGTTAGCGTGTTTGTAGTGTCCCACCTCTTTATATCTGATTCTGAAAGTCCGACTGTGATTTTGTTGTGATGTTCCGCTCTGATTTCTGATTCGTGGTTTTGTTCGGTCTGTTTAGAAATGGCTTACGCTTCCCTCTGATTATACAAACTTCTGCTTCTGTTTTGAGTGGGCTTCCTTGAGGAAGTCTTCTGCTTACTGGCCTGTTGAGCTCACCCTTGTATTTCATTATGCAGATTGAGCTTGGGAGACCTCCCTCTCCTCTTGGGGTCTGATTTCGGCTTTAGCTTTTGTTTAGACTTTGTTATATGTTGGCTTTGCGCATTAGACGCTTTGGGTCTTTGTAGCCTACGGGCCTCACTTTGTATTCAACTTTTCGCATTTGTTTTGGATATTGTAAACCCTTTCTATGTATTTATATAAACTTGTTATTCGATTTCGAGTTCGATTTGCGTTAGAGCCTTGCGACATTAGGTAATAGTCTCGCGGCGTGTAACGGCCCTAACTCCTAGGCCGGTTCTGGGGTCATTACAGAGTCAATTACACAACATCTTTTTTTTCCCAGCTCATCTTCCTACATGGTAGTATCTTATGTATTCAATTTTTAATATCCCAAACAAAACTTACCTGAAATACCCACAAATTTTGAGTTAGGAATAGTATAATATATAGTAAGAATAAATTAGTCTGAGATTAGTATTATAGTGGCCCGGGGAAATTAAACGACATCTTTATTCTAAATTACTTCTCCTTCCTAAAGTGTTTACAGTTATCTATAATATTTTGCCCTTACTAACCTTCACAATGTTCCCAATATTATACCCTTTAAATATTACTTCATCTCCCTAACTTCATAACGTTATTCAAATTCCAAAATACAATTCTAGTATTTCTTTTCAGCTTATTAATCTTAAATACATAGAGTTCAAATTCAATTTGACTTGCTCTTAGTAATTATCTTGATTTCCAAGAGTTCAAAACCTATTTGACTACTTCAATTTATTATTTATTAATCCTCCTTATTTCCTCTCAATAACTCCCTTACTAGTATTCTAGACTTATCCTTTGAATGTGGTTGTTTTCCTTTTGCCAGGAATTCTGATTACTTTGTAATATCTTATTTACTTTATTTTAACTTACTCCTTTATCGATAAATGTTTTTGATTATTTTCCTAAATATTTATTCTTTATTCTTATCTTGTTACAACGACTAACCACGTTCTCCCATTCTTTTGAATTATGGGTTTATTAATTTATTTCCTTTCTAAATTGTTATTGATAACTATCTAAGTCTTTCTGCTGATTTCTCTTAACGTTATAATCTTTTACATCTTTTAAATATAATGATTTATAGAACTCTTCTTAAAGACGATTAATATTTTTTTCCTTCCCTTAAAATAGATTAATAATTGTTTAATTAATAATATCTCTCTTTATTTTGTAAATCGTTTCTATTTCTAACACCGATTTCCTCCACTCCTCTTCATCCTCAACACTCTGTAGTTACACTCTTCCTCTCCAAAAATTCACGAAATTCATTACGCTCTTGCCTACACCAAAATCCTTTCGCTTCAGCACTTTTGATCTTTTGCAAAATCTCGTATCTTGCTACTGCCAGTTCACTTTCCTGGTTCCAG
The DNA here is from genome assembly GCA_023374045.1 of Limonium bicolor. Taxonomy (NCBI): domain Eukaryota; kingdom Viridiplantae; phylum Streptophyta; class Magnoliopsida; order Caryophyllales; family Plumbaginaceae; genus Limonium; species Limonium bicolor. The sequence goes on from CM041778.1 coordinate 199,236,028, forward strand.
TTAGAGATTCGTTGGGTAATGTGTTCTATATAATATAATTATTTTATTCGTTTGTTTGGGTGGATTCTGATTGTTGATATTAATTACCTAGACGCCAATTACATTGACGGGTGCCACCAATAGTTCTGTGGAGTTAAGGTCTTAAGGTGAATTGATTATTCAGGTAAATTCTATGCTCAATTCTATCTGACTGTTGTTTTGCAAATCGGAGGAAAAAGGTTTTGGTTGTGTTAGTATGGATTCTCAATTTATGATTTGGGAAATTGAGATTGTTTCCCATGTTTTGGAAATGGAGGAATTGGATTGTGTTGCGGTATTTCAGTTATGGATTTTGGAAGTCTTTCACAGGATGTGTTCTTCTGTTTGGGAGCCCACAGGTGCTCCCCATTATTGTTATCTGCGCTGCACACATTGTTGCAGTTAAGCCCTCTGATCTACTCTATGTTACTATAGTTTCATAGGGGGTATGCACACTTAAGGACTTAGGGTGAGGTGGTTGTCTGACGGTCCCATAGGTGACTGTCCTTGAATTGTTGTTTGGGGTCCCATTGGTGATCCCGTAATTGTGTTGTGATTAACTCATGTTGAAAGCTCCCTACCGTGGTTCCATTGATTATTATGATTTCTGGAAAAACTATTATGAAGATCAATATTCCCTTCTCATCTGATTGATAAATGGCAAAATGAATTTTAAAACGTATTTTACAGATTGAGGTAGAGTTTACTTAGTTATCTGATTTGTGCGATCCTTTCTGTGTTTTGTCTATGGTTTTCTGACCGCAGGTATGGATGACTAAGTTTGGGGATCGGGATTGCGCAATCACATAGCTTAGGAGATTATGAGAAATTTGAGACAATGTCTGAATTACAATGTTTAAGAATTGTTACGTTGGTTTTTAATATTTCATACTTTGGTTATTTATTTTGGCTTCCGCATATGTTGAATTCTGAATTTAACATTTACTTTTGTTGTTTTATTTAGTCTATTAGCCTGAGCACCCAGGGAGTTTGGGTGTGGCGGTAATGCCCTGGACGTTTTTTATTCCGTTGTTGTTTTGAAGTTATAATTGTTATGGTATTTGCTAATCACATGCTTTGACATTTTATAGATTTTATGGAAGTGGTATCATGAGAGTTGACCATTATTTCTGAGGTATCTATTGTTAACTTTACCCATTCAAATGTTTTCCTTCCAGTTGTTATTGATTACATATGTATTTTGGTGGTTTTGGTCCCTGTTTTCGTACTAGAATTCGCATTTAGGGACCTGTCCGAACGTCTGCCCGGACATCAATGTTTGGACAGGGCCCGAGAGTTCAAATGGTTTCGCTATTTCAGTCATTTCTGAACGTCTGTCTGAGCATCGATGTTCGGACAGCATGCGAGGACGAGTTCAACTTGCAAGTCTTGGCTTACGTCCGAACTTGCAAGTCCGGACCAACGTTCGGATGCGCATAAAGGATTTCCGAAATTTTGAAACTCGGCTTGTGTCCGAACTTCGAAGTCCGGACACAAGTTCGGACATCTTCGCTTTCCAGTTTTTCCAACTCTCGACTTGTGTCCGAACGTTAATGTCTGGAAACAAGTTTGGACAAATGGTTTTACGTAGTTTAATTTTCTTTAGCTTGTGTCCGAATTTCCGACGTCTAGACACAAGTTCGGACCGACACTATTTTTCACTTCTAGGACTCGTTTGAAGTTCGTTTTTAATTTTGTTTGCGCACTTAGATTCGTATTTCAATAAGCTACATTTTAAGGTAAAATCCAGGGTGTTACAAGGTGGTATCAGAGCCGCGTTTTCGAAATAAGTTAAGAATTGAGTAAACTGGATTAAAAATTTGGGGATAAGCCGTTTGAGGATTTATGTAGGATTATGATGTGTATTGGGATATATTGAGTTGTATTGAATATCCTTGTGCGGTGTTGGAAAGTTAAGCAGGGAATATTGTGTATTACTTACATATATGTGCGTATTATGTGTTGGCAACTATACCGGTATATATATGTCTCTGAATTGCCTACCCAAGGATTGGGGTAGGGAGAATTTAGTATAACTTAGGAGGAAAATTATAGGAAATTTAAGATCCTTTAATTTCGTGACTCATAACTAGGAGTCACCTTGAGTTCAAACCAGTACACTGGCAGACCGGCTTAATTTCTCCTACAATACCAGAAGTCGAAGCAGAAGGACTACCATGGCCGCCAACGACCCTATGAGGCAACTTCAAGAACTTGCACTGAACCTGGGCCAGAATATGCAGCGACAGGCTCTGCGGGACAATGTGCCAGAGGACTATACGAAGAGGATTGCCCATTTGAAGCCAACTGCATTCAAGGGGGAGGAGGACCTAGTATTGCTAGAAGATTGGCTGCGCGAGTTTGATAAAATCTTTGAGGTAGTCAACTGCCCTGCTGACAGGCGAGTCAATGCCGCAGTGTACTACTTCAAGAGCGAGGCTGACATCAGGTGGTCGGCCAACAAGGATGCTCTTCTAGTGGGTCCTGACTTTGGATGGGAAGCACTGAAGGAGGCCATGCGAAGGCGGTTCTACCCCGAGCATGTCCGGATGTAGAAGTACCTGGAGTTCTCAGAACTCAAACAGCAGACTCGGAGTGTGAAGGAGTATCACTCCAAGTTTCTTGAGCTGGCGAGGTTTGCACCGACGATGGTTCCCGATGAAGCATCCAAGGTGCAGAGATTTATAGGAAGACTCAACTGGAGGCTCCAGGAGGCCTTGAGAATGCTGATGATACCTACCCTCCATGACGCTTATGGTAAAGCTGCTAACCTGTATAGGGTGCGGTAGAAGAGGTGGGAGGTCCAGGCGGGCCATAAAAGGAAGATGGAGGAGGGGTCGGAATCCCGGAGTCGTGATGACCGACAATAGAGGCCCAACTAGGAGAAGAGGTGGAGGCCCAACTCAGATGACAGACGGAGGCCGGATGGAGACCGAAGATATGACCAGAGAAGAAATGATCGACCTCAGGGGCAGGTTCAGAGGGGAGAGAACGAGTGAGATAGGCACTTCCACTGCAGGAGATGCCACAAGGACCACCCGGGGAAGGACTATGAAGGGAACCTAGTGACATGCTTCAGGCGTGGCAAGAAGGGCCACAAAGCTTTTGAGTGCTACCAGAACCCTCAGGGAGGCACTCAGCAGAGGGGAAATGGCGGAGACCGGACCTACAGGTCTGCAGACTCCCATTCTAGAGGCAGAGAGCAGTACCAAGGCCAGAACCAACGTAGGGACGCTCCCCAGCGTGGCAATGGCGGGGGTGGAAATGGAGTCAACCGAGCACATGGGAAGATCAATGTCATGAGCCGGGCCGATGCTGAGGCTGAAGCAGAGGTGTTAGCAAGTACCTTTTCTGTTCATGGTACTCCTGCTCGTGTTTAGTTTGATATTGGAGTATCGTATTCTATTATTTATGAGAATTTTATTAAGAAATTGAGTCTAGTGGCTAGTAAGACATCGTCAATAGCAGTATCGATACCCTCGGGGCGGGTTATTTCTTGTAATGGTATACTGAAAGATGTAGGGGTGGATATAAAGGGAGAAACGTTTGTAACTGATCTTATTCAATTTGTCCTCCCCGACTTCGACATCATCTTGGGGATGGACTGGCTGAGCAAGTACAAAGGGAAGATTGACTGTGGCGAGCAGAAGATTATCCTGAGAGGACCGTCGGGGCAGAGGATATCCTACCGAAGTGTGGAGAAGAAGCCCGGGATGAAGATCGTCTCAGCAATGTCGATCCTCTCCCAGGTGAGGAAGGGGCAGCAGGCGTACCTTTGCCACATCCAAGACCTGAGCTGAGAGCCAAGCAAGTTAGAAGAGATTCGGGTGGTGAACGAGTTCCCTGACGTCTTTCCCGACGAGATTCCTGGCATGCCGCCAGACAGGGAGGTGGAGTTCAGCGTCAATCTTGTACCAGGAGCAATGCTTATCTCCAAGGCCCCATACCGTATGGCGCCATCAGATCTGAAGGAACTAAAAGCTCAGTTGGAGGAGTTATTGGAAAAGGGGTACATGCATCCGAGTGTATCGCCGTGGGGAGCCCCAGTCCTGTTTGTGAAGAAGAAGGACGGGAGCATGTGGCTGTGTATAGACTACAAGGAACTGAACCAGATCACCGTGAAGAATCGGTATCCCATGCCAAGAATTGATGACCTTTTTTATCAGCTCCAGGGTGTAGGGGTCTTCTCCAAGATAGACCTAAGGTCGGGATACCATCAGCTTCGTGTTGTAGAGAAGGACATCCTGAATACTGCCTTCAGGACCAGATATGGGCATTTTGAATTCCTGGTGATGCCCTTTGGACTGACGAATGCGTCGGCCGTCTTCATGGACCTCATGAGGACATGTTTGTGGTAGTATTCATAGACGATATCCTCATCTACTCCAAGGATGAGGACGAGCATGAGGTGTAACACTCCTAAAACCGGCCTAAGAGTTAGGGACATTACACGCCGCGTATTACTACCTAATAACGCAAGGCTCTAAGACTTACATTCAAAATCATGGCCCGAAACAACTCTTCAAATAATGGTAATAAAATGTATCCAAAACCCAAATGTCAATACAAGATCCCCAATTACATATTAGTATCCAGAAACAGATGTCAAACAGAGTAAGGCCCGAAGGCTACAAGTCATAAAGTCAAATACTTGATAGAAGAAACAACTAAACTAATAAGGCTCCAGAAGTGAGAATGATCCTCGCTGATCAATCTGTAATGATAGTAAGAGTAGGGGAATGAGCACACAACTATTCCAGTAAGTAGCGACCGTCATCAGTGAGGTCGCTCAAAATATTTGAAATCAGAAGAGAAATAGAGTTTCAATAGTTCCAAATCAGTCAGAAGGTTACACATTCAATTACAGAATAGAACATAAGGTTTCTCATGTCAGAAATAATTAGAGCTCACAATCAGAGAGGGACACAATACAATGCACACACTCAGAAGGGTCGGAGACCCATATATCATAACAGATCTCTCGGCAAAGCAGAAATGACCCAAAAGAGTCAAAGGGTTTTTCAACCCCATAGAACAGAAAGGGAATGACCCACACTCAGAACGACGTCTACATGGTATACCACATAATAGCTCGACCCAGCCATTCACGGCTCAGAAACAGAGTATAGTGTCCCAAAACAGAAGGTTTACAAAAAGAGAAGCAAACTTGCGTTTATATATGCCAAAACATCAACAAATCAGTAGTATAGACTTTAAGGAGTCCAACACCGCAAACGGCACTCAAATCGGAGTTCAGACGGAGAAGTTCTGTAGAAAACAGTAGGGTGTCTAAATTTGTGTCCAAACGTCAAAGTTCGGACGCAAGTCGAGACTTCAGAAACTAGAATCACCAAATGTTTGAACTTATATCCGAACATCAATGTTTGGACACAAGTCGATTTGAAATCAGACGGAGGAGTTACAGAAGTGTCCGAACATCAATGTTTAGACCGATGTTTAGACGGTTTTATGAGAAAAGTTACTCGGTGATGTCCGAACTTGTGTCCAAACATCAATGTTCGGACACAGGTCGAGACTTAAAAGCAGAGAGGAAACTCGGGGCTTGTCCGAACATCAAAGTTTGGACAGATGTTTGGACACACCCCCGAACTTTGAAAATCAGAAGCGCCCAACGTACTGTCCGAACTTGAAAGTTTGGACAGACGTTCGGATAGGGCAAGAACAGTAGATTTCAGTTCGAATTCAGTAGGGAAAAATTGTATAGAAACCAACATCACTTGTCAAATTGTCAGACACACCAAGTCAGATTCAAACACAGAATACCATAGGGGTTTATCCATTTAGAAAACGCCAAACTCAATCAGAAATCACACCATAACTCAGAACGCAAACCCTTGAAACTCCCTATGGCTGAACTTCCACACCGAATCAAGCAACCACCTACCTCGATTATTAGCAGAATTCATAGCAATCTAGCCCGGTCTACAGGAACTCCGAACAATCGCTCAACAGACGCAAACAGCAGTCCTAGTTCCACAATTCGACAATCCGGAAATCAGCAAACCAGGAGAGAGGAAACTAGCAAGAGCAAATCCCAAAAATCTGCAACACAAACCTGATAACGGGAGTCCAAAACTCACAACTCGATAGTCTATAGTAGTCCCGATCAGTCCTCCAATCAAAACGCTAAACACGACCACTGATCTAATCACATTCGAAGACTCAGAATCAGGAAAATTTGAGAAAGAGGAAAGCCACCAACGAAGTCCAGAATTCTATAGCACAAACCTGATGTCGGAGAGAGGAATACATAGCAACGAAGATCTTCAATCTGATTGCAGCAGCAGCATCCACAATTCTCAACAGAGGAAGAACTAGAGAGAGAGAGTGAGAGACGAAACTGTCGTTCAAAGAGGGACGCTCCACTACGAGAAAAACTGACGACAAAAATGATCGGAGAAAGTAGTGGAAGGAATTAATACTCCTTAATATAAATCTACTTACCTCAATTAAGTAGAGGGGAAAAGACTTGCTTGACCTTGCCTTTTAAACAATTGTCTCAGGAGTCTCAACTGACATGGTAATGTAATCCATCTTAAAATAACATAATCAGGTATAATATGATATAAAATCCGGGTTATAACATCACCTTCCCCTTAAAAGAATTTTGTCCTCGAAATTGACTCACCTCACTGATCAAAGAGGGAGGGAAACTTGGCACGTAGCTCATCCTCGAGCTCTCAAGTCGCTTCATGCTCTATCTGGTCAGACCACTGGACCTTAACCATAGGTAGGGTCTTACTGCGGAGCTGATGAACATCTCTAGCCAGAACGCGGGTAGGCATCGCCTCATAACTGAAGTCCTCCCTCAACTGGAGCTGACTGTGGTCAATCATATGGGATGGATCATGCAGGTACTTCTCAGCATCGAGACATGGAAGACATTATGGACAACTGACAAAGATGGAGGCAAAGCTAAACGATACTAGGGGTGGCAATTTTTACCCAACCAGATAACCCGACCCATACCCAACCTGAAAATAGCGGGTTTAGGTCACGATTATTAACCCATTTAATTATTGGGTCGGGTATGGGTTACCTATTAAATTTGTGGGTTGGGTATGGGTTTAAATTCCTAACCCGTAGTCAACCCGACCCGTTTATTTTATTTTATTAAAAATAATAATAAATAAATAATTAGATAAAAATCTAAATATATTACTAAGTAAGTGCTAACCTACTATTAGTATAATTCAGATTATGTAGTATCTTTTTGATGAGAGGTTGTTTATTTGATAATACTACTTTGTTGTATTTCTTTATAAAGAAAAAATAAGAGTATTCGTTATGTGGATTGCAAAAGACAGTGTGCTGCTCTCTCATCCACAGCACCCACTGTGGTCCTATATTTTCTGTACTCTGAAGATTTTTGTCTATGTTTTGATTCTATATTCTAAAGAAGAAAATACAGTTATATTTGGCCCAGGCGTGTACACATCACCTTCTTCTGTTAAGTGCCACTAAGCACAACATGTATGTGGAAAAAGAAAAAAGACGGAGGATCATGAAAACTCTGGAATATCTACCATATTGAATGTATGATTTCATTCATTTGTAACTCCGTTTGAACAATCATATAAAAAATTTAATTCCAGGTATTTTAAATTTTGCATAGCCTAATTATATTGGGTTAAACGGGTCGGGTATGTGTTTAATCATTTTATATGGGTTGGGTATGGGTTGATAATTTGTAACCCAAATATTATTGGGTCGGGTATGGGTCAATACAATTTTAATCGGGTCGGGTATGGGTGAGCTTCAACCCGACCCATTAACCCGAATTGCCACCCCTAAACGATACGCCACCGGGCCAATCCTCTATAGGATCTCAAATGGGCCCACAAACCTTGGACTGAGCTTCCCACGCTTCACAAACCGGACAACACCCCTGACTGAAGAAACTCTCAGGGATACATGGTCCCCGACCTCAGACTCGAGCGGTTTGCGCCTTTGATCCGCATAACACTTCTGCCTACTCTGAGCAACAAGAAAATGCTCCTGAATCTTTCTGATCTTCTCTACTGCTCCCTGCATTAGCTCTGGTCCAACCAAGACCCTCTCCTTCAGGTCATCCCAACAGATGGGAGACCTGCACCTCCTACCATACAACGCTTCAAACGGAGCCATACCAATGCTCGCCTGAAAGCTGTTGTTGTAGGTAAATTTGATCAGAGTCACATGCTGATCCCAGCTAACCTCAAAAATCTAGAACACATGCGCAAAGCATGTCCTCTAGGACCTAATTAGTCCTCTCCGTCTGGCCATCCGACTGAGGACTGTATGCTGAACTGAATGTTAGATTCGTACCCAAGGCCTTATGCAAACTGCGCCAGAATCTAGACACAAAACGCGGATCACAGTCAGATACTATGGAAGCAGGCACCCTATGAAGTCTCACTATTTCATCAAGGTATAGATGAGCCAACCGCTCCAAATTGAAAGTCGTCTTCACAGGCAAAAAGTGGGTAGACTTCATTAGCCAGTCTACTATCACCCACTCAGCATCACAACCCAAAGGAGTCCTAGGCAATCCCATGACAAAGTCCATCCCCACACACTCCCACTTCCATTCAGGAATGGGAAGGGGCTAAAGCAAACCCGCTGGCCTCTAGTGCTCAGCCTTCACCTATTGACAGGTCTGGCACTACGAAATGAACTCAGAGATGTCACGCTTCATTTCAGACCACCAGAATGACTCCCTGAGATCCCGATACATCTTCATCCCTCCTGGGTGTACCGAGTATGGAGCTCCATGAGCCTCCTGAAGGATCTCTCTGCGTAGAACCGCATCGTCCAGCACACACACTCAACCTCTAAAACGCAGACAACCATCACTAGAGATACTGAAGTTTGAACTCTGCTCTGCAGACCACCCCTCTCTGATCTGACATAATGTTGAATCTGACTCCTGACCAACCGTGATCCTATCAACCAATAAGGACTGAACCTGAAGCGCTGCTATCACACTGGCACTATCTGATCTGACGATCCAAACACCCATACACTGTAGATCTACAGCTGATCTCTTATCTCTTGTCAAGGCACAAGCTACGCCCAGAGCACCTCTTCGACTCAATGTATCTGCCACTATGTTCACTCTAGCAGGGTGGTAGAGGATCTCCAAATCGTAGTCGTGAAGTAGCTCCAACCTCCTCCTCTGTCTCAAGTTCAACTCCTTCTGTGTGAACAAGTACTTGTGACTCTTGTGGTCCGTGTAAACCTTATACGACACTCCATATAAATAATGTTTCCATATCTTTAGCGCAAGCACCACAGCCGCCAACTCTAGATCGTGGGTAGGGTAGTTCTTCTCATAAGGCTTAAGCTGTCGAGAGCCATAAGCCACTACCTTAACCTGCTGTATTAAGACAGACCCAAGTCCCTTATGGGACGCATCACAGAAGACCTCGAAGCCCTCGGTCCCAGATGGCAACGTTAGAATCGATGTGGTAGTCAATCTCTTCTTAATCTCCAGGAAGCTCTGCTCGCAATCCTCGCTTCATTCGAACTTAATCTCCTTCCTCAACAGGCGGGTCAGCGGGGATACAATCTTAGAAAACCCCTCGACAAACTTCCAGTAGTAACTAGCTATCCCAAGGAAGCTACGGATCTCAGCAACATTTGTGGGCCTCGCCCACTCCATCACGGCTCTAATCTTCTCAGGATCCACTGAGATACCGTCCTTCGAGACTACATGTCCCAAGAATACTACGTGATCCAGCCAGAAATCACACTTCTTAAGCTTAGCATAAAGCTCACGCTCCTTCAGTGTCTGCAGCACAATCCTCAGATGCTCCTCATGCTCCTCTGCGCTCTTGGAGTACACCAAGATGTCGTCTATGAAGACAACCACAAATTTATCCAAATAGGGTTTGAAAACCCGGTTCATCATGTCCATGAAAACAGATGGAGCATTAGTCAACCCAAGCGGCATAATGATGAACTCATAATGACCATAACGAGTCCAAAAGGTGGACTTAGGCATGTCCTCGACCTTAATCCTCAACTGATGGTAGCCTCAACGAAAATCTATCTTGGAGAAAACTGTGGCGCCCGCCAACTGGTCAAACAGATCATCAATGCGAGTTAGGGGATAATGATTCTTGATGGTCATTTTATTCAGCTCTCTATAATCAATGCATAGTTTGAAGGTTCCATCCTTCTTCTTCACAAACAGCACTGGCGCTCCCCTAGGAGAGACGCTAGGGTAAATGAAGCCCTTATCTAGCAACTCCTATAGCTAAACCTTCAGCTGCTTCAGCTCTGCCAGACTCATACGGTAGGGGGCCCTCGAGATGGGCTGAATCTCTGGCGCTAAATCGATGGTGAACTCCACCTCCCTCTCTGACGGAAGTCTGGGCACGTCATCCTGGAAGACCTTAGAAAACTCCCTAACAATCTGGATGCTCTCCAAACTGGATTCCTCATGCACTCAGGTAGATAGCACAAATATCCCTGGCAGCCCTTCCTCAAGAAGCTAGCTGCCTGCATCGCCGACACTATCACAGTGCACATGGGACTGCATTCCCAGAGAAAACAAAATGAGTCCCTCCTGGCGCATCAAATAATACTGTCCTAGCTGAACAGTCTATATGGGCATGGTGCTTTGCTAGCCAGTCCATGCCCAAAATAACATCAAAGCAGGCCATCCGCATTGGGATGAGGTCAGCATAAAAAGTCTTGTCCCGAACTACTATGGGACAAGCCTTACACACAAAATCAAGCACATAAGGGGTGATCCCACCCAAAGGACTACTCACACACAAGTCTACATCACTAGGCACAACGGTCAGCCCAAGACTACCCAACAAGTCAGAGCTGATAAAGGAATGTGTAGCTCCAGAATCAAATAAGCAAAACACATTCTGAGAATGGATCTAGAGGATGCCTAAGATGACGCGATCACCAGCACAATCATGCTCCCTGGCCATGGCATATACTCGAGCCTGAGTCTGAGGCTTCTTCTGATCGGACCTCACCCCTGAATCTGAGCCGGCGCCTCTATCTTTTGTGCCTTTACCAGACGCCTGAGGGCACTAAGCAATCCTATGCTCCATTGACCCGCACTTGAAGCAAGCGTCAGTCTTCTTGTAGCACTCCCTACCAGGATGGGAGTGGCCGCAAGACCCACACTTCGCCCCAGGTGATGAAGATGAAGAAGCTCCCCGACGATGTCCATACGGCTGCTTCTTCAGAGGAGGAGCAACCTCCTTCTTTTGAGACTAATCAGCACGTCTCTTTCCCTTGTGGTCTTTGCCAGCCTGCCTACCCTTGATGTTAGTCTCTACCAGCAAGGCAACATCTGCCACATCTCTAAAGGTTCAGTGACAAAGAGGGTCACAGCAGACCTAATATCCGGTCTCAGCCCGCTCTCAAACTTCCGGGCCTTCTTGTGCTCATCCAGCTCAGGTGCATACTTCGAGAGAGTCACGAACTTCCTTACGTACTCCTCGACTGACATATCTCTCCCCTGACACAGTCGATTATACTCGTTAATCTTCTAGTCCTTATACATATTTGGGTAGACCTGCTTGTTGAACTCCAAGCAGAACTGATCCCATGTCCATGGCTGAGGATGCTTACCCATCACCATCCTCCACCACTCCTTCGCCTCTCCCTTAAAAAGGAACGTGGTGAAGTATACCTTCTGGTTCTCCTCCGAACTCATCACCCTGAGCAGATCCTCCACCTTTGTAATCCAGTGGCTCGCCTCCTGAGGGTCACCACAGCCATCGAAGGATGACGGCTTCAACTTCATGAACTCCTGAAGAGCCTTGACCCGGCCTCCTACAGCATTCGCCCCTGCTAGGCCTGCGCCACCAGCTCCCCCAGCAGCTGCAGCCACTGTCTACATCAGTTGTGCCACAAACTGCTACACCGCCTCTGTAGCGTCTCCCTGAGGGGTCACTGGTGCTCTACGAGGAGGCATTCTGAGACAAACAAATCCAAAACTCGTCAGAACTGATTCAGACTTCAAGTTACTGTCAAAACTAAACCTCACACAAGCAAACACGTCCACAGACCTTAAGGAAAGCCAAACCTAGCTCTGATACCAATAAATGTAACGCCCCTAAAATCGGACTAAGAGTTAGGGACATTACACGTCACGCATTACTACCTAACGGACGCAAACAACAGTTTTGGTTCCACAATTCGACAATCCAAAAATTAGCAAACCAGGAGAGAGGAAACTAGCAAGAGAAAATCCCAAAAACACAAACCTGATAACGGGAGTCCAAAACTCACAATTCAATAATCTACAATAGTCCCGATCAGTCCTCCAATTAAAACGCTAGACACGACCACTGATCTAATCACATTCAAAGACTTAGAATCAGGAAAAATTGAGAAAGGGGGAAGCCACCAACGAAATCCAGAATTCTGTAGCATAAACCTGATGTCGAAGAGAGGAATACACAGCAACGAAGATCTTCAATCTGATTGCAATAACAGCATCCATAAGTCTCAGCAGAGGAAGAACTAGAGAGAGAGAGGAAATTATCGTTCAAAGAGGGACACTCCACTACGAGAAAAACTGACGACTAAAATGATTGGGGAAAGTAGTTGAAGGAATTAATACTCCTTAATATAAATCTACTTACCTCAATTAAGTAGAGAGGAATAGACCTGCTTGACCTTGCCTTTTAAACAATTGCCTCAGGAGTCCCAACTGACTCGGTAATGTAATCCATCTTAGGAAATAACATAATCAGGTGTAATATGATATAAATTCCGGCTTATAATATGAGGAGCACCTGAGATTGGTTCTACAGATCTTAAGAGAGCAACAGTTGTATGCAAAGTTGATCAAGTGTGATTTCTGGCTTGACCGAGTGGCATTCCTAGGCCATATTGTCACGAAGGAAGGGATATCAGTGGATCCGGACAAGATCCAAGAAGTAAAGGAATGACCGAGACCGAGAAACCTGACAAAGGTTCTTAGCTTCCTGGGACTGAGAGGATACTACAGGAGGTTCGTGAAGGATTTCTCGAAGATTGCTAGACCTCTCACCAACCTCATGAAGAAGGCGATCAAATTCCAGTGGAGCGATGGCTGTGAGACGGCATTCCAGATACTGAAGGAAAGTTTGACCACAACCCTAGTGTTAACCCTACCTTTAGGGACCGAGGGATTCGAGGTGTTCAGTGACGCCTCTAAGTATGGTCTGGGGTGCGGCCTTATGTAGAATGGTAAAGTAATTTCTTACGCGTCAAGACAGCTGAAGGAGTACGAGACCAGATACCCGAAGCACGACTTGGAGCTAGCAGCAATGGTATTCACCCTTAAGATCTGGAGGCACTACCTCTACGGTGTCTCTTGCAAGATTTATACCGACCACAAGAGCCTTAAGTACATCTTCACTCAGAAGGAACTTAACATGAGGCAGAGGAGATGGTCGGAGTTGATCAAAGGTTATGACTTAGAAATCTTGCACCGTGAAGGGAAGTCTAATCTGGTGGCCGATGCTTTGAGTAGGAAGAAGAGCGATTCAGTGAACTCGATATGGGTTCTTCTAGGCGAGCTGGTTCGTGACTTTCAGAGACTAAATCTGGAGGGGATGGAGTCCGGAGGAGTGGAGCAAGATGTGAGGTAGTACCACAAGAGTGTCTCTTCCGACATCTATCGAGAGATACTCAAAGGGCAGCCTAGTGATGTGAAGTTAGAGCGTATTCGAGAGAAGATAAAGGAAGGTAAAGGAGAAGGATTCGAGATCCACAGTGACGACAGCTTGAGATTCAGAGGGCGATGGTGTGTGCCTCAGGAGTGCACAGAGGTAAAGGAGAAACTGATAAGGGAGGCTCATAATACTCTGTATTCAGTACATCATGGTGGCGACAAATTATATAAGGAATTGAAGAAGCTATTTTGGTGGCCTAAGATGAAGAGAGAAGTGGCAGAGTTCGTGTCAAGGTGTCTCACCTGCCAAAAGTCAAACTTGAACATAAGAGGATGGGAGGTTTACTACACCCTCTGGAGGTCCTGAAGTGGAAGTGGGACTCCATTTCCATGGATTTCGTGATGGGTTTACCACCTGCGAAGAGAGGAGTCAATCAGATTTGGGTGATAGTGGACCGACTCACTAAGTCTGCACGGTTCATACCCATGAAGAATACGTGGTCCATGAGCCAATTGGTGGATGCCTACAATAAGAACGTGGTGAGATATCATGGGGAACCTGAGACTATCATTTTAGATAGAGATTTGAGGTTTCTAGCTCATTTCTGGCAGCAGTTTCAAAAGGCGATGGGCACCAAGCTGAAGTTGAGCACTGCGTTTCATCCAGCCACTGATGGTCAGACCGAGAGAACCATCAAGACCTTGGAGGACATGCTATGTGCATGTGTGATGGACTTCCAAGGTTCGTGGGCAGATATGCTGCACTTGGTAGAATTTTCGTATAATAATAGTTATCATGCCAGCATCAAGATGGCTCCCTACGAGGCTTTGTATGGGAGGAAGTGTAGAACACCCTTGTGCTGGAGAGACATCAGCGACACTGTTGTTTTGAGACCACAGTTGATAGAGGAGACCATGGAGCAGGTCCGGATTATCCAGCATCGAATGAAGGCAGCTCAGGACAGACAGAAGTCCTATGCCGACCTCAAGCGCACACCGATAGAGTTCATAGTTGGGGATAGAGTCTTCCTGAAGGTATCTCCTATGAGAGGGGTAACCAGGTTCGGGAAGAAGGGAAAGCTAAGCCCCAAGTTCGTTGGACCCTACGAGATCTTAGAGAGGATTGAAGAGGTGGCATATCGGGTAGCACGTCCTTGTGAACTGGAGAAAGTTCACAACGTCTTCCATGTGTCCCAGCTAAAGCGGTATATTCCTGACCCCTCGCACGTGTTGCAGCCTGAGGTAATAGTTTTTGAGCAGAACCTATCCTATGAAGAGTATCGCATTAGAGTCATGGACACTAAGACCAGGGAGACCCGATCAAAGTCCACTAGCATGGTCAAGGTCTTATGGTCTAATCATGGAACCGAAGAGGCTACATGGGAAGTAGAAGAGGAGATGAAGAATAAGTACCCATAGCTCTTCGATCAGGTAACCACTCAAGACAGTATCTAGTTTGGCAGTTTTTCACCTTATGGATGAGTTTTAGCTTCGAGGGTGAAGCTTTCTTTTAAGGGGGATGAGATGAAATACCCACAAATTTCGAGTTTGGAATAGTATAATATATAGTAAGAATAAATTAGTCCGATATTAGTATTATAGTGGCCCCGGGAAATTAAACGAAATCCTTATTCTAAATTACTTCTCCTTCCTAAAGTGTTTACAGTTATCTATAATATCTTGCCCTTACTAACCTTCGCAATGTTCCCAATATTATACACTTTACTGTATTTTAACTTACTCCTTTATCGATAAATGTTTATTGATTATTTTCCTAAATATTTATTCTTAATTCTTATCTTGTTACAACGACTAACCACGTTCTCCTATTCTTTCAAATTATAGATTTATTAATTTATTTCCTTTCTAAATTGTTATTGATAACTTTCTAAGTCTTTCTGCTGATTTCTCTTAATGTTATAATCTTTTACATCTTTTAAATATATATAATAATGATTTATAGAACTCTTCTTAAAGACGATTAGTATTTTTTTCCTTCCCTTAAAATAGATTAATAATTGTTTAATTAATAATATCTCTCTTTATTTTGTAAATTGTTTCTATTTAAAACACCGATTTCCTCTACTCCTCTTCATCCTCAACACTCTGTAGTTACGCTCTTCCTCTTCAAAAGTTACACACAATTTCATTACGCTTTTGCCTACACCAAAATCCTTTCGCTTTTGCACTTTTGATCTTTTGCAAAATCTTGTGCTTCATCCTGCTACAGTCAGTTCACTTCCCTGGTGTTAGTTAGTGTAACACCTCTACCGCTAATACCGTCATTACCGTCCAATCTCCTCGTACTTCCATACTCACGTAGCGGATACATACTTACATAAAGGTGGGTGATACAACGCTGTTAGCCACCCACGTGACTAACAAGGCTTACTACTACTTACAGCATCGGTCTGATGGACCGGAATATCCGAGTACTACACAATTACAATACATACTCCCATTACCTACTGAGTACTACAATTCTCCATTCAATACAATACTCCACAATTACAATACAATATACCGAGTTTACTAAGATCCAAATAAAAATACAAATACAACATTCCTTTCAAGTTTATAGATACTCACTAAGAGCCTATCATCTACCCATTCCTCACTAACTACCTACTTTCAATACATATGGTGTACCCCTTGGTACACTTCTACATCAAGGCTACAAGCCCAATTCTATTCACTACTATCTACGTTCATCCCTAATGACCTAGGCATATCCGCCGGTCTCTTATTGTGACCATAACCGCTTCGGTACATGTACAATAAAAACATTGCCCTAAGGGGCTCAACTTACGCTGCATATGACTTCCGCATACCCCGCGTACTAGCGAGGGTACGCCGACCACTTGGTCGAATACATGCAATTCATTTTACTCATACATACATACATACATACATACATTCTTTCATTCATAACACTACAATACTACACAAGGAATACATATATACACTTCAATACATACAAGGAAGACAATACAAGTCAACCGATACATACTTACCTTACCAAGATACGCTTACACAATACATACACAATACTTGTTAGCTTCGTTTGCCCACACAGGTTAATCGCCTGAAGATTACTCTTTTAATTAGGGTCAATGACTTACACCAGCCAAGACCATTACTCATACATACTTTACTTACTTACTACTTACTCAAGTCAAGTCGTGGGGACCTCCGGGCAGGGACTACACCATCCCACCACCGGGCTTTACTGTGGCTCACTAATCCAGGATGCTACCCATTTAAGGGGTTTGGGCCGTGGAAAAGATTAAAAGCCAGGAATCGGGTCCAATCTCTTGTGTCTCCTCATCCTCACGCGTGGCCGAAACTATATCGGACTTCTACTCATTCCAATTTACTCATACTTAAGTTAGGAGTTAGGTAGTTAGGAATTAGTAGAAGTCAACACATCCAACCACACAATGATACACTACACACATACACTTCCATAACAAGGTACAATACATTACACAAGTACACTACAAGGTACATACACACTTCATCTTCATTCATTCATTTCATGAATTATACAAACTAAATGTTCAAGGCAATATACAAGAACAAATATAATACAAGCACAAGTAAGTGCATTAAAGTCCGATTCATGCATTTATCTTATTTAGGTGATCAAATAAGCACACAAATCGGGGTAACCAGGTTAGGATACAGAGCATGAAGAAATCATACCTTTCACCGGGGTTAGCTTTACCGTGTGTTCCCTTGTTCCTTGGTTCATACTTGTTCCACTGATAATGTTCCAAACATTATTATTAATACTATGTTCATACGGTGCGTATATAATCACTACTCCCGTACTTACCCCGTTGTCCCGTTATGCTTAGTTTTACTTATGTCAAACTATGTTCTTACTTCTCACTCATTTCCTACACTTGTTTACACTTCTTAGGACCTTTAAAAGTCGCCAAACAACTCCTAAACATCATCTAAAACCAATACCATTCAATCCCCCATCATTAGAAGCCTTAAAACAATTTTTTTTGCTCTCTGGTCTGGACCGCCCCTCTGGGGAGGTCCCAGGGGCGGTCCACAATAGAAACTACACCCGTTCTGCAGAATTCGACTGGACCTCCCCACAGGGGCGGTCCCTAGGGGCGGTCCACAATAGACCCCATTTTCCAAAGTGCTTTTCTACTCATTTTGAACTCCAAATTCACCCAATCTTTTCCCACTCATTCCACAATATTTCCACATGTTTCCTACAAGTTTAAACACCTTAAAACACTCCTTAATCATGCTCTAAACCTCCTCAAATCATTACTCAAATTCTTTACTCAAATCCTTGTTCAATTTCTACAAACTTCAATACTCATTTTTGCACTTATGCACTCTAGCGCATTTCTAAACTTCTCTTGACAGCCTACCTCTTGTTCTCACCCATTTTGACCATTCCAAATCCTTTATAACCATTTGCAATAACTATACTCAAGTTCTTCATTCATTTCCAAGGTTATGCACCCCAATTTTCTTTCTAAAATTCAAGGCACTAATTCACTGTTTTGCTACAGAATTTTACACTTCTCTTCCTAGTTCTTCCAATGCATTTCAACACTCCTTGCTACAGACTTTACTCTCCTCTTTGCTCATTCCATGGCTTACACTTAATGTCATTCTGGTGCATACTTACATCATCCTTCATTCCTAAACTCACCCAAGAGCTTAGCTACTCAATTTTACTCCAAACATACATGGTTACATCTAGGTCCTTATTACCCAATTTATACACTTAAGCCATCTAATTTCTACCAAAATTTGGGAGAGTTTCCCCACAATCTTTACATTCCTAAAGCATCATTTCCAGTACCTAAATAAATCTCGATATCCTCATCATTCTAACAGCACAAACTAACACATTAAATTCCTGCACACACACAATTTACTTCCCTTTGCTTCCAAGCCTTTATTCATCATTTAATCAACACTAAACAACTAAACCTCTTCCTCATTACTCAATAACACAACCAATACTCAAACCATGTAAATTTCCTCATACATAAGCATTAAAATTCAGTTTTCTCACTACATACAAAACTAGCTCAAAGGTGAGTTCATTTACCTTGAACTTGCTAGTTTTCTATCTTTTCTTCCTTTCTCCTTTCCTTTTCCTTCTTTGTTCCTTTGTTTCTTGTTCTTGGCACACAATTCTAGAAATGCTACAGCCACCCATACATACCAATTCTAGCTTAGAAAACTAACCCTAAAGCTAACCTAGAATCTAATACACATTAAAGGGTTAAAGGAGTTCTTACCTTGTGCTTCTTGGTGAGGTTTTTGGAACAGAAAAGGGCAAGGTTTCCAGCTCCACAATGAGCATCATAAACGGCTGGTATGGGGGGAAAAAACAAGAGCTCAAGCTCAGATTTTTGTTTTGCAAAGGAGAGCTAGAAAAAGATGGATTTTTAAGACTCTTTTTACCTCAAACCAACAAGGAGATGAAGGTACTTCTAATGGTGGTCTTCAAACTTCAAATGGAGCTCCATCCATGGTGACCAACTTCACCATTTTCTAATTTTAGAAAGAGAGGAGTGATCTCCAAGAAGAGGGGAGTTTAGTGGTGTAATTTTTTTGCTCTTTGGACTTTGTTAAGCCATGAAAAATGGGAGAGAAGAGAGGAGCTGGGTGGAGAAGTTTAAATCGCCCTTAGTGTGCTGGAGGAGGAAGAAGAGTTCTGAAATGGGGAAAAATGAGAGGGAATAAGAGAATGGGAGGAAAAAGAGTATAAAAGTTGCTTTTTGTACTTTTCTTTACTTTTTCTTCTTTTATTGCTTTACTTTTTGTGAGTTAGATAGTGTGAGAGAGGGAGGGAAATCGTATCCCACACACACAATAAAGGAGCCAGTATTTTATTTTCACAATGGAGGGAATGTTTGGTCTATTTACAGTTTATACCCCAAAAGTTCCCGTTTTTACACTATTCACTCACCGGAGTCAGTTTTCCGGAATTTTCTTGTTTAATTAATTTTAATGGTTCCAGACCTTCACTAATGTCTAAATATAGACATTCGGTTGACTAAAATTATTACGGGTCTATTTAACCCGCTTAAAGTCACGTTTTCCGGTTTCCTTGAAAAACGTGTTTTAAGGTTCGTTTGTGGTTTTAATCCATTTTATGGATCCGTTTTCTTCGGGAATTGTTCCCATATATTATTTAGGCATTATTAAGCCTTAGGAATCCACATAATACTCTAACCGAGGTCTCGTACCTCCTATGGTCATATAACGCTTATTTCACGTTTTTCGCTTTTTAAGCGTTTCTTCATTTCTTTTGGATTTATTTTCCTTACCAATATTACTTAGGCACTATTAGGCCCTTAAATACATATTAGAATAATTTTTAATCACTATATTTAAGTTTGGGGTATTTCAATCTACCCCCTTAAGAAACTTTGCCCTCAAAGTTGTTTAAGGTTGTAGGATTACGATACTTACTCATTCAGACACGTCTAATGCCAAAAGTCATACATTCCTCCTCCTTACAAATTCCCAAATCCGTTACTCAAGGTCTCTACATACCATACCATGCCAATATACTACAGTCACTCCGATCCGCATTACAACAAACCATCTGGTTTTATATTACAAGGTTTATACATACGTACAATGCAAAGCTATCCAAAGGCAATGCAATACACACTACAATCCCACAGGCACTCAGGTCATCTAGACACAGGACTCCTCTATGTCCCGCTGCCCTTGGAATAATACAGCATGATACACTACCACCATTCTTTGGTATAAGCTTCCAACAATCCTCATTCCCAGTCTAAGGGAAACTCTTTCACCACTACTAATTAGAAATCCTCCTAAAACACAACAACTCCAAATTCCCAATTTATGTCCATTACATCTATTCTATGCGTGATTCTTGTGACCACTTGAAGGTAGCTTCAAGAATCATTCGACCCTGATGTGATCAGCATCAGTGTTGAACTATCTTTCCACCCCAATTTGTGTTCGGTTTCCCTTGATCTGATCAGGATCAAGTTCAACTTCCCACATCAGTTTCAAACAACCAAATAATTAGATTATTTCCATTTTCTATCTTTTTACTCCTCCTAGTCATAATTACAAATTCATACATCTCCAAAGGATGGAATTCAGTCCATCAATCTTTCTCAATCTACTTCCCAAATACTTTACTTCGAGATTCAATGCCTAAGTGCTCATTTCATCGACCATCGCTACTTTCATCCATTATCTCCATCATCTCAAACAATCTAACTAAGGAATACAATACTTACGAAATCCAGTCGTCCTCAATTTACTTCCAATGACTTACCTACGAATACACTAATCATGGGCTCCATTCGTCTACTACTCTCAATCATTTCATACAATTTCTCTACGGGATACAATACTTGTGGAGCTCCATCCACTACTCGTTCTCAATTGTCTCAAAACAATCACCTAGGGAACTCAATTTCTTTTAGGTTCTACATCGGTTTTATACCGACTCATGTTATGGTATTTGCATCTCTCGTGCTTAATTACCACAATTACAATATGAATGAATACTTATGTTTATTTAACATAGTATCAATCATCAATTCGATTCTCACGTGTGCTATACACATTATAGTTTATGTGTTTTATTCATGAAACTTACATTAAACGGTTTTTGCTCTACCCCCCTTAAAAGGGATTACGCCCATGTAATCTACCATGTTATTATTGAACATTGGTTCACTCAATTCGGGCATTCTGAAGAATTTTAGCTTCCCTGCGGTTTATTATATAATATACTCTGGTCAAAGGATCTTAACCATACTAATGGTTCAGTCCTTGCACCAAGAATTCCTATAGGAGTTTATTTAACTCCTGATTAATTGGGTTCTAGCCTATCAGGCTTCAAGGCATTAATGGACATTCTTTCATACTTACTAGGTACATTAATCTCCTAGCTAGGGCCCACTAGCTTCTGCTGCGCGACCCTGATAACTTGGGTTACTCACCCTTCATGTTATCCTTAATGTGCTATACATCACCTTTTATCCCTCTATGATGGGAATAAGGTTTATTAACAAGTGTGGTATTCTTTTACCGTGCTTGGACTCGATGAGTTTAGATTTATAACCAGTTCTCTGGCAATCTATTATACATACTATTCGTACTCCCACGATCATTCGCTAAGTTCCTCCGACTTATTGTCGGGTGAGGTTAAGTCACCACTTAACTGTAGTGCTTCCTCTGTTGTCAATTGCTTCTGAATTATACCAGTTTCTCTGGTTCAGTACAAGTGTTCTTTACTTGTATGACCTTGCATTTTCTATGCGTCGGTCCTAATTACTTCCTTCAGTCTTCTTTCACTTTTTATTCCAGTGGAATTCACATCTTGTGATTGTTGGCGTGTTTACACTCTTCGTGCTTCTTTGGCCTTAGGCCACACGGTTTGTTTATGAGCTTTTGCTTAACCAGCTACTGCCTTATTCGTTAGTGAAACGAAGGATTTACCACTAATTACATTTCCTACATTCCTAGCTATCCCACTTGATCATTAGCTGAACAAGTGCAATACCAAAACACTCAGTCATATAGAGTGCAGAGCCGTAAACGTTTGGCAGTAAGTCACTTATGTGATAGGAATGAATATTTCTACCTGTCATCTTACAACTCCATATCATTGTCTAACTACTTCCTCATAGTGGTCGCTTGTTGTGCACCATATTCTTAGTCATTATACAACATCGTTTTTACTGTTTCTGTTACCGTGGTAGCTTACCTTTACTCATTGCCATTGTCGTTGGCACCATTTCTTTATGGTGTGAATACACGGAGGGTTTCCTATGTTCGTGTGTATGACGGTTGTCGTAGCATACCGTAATGTTATTATCTTCCCAATGTGGAGATGTTTTTCTTCCATTTAGGTTTCATGTGTAGGTTAGCTCACCTCACATTATTTCATCATTTATGATACAATTTACCAAGTATCTTGGTTGACAATGGGTGAAGTAATTTATCGGGTTACAAGCTCTCCTGAGCGTTGGTCATTCATGGTGTCCAATGTGCATTCACATTGATCGTTTTTGACAATTACTGTCTCCCAGTGCTGAGCATTGGTTATAGGCTCTTGCTGTGTAGTTTACTTTTGTATGTACATCACCGGGACATCCCAAGAAACTTCAAGGGTTTTCTGGTCCCGTTCTTCCATTGAAGAGTATTTTATCACTGGTAAGTGAAAGTTCTTGTTGAAAGGTTTGTTTCCACTCATAAGTCTCATGACAAGGTTTACTATGTTAGTATTTATACAATGGTTCACCATATGCTTGGGCACACATGGAGTATACTTACTCCTTCAAGTCTCTAAGCTCTTTAAGCGGCGTGCTTTTACAGTCCACATTATACGCATTCCGTGTTTACTTCTCAACCGACTCTTCTTCAGTTTTCACAGTTGCTCTCAAAGTCTCTCTCTAGGCGTAGTGGTTTGGCAATCTCATTCTATTATTTGATTGTCTCTTGGCAATAACTACATGCGCAAGCTTTGTTGCTATAGTAGATGGAAGCCTTTTCTAAGGGTCCACATCTTCACCGCATTGGTGGTCTTCGATTAACGAGAGGTACCTTTCCTCAAGTTTCTCGTGGTGTCCAAGTGTGGACCAGGCCATTGTTGGCATTATTACAATTCTTGTGCCTCTATGCTACCATTGCTACAGAAGGCATGAAGGCAATTAAAAGTTTCGTCAACTGTATACTAGACTGATGCTCTAGTGACAGTGACACTGAGATAGCCATTACTCCAAGCCACTCATTATGCTGAGTTCAAATTGGGTGGTTCAGTTGTCTATCTGTTTGTCGTATGAAGCGATATCTCTTGCAAGTCTTGTTATTAAATGGTGTGGGTTTGCAACCGATTAAGTTTACATAACATAATTGGTTTATGGCTTCTAAGCCTTATTACTGTAAGCTATGCTCTTTGCAAGCTGCTTATACATATTTCTGCTTCTTGTATACACCATAGGTTAGAGGTATTACTGGGCTCCATGGCAAGTCATGGCATCACGCTTCCGTTCACAGGATGCCCCTTTAGGTATTCTAATGTTAATTAGTGCCTTTCAGTGGTTGAGGGTATTTCCTGTTAAGTGAAATCCTTCGGTGTCCTAACCAAGTGTTCGTTCTAACTCCCGTGCTCTTATCATGACGTTTTGTTCGACTATTGTTAACTCAGACACCCTTCAAGGATTGCTCATAGGTATTGTTGGGTTACGCCGTTACATTCGGCTAATGCTTATGATATGTTGTGTCCACTATACCGCCTTGTGGTATTGTATTTGAGCTACTCCCCTTAGGGTTATAGCGTCTCCCGTTCTTGGGTAGACTGTTTGTAATTCTCCTAGTGCTTACGACTAGGTTTAAAATCCTCTCCAACGATGGATCATGCTTCGTGGTAATCTTGTGATTGCCCTTGGGAACTCCGTCTCGTTGTTGAGCATCGTTGTGTTCCCGTTAGGCATTTGCCTTACTGTGTTCAGGCTGGGAATCCCTTCCAGCTACCATGCTTTTGCTTGAAGTTTTTGTGACATATCCAATGTCTATAGTTGCTAATCTGCGCTCTTTGCGCTTCCTAATCCTCATTCCTTATCTTCAGATGGATTCTGAGTTCCTTTATACTTATTACTTAGTTGAGTTCCTTCTCCTAGATCATCTGCGGTGTCCAGCTGTTCTGTTTTGAACTTACTCATGGTCCGTAGAATGGAGTTGACTACTTCCCGTGTTTTGTACACTACGTGTATACATATGTAGGGTATCTTGTTGATATGCCACCACTTACCCGACTATCTGTCAGGCCCACAAGCTCCTTCGGAGTGCGGTCGTCCCACATCCCGTATTTGGGTACACTCGTAGTGCTCGTCACACGTCTAGGTGAAGTATTCTATTGTCAACTCCTCTTGTATCATTCTATGATACTCACCGTAATTCTGTTGGTTTGATTTTGAAATCCAAGGTTTAAAAGAAGGGTTGTGGTTTTGAAAGAGAAATTTTGGGTTTTTAAAATTGTAGTTCGGTGTTAAAAGAAGTTCTTCATGGCGTGGCCATGTCTAAGGTCTTGTCCAAGTCCAGCTTCTTGCTGACTGGTATGTCCTTTAGTGCAGTGGTCAGGCCGTCAGGCCCTTCCAAGGTTTCTTTCTTCTAGTCTTTAGGATATGTGATCCTGTAGTTGTTCCGTTACGGTTACAGTACATTACTAAGTATTCGCGGTGTATTAGGGTTCCTCTACATGTTCCAGTTCTTGCTGCACTTGTCGTGGCAAGTGCGTGGTACTAGTGGTTTTTGGGTAAACCTATACCGATCACGGTATGGTTTCCACTCGTATTTGGTAGACTTGTCGACTCTTTCTTTGATCAATTGATTCATGTTTAGGATACTCGATCTTTTAAGTAACTTCTCAATGATCTTGACGTGAGTGTCTTGATCGGGGTACTTCTCCAATCCTTGGAGATCCTTATTTATTTGAGCCTGAGCTTGTTTAGGCACTACCCTGTAGTTGTGTCGGATTATATCCCGTGAATGTTCTCGTAGCGGTGTAAGCATACAGGCCAGGTATTGTAACCTCTTTGGCGTTGTAGTTTTGGAGTTAACCACTCCCGACTATGTCCTTAGTCAGCTAGCATACCGTTGGTGGTGTATTTAGCTCTTACTGCCCGTAGACTTGTGTCTCGGGTTTTGTTACTGTTCCTTTTTCCATTTCGTTACACGTTTAGTACTTCTTTTCCTGCTACTGGTTGACTAGCCAGGTTTCGCGACTGCTACGCATGTCGCCCCATGCTGTTGTAAGTTGTAATCTCCTTATGGTTAGAGTACTCATTCTATCGCTATTAAGTGAGGTATTATTGTTCAACCGGAAACCATCACGGGACTTCCAATTCTTGGAATCTACTACATGTCAGGTTCTTGTTTACTGTACGGTGATTTCACAACTGCCAGATCGGGTTTTCCCTAGTATGAGAGGACTTCCCTTCTCTCTAGCGTTCTTTCCCAAGTTATACAGTGGGGAATGCGGTGGGCAGGTCTGATATTGTAGGCATCCGGTACACACCGGTGGTTCCTAACTAGCGTATCTCTAATGCTATCACTCAGCCCTTAGCCCTAAGATTCTAGTTCCTAACTCGGTATTTCCAGTCATCAGAGCGATACTTCGCTCTGATACCACTTTTTGTAACACCCCTACCGCTAATACCGTCATTACCGTCCAATCTCCTCGTACTTCTATACTCACGCAGCGGATACATACTTACACAACAGTGGGTGATACAACGCCGTTAGCCACCCATGTGACTAACAAGGCTTACTACTACTTACAGCATCGGTCTGATGGACCGGAATGTCCGAGTACTACACAATTACAATACATACTCCCATTACCTACTGAGTACTACAATTCTCCATTCAATACAATACTCCACAATTACAATACAATATACCAAGTTTACTAAGATCCAAATACAAATACAAATACAACATTCCTTTCAAATTTATACATACTCACTAAGAGCCTATCATCTACCCATTCCTCACTAACTACCTACTTTCAATACATATGGTGTACCCCTTGGTACACTTCTACATCAAGGCTACAAGCCCAATTCTATTCACTACTATCTACATTCATCCCTAATGACCTAGGCATATCCGCCGGTCTCTTATTGTGACCATAACCGCTTCGGTACCTGTACAATAAAAACATTGCCCCAAGGGGCTCAGCTTACGCTGCATATGACTTCCGCATACCCCGCGTACTAGCGAGGGTACGCCGACCACTTGGTCGAATACATGCAATTCATTTTACTCATACATACATACATACATACATACATACATACATACATACATACATACATACATACATACATACATACATACATACATACATACATACATACATACATACATACATACATACATACATACATACTACATACACATACATACACATACATACATACATACATACATACATACATACATACATACATACATACATACTACATACATACATACATACATACATACATACATACATACATACATACATACATACATACATTCTTTCATTCATAACATTACAATACTACACAAGGAATACATACATACACTTCAATACATACAAGGAAGACAATACAAGTCCACCGATACATACTTACCTTACCAAGATACGCTTACACAATACTTGTTAGCTTCATTTGCCTACCCAGGTTAATCGGGTGAAGATTACTCTTTTAATTAGGGTCAATGACTTACACCAGCCAAGACCATTACTCATACATACTTTACTTACTTACTACTTACAAAAGTCAAGTCGTGGGGACCTCCGGGCGGGGACTACACCGTCCCACCACCGGGCTTTAATGTGGCTCACTAATCCAGGATGCTACCGATTTAAGGGGTTTGGGTCGTGGAAAAGATTAAAAGCCAGGAATCGGGTCCAACCTCTTGTGTCTCCTCATCCTCACGCGTGGCCGAAACTATATCGGACTTCTACTCATTCCAATTTACTCATACTTAAGTTAGGAGTTAGGTAGTTAGGAATTAGTAGAAGTCAACACATCCAACCACACAATGATACACTACACACATACACTTCCATACCAAGGTACAATACATTACTCAAGTACACTACAAGGTACATACACACTTCATCTTCATTCATTCATTTCATGAATTATACAAACTAAATGTTCAAGGCAATATACAAGACCAAATATAATACAAGCACAAGTAAGTGCATTAAAGTCCGAATCATGCATTTATCTTATTTAGGTGATCAAATAAGCACACAAATCGGGGTAACCAGGTTAGGATACAGAGCATCTTTCACCGGGGTTAGCTTTACCGTGTGTTCCCTTGTTCCTTGGTTCATACTTGTTCCACTGATAATGTTCCAAACATTATTATTAATACTATGTTCATACGGTACGTATATAATCACTACTCCCGTACTTACCCCGTTGTCCCGTTATGCTTAGTTTTACTTATGTCAAACGATGTTCTTACTTCTCACTCATTTCCTACACTTGTTTACACTTCTTAGGACCTTTAAAAGTCACCAAACAACTCCTAAACATCATCTAAAACCAATACCATTCAATCCCCCATCATTAGAAGCCTTAAAACAATTTTTTTTGCTCTCTGGTCTAGACCGCCCCTCTAGGGAGGTCTCAGGGGCGGTCCACAACAGAAACTACACCCGTTCTACAGAATTCGACTGGACCTCCCCACAGGGGCGGTCCCTAGGGGCGGTCCACAACAGACCCCATTTTCCAAAGTGCTTTTCTACACATTTTGAACTCCAAATTCACCCAATCTTTTCCCACTCATTCCACAATCTTTCCACATGTTTCCTACAAGTTTAAACACCTTAAAACACTCCTTAATCATGCTCTAAACCTCAAATCATTACTCAAATTCTTTACTCAAATCCTTGTTCAATTTCTACAAACTTCAATACTCATTTTTGCACTTATGCACTCTAGTGCATTTCTAAACTTCTCTTGACAGCCTACCTCTTGTTCTCACCCTTTTTGACCATTCCAAATCCTTTATAACCATTTGCAATAACTATACTCAAGTTCTTCATTCATTTCCAAGGTTATGCACACCAATTTTCTTTTTAAAATTCAAGGCACCAATACATTGTTTTGCTACAGATTTTTACACTTCTCTTCCTAGTTCTTCCAATGCATTTCAACACTCCTTGCTACAGATTTTACTATCCTCTTTGCTCATTCCATGGCTTACACTTAATATCATTCTAGTGCACACTTACATCATCCTTCTTTCCCAAACTCACCCAAGAGCTTAGCTACTCAATTTTACTCCAAACATACATGGTTACATCTAGGTCCTTATTACCCAATTTATACACTTAAGCCATCTAATTTCTACCGAAATTTGGGAGAGTTTCCCCACAATCTATACATTCCTAAAGCATCATTTCCAGTACCTAAATAAATCCCAATATCCTCATCATTCTAACAGCACAAACTAACACATTAAATTCCTGCACACACATAATTTACTTCCCTTGGCTTCCAAGCCTTTATTAATCATTTAATCAACACTTAACAACTAAACCTCTTCCTCATTATTCAATAACACAACCAATACTCAAACCATGTAAATTTCCTCATACATAAGCATTAACATTCAGTTTTCTCACTACATACAAAACTAGCTCAAAGGTGAGTTTATTTACCTTGAACTTGCTAGTTTTCTTTCTTTTCTTCCTTTCTCCTTTCCTCTTCCTTCTTTGTTCCTTTGTTTCTTGTGCTTGGCTCACAATTCCAGAAATGCTACAGCCACCCATACATACCAATACTAGCTTAGAAAACTAACCCTTACGCTAACCTAGAATCTAATACACATTAAAGGCTTAAAGGAGTTCTTACCTTGTGCTTCTAGGTGAGGTTTTTGGAACAGAAAAGGGAAAGGTTTCCAGCTCCACAATGAGCATCATAAACGGCTGGTATGGGGGGAAAAACAAGAGCTCAAGCTCAGATTTTCGTTTTGCAAAGGAGAGCTAGAAAAAGATGGATTTTTAAGACTCTTTTTACCTCAAACCAACAAGGAGATGAAGGTGCTTCTAATGGTGGTCTCCAAGCTTCAAATGGAGCTCCATCCATGGTGACCAACTTCACCATTTTCGAATTTTAGAAAGAGAGGAGTGATCTCCAAGAAGAGGGGAGTTTAGTGGTGTAATTTTTTTGCTCGTTGGACTTTGTTTAAGCTATAAAAAATGGGAGAGAAGAGAGGAGCTGGGTGGAGAAGTTTAAATCACCATTAGTGTGCTGGAGGAGGAGAAGAGTTCTGAAATGGGGGAAAATGAGAGGGAATAAGAGAATGGGAAGAAAGAGAGTATAAAAGTTGTTTTTTGTACTTTTCTTTACTTTTTCTTCTTTTATTTCTTTACTTTTTGTGAGTTAGATAGTGTGAGAGAGGGAGGGAAATCGTATCCCACACACACAATAAGGGAGCCAGAAATTTATTTTCACTATGGAGGGAATGTTTGGTCTATTTACAGTTTATACCTCAAAAGTTCCCGTTTTTACACTATTTACTCACCGGAGTCCGTTTTCTGGAATTTTCTTGTTTAATTAATTTTAATGGTTCCAGACCTTCACTATTGTCTAAATATAGACATTTGGTTCACCAAAATTATTACGGGTCTATTTAACCCGCTTAAAGTCATGTTTTCCGGTTTCCTCGAAAAACACGTTTTAAGGTTCATTTGTGGTTTTAATCCATTTTATGGATCCGGTTTCTTTGGGAATTTTTCCCATATATTATTTAGGAATTATTAAGCCTTAGAAATCCACATAATACTCTAATCGGGGTCTCGTACCTCCTATGGTCATATAACGCTTATTTCGCGTTGTTCGCTTTTTAAGCGTTTCTTCATTTCTTTTGGATTTATTTTCCTTACCAATATTACTTAGGCACTATTAGGCCCTTAAATACATATTAGAATAATTTTTATTCACTATATTTAAGTTCAGGGTATTTCAGTTAGAGATTCGTTGGGTAATGTGTTCTACATAGTATAATTATTTTATTCTTTTGTTTCGGTGGATTCTAATTGTTGATATTAATTACGTAGACGCAGATTATATCGACGAGTGCCACCAATAGTTCTGTGGAGTTGAGGTCTTAAGGTGAATTGATTATTCAGGTAAATTCTATGCCCAATTCTATCTGACTGTTGTTTTGCAAATCGGAGGAAAAAGGTTTCGGTTATGTTAGTATGGATTCTCAATTTATGATTTGGGAAATTGAGATTGTTTCCCATGTTTTGGAAATGGAGGAATTGGATTGTGTTGTGGTATTTTAGTTGTGGACTTTGGGAGTCTTTCGCAGGATGTGTTTTTCTGTTTGGGAGCCCACAGGTGCTCCCCGTTATTGTTATTTGCGCTGCACACATTATTGCAGTTAAGCCCTCTGATCTACTCTATGTTACTGCTGTTTCATAGGGGGTGTGCACACTTAAGGACTTAGGGTGAGGTAGTTGTCTGACGGTCCCATAGGTGACTGTCCTTGAATTGTTGTTTGGGGTCCCATAGGTGATTTCGTAATTGTGTTGTGATTAACTCCTGTTGAAAGCTCCCTACTGCGGTTTCGTTGATTATTATGGTTTCTGGAAAAACTATTCTGAAGATCAATATTCCTTTCTCATCTAATTGATAAATGGAAAAATGGATTTTAAAACGTATTTTACAGATTGAGGTAAAGTTTACTCAGTTTATCTGATTTGTGTGATCCTTTCTGTGTTTTGTCTATGGTTTTCTGATCGCAGGTATGGATGAATGAGTTTGGGGATCGGGATTGCGCAATCACATAGCTTAGAAGATTATGAGATATTTGAGACAATGTCTGAATTACAATGTTTAAGAATTGTTACGTTGGTTTCTAAGATTTCATACTTTGGTTAATTATTTTGGCTTCCGCATATGTTGAATTCCGAATTTAACATTTACTTTTGTTGTTTTATTTAGTCTATTAGCCTGAGCACCCAGGGAGTTTGGGTGTGGCGGTAATGCCCTGGACGTTTTTGATTCCTCTGTTGTTTTGAAGTTATAATTGTTATGGTATTTGCTAATCGCATTCTTTGACATTTTATAGATTTTATGGAAGTGGTATCATGAGAGTTGAACATTATTTATGAGGTATCTATTGTTAACCTTACCCATTCAAATGTTTTGCTTCTCGTTGTTATTCATTACATATGTATTTTGGTGGTTTTGGTCCCTGTTTTCATACTGGAATTCGCATTTAGGGACCTGTTCGAA
Organism: Limonium bicolor; assembly: GCA_023374045.1. Taxonomy (NCBI): domain Eukaryota; kingdom Viridiplantae; phylum Streptophyta; class Magnoliopsida; order Caryophyllales; family Plumbaginaceae; genus Limonium; species Limonium bicolor. Next base: position 199,267,495 of record CM041778.1, read on the forward strand.
CGTCCGTCCGGACATCAATGTTCGGACAGGCCCCGAGAGTTCAAATGGTTTTGCTGTTTGAGCCGTGTCTGAACGTCTGTCCGAGCATCAATGTTTAGACAGCATGCGAGGACGAGTTCGACTTGCAAGTCTCAACTTACGTCCGAACTTGCAAGTCCAGACCAACGTTCGGAAAGGATTTCCAGAATTTTGAAACTCCACTTGTGTCCGAACTTCGAAGTCCGGACACAAGTTCAGACATCTTCACTTTCTAGTTTTTCCAACTCTCGACTTGTGTCCGAACGTCAATGTTAGGACACAAGTTTTAACAAATGGTTTTACGTAGTTTAATTTTCTTCGGCTTGTGTCCGAATTTCTGACGTCTGGACACAAGTTCGAACCGGCACTATTTTGCACTTCTAGGACTCGTTTGAAGTCCGTTTTTAATTCTGTTTACGCCGTTAGATTCGTATTTCAATAAGCTATATTTTGAGGTAAAATCCAGGGTGTTACATTACCTATCTTCCCTAACCTACTCAAATCTTTCGAAGCTCTACTCTCCTCGCATGAATTCTTTTTCACCTTTTCTCCTCTAATCACTTGAACACTCATGCTCTAATCACTCAAACTCACCCTTCTTTAATCTCACAAAGCTTGGTGAATCGGTTCCCTTCTCCTCCAATCGCTCGAACGCTCATTCTCTAATCACTCGAACTCTCCCTTCTCTATTCCCACGAAGCTCGCCGGATTGGTTCCTTCTCTAATCATCATTCTCTCCAAAACCTACTCTTCCTGCGAATCTGCACACTCAACTTTGTTGTCCTCACCTATGGCTAAATCGCGTGAAGTAGTAATTCATAAGGAGCAAGTTGGTACTAGGTGTAGACGCCAAAAATTCTCACCCTATAAAGCAAAATTCTGACAAATAAATAAAAAAGAGGGTCGTCGCCTTACTTTTCAAAACTTATCCATGTGCATAACAAAAGGAAACCATCATTTTATGACAAAAATTTTTTTAAAATTAATTTTCAAAGCATCCGTTTTCAAACCCGTCCCTTTTTGTGACCTACTTTCTTTACCGTTTTATTTTAATTTATTTCATGTTAGTCAGTTCTGTTTATCCGCTTATTTATTTGCCTATTCGTTTTTATTTTGGGTTCATGCTATTTTTCTACTTGCTTATTTTATCTCATTCCATTTCAATGATACTTTTACTTGTATTTTCTTTATTATTAGTACTTGTTTCATTTTGTCTTTTGTCATTATTATTTTTGAATCATTTTCATCATGATGTACATTTTTTACTATTATATTCCATACTAGTATATATCACTGTGTCGCTAATTTGATTAAGCTCTCCCTCATCTCATCTTATTTTGTTACTTCATTTTTCTATATTATTCACTGATATTTGTACATATCTAATTTGATTTCCATTGTATGGTATTCGCTTGTATTTTTTTACTTCCATCGCACTGGTATTATTTCTTATTTCATGTACTTATTATTCTTATTTCACGTACTCCATACTTTATAATGTCTTGTCTTTTTATATATAAAATTTCATGACTCTTCGGAAGAAAACAATTCACTCTATATTTCATTTAGAACAACAACGTTTTTTTTATATACAACATCTTACTTGAGTTTGGATTTTAGTTTTACTTCTTGCGTGTACACACCAAATTTTGTCATGGCTTAGTTGGTTAGTATGTTCACTTGGGAACCAACAACACCTGTGTTTGAATCCCTACATGAGTTGTGGGTGAATTTTATTTTTTAGGCCGTGTATTAGTCTTTTTTTTTAAGCCTTGCATTTATATGCTGAATGTTGCTATAGTAAAACCGGTTGATGTCGTCGGGAAGGAAAGTGTAGACAGGGGTTTGATACTTGGGAGCAATGTTAGCCTTGTTTTTATTCTTTTTTCGCCCCACTGACCCACCAAACACGACTCACACTCAGTTGGGTCCAATTTCTGCAACCCAACACCCTCAAATAAAGCCCAAAGTCACTTAATAAGCCCATTCAAAAAATCAGGTTACTCTTACTCCCAAATAAACCCTAAGTTTTCTATTATAAGAGAAGCAAAAGCTTACTCCTTTTTTTCTACTGTAGCCACTAGCCACCTCTCTTACGGTCTTCCTCAGTTGATCTTTCAACAGACAAAAACCAGACATTGAGCAGCCTCCTCCAACCGGGTGGATCGATCTCGGAAAATTTTCATAAAAATACTAATTTAAAAAAAAAATTACATGCGGTGGTCGTTTTTGAAAAAAATTACGCGGGTGTACCAACCCCTTGCAAAGAAGCAGCCACGGTACTGTGGCAGCTTGCCAGAAACCGCCACGAGATTACGGCTGCTTCTACATTTTTTTGCTTGAAGCAGCCACGAGTTTGGGGCGGCTTCTTACTTATCTGCTGGAAACTGATAAGTGTCCAAATGGGCATGTTTTATAGGTGTATTTCATGTATAATATTAGCACTTTTCTTGCTCATTTCTCCACTTCGGTTAGTTTTCCTCTAGTTTATGTTTTATTGTTTATCTTACAAAATTATTGGTTTAACATGAGGAAAACCAAGCCGGGAGTGAAGAAGACGAAGAGACGAACGCATTGACGTAAACGGCTCAGAAAACGGAGTCCAAACGAAGAATCTAGAGCCGGTCAAAGTTTGAAGAGAAATAGGTCACGACCACTTGGTACCGCCTAAGGCAACCGCCTATATTAAAGGCGGACACAAGACACACACAACCGCCTGAACATGAGGCGGAACATGAGGCGGACGTTAAGGGCGGAAGACAAAGGAGTGTCCGCCTGGGAAATGGGCGGAAGCGAGGGCGGACGGCGAGGTCGACACAGAGATGTCCGCATACTTCATGGGCGGACGCCTAGGAGTAGCGAAGCGGACGTGACATGCAACTCATGCAACCGCATGAAAATGAGAGGTGGACACACACGCGGTCAAGACTAAAAAGACGCCCGAAACAGTTTTCTTCTTCGCGCCGTCTGCAACTCGCCTTATCTATCTACTCCCGCCGTCGCCTACCTTATTTCGCTCACGCGTCTCCAGCTCCTGTCCCCTGCAATAAATGAAGCAATCAATGCTTCAATCAGTGAAGAAATCAACAGAGGCAATCAACTGCAAATCCTCTACGTAGTTTTCCTTTCTTCTATAAATAACCATCCACTGCAACCTTATACGAGTGCACGGAGAAAACCAGAAAATCACTCACGCTCATCTCATCTCATTCTCTTCCAGTAAAATACTCTCGTACATCACCACGCATCATTCAGTCCACAGATCTCAAACTCACCAATTCACTCATTCCACTTACAATAACCTACGTACATGTTCCACTCTTCGATCTCTTCATTTCTCCATTCACTATTCATGTCTCCGTGTTATTATTACGTCCAACCTCTGTCTGACTTATTACCAGTTAATATGTCTGGCTAAGGAGGATTTGCTCCGGGCAAGGTTTTTAATTATGGTTTGTTTAATTATGTAATCAATATTTCTACCGGTTAAAATAAATATAGTTTGTTACGCTTAAAGGTTTTCTCTCACCATTTTAATAAATTACATGAATTTATTAAAATGCTTTCCTAAGTCTATTTTGATCAGACCAGGTGATAAATAGACAGGTTAATTAAGCCGTAAATCTGGAGAAAGCTTATTATGATTTAATAGGTTAGTATTTTCAGATGCAATTATAATTCCTCGAATTTAATGTCCGTTTACATAGTATTGCTCGAACCTTGATTAGACCGAGCATTTTCTGGTAAACGAGTTCTTAAGGGTCTATGACTTAGTCCTTAGGATAATAACAGGAATTTTGCCAAACTAATATATTAAACCGGTAGAGATAGCATAATTAATCAGATTATATAAAACCTGAACCCGGAGTTCCATTTAATTCATCTGCACTCAGTTTTCTAATCTGCTTAATATTTTCTCTAAAACAAGTCAATTAACTTCTCCCCTTTTGTGACAAGCTTAGGAACTATTTTATCTCGCTATAAGTCCCACGGTTTGACCCCGGCCGCTTCTGTCTTCTATACTACTGCGACCTAGTTAGAGACAATGGAAAGAAATGACAATGAGGAAAACCAAGCCGGGAGTGAAGAAGACGAAGAGACGAACGCATTGACGCAAACGGCTCAGAAAACGGAGTCCAAACGAAGAATCTAGAGCCGGTCAAAGTTTGAAGAGAAATAGGTCACGACCACTTGGTACCGCCTAAGGCAACCGCCTATATTAAAGGCGGACACAAGACACACACAACCGCCTGAACATGAGGCGGAACATGAGGCGGACGTTAAGGGCGGAAGACAAAGGAGTGTCCGCCTGGGAAATGGGCGGAAGCGAGGGCGGACGGCCAGAGGTCGACACAGAGATGTCCGCATACTTCATGGGCAGACGCCTAGGAGTAGCGAAGCGGACGTGACATGCAACTCATGCAACCGCATGAAAATGAGAGGCGGACACACACGCGGTCAAGACTAAAAAGACGCCCGAAACAGTTTTCTTCTTCGCGCCGTCTGCAACTCGCCTTATCTATCTACTCCCGCCGTCTCCTACCTTATTTCGCTCACGTGTCTCCAGCTCCTGTCCCCTGCAATAAATGAAGCAATCAATGCTTCAATCAGTGAAGAAATCAACAGAGGCAATCAACTGCAAATCCTCTACGTAGTTTTCCTTTCTTCTATAAATAACCATCCACTGCAACCTTATACGAGTGCACGGAGAAAACCAGAAAATCACTCACGCTCATCTCATCTCATTCTCTTCCAGTAAAACACTCTCGTACATCACCACGCATCATTCAGTCCACAGATCTCAAACTCACCAATTCACTCATTCCACTTACAATAACCTACGTACATGTTCCACTCTTCAATCTCTTCATTTCTCCATTCACTATTCACGTCTCCGTGTTATTATTACGTCCAACCTCTGTCTGACTTATTACCAGTTAATATGTCTGGCTAAGGAGGATTTGCTCCGGGCAAGGTTTTTAATTATGGTTTGTTTAATTATGTAATCAATATTTCTACCGGTTAAAATAAATATAGTTTGTTACGCTTAAAGGTTTTCTCTCACCATTTTAATAAATTACATGAATTTATTAAAATGCTTTCCTAAGTCTATTTTGATCAGACCAGGTGATAAATAGACAGGTTAATTAAGCCGTAAATCTGGAGAAAGCTTATTATGATTTAATAGGTTAGTATTTTCAGATGCAATTATAATTCCTCGAATTTAACGTCCGTTTACATAGTATTGCTCGAACCTTGATTAGACCGAGCATTTTCTGGTAAACGAGTTCTTAAGGGTCTATGACTTAGTCCTTAGGATAATAACAGGAATTTTGCCAAACTAATATATTAAACCGGTAGAGATAGCATAATTAATCAGATTATATAAAACCTGAACCCGGAGTTCCATTTAATTCATCTGCACTCAGTTTTCTAATCTGCTTAATATTTTCTCTAAAACAAGTCAATTAACTTCTCCCCTTTTGTGACAAGCTTAGGAACTATTTTATCTCGCTATAAGTCCCACGGTTTGACCCCGGCCGCTTCTGTCTTCTATACTACTGCGACCGGGTTTTAATTTGCAGCCCGACGGATATTTTGAGTATTAATTTCTTTCTTTTATCAATTTCACCTGTGCTAATAACTCACGATAAATCCATTCTGCAGAAACCGCCACAATGTTGGGGCGGCTTCTGTGCAATTCGTCCAGGAAAATTTTTTTTTCCAACTTTTGAATCATTCAGTACTCAATGCATTGATAGCATTCCAATCCACGTGATGATGTTGATGAAGAAATTCTTCTGGTATTAGTTCGACCTCATCATCTGATGATTCATCATCTTCATCCCTGGGCTCGTACAGGTCATCATCTTCATCATCATCACCATCCATCTCCACATGAATCTCCATGCTCTGGGAGAGGTCCCAACTACACTTGTAGTTGTCAATCAATGCTTGAATATCTCCATCAGTGTTCAATTGAAGTGCAGAGTACACCATTGGTTCCCTTGAAAACAAATTTCGATAAGTCATCCTTCCTACATCATATCCGCAACCTAGTTGACGAATGGCCTCCGAGACAGATTGCTTCAGCATTTCGAAGGTGAAATTTTCAGTGACTCGAAGGTGGAAGGTCTTAGTTTCTTGGCTTCAAGAGAAATAGAGGCTACCATGTTGATTGTAGGATAGCTCTGCATTAACGAAAATTAGACAAGGATATGCCATATGTTTGTGGACTGATTGAAAGAAATTAGGCAGTTTTATGAGCTTGATAATGTGGATATTTAGAAGAGTGATAGATCAAATTGAGAGGGAGCAAGAGAGAGCTCAATGCTGAGAAGTGGTGCAATTGAAGTTTGCCACAACTACTTCTATATATAATAAACAAAAAACGAGTCATAAAGTGTACCATGTGGGCAACAGATTTGAATTCAAGGATAATAAGTCATAAAGTGTACCATGTGGGGCAGAGACTTGAATTCAAGGATAACTCTGCAGACTCATTCAAAAAAGGAGTGGTTGTGAGCAATTCGTGTACATTTTGGCAGGTTTTATAATTAAAGCTCTGTCCACTAGAAGACAGGATGCTGAGTCATAAAGTGTACCATGTGGGGCAGAGATTTGAATTCAAGGATAACTCTGCAGACTCATTAAAAAAAGGAGTGGTTGTGAGTAATTCGTGTACATTTTGGCAGGTTTTATAATTAAAGCTCTGTCCACTAGAAGACAGGATGCTGAGTCATAAAGTGTACCATGTGGGGGCATAGATTTGAATTCAAGGATGACTCTGCAGACTCATTCAAAAAAGGAGTGGTTGTGAGTAATTCGTGTACATTTTGGCAGGTTTTATAATTAAAGCTCTGTCCACTAGAAGACAGGATGCTGAGTCATAAAGTGTACCATGTGGAGCAGAGATTTGAATTCAAAGATAACTCTGCAGACTCATTCAAAAAAGGAGTGGTTGTGAGTAATTCGTGTACATTTTGGCAGGTTTTATAATTAAAGCTCTATCCACTAGAAGACAGGATGCTGAGTCATAAAGTGTACCATGTGGGGCAGAGATTTGAATTCAAGGATAACTCTGCAGACTCATTCAAAAAAGGAGTGGTTGTGAGTAATTCGTGTACATTTTGGCAGGTTTTATAATTAAAGCTCTGTCCACTAGAAGACAGGATGCTGAGTCATAAAGTGTACCATGTGGGGCATAGATTTGAATTCAAGGATGACTCTGCAGACTCATTCAAAAAAGGAGTGGTTGTGAGTAATTCGTGTACATTTTGGCAGGTTTTATAATTAAAGCTCTGTCCACTAGAAGACAGGATGCTGAGTCATAAAGTGTACCATGTGGGGCAGAGATTTGAATTCAAGGATGACTCTGCAGACTTATTCAAAAAAGGAGTGGTTGTGAGTAATTCGTGTACATTTTGATAGGTTTTATAATTAAAGCTATGTCCACTAGAAGACAGGATGCTGAGTCATAAAGTGTACCATGTGGGGCATAGATTTGAATTCAAGGATGACTATGCAGACTCATTCAAAAAAGGAGTGGTTGTGAGTAATTCGTGTACATTTTGGCAGGTTTTATAATTAAAGCTGTGTCCACTAGAAGACAGGATGCTGAGTCATAAAGTGTACCATGTTGGGCATAGATTTGAATTCAAGGATAACTCTGCAGACTCATTCAAAAAAGGAGTGGTTGTGAATAATTCGTGGACATTTTGGTAGATTTTTAATTAAAGCTTTTTTAAATTACAGCTCTGTCCACTTAACAATCAAATACGTTGATTTGGTAAAACTCAAGTACAATGTCTTCCTCTAATTGCCTGTGCCCTCCTTCATGTAACGGCGGGGTCTTCAAGATCTGAGTCGTCTGTATAATCGACAAGAATTTTAATTCTTTGCATGATTTCTTGAAGATCAATATAGTTCCAAATCATCTGGCGAACATCAGCATCAGTTTGTACGTTTGTAATCGAGAAGTTATATGAATCGTTGTCCATTCTAAGGTAGACAATGGAATAGACATGCAATTCATTGTTCCCGAAATGTGATCGCACGATGTGGCTTAACAATGATTTTAGATGGTTAATGCTCCGTGGATGTTGAATGTCTGCATCGATGATGGCCCAACCCGGACCAGGTAAAAACCGCCCTCCATACTCTGTCGTTGAAGTTACATGGTTCACATGGATTGATACAGGATACATCGTCCTATTGTGATAAACATAAAGTAAAGATAAAGTACATATCAGTTCTTGTTTTATGAGCCACGGTTACCGTTGAACAGTTATGGTGGAAAAAAGTATATGCAGATATGATAAACAATGTAGACAGCAATGCACTCAGAGGTAGCCGTTATACTAGCCGTTGCCTCAGACAGTATATAAGGTTGTATTTGGTTCTTCAACCCTTTGTTCCACGCTCATTATTTTGAAACTCTTTCAACTCCACCGAAGAGAATCAGTATATCTCACTTAACAAAACACCATGGCTCCCAAAAAGGAAGTCCCGATCAAGGCATCACAGACAAACAAGGGCAAACAGGTTTGTTCCACAACAAAAACTAGTGCATCGAAAGCCCCATCCACTAAAAATTCTTGCAACAAATCCTCCATACCAGATACAAAAATTCGATATTCCCGCACCAGCCAGTATGAAGGAAGAGCTGTAATGTCTGATGTAGATTCAAAAACGAGGGATAATATTCCTGAGACCGGCTAGTCTGTCTGAGGGCACACATGCTCTTACCGATTTTATGGTTGCCTCGGATGTGTTCGGAGATGCAGCGCCTTATGAATCCATTGCCAATGAAGAATCCTCATCAGACCCACACTCAAGTACATCTTCAGATGATACTGGTGACACTACCAAATTGATAAGGCACGTAGAACAAAAATGGCTTCAGGGTGCTACCGACTACAAGCGCAACTCTTTTCATAAAGTGTTGATCGTTTTTAATTATAGTCCATCCGCCTACAAACATATTCATACCATTCATATAGTAAATTACAACATGTATGCATACAATTATGTAAGTGTTGAATACTAAGCAATTAGCATGCTTACCAATATGGCCTGTCGTCTTGCCTCTCTTGTGTACCATCTTAAGCTGTGTCTAACATACCACTGCATATACTCTGAGGCAAAGGTCAATGGAACTGCCAACGAGTAATCTTGGAGCCTTATCTGCCTGTAATTTCGGTCATTCCATAGCTCGATGTATCTTGCGTTGATATTGCCCCAGTCCGCGTCCACTCGGCTGATTCGTTTTTTATTGTGCAACTTATCACAATCTAGTGGCAATGCTGGTATGGGTTGATCACGTCCAAACTGTCTCATAACGCGATCCGGTTGATGCCCCTTAATTATATTGTTAAGGATCAATGGCACAACTACAGCAGCTGTGTCAAGTGGGGCATCACCATACGGTTGCCACACCCACTGAGAAATTAAATCATATTACAAATTCAATGCGCATGGTTAGCAGGAAATAACAATGTGTATGTTTTTTTCATAACACAATAGTACTTACGTGATCTGCAGTGGGTGGAACCGGGATAGAATCAAGGATGGCACGAGCGTCCGGTAACTTAGTTTTCTTCACCCTTGGATTATCCCAACTACAAGTGAACAATAAAGACGTTATTCGAACATAATTATGAAAGGTGCATTGCAATTATTAAATGTAATTTGATATATTATTCTTCACACTTACGAGTAACCGATGATGCCATTTGTTCCAACATACTCTCTTGGAACTCTAAAAAAAGTCGGGAGTCTGGCATACGCCCACACTGTAATCATCTTCGTGGCTGCTATAGCCGTTGCATCAAACTGGTGGCATTGCACAAGCCACGGTAGGTGTGAGCTAAAACTGCTGAAGCCCAACTATATTGCCCACACTCAGAAAACTCTCTCAGTAATTCTAAATAGCCACAATCAATGGTGCGACTGTCATAACTGGGTAGTAACATTCCACCAATCATCCGCATGATCCATGCTCTTGCATGACGCTGGTGGATGATATCTGGTTTTTGATTAAATGCACTTTCTTCCTCATTTTTATCGAAATTTTTCCTGCAACCAAACCAATGACACTTTGTAACCTCTAATGATTCGGGTCCCGGTCTTTGACCCAACAGTTCTTCACACAAATCTCCCACATCCAGATTCATACGAATCACAACAGCGTCTCCTTCCACCTTCAGCCCAAGTATGTGATGCACATCTTCCAGAGTAATAGTTGCCTCACCAAAAGGCAACATGAAGTGTGGGTCTCAGGCCTCCACCTTTCAACGAGTGCGCTGACGAGCGCCTGGTCCCCCTTGATTCTATAGAATGCAGGTCCAATAAAACCAGCCTCTCTGATGTACTCACGAAGGGCATGGTGCGGAAGCTCAACTTCAAGGTTGCGAGAGCGCAAGTTCCTGTTGACGTATTTTGGGTTGCGCATTGCCTACATAGCATGGGCACAAAATTAAATGTTATGATGGGAAATACGTAATGAATGCAATGTAATAAAGATTAACGTCTTATCACTGTACCGGATCATCTGAGAAAAGTGCATCAGATATATGAGTGGACTGGTACGTGAATAGTTCAGCCTCCTCGGGTCCCACCTCTGCCGGTTGACGCTGGAATTGCTGGGCCATCTACATAAACAATAGGACATAGAAAATTAATAGAGATAACAAGTGGTAAACAGTACTACAAATGTTAAAGGAATTCAAAGACCTTAGTTGTAATTAAATTAACAGTTCACATCTCATTGTTTTCAAATAAGTAAGAGTAACAAACCTTCAATAGCGGGTACGGATTAGGGCACAATCAAAGAAAAATTGCATAACATTATAACAACAATAGCATAATTAATTAAGGCATAAAACCACCAAAATTGGTGATTTTGTAACTAAAAAAAATGGTATAATTTAATTACGAATTTAAATGGGGTTAGTGGCAATTATAAATGTAAAAAAATTGCAAACATTATAACAACAATAGCATAATTAATTAAGGCATAAAACCACCAAAATTGGTGATTTTGTAACTCATAAAAAAATGGTATAATTAATTACGAATTTAAATGGGGTTAGTGGCAATTATAAATGTAAAAAAAAATTGCATAACATTATAACAACAATAGCATAATTAATTAAGGCATAAAACCACCAAAATTGGTGATTTTGTAACTCATAAAAAATGGTATAATTAATTACGAATTTAAATGGGGTTAGTGGCAATTATAAATGTAAAAAAATTGCATAACATTATAACAACAATAGCATAATTAATTAAGGCATAAAACCACCAAAATTGGTGATTTTGTAACTCATAAAAAATGGTATAATTAATTACGAATTTAAATGGGGTTAGTGGCATTATAAATGAAAAAAAATTGCATAACATTATAACAACAATAGCATAATTAATTAAGGCATAAAACCACCAAAATTGGTGATTTTGTAACTCATAAAAAAATGGTATATTTAATTACGAATTTAAATGGGGTTATGGCAATTAAAATGTAAAAAAATTGCATAACATTATAACAACAATAGCATAATTAATTAAGGCATAAAACCACCAAAATTGGTGATTTTGTAACTCATAAAAAAATGGTATATTTAATTACGAATTTAAATGGGGTTAGTGGCAATTATAAATGTAAAAAAAATTGCATAACATTATAACAACAATAGCATAATTAATTAAGGCATAAAACCACCAAAATTGGTGATTTTGTAACTCATAAAAAATTGGTATATTTAATTACGAATTTAAATGGGGTTAGTGGCAATTAAAATGTAAAAAAAATTGCATAACATTATAACAACAATACATAATTAATTAAGGCATAAAACCACCAAAATTGGTGATTTTGTAACTCAAAAAAAATTGGTATTTAATTACGAATTTAAATGGGGTTAGTGGCAATTAAAATGTAAAAAAAATTGCATAACATTATAACAACTATACCATATATTGGGAGGAATAATAAACTTAGAAAAAAGTTAGAACAAGTAATGGAATGTAGAAGAGTTAAATACAACTTAATAAACAATTAAAACACTAAAAATAATGACTATAATTATCATAAAAATTAAGCACTAATAAACAATACAAAAAAATACAATGGAACTTACTTGTTCCAAATTCGGAGAGAAAGAGAATGAAAGTTTGAGGAGTGTTTTGTGTGAGAAATGTGGGGAGAATGGGTGAGATTGGGTGGGTTTTTATAGAAAAAAAAACCTGCTGGAAGGAGCCACAGAATCGGGGCGATTTCTTTGCAAAGATATGGATAAGTGGGGTCCGTGCGATCCAGCGACCGACGGCTGTGATTGGTCGGCTGGATTTCCGGATAAGGGGGAAGAAATGTAAATAAGCCACCCCAATATTACGGCGGTTTCTAGCAAATAAGTCAGAAGCCGCCCCAAACTCGTGGTTGCTTCAAGAAAAAAAATGCAGAAGCAGCCATGGTCCCGTGACGGTTTCTGGCAAACTGGCACAGTACCGGGGCTGCTTCTTTACAAGGGGTTGATACACCCGCGTAATTTTTTTCAAAAACGACCACCGCAAGTAATTTTTTTATTAATTTAGTATTTTTATGAAAATTTTCCATCGATCTCTTTTCCTCCTCATTTTTTTTTTCTTCTTCATCAAACGCACACCATATTCAACCAAAAGCTCTTCCCTCTACCAGAAAAATCTTCAACCGATTTCATACATACACCTCCACTCCCGATTTCTTTGCTTGGCCATTCCCCAATCCGACTATCATACAACCGGTTGTATGATGTTTACGTACATTCTCGAACAATCTTTATAATTAATCTGAACAATCATCACATAAAGTTGAACAACTTTTATAATAATATATGTAACTTTTACATCAATATGAACAATCAATACAAAAACTTGAACAACGTTTGAATTTAAAATGAACGGCTCATCGTACAACCGGTTGTACCATAGAATTTGCCGCCATTCCCACTCTCCTCTGCTTCATCAATCTTCTTCAACCCTAGAACAAAAAAAAAAAAACCGTCTCCCTCACTATCAGCCGATTTCTAAAATTTTCCATCCTCAAGTCATCTTCTTCTCCTCTGCGAATCGACCACCCTCGACAATGGCAGCCACCTTCCTCACATCTGTCTCCCACCCTTACCTTCATTCACGCTTCTTCCTCCTAGAAAATTAGAAAGCTAATTCGACTAGTCCAAAACCTCATTGATTCTCATACACACAAAAGGCCAGAAGCAAAAATGAAATCGGCTCCTTCCATATTCAAAAATTACAAGAACCCTAAAACCTCAGAGTCCTAATCACGGCCGCCACCCGTTTTCTCTTCATTATCATCTTCCCTTATCATCATGATTTTGAAACCAGAAAAAGGCAACCAAATCTCCACCCCTACCCGTCGAAACTACCACCAAATTCCTCCCCGCGATTCATCTTAACCTCACCCTCATCTTCTCATGATTTCTGTCTCAAAAATACAAAGAAACCCCTAGCCGCACGACTTCCCCCTCTCCTTTGTTTTCCTTGAAACCGAAAAGAAATAAAAAGAATCCAGCCCTCGCTTCTGATCGTCTTCACTCGATTGTTCCGGTGCCTGTGAACTAAAGAAAGAAATTAAAACAACAGTTTCCACCTCCCGATCGCCACCGTCTGTAACCGAAACCGAAGGCCAAAACACAGCCACCATCTCACCTCTCGCGGTCAAACGCCGATCATACGCCTTCTTCCAATCGAGACTTCTTCTCCTCATTCAAAACGAAACCCACTACTCTGAAGCTAAGTTCACATTCCCTTTTCTTGATTTTCCCTATTACTTAAACTTTTCTATGGTACCCTCTATTTCAATTTTCATTCATGTTTTTCGAACTATAAACTGGTGTGCCTTACTTTAGAGTTTCAGAACTCGTTTCATTCACGATCACTCAGAGAAGCAACCAATCTCGCCTACAACGAGATATAGGCCATGCGAATCACACATCATGTTTATTTATTTTTTGTTTTCTCGGAAGTGGCTCAATGAGAATCGCACGGAAGCCGGACTCACTACATGAATCGAATCGAATTCAGAGTGACTGTGGAAGTTCTCGGACTCAAATTATTCTCTATGAACTCAGAAGCTCCTGTTGCTTCTTTTCTGGTATTTAATCTTACCGACAGATGTGTATTGTGTAAGTCGAATGTTAGTTCAGATGCTACCTTCGAGCCGTTGCTATTTGCTTGTGCTTTCGATTTCCTGATTTCAGTATCCGAAGTGTTTGCCCATGAATTGCAATTTTGATCTCAGCTTCTGTTAGGTTGCGTTCGGATAGACCAATATGGTATTTTTGAGTTTGATTTTAAATAAAAAAATATTAAACCATCATTTACGAATAACAATTTTCAAAAAAGTCATAGATACCGTAAACAGTAACGGAGCTAGAAAATGTAATTAATGGGGTGAGAATATTTTAATAATATTAATTAATATTTAAAAATTAATTTAAATTTTTAATATTTATAATTATATTTTAAAATGATATTATATATTAAAATTAAATTAAAATTGAAATATAGTGATGAATATATTATAAATTAGTTTATTTTTTTGCTTTTATTTTTAGTTTTTTTATAAAGATTGGTATACTAAATTAGAAATGAATAAAAATAATATAGAACAATAGTTTTAAACTAGTAGTATTTTTCTAAATTGTTTATTCAGAAACGGATAAATAGTCCCTTAAAACTATTACTATCTATCAATTCTAATAATATATTATACAAGTAAAAAGAGCAAACTAATAAAAATTATAATGTAAACTTTCCATTAGAGTACAAAATATTTGTAGTATATTTCAGAAATATTAATTATAAGTATTCAATTTATTAAGTAATGATTAATTATAAAACTGTTTGTACAAACTATTATGGTTTGTCAGTATATCAAAGTTATTATATGTTTTATATCGTCCTTACAAATTAAAGAATAATTTTATATGTTAATATATGTTATTTTTCATTTCATGACATATCCAGTATTAAATTTAAATTTATGTTTTTGAATTTCATTAAGTAATATTAAGTTGAATAGAATATATTGTTTTAACTACAAATATATGTTTAAAATAAATATTTCATCAACAATTAAACAATATATAATAATAAAATAATAAGTGATATATGTACATATATTCGTTATAGTCAATTATTTTATTATTAGAAAGAATTATTTTTTCATTTCAATGATATTATTTATTCCATTAAAAATTGAAATAATCTTAAGTATTAATACATTTGAAATGTTATATTAAATACTAATATATAATCCATAAAATTTTATTTTTATATATAACATCTAATATATTTGCTCTAAATGCAATGGTTTATTTCTTTATTTTTTAAATATATGTAAAAATTTATTTATAAATTAATATGTATACATATTATAAATTAATTTACTAAAATATTAATAAGAATAATAATTATTACAGGCTATAATTGAATATCTACATATACTTTAACTTTATTAACAAAAAATTGTTTTAAAATGTAATATAAAATTTTTAATTGTAACAACGAAAACGGTAAACGCAATACACAAAACTAACTTATTCAAAACAGCCAGACGAAACTGCCGCTTACCGAACACTAGTTTTCAAAACAGCCATAAAACAACTAGCACAAAACAATCAGCAAAACTACCACAAAATAGCTAGCCAAAACAACCAGATTAAAATAACCACAAAACTATCATGCCGAATGCGGGTGGCAAACGGGTTCGCGGGTTGTTAGCCTAAACCCAAACCCGACCCGTTTATTAAACGGGTTGATCCGACCCAACCCATTTTAATTAATCATGTCTAAATATGAAACTCAAACCTAACCCGTTTATTAAACGGGTTGGCCAGTTTATTAAACGGGTTGACTCGTCCAACCCAATTAATTAATGAGTCCATATTAATTTGTAACTCAAAAGCTGTATATATTAAACTTAAACCTAACATATTTAGTTATATATAAGAAAATAATTTGACTAATTAACATTAGTTTTATCATTCTATAATATTATTAACTTTACTTTAAATTAAAATACTTAATTTTTAATATTTGCATATCTTATTTATTTCAAAATTTGATAAAAATAATTAATCTATAATTTAATATATATATATATATTTATTTAATATAAATTACTTAAACGGGTTAGCGGTTATATAAGTTAAATCCAAATCTGATAAAGCTGTGTTCGGGTTGACCCGTTTATTTAATCGTGTCAAATTTTAAAACCCAAACCCGCTAACTTTGTGTCAGATTCGTGTTGGTCAAACGGGTCGTGTTGAAATTACCGGGCCTACCTTCTGTTTAGCACTATCGTTTTATTGGTCCACTTTTATTCTTCACCGTCGGTTTTCCTTTACTGTTTTTTTGATAATTGGGGCTTAAAGCCATTTTATTAAAAAGATGAGTGGAAAATATCGGGCCTCATTAAAACCTCCCATGGTAAAACCCAATGGGAAAACGCCCAGGGAGGAAAAGAGTGCCCGCCAAACTCAGGGAACAACATAGGGAACACTCCTATCAAAACCCAAAACAGACACCAACACCCTAAGGGCTCGTTCTGAATGTAGATGCCAGAGATGAGTAGATGAAGATTAATATATCAAAACGCTGGTGAGGGAAGCGTTTGTACATAATCTACCATTGAGATTCTGATTATTTACACGTGGATGGTTTTGATTCAGCCAGTAGGGCCCACAGTTTTGTGTATAATCTACATCTGCTCCTTTCATCTCCCGTGAGAACGAGACCTAAACAGTCATACCAACACCCTCACAGATCCACAAAGCAAGACCACACAAGCACCTTCAGACACGAAAACCCACTCACATCTGGTGGGTAAAACCTTCCTAGACAAAACCCTCAAATCCCAAACACAACCGATCCTCCTCCTAAAAACTAACCTCCCAAAAGAAAACCCAGTACCTAGGCCTCAAGCTATCACATTAGCTCTTTGATCTGATTGATAAGATTCACTTTGGTATGGGTTGGATTCGGCATATGGCACCCTAACTGCCTTAATAATTTGATGCACTCATCTGCTTCTGCATCAGGATTAATGATTTTACCTAGCTCGTTCCTTACCGGAACAATATCCCTTCTCTGAGTTGCCACTTCTACCCCTGACGTCTGCCTCTCCCCCTCGAGGTCCGCGACTCCCTCTATATTTGAGCCTATGTTAGTAACTAGCACCTTTCCGTCCTCAATTTGCTGACGCGGCACACTGCATACGTGATATCGTGAGTGGTTAGAACTGGTGTAATTGAAATAAAAGAAAAGAAATTAATACTTAAAATAACAGTCGGGCTGCAAACAAATCCTGGTCGTAGTAGTATAGTAAAGTGTAGCGACCGGATATCGAACCGTGGGACTAAGGGGAATTATTAAGTACCTAAGCGTGTCACAAAAAGGGGGATTAATTGACTTGTTTTTAATAATAAAAAGGAAAGATAAAATAAACTAAGTAAATAGGTAAATTAAATGGGACTCTGGGTCAGGTTAATATAATATGCTCTTTCATGCTATGTCTACTGATTTAATTATAATCGTTTGGCAAAATTTCTCTTATTATCTTAAGGTCCGATGAAAACTCATAAGAACTCGTTTACCTGAAAATGCAAGGTCCGATGAAAACTCAAGCAAAATACGTGTAAACGGATGGTTTAGATATGAGAAATTATTTATGCATCTGAGTACTAACTTATCCGATGAAAACAAGTTTCACCCAGATTTACGGCTTAATTAACCTATCTATTTGTCACCGATCAGATTAGAAATAGATTTAGTAAAGCAATTTAATAAACTCATGACATTTATTAAAAAGGTGAGATGACCTTTAAAACGCAACAAACTGTATTTAAATAAAACCAGTAAAACATATTGCATAATTAATACAAACACATAATAACCATTCCCAGAGTATAAATATTCTAGCCTAACATATTAAATAGATAAACAGAAACAAGAGTAGTAGAAATCATCTGTAGTCACTCCTGCATTCGTTCTGCTATTTTGTATACGTAGGACTAGAGGTGGATATGGTGGAATGAAAAGTAAATAAAATGGAGAAGACGGGAGAAGAGAAAATGGAATGATGGATAATGGTATTCTGTGGTCTGTAGTATCTTTGAAGACAGAAGGAGTGTGGGTTTATATAGAAGATAGGAAGAGGAAGAAAACAGAGGGAACACCGTGTGAGTAATTTGAGGAATGGATTGGGGTGGCTCTACGCGTGAGGATTTACTGTCGGCAGGCGCCTGATATTGTTGAAGGAGTAGACGGATAAGTTGCAGGCGCCGCGAAGAAGATAAACAGCACCAAAGTCTGTCGCGTTAATTATCTGGACATTTACACGCGTCCGCCACTTTGTCCGCCTTTGGTTAGGCGGACATCTCTATGCTTGTCCGCCACTTGTCCACCTTTTGTTAGGCGGACGTCTCTATGGAGTCTTTCTGTGTCTTGTCCGCCTTCAGTTATGCGGACACAGGGGAGGACATCTCACGGTTCCTCTATCTCTTGTCCGCCTACGGTTACGCGGACACAGGGGAGGACATCTCACGGTTCCTCTCTATCTCTTGTCCGCCTTGTTTTATGCGGACACAGGGGCGGTCTCATCACAGTCGTGTCCGTGTGTTGTCTGCCTCTGGTTATGCGGACACACCTTGTCCTGTCCGCCTTATTCTATGCGGACACAGGGGGGACACAAGTTTTTGACTTATTTTCTTCTACAAACTTTGACCGGCTCTAGATTCTTTGTTTGGACTCCGTTTTCTGAGCCGTTTGCGTCTATGCGTTCGTCTCTTCGTCTACTTTGCTCCCAGCTTGGTTTTCCTCATGTTTAAACAATAAATTTGTGAGATAACAATAAAACATAAACTAGAGGAAAACTAACCGAAGTGGAGAAATGAGCAAGAAAAGTGCTAATATTATATATGAAATACACCTATAAAACATGCTCATTTGGACACTTATCACACCCCCACACTTATCTTTTTGCTTGTCCTCAAGCAAAACCACGTACCCAAGTAAGTAGGGAATGCTCAATACTAACAAATATTATTATGAAGGGTAGGAAACATGATCTTTTTAACTTATTGAGGAGTGTGATCCATCAACTGCTGGTGGCATAGGTGTGCTCAGGTAAAATAAAATTAGAGTTTCGGGGTATGATCCAAGGTACTTCAATGCTTCTTTGTTTAGGTGACTCTGAGAACTTTTACCATGGCCAACTTCTCTCAAGAATGGGCATTGAGGAGAAAACAAAAGGAAAAATAGATTCATGCATTTGTTTCACTTTTGCATAAGGGATGAGAAAATGTAGGCATCACGCCTTTGTATTTAAGAACACTCAACTCTCTTTGTTGGTTACCAATGGTGTCTCGCAAGTCCCTTATTATTTTTTTTATTCTTTTCTTTTTTAACAGAGAAGCACCCCTTAGCAATCCCTAAGAGAGAAGACAGAAAGAAACCCTGAGCAAAAAATCCAACCATTTGCAGATTATTTGGTCACACCGCATAAGAAAAATGCTCCTCAAAAGTAATCAAATGAAAATTTTTAAATTTGTACCATTTATCCCACAATTCATAATAGTATTTGTTTTTAAAGAGAACAACCTACATTAGCAGGGTACATGATTTTAATTTTTGAACAAATGCAAGATAAGCAGAGAGATTTAAACATTTTAAGCACAAAATGTCCTGAAAAGGCTCTTCCCCCACACTTAAGCTCAAGCAATGCCCTCATTGCGTAGATGGAATTAAATTTAGGGCATGCAATTAATAAAGGAAAGAGTGTACTCCCCAAATTTCGTAGAGTGTGTAGAGCTCCCCCACACTTGAGTGCAGCTGTGGAATGTCATGAAATGTACCTGTAGGGAATATTCTACACAGCCAGAAGAACTCAAGTAAAACCTGCATTTTATTATAACATAAAAAGGGAAATATAGTACAAAAGGAAAACAACATTAAATTAAAGGAAAGACAAAAGATAGATAGTGGGTTGCCTCCCACCAAGCTGCCCGGGTTTAACGTCTCTAGCTAGACGTATTTGACCAAGCTTTAGGTTGGAGAAGAGTTTGAGGGCGAGGTATCTGAACTGCTGGTGTTAGGAAGTTTGTACACTTTTTAAACTTATGATGTAGAGGTGTTGTCTGCTGTTCCTTTGGGTGGAGGCTTCCTCGTATTCCTGTAAGAAAGAAATTGCGAACAGAGCATTATTATTTTCAAGAATTCCGGCATACCTTTTTAGACGGGATCCATTGACTTTGAAGCATTCTCCTTTTTATTCTGGAGTTCGTAAACACCAAAAGGAGTGGTTCCAACTTGGAATGGGCCAGTCCAGTGAGATTTGAGTTTTCCAGGAAATATTCTCAATCTGGAATTATAAAGCAGCACCCCGTCGCCAACCTTAAAGTCGCGTTTGTGGATCATTTGGTCATGATGTTTCTTGGTGCGCTTGTATATTGTCGCACTACGGTATGCCTGATCTCTTAAATCCTCGAGTTCAGAGAGTTGAAGCTTACGCTTTTCTCCTGTGGCTTCTAAATCGAAGTTTAGGGCCTTGAGTGCCTAATATGCCTTATGTTCCAGCTCTACAGGCAGGTGGCATGATTTCCCATAAACAAGCTTAAAAGGAGACATCCCGATGGGAGTCTTGAATGCGGTGCGGTAAGCCCAAAGCGCATCATCTAACTTAAGTGCCCAATCCTTTCGTGATGAGTTAACCGTTTTCTGGAGAATCCATTTTAACTCACGGTTCGAAACTTCTGCTTGGCCGTTTGTCTGGGGGTGATAAGGTAGAGCTACCTTGTGACGTACCCCGTACTTACCCATAAGCGCTTCAAATGAACGGTTGCAGAAGTGGATCCTCCGTCACTGATAATAATTCTAGGCACGCCAAAACGGGTAAAGATGTGCTTCTTAAGGAATCTGGTTACGGTCTTTGCATCAGCATGATGACAGGGTATGGCTTCTACCCATTTCGACACGTAATCCACTGCCACTAAAACATATTGGTGGCCCTGTGAGGAAGGGAACGGTCCCATAAAATCAATGCCCCAACAATCAAAGAGTTCCACTTCTAGTATTCCCTGTTGTGGCATTTCATGTCTCCTAGATGTGTTACCCATTCTCTGACAATTATCACATTGGGCGCAGAATTGGTAAACATCCTTGTGAAGAGTCGGCCAATAAAATCCTGAGGCCAGGATCTTAGCAGCGGTCCTTGTGGGTCCATGGTGACCTCCGGCTTCCCGTGAGTGACAAAAATGTATGACGCTGTGAACCTCATCTTCAGGGAGACACCGGCGAATCAACCCATCTGCACAGACTCGGAACAAATACGGATCTTCCCAGAAATAATGCTTTGAATCAGAAAGAAATTTCTTCTTCTGGGAGTAAGATAGATCATATGGTATTGTTCCAGAGACTAGATAATTGGCCAGGTCCGCATACCATGGCTCTGTACCTTGGTGATAAAGCAGTCTCATCGGGGAAGAATTCGTTGATAGGCACACTATCAGTAGGAGTTACCAATCTGGAGAGATGGTCAGCGACGACATTTAATTTTCCGCTCTTGTCTTTGACTTCTATGTCAAACTCCTGTAGTAGAAGAATCCAGCGCAACAAGCGAGGCTTGGCT
Source organism: Limonium bicolor (assembly GCA_023374045.1). Classification (NCBI taxonomy): domain Eukaryota; kingdom Viridiplantae; phylum Streptophyta; class Magnoliopsida; order Caryophyllales; family Plumbaginaceae; genus Limonium; species Limonium bicolor. Next base: position 199,289,204 of record CM041778.1, read on the forward strand.
TCTTGTTTTGCAAATAGGTATTTGAGAGCAGAGTGGTCTGTGTGCACTATGACTTTGCTTCCCCATAAGTACGACCTGAACTTATCAAGGGAGAATACTATAGCCAGAAGCTCTTTTTCAGTGGTCGTATAGTTCTTCTGGGCATCGTTTAGTGTCCTGCTGGCATAAGCAATCACTCTCAAAATTTTCTCTTTTTTCTGGCATAGAGCTACCCCCACTGCGTAGTCACTTGCATCACACATGATCTCAAAGGGAGAGACCAGTCGGGTGATATGACAACAGGTGCGATACCAATTTTTGTGTTATTGTTGAAAGCAGCTGAACACTTATCATCAAAATGAAACGGGGCATTTTTGTAGCAGGTCGGTCAATGGTTTAGTGATTTTTGAGAAGTCTTGTATAAACCCGATAGAATCCTGCATGCCCGAGAAACGCTCGAATATCTTTAACAGAGGTTGGTGCCGGTAATTTCTATAACCTCACCTTGGCCTTATCCACCTCTATTCCTTCTGCCGATATTTTATGTCCAAGGACAATCCCGTCCTTGACCATAAAATGACATTTTTCCCAGTTCAAAACGAGATTTGTATCCTCACACCGTCCTAGGATCAAATCAAGTTGTGCCAAGCATTTATCAAAACTAGAGCCATAGACCGAGAAGTCATCCATAAAGACCTCTATGCTCTGTTCGATGAAATCAGCGAATATTGCTTGCATGCATCTCTGGAAGGTAGCAGGGGCATTACATAGACCGAAGGGCATTCGTCTGTATGCAAAGGTACCGTATGGACAAGTGAAAGTGGTCTTGTCCTGGTCCTCTGGTGCGATTGGTATTTGGAAATACCCTGAGAACCCATCTAAAAAGCAGTAGTACTCTTGCCCTGCTAGTCTCTCTAACATCTGATCGATAAAGGGGAGAGGGAAGTGATTTCCTGGTTGCCAAGTTTAAGCGCCTATAGTCGATACACATGCGCCAACCAGTGATTTTTCTTTGAGGGATAGCCTCTCCCTTATCATTAACAGCCTCGATGCCCCTTCTTCGGGACAACTTGTACGGGCTTACCCATGGACTGTCAGAGATAGGATAAATGATGTTCGCATCTAGGAGTTTCAGAACCTCCTTTTTAACTACCTTTAGGTTAGGGTTTAGCCGACGTTGGGGTTGCCTGATAGACTTGTAGTTTTCCTCCATATAGATGTGGTGCGTGCAATAGGAGGGTCAATTCCTTTTATATCAGCAATAGTCCACCCGATCGCTGTTCTGTGTTTCTTCAATACCTCGAGTAGCCGTTTCCTCCCCGGAATTCAGAGAAGAGGAAATAATGACAGGCAAATGGTCATTTCAGCTAAAAGGCATACTTGAGTTTAGAAGGTAGCTCTTAAGCTCGAGCTCTGGTGGCTGTTCTATTGATGGAATTGATTTTTGAGGTTTTCTGTCGAGTTTCGATTGGTGGCCGGTAGGCTTGATAACCAGTTTTCCTTTTTCTACGTACGCCAGCATGGCGTTAACTTCCGGATCCTCCACCTTTTCTTCTAGAGAAGTAAATAATACTTGCTCTAGTGGTTCAGCTTCAGCTTTCGGGATGGAAGATAGGGAATACATGTCCTCATCTGTAGAAAAATCGCCTTCTCCTCCTCATCATCTGTTAATCCCACTGTCTTAGCATGAGGAGAAAAGTTAGAGCTTTTCTTCATCATTTTCTGCATGTCAAATTCGATCGTTTCGTCCTCGTACCGCAGAGTGATTTTCCCATCGTGGACATCAATGATGGCTTTGGCAGTACTTAGAAACGGTCGACCTAGAATCAGGGGAACCTCAACATCGTCATCCATTTCTAGAATGACGAAGTCAGCTGGAAAGATAAAGCGAGACACTCCAACTACCAGATCTCGGACTATTCCCATGGGCTTGATCTCTGATCTGTCGCTAGTTGGAGTTTGAAAGGAACCGGTTGCATTTCTCCTCCTTTTACTTTCAAGAAGGTGGCGTAGGGCATGATATTAATGCTGGCTCCCAGGTCGCATAAACCGCTTCCACAGTCCACTCCACCTATAAAACACGGGATTACGGGATTTCCCGGATCTGTTTGTTTGGGAGGGAGTGCTCGAAGAAGGGCAGCAGAGCATTCCTCCGTGAGGTGCACTGTTTCTTTTCCAGGTTTCTTCTTCTTCTTTGTTAAGAGATCCTTTAGAAATTTGGCGTAGTTAGGCATCTCTTGCAAAGCATCAATTAGAGGTATGTCGAGGGTCAGTTTCTTGAAAATGCTCAAGAATTTGGAGAACTGCTCATCTAGGTGTTTCTTTTTCATTTGGGAAATGGGAGTTCACTGTTTTTAGGAGTGGAAGATGGAATGTCGATAGTAACTCGAGATGGAGGTGGAGTAGCAGGAGTAGGAACTTGGATTTCTGAGGGAGGTGAGGCTGGATTGGTTGTGTCTTCATCATTGATGTAGGCCTCTTCATGATTTTCTTTTTCTTTTCCTTTTCTGGTGGCAAGTTCCCTTCCACTCCTTAAGGAGACTGCACTCAAGTTTGTTGATTGGAATGTGCCATCGTCTATAAGGATTGAATTTGCTTGCTCTCTTGGATTAGGGTTAGTCTGTGAAGGGAATTGACCAGGTGGTCTTTGTTGGGTGAGTAACTGTTGAATCTGAGATTGCAAGGCTTTTTGGTCTTTGCGCAGGGCTGCGACCTCCTCTTGCGTGTCTCGGGACTTACCCATCATTGCTTTAAACATCTCTTGCATTTGAGACATTTCAGACTCAGGATTCGAAGGAGGTTGAGTTGGTCGACTCGAAGAAGCTTCATTGCCATAAGGCTGTTGTTGATATTGCCTTTGGCCTCCTTGGAAATTGGACTGAGGTCTGTAATTTTGAGATGGTTGAAGTGTATGTGGGTTTTGATATTGTCGGTGTTTGAGTAGCGAAGGTTGGATTGCATGTTACGTTGCCAAGGTTGTCTGTATCCTGAATTGTTGGTGAGATAGTTTGCCTCCTCTGCTGCTTTTAATTCTTGTAGTTGGGGGCATTGTTCATAGTCATGAGGCCCACCACATTGCGTACAAGAATAACAGGAGATGATTGGGACAGAGGTGCATAGCCTGGAGGAATTGTAGATGATCGGGAAATCATCGACTTAGCTTGCTGGGGGTAGGAGTTCATAGCCATCTGCTCAACCACTTTCTGCAGAGTACTTACTTTTGTTGCCTGCTGAGCATTGCTTTCCATGAGTTGCTCATGGCTTTTCATCAGCTGGTCAAACTTGTTATCACTTTCCCCAACATGGTATAAACCTGGAGTACCGCTCCTTGATCCACCGGAGGCCCAGTCTCTGATTTCTTCACAGAGAGACTCCATGCTATTCAGAAATTGTGCTCCTGGCTTTTTCAGAATATCGGCCCCTAAGGAGGATAATACCATTGTTCTGCATGGACCGATCAAGCCTTTGTAGAACAATTGTGATACTTGTTCTTTCGTCAGACCATGGTGAGGACAAGTAAGTAGTAGTCCTTTGAAACGGTCCCAAGTTTCACAAATATTCTCCGACCCTGGTTGCTTGAAATTATAGATTTCAGCAATCATCTCCAACGTTCGGCTCGGGGTAGGAATTTGTCGTAGAACTTGGTGGCCATGTCATCCCAAGTACCAATGGTACTTGGTGTCAGGCTATGATACCACTTGCTCGCACTTCCCGTCAGGCTGTGAGGGAATAATGACAGTCTTGCGTACTGGAGTACTGCGTCGGTCGCAGTAAGACTGTTGGCATGTTGCAAGAACTTTGTAACATGTAACAGGGCTTCGTCTGGACTGGAACCATCAAACATGCCCAACTCCTTAACACATCGGATTTGATGATATGGCTTCAGCTTCTGCCACTCATCGTATTCGGATGGGCTAAGGTGAGGAAGGATGATGGCAGGCTGTTGTCCTTGATTAGACGGCCTGTTGATGTTTCGAACTGTCGCTGGTGAAATTGCCATGTCAGCTTCCGGGTCAGATTCTATCACTGTGGTGGTAATGTTTTGTTGAGTTCGGTTCTACCTTAGGGTGCGCAGAAGGTTCTCTCGATCTCTGGAATGTAACCAACCGTGTGATTATTAATATTTTCTGGGAGGCTGTTTGACCTGGTAAAAGGCATTCACCACTCAAAACAGAGAAAAGAAACTCGTTATGTGAGAAAATAAAAATGTTAGGAATTAGATGACAGAAATTTAATGTTAGTAGTTAGAGACAATGGAAAGAAATGACAGAAAATTGAAATGATAGAAATTAAATGACAAAAATAAGTTAGTAGTTAGTATACTGGAAATTTGAAGTTAGTAGTTAGTATACTGGAAATTGAAGGACAATGGAAATTAAATGACAAAATTAAGATGTAAGTTAGATGTCCAAAGTCAGATGTCCGAATTAGATGTCCGAATTAGATGTCCAAATTAGATTAACAACAAATAATATTAACAGATTATTATAATATAACAGGTGAATTAACCGGGGCTTAGGGACTAGAATAAATCAAGTCCCCGGCAACGGCGCCATTTTGCAGACGTGTATCGTGAGTGGTTAGAACTGGTGTAATTAAATAAAAGAAAAGAAATTAAACTCAAAATAACGTCGGGCTGCAAACAAATCCCGGTCGTAGTAGTATAGTAAAGTGTAAGCGACCGGATATCGAACCGTGGGACTAAGGGAATTATAAGTACCTAAGCGTGTCACAAAAGGGGGATTAATTGACTTTTTTAAAATAAAAAAAGATAATAACTAGTGAATAGTAAATTAAACGGAACTCCGGGTTCAGGTTAATATAATCTGTTTATGCTATCTCTACGGTTTAATATAATTTGGCAAATTCTGTTATTATCTTAAGGTCCGATGAAAAATAAGAACTCGTTTACCTGAAAATGCAAGGTCCGATGAAAACTCAAGCAAAATACGTGTAAAGGAACGTTTAGATATGAGAATTATTTGCATTGAGTACTAACTTATCCGATGAAAACAAGTATCCCCCAGATTTACAACTTAATTAACCTATCTATTTGTCACCGATCAGATTAGAAATAGATTTAGTAAAGCAATTTAATAAACTCATGACATTTATTAAAAAGGCGAGATGACCTTTAAAACGCAACAAACTGTATTTAAATAAAACCAGTAAAACATATTGCATAATTAATACAAACACATAATAACCATTCCCAGAGTATAAATATTCTAGCCTAACATATTAAATAGATAAACAGAAACAAGAGTAGTAGAAATCATCTGTAGTCACTCCTGCATTCGTTCTGCTATTTTGTATACGTAGGACTAGAGGTGGATATGGTGGAATGAAAAGTAAATAAAATGGAGAAGACGGGAGAAGAGAAAATGGAATGATGGATAATGGTATTCTGTGGTCTGTAGTATCTTTGAAGACAGAAGGAGCGTGGGTTTATATAGAAGATAGGAAGAGGAAGAAGACAGAGGGAACACCGCGTGAGTAATTTGAGGAATGGATTGGGGTGGCTCTACGCGTGAGGATTTACTGTTGGCAGGCGCCTGATATTGTTGAAGGAGTAGACGGATAAGTTGCAGGCGCCGCGAAGAAGATAAATAGCACCGAAGTCTGTCGCGTTAATTATCTGGACATTTACACGCGTCCGCCACTTTGTCCGCCTTTGGTTAGGCGGACATCTCTATGCTTGTCCACCACTTGTCCGCCTTTTGTTAGGCGGACGTCTCTATGGAGTCTTTCTGTGTCTTGTCCGCCTTCAGTTATGCGGACACAGGGGAGGACATCTCACGGTTCCTCTCTATCTCTTGTCGGCCTTCGGTTACGCGGACACAGGGGAGGACATCTCACGGTTCCTCTTTATCTCTTGTCCGCCTTGTTTTATGTGGACACAGGGGCGGTCTCATCACAGTCGTGTCCGTGTGTTGTCTGCCTCTGGTTATGCGGACACACCTTGTCCTGTCCGCCTTATTCTATGCGGACACAGGGGCGGACACAAGTTTTTGACTTATTTTCTTCTACAAACTTTGACCGGCTCTAGATTCTTCGTTTGGACTCCGTTTTCTGAGCCGTTTGCGTCAATGCGTTCGTCTCTTCATCTACTTTGCTCCCAGCTTGGTTTTCCTCATGTTTAAACAATAAATTTGTGAGATAAAAATAAAACATAAACTAGAGGAATACTAACCGAAGAGGAGAAATGAGCAAGAAAAGTGCTAATATTATATATGAAATACACCTATAAAACATACTCATTTGGACACTTATCACACACCTCCTGGAGGAGGAGACGGCTCCTCATCGAATAGAGCACCAAATAAATTATCAGCCTCATTATTCTGTCTCCCTCCTATACCCACTGATTGTGTATCTGGGGATATGGCGTGCCGCCCCACCTCAGACTCCTTAATTCCTTCAGGGACCACAATTGTCATAGGACCAGCACCAGTCTCGGGACCCGCTGCAATTAACTTCCCCTCACGATGACAAAAATTCTGCACGGAACTACTAACCATCAATCTCCCCGGATCGACCACTAAGGGGGGTGCCGCTTCAAGATTAGGAATTAACGGGCTATCATGACAAAATGATTTTGTCGCCTGATTATCCTGCATGTTGCCTCCCACCATCAACTGGCACAACTTCCAATCCACACTGCGCCTTATCATCTGTACGAGACTTATTTCGAACGCTGTCATCTCCACCCCTTTCATGGGAATGAACCGTATTATTGCAACTCTGTCGATCACGATTACAACCTCCACCAGCAGAAGGTATCTGGACAATGCTCTCTATAGGTTTATTAGTACCGTGAATAATCTTAGTGTCACCAACTTCAACTATGGACACCGAGTAGGAGCGGTCCTCAACTATAACCGCAATTTTCCAGTTTATCAACTGGAGGGTCGACGTTTCTATGTAAATACGGATTTCGGCATTCTCCACAAACTGGTTCTCATCTTCTTCAATTTTGATGATATCCCCTACTGTTTGTGCAATTTTTCGCACATTAACCCTATTCCATGCATGGAGGGGGACACCACGTATAACAACCCATGTCCTACACTTCTCAACTAGGTCATCTCTGTCCCAATGACGCACTGCTAATCCTTCATTTTCCATATCACCAGATTGTAACACAACTTCCTTTGCTTCCTGGGTTGTGTTAAAAAGCATGAGAAATTTTCTCCTTGAAAAAGCTAGTAGTCCAGAAATGTTTGGCCACCTACTGAGAAGAAAATCCAAGGCTTCTCCTGGGTTCTTTCCTTACTGTTTTTCATAAGTTTTATGTGAATTGTTCAACTCCCTTTAAAATCGTGTTGAATCTTGTCATTTCCACATGGTGTCAGCCCGACTTTGAAGTGCTCTCTGTCAGATCATTGTACTTTGTTGAATTTGTGCCCACGTCAAGGTTAACATCTGTTCGGAGTGCCATCAGAGCAATTTTGATTCATTTTGTATAGAGTTTACCCAATTTTTTTGATTTGTCCTCTGTAGTACACCCCATGTTTTTCTTGGTCTTTGTCTGCTGCCTCTATTTGTGAGTCATGTTTATCCTAACCAAAAGATCCAGTATAGGTAATCTTGGTCGCTTCAGTTGCCTCATGTTTGATCTGGTTTCCTTTCGCCCCGTCCGGGCCACACCACAGACGGGATCACAACCTCTATTCCTTTAATTTTACTCTTGTTTTATCTTTCTAATCCCGCCATATACTATGTTTAATCTATCCATAATTTTACTCGCTTCTCTATTGAAATTCATTTGTTTGCGATAATGACAGGTTCTTGTCCGTTACAGTTATTAACCAAATTCATTGTTGCCTCATTGGACTTCCTTATGCCAACTTCGCAAATACGTGCGCATGTACCATATGATGATTTTGTTAAGAGCACTTTCTTTCCCTTTTCTGTGTATCTAATTCCATCTATCGTAACTTAGAATCACTTATGGCTAACTGTTGTTGTAAAATAAAAGGATTTCAGAACAGAAAACTATAGAATGATTTGTTGAACCCTTTTGTTATTATTAACTACTTTTGTTTCGGTTCATGCATATAGGAATAAATAAGGAATAATTTAGATCTCCTTTCATTTTGTTGTACATTGATTTAACATTACTTGTACCATTTTACCCCCATATTTTCATGGCAATTTGTTAATCTTTCTTTATTATCTTCTAATTAAGCCCTAGTTATTAACCTCTAGGGCCCTTACATTGACAGAAAAGCTTTGGATGAAATATCGCTCCACACCTAGCGGATATCTGATTTGTTTCGTGGGGTGATATTCTCCTAAAGCTTCAAAAAAACATCCAAACCATCCCTTATTCTAAACAAAAATCTTAAAAAACAGGCCCTTAAGGCCACTCTAGGGGTGTGTACTGTGAGCACAGTTAAATTTTGATAAGATTTATCTTGCCATGTCATGCTTTTATTGGTATTCTCTTCTGGTGGGTCCAATAGTTACTCTCACAAATCAACTTTATCTGAACGCAGGTTTAGGTAACTTTATGTTTCATGTGAGATTAATGTTATCACAGCAAGGGCCCTAGGAGGGCTTAGGATGTAAAACCACCCCACGCCTAACGGGTCTCTGATTCGTTTTGTAAGGGTGGGATCCTCCTTTGTTCTCAATTCACCCAATAACAACGAAAAAATAAAATCAAATCTAAAATTAGTTTGAAATTCAATTTCACCTTCAACCCAAAATAAGACCCATCTTTGGCTCATTTCTAAAAGCCCATTCAAACTGTTTCAAATGGAAAAATCCCTAACCATTTCAAATAAAAAAGGCCAAGGCTCAAATTAGAGCCAAAAGCCTAAACAAGGCCCAATTTGGCCCTAAAGTCCAAACAAAGCCCAAGTTAGACCCAAAAGCCCAAACAAGGCCCAATTCAACCCAAAAGCCCAAACACGGCCCAATTCGACCCAAACCCCATCCAGCCCATTCAGCCCAAGCTCGGCCCAAATTCAATTCAAACTCGGCCCAAATTCAATTCAAACCTAATTCAATTCAACTCAAACCCAATTCATTTTCAATTCATCCAAATTCAAATTCACTCCAAATCAACCCAAATTCAAATCAGTCCACCCAATTCAAATTCAACTTCAGCCAAATTCAATTCAGCCCAAATTCAGTTCAAATTCAATTCAGTTCAACCTAATTCAATTCAAGTCAACCCAATTCATTTTCAATTCATCCAAATTCAATTCAATCCAAATCATCCCAAATTCAAATCTGTACCATATCAGCCCAATTCAATTCAATTTCAGCCTAGTTCAATTCAGCCTAAATTCAATTCCATTCAATTCAAACTCAAATTCAATTCTTCCCATTCCATTCAATTCAAACCCAAATACAATTCATCCAACTCAAACTCAACTTATAAACCCCATTCTAACTCCAAAAATCCAAAAATCTCTTTTATCAAGTTTGAAACAACCATTTAATTCAAATTTCATCAAGTTTTTCAGATTTCAAAGAAACTATTTTGTGAAATTTTAAAGGAAAAACTCTTCTCACATTACAGAAAAATATTCTCAAAATGTAGAAAGTTCATCTCGTATAACTGAAAGTTTTCTCCTAAAAATATTTCTCAAAATCAATGAATCTTCATCGAGAATTCTGAACAACTTTAAAAGTTTTCCAACTCAATTTTCAATCTTAAAAATAAACTGTTTTCGGGAGACATGAAATGTCTAACACCTTAAAAAAACGTTTTTCCTTAGACATCACTTGTCTTTCTTTCAAATAAAAATCTGAGGCCGAGCACTAGGGCAGTAATATCCCTTGTCGCAGTCTGGATTTCTTTAGGCGGGGCGTTAGGGTGACTAACCTGCCCTAATCGCAGCCTAGATTTTTACGAGGCAGGGTGCTAGGGATGTAACCGCCTTCCTAGTCGCAACCGGGATTTTTAGAATCATCTAACTCTCTTCTACTCGATTTCAACGTTTTCAGTTTTCAATGTTTTAAAACCTGGGAGTTAGAGACGTTATTAGGGTTTGACCAAGGGCATCTCATTCATGGTGTTTTTCTCTAAATCCTAGTTTTTGACATAAATTCATTGCATCATCTTTTGAGCCTCGACACTTACCATTGATTAAGTGTCGTGTTTGAGGGGGTACATGGCATGGGTGATCATTCGGGATCATCCGCCATTTTTCAAAAATAAAGCAAACTTTGATTTTAAAATCTTTAAGAGAGACAGTTTTGAATAATTCAATCCACCCCCTTCGTTAAAACCTCACCCTTTTAAACCTCGAACCCGAAAAACTCGGGATCTCTACCTAAACTTCTAGTGCCTCACACACTCAAATCATCATTCAAACTCCAAATCACCTCAAACTTGAATCATCTCCCAAAATTCAAACTTATTGTAAACTTCTAATGTCTCATAGGCTCGAGTGCCACATAGACTCAACCATCTCAATTTCCCCACCATCTTAAGATTTCAAACGTCTTATGGACCCGAGCGTCTCACAAGCTTGAACATCTCACAAACTCGAATGTCTCACAGACCCGAGCGTCTCACAGACTTAATCCTTTAGAGATTTCAATGCCTCAGAGACTCGACCGTCTCATAGACTCTAGCATCTCAAGCCTGAAACTTCTTGAAACTCTGAACTTCTCTAAATCTCAAACACCTAAAAAACCTTCAAAATCTCCAAAGTCCCAAAAATCATGAACTATGTTAGGTCTGATCTCAACAGGAAGTTGAGTACGTAGACAACCCTCCTAGGGGGCGCACCCCATTCCAATAAAAAACCCTTTTCTCACTCTACGACGGTACTCATACCTCTCAAAGCGCTCAAATCTCTTCTGACTCACATTAAACTCTCAAACTCTTAGACTTTAGGTCCTCTTCATCCTCTTAACCCTTAGACCTTTCCCGGATTTTCCATTCTACATCCAATCAACTCTCAACTTACCAATCCTTTCATTTGGCGCTAGCTTGGCAGAAAAGCTCGCCTCATCCACTCTATACTCTCTTCTTGTCATAATCCTATCCTTGTGGCCCTTTGAAATGAATCTCTCTAAAATGGTTTTGAAAGAAGACATTCCCAACAATTGGAGACCAAGGTTTCCTCGGGCACTAATCCGAAGTCGTGGTCGTTGGCACTAATCCGAAGTCGGGCACAATAGAATCTCTATAATGACCAGATAAGTCCTATCCATAGGAAACAATTTCAGAGTCAACCAACGGTTCTTAGAACCCCCCTTCATTTCCTTCTTAGTTCAATTTAGGTCAAACTAGGTGGTGACTCTAGTCAATTCTGCCTTATAGAGGCATCAGTCCGCATGGGGCCTATTGAGAGCGGGTGTTGTGCTTTCTAGCATTCCTTTTATGCTTTCTGGGAAAGATGGACAATAAAGTAAGTATTTGAGGGATGCCATGAATAACAGGATTTCACCCTCCACAGAATGGTAATTTCTAAGATCTATGCTTTTTGTCAGATTATCTAGATAGACCCCCCTCATACCGAAAAATCACCATCCACACTAGGTTAGATTTTTCATTTTTTTTGGTGTTACAGTTTATTTTTTATTGTTTGATTTTGAAATTAGGGTTCTTAGTTCGCAAGCTATATGCTCACGTAGCATGATGGTTCGATGACATTAATTAGTGATTCTCAGTTACTTTAATAGTCATTTTGATTCATTAATTAGTTTGAATTATTCATTAATTGTGCTTTATGGTTCATCATTTCTGTTTTTGATATTTCTTTTTGGTTTTCCTTGATACAGATCCCAAGCTATATCAGCACAAACTCAAAGAGAAAGCATTCTAGAATGACATATAAATCTTTCAAGGAATCCAAGTCTGATGAAGCGACTCAAAGCATTAGAACCAGGCTTACTCTGAATAATTTCAATTATGTTGTAAGTTGTCTAAATGATCACCAAAGGTAAGCTGTAGTTGATAGAGGTTTTGGTTCGCTGCTGCATATATCTTTGAAAACTTCAAATATGTAATAAGGGATGGCTTGTTCATAATTTTGAGTATCGTAGATCTACCATGTAGGATCGGGTGGCTAACTCAAACTAACCCAAGGTGTGAGTCTAAGAGTTGGTTTGACTCAATCGATCTTTTAAGGATAAGAAACACTTTGGGACGTAGAGGCACTCAATCGAAATGGTTAAACTAAGTGTGCGGAAGACTTAAAGAAACTGAAACGAATTAGCGTTTGAGCGATAGACAGACTCTATGGAACTCAGCAAGATATACAAATAAGCTATTTTATTCTCTGGTCAAAATACAATAACTTATAAATGCCCACTAAGTAGAAGAGATCTACTTAGCGGTTTTTCACTCACTCACCCAATACACTTTCTGATCAGCTCAATGGTAAGTGTAGTAAAACTAGGATCTTCCTAGGCAGAGTCTATCTAGATGCACTAACTAATTTGGTACGTATTATCTCTCTTTGACTTAAAAAGATAATTTCTCTCTTACTCTAATCTCTAGAATATTTCTCGGTAAAAGCACAAAAGATACTAGCTATTACAATGCTTATTTATACTAGTGCTAGAAACACCGGGTCGAGGGAGTTAGTTCCGAAATTGTCGGAACCAATTCAGTGGGTGACGTCCTTAGGTGATCTTCTGACTTGGGCCACGAACTTCAGATGTGATGGGGGGGTTGCATGACCGTTGGAGCATTGAAACATTCACGAGTTCGCTCCTTAGTTTTCGCAATGGCATAGGAGAGTCTGTGATGTTTCCTTAGTTACACGGACTCTCTTAGAGTTGCTCGTTCTTTGTGTTTGGCTTAGGATGATTGACTCCGTCGAGGTGATTGGCTATCTCTGTAACACTTTGATGTCTCATCAGTTTCCCCCTTGTTGCTGATGATAGCAAACCTCCGTGAATCCTGATTGAGTCAATCCTGAAATAAGAACAAAAACACAAAGGACTAGGGGAACCGACGCTGTCGAAGTTCCCCCTTAATAACAGCATTTGAGTCCAGAGACTCCATTGTGGTTCCCTCTTAATCGTAGAGGGACTCCAGGCAAGTAACATAGTAGATATTAAGTAGGCATAATAAGTCATAGTATTTGGAAGTAGTTAAAGCACTAAACCACACCGTCCAGCAGCCAAAAAATTTGAAAGTTGTTCAAAAAACAGCAACAGAGTCGCCGTACACCAGACGAGATTCACCACTTCCCCCTTTTGCTTTCATCAGAGGGAAGCCCAGCAGTCACATAGAGTTAGTCAAAATATTCACACACAAACCAGCAAACAATGTTTAGAACTTAAAATAGCCTAAGTCCTAACACTACACACACACACGCCATAACTAAGGGTCAAGGTTGGGGTTAATGGTAGCTTGGATGTCAAGGAGGTGATCCTGCAAGGCCGTCACAGCCGTCTCAATCCCAGTAAGTCTGTCCATCATCCGCGGTGGCTCTGAGTCAGCTCTGCTGCCTGTGTGAGGAGTCGCTCAACTTTCTCCAAGATTTGTAGAAGAGTGTCGTGAGGGACTGCCTCTTGAGAAGTCGAAGGATCCGCCGTCGTTGGAGTTGATGGTGGGGGCAGCAGCTTGGATTTATCGATGGAGGTAAGCCGATTCAGATAGCGAAGATTGATGGTGTCTGCCTCGTCGATGGACTCCGGTGTAGATGTTGCCAGGGGTACCTGAAAGAATTTTAAAATGCGGGGCAGCCAAAACACATATCCCAGGGAGTGTTATGGGGTATCAACAGACTGGGCTAAATGATGGAGAATAATGTGGGCCAGATTTAGAGAGTGACGGTTTATGATGCAGTACATGATGGTGAGGTCCAAACAGTTGACCATTAGATTTCCTTCTTTTCTCGGGACAATATTTTTGATGCCAAGGATGTGTAGGAGTTGGTGGAGTATGGAAAGGTCACCTCGGGGTATTGGGGAGCCCACTTTTTTCTTTGAAGAGAAAAAGTGGTAGATCTTGTTTTGTGGGACCCCGGGGATTTCTGGGAGAGCTCCTTTTTCATAGAAGGACAGACCAGTATGAGGGACTCCAAGGATTTGGGACAGCTTTTCAAGATTGAAAAAGATGGGAGTAGAGTTGATGAAAGATTGTGCGGCACCGTTTCTAATGACAAGGTTTTGATAGAAATCAACACACTCTTGGGGATACCACTTATTTATCTCAGAGAAGAGGTGTTTCCATCCCTGAACTTCTAGCATTGTGACTAACTCCCCTAGATTCGAAGACAGTGAAATACCCCTAACCATTAAATAATAAAATAATTGGAAATAAATATTAATTGGGGAATTATGAAACCCTAAGAAATTATATAAACACTTAGGCGTTAAAAACGCACCTAAACTCCTTAAGGTCAAAAATGGGCGTTAAGCCGGACCTTAACCTAACCAAGTTATATAAGCTATAAACTCATACCGAGTCAATCAAGGATTATTATATGAACCTTAAAACATAGGACCTCATCTAAAACTGAGTAAAAATGCAAAAGGCCCGGGAGAGTCAACACACCACCCTTAAGGCCCGAAAAGCCCCGGAAACACCCGGAAATGTTTTATAAGATGAAATAAATCATTACACTTTATTCCAATTGCACCATAACACTTTTTTAAACATTTAAGATGAAGTCCTCACGCTAAATTCTCAATTAAACGCAAAGTGTTCGGAGGTACCCGTTGTGGGCCCCATAAACCCCTAGAAATGCCCCAGAGAGGTACCGAAGTGGCACGAACTCCTATATAATTAATTATTAGAGTTCCTACCATCTTTATTCATCATTCTAAAGAGAATGCTCGAGCTACTTTTTCAAAAATACATAAAGTGCTCGGGGGAAATTCTTAACGCTCCTGTTTTGCCCCGGGAGTGTCCCAGTAGCCCGGGAATTGTGTCATGAGTTGATATAACCCCATATAACTCAATTTAACACCTTAATATATCATTATTGACTATAAACAATTTTTATAAATACTTGGAACTCATTGCGACAACTTATTTTCCAGAATATCCTTAAAGCACAAAAATGAACTTTCGGGTGCCGTAAAAATGCATTTTACACTCTTAGCTTGTAGTTTTTCATGAGCCACGACATTATGAAATCAAATGGTCAGGTTTTTACCATCTTAATAAAAAAACCATAGTGGGAACACATGGGCCAAGGCTGCCGATTTTGATTATAGAAGTACCTTGTTTTTTAACACTTTACTTAATATAAACCACTTACCCACTTTAGTTGCCCACTACTTCTGGTTCCTTGGATCATTTCTGACCCACACCCACCATAAGACCTGTATGCACCATTAATATCCCACTGAGATTACCCTTGGAGCAAGTGCTCCACCTTGACAAAATAAAATACCTTAACTTTACCTTTACATTAAATTATTCAGCCACTACAAGCTGTCTTGGTTGATTGCTTCCGCCTCCAGCCCCTAATGGGGCACTAAACCTGCATTATTTTCCCACTAAAATGCCATTATCCTAATGCCCCACCTAATTAATTAAGAAATCAACAACTTTTCCATTTTTAATACATAAGGAGCTATCTCCATTCATCTCCATCCAAGGCTGTCGAGCTCCAGCCTTCTCCCTCCCTTTCTTTACGTCTTTGAAGGGGTATTCAGAGGTAAGAACTCAATTGGTAAGGAAACCTCATTACTTAGTCAAATTAGTCTTGTTTTACCTTTTCTTCCAAGGTAAATCACAAGTAAATTACATTGGAGTCCAAATTTAATTTCTCCATGACTTAGGTTCGAAACCAAACATCATTTGGGCTGGTAAGGTCTTTCCTAAGTCAAAGGTTTACCAAAGGTAACCTCTAAGAAGTTTAAGGTAAGGAAATTTCACAAAAACCATTCTTCTTCCCTAGTTGTTGTCATGGATAAATTCCATTGATTTTTCTCCATCAAATCCTTCATTTCTCTCCAAGGTTTGACAAGGAATTCATCAAACCTCAAGGAGGCCGTGAGCTAAGCCATCATTTACCTAAGGTAAATCTAAGTTTCTAAGGTTTTTAGGAGCTATTTTCAAGTTCTACCTAAAGAAAAATCCAAGAACTAACATGAAGCTCTTCTCCTAGGTAAGGCCGTGTTCTTAGTCCTTCACAACTCAATTTTGAGTGATCAAGGTAATACATAAACTTTAGCACATGTTTTGTGCATTAAACTTAAGTAACTCTTTAGATCTTGGTTAGGTTTTTAAGACTTTGAATTTTTTGGAATGCTATACCTCTTGATAGGGCCTAATTAGTGAGTGAACTAACCAAGCCTAAGCAACCAAGATCCAAGAGAAATCGAGAAGGTAAAGTACTAATCCTTGGGTAATTACCTAGATCTAGTGTTTAAGTAAGTTTCAACACTTCAAATCATTATTTACCTAGCTAATGAATTAAAGCCGTGAGTATTAGGTTCTAAATACTTGGTTTGGGTAACTAAGGTTAATAACAAAACTTAAAGGTTGATTTTAGGAATTTTAAGTAAATTATTTGGTAGTTAATACTAAGGCTGAAAATAAAAGAGTTCAATTGGTATATTATAAGCCTAATATGAGTATTAAGAGTGTTAGAAACATTTAGGCAGTTTAATAAAATATTTAAGTACATAAAATAATGAGTTTATAAGGTTTAATGGTGAAAAATGTAATTTATAAAACTATATGGTAAATATTAGTCATTACCGAAAGTTATAAGTGATATTAGGAGAATTTTGGTATATTATAAGTGTATAAATAATTTTAGAATTTATCTAAGTGATTTAGATAATTTTATGAGTATTTTGGTATATTAAAAACCTTTAAAAGTTAAGGTTATAATATTAAAGGTTAAGAATTAAAATCTGGTGTCAAGAGGGTAATTTGGTAATTTTAGAGTCCTTAAAATATTGGTGTAAAAATACTTACGAATTTAAATAAAAAGTTTTGGTGAGTTAAAAATATTTACTAGTGTTTAAATGACTAGTTTATTAAGTTATGTGGCTAAATTGTAAATTTTGAAAAGTTTGGGGAACATATGATGATTTCTGAGAATTAATGATGTTTTTGGCATAATTATGATATAATATAAGGTAGGAATTAATATTATGAATTTTAGTTAAATTAAACAAGTGTTTAAGTGTTAAAACAACATTTTATAAAGTTTTGGGGCTATTTTGTAATTTCTGGAAAATATAGATTAAAACCGAAATACATATGATTTCCTGAGTATATTAAAGTATTAATTATGAAATTAGGCTTTGGACAAAGTGTTGACGAAAAAAAAACCTGGGTTAAAATGATTTATGACATAAAATATTTAAGTTATAAAAGTTTGGGGTGAATATGTAATTTATGAAAGTTTATATGTGAAACCGATTTTGATATGGGGCGAAATCATAAATTGTAGAAATATAAAGGTATTTTGGTATTTAAGGAAATTAAATATTAAAACTATAGTTTATGGGTTAACATGTAACTAATATAAAGTTTTGGGGGTTAAAATGTAAATATAGGAAACTATGTGTTAAGACCGAAAGTTTATGTGGTTATTTAGTAATTTATAAAAGTTAGTATGTTCAATTTGTAATTACATAATTTATGAGGTTGGTTTTGTGATTTAACAAAGAAAGGAATTAAAACTAAGTGATATAATGTATTTTGGAGTATAATGTAAAGTTTATAAAATAATTGTGGTTATAATAAAAATAACCAAATTGTGTTGATATACAGAATAAGTGAAAATAATTATGAGTATATAATTAATGAGATGAAGATATACTATAAGGTGGAAATTCATTATCACATGTAGTTACTACATAAAATGGCGGTCTGTTAACTACCTCGAACCATTGTTCAATAACTGGAGAAAATAAGGAACATACGGGATTGA
The DNA here is from genome assembly GCA_023374045.1 of Limonium bicolor. Taxonomy (NCBI): domain Eukaryota; kingdom Viridiplantae; phylum Streptophyta; class Magnoliopsida; order Caryophyllales; family Plumbaginaceae; genus Limonium; species Limonium bicolor. The sequence goes on from CM041778.1 coordinate 199,307,011, forward strand.
CATGACAGGGGTATTAGTTCTGTATCAACAGTACTGTAATAGTTAACGCTAGTCGTATTAACGTTACCTGGTATTTGCATGTACGTATAACAGCGTTACGGGGAGAACTACTAAGCATGAACTGTCAAGCTAGCAATTTTCACGGTGAACGGTATGTTAATTGTGTGGTCTGAATGTCCTATGGATTTTCCTGAGGTCCAGACGTTGTGTGTTTAATTGTTAAGAGCGATATCTGTGATTTGTACTTATGATCTTGTATACTGTATTGCTCGACGCTATTGCGTTTTATTTTACGTGAACGTCCTATGACTGGAAGTTTATACATCTAAACTCGAAGAAGACTAGATGACCTGTAGGTATTACGAGAACCTAACTGACGGTCAATTGTCATAGTCTTAAGCTCAAGGATTAGATCTTGTGTCATTGATTAAAGGACTAACTTACAAAGAGAGGAATCCAGTTAGTTTCGACTATCTGGTTGCGTTGCGTGATCACTATGAGGGACTACTATCAAGAGTCACTCAAGGGAATCCATCATCCACATTCGATGATGGCAGAGGGCACTACTGTTGGTGCAGGCTTCGGCCGAATTGGATGCTTTTAAGGCAAACAAGAAATCCAGGACCAAAGGGTCAGCTAGCAACAGCTCCATTGGAACCCAGGGGACTACTGTCCATCAATAAGTTATTAAGGGTTGTCCTAACATGACGCCCGAGGTGGAAATTAATTGGAGGGTTTAAATGGTTGGTTAAAAAAGATAAGGGCCATGAGGTCAACTAACAAGTACGGTTAATTAATACACGTATCTTGTTGGTATTGGTTATTGGTTATTGGTGATTGGATATTGGTTGTTGATTGTGTGATGATTTTGTTGGGTGAACTATTGTGTGTTTATTTAAACATTTATAATTGTTACTATTATTGTAAACCGGTATAGCATGTAATGAATCTAATTTCAAGATGGCTAAACGACTTAAGAGATCCAAATGATTTAAGACTACGTTTAGCATACCAGCATATCGTTTGTTGAGCCCTTCAGTGGGCCACACATTTCAGGTTACTGAACGAAGTCACAAAGCCAGAGTGCGGGACGCAGGGTAGTTGATGCCTTTTCAATAAGACACCTTTTATTCTTGTTAAGTACTGTATTACGGAGTTCTGTTGTATTGGGTTTAGCTGCTCATTTGTTTGGTTTGGATTTGGATTGTTACTTTTAGATTGCTCAGTATCTGGTCATCACTGCGGTGGAGAGTTGAAGTTGATGGATGGATAAGGATGCCTTGTTACTCACATGGGTGAGTGATGGCGTGTAACACCAAACAATAGTTAGTCTTATTTTCCGCTACCAATTATATTTTGTTTATGCTACGACTGACGATATTATTACGAGATTAGGAGTAGCGGTGTTACAAAAAGTGGTATCAGAGCGAAGTTCCGCTCTGATGACGAGATACTGAGTCAAGAACAGTGAGCATAGGAATTTTGGGATACGGGAAACGTCTGTGAGGATTCGCGACTTAGAAAGAAAATTTTAGGGATATCTTATTGCTAGTAATTAGTTCTTCTTGCACATTTATGATTGAGAATGTAAAAGACGGTATAGTACCGAATAGTAATGATAATATACCATCCTATAGATGTCGAGGAGGGGTAGACCACGTGGAGGCAACAGTGGGCGTGGTGGCGAGACACCAGCGGACGTCCCAGAGATACCAGGCCTGGCAAAGGCCATGACTGCCTTCGCCGAGCAGTTAGGGACTCAGTTTGCGGGAGCCATACGTTTAGCCACTATACAGGAATGCTATGACGCTACGTCGGCAACCAAGCTGATGCTGCAGACCAGAGAAGAGGCCCAAGGGAAAAAGAGAAAGAATTCTGTGGGTGAGGATGGGGGAGTGACTTCTAGCGGTTACAACAAGCAGGGAAAGTAAGAAATCGTTAACTGAGAATGAGATACCTATTTACTACCTATACTTAAATTGGTCATTAACCCTAAAACCTTCAGCAGAAAATTCTTCGACAAAAAGAAAAGGCGGAAGGATTACCAAGGTCAGAAGGCAAAGGAGCAGGTTCCTCGTCTGGCCGGCCCCACTATTAACGCCCAGCCGCTTAGGTCTACACCACCTAGGGGTAAGGATACCCACCTTTCACTTAACCAAGATATTTATTAGTGGTACCTTTACTAAACCATGTTGTGTAACAATAGGCACTAAGCCACCCCAGCACCATTACTACTGCAAGCGCTGTGGAAACGATCACCCTGGCGTAGACTGCTCAGGCAAAAAGGTGGAGTGCCGCTACTACAAGAAAGAGGGCCATAGAGAATACAAGTGCTTCTCTAACCCCGGAAGTCGAGTGTACAAGGGGCACAGAGACTCACAAAGGACCCCAGCTATCGAGGCAGGCGGATCACGAGGAGGCCTGGCGCCTCAGAACAACATGTACACTACAGGTCTGGCGGGACAGCCATCCTCAACTGCACAACAGAAAGGCAAGGAGGTCATTCCAAGCCGAAACACCCTGTACTCAGCGAGAGCTTCGGGCGCTGAGACTAGCACTCAGCGCGATACCGGTAAGCCTAAGACCTAAACCAAATGCTTGAAGCATGAATGTGTGTTTACAGTTATCAAACGATGAAACTTGTGTGTGTTAAGAGCGAATCAAAATTTAGAGAGACCTAATTTAGGAAACCTCTCACCTAATAGGACACTTTGAAATCTGTTACCCCTTACCTATGAGACCGAGATCACCTGATCCTTTGAGCGAAGGTTGGGAATATCTAGAGAAAGAGTGTCAAGTGCTTCAACCCAGCATTATCCTACTCAAGCAATACCTAACCCTAGATGAACAAATAGCCATTGTAAATGAGTGTAGAACCTTGGGAATGAGTCCGGGAGGATTTTACATTCTAGGATTCGAGAGCGGGTCAAAACTTAAATTGTATATGATGTGCATGGGTAAGGATTGGGATCCACAAACTAGGTTGTATGGAGAGGTAATAAAGATAGATGGAGCACGAGTGCCTAGGATACCCGACATTTTGCAAACCTTGGTGACGGGAGCGGTCAAAATTGCACAACAATTAGAAATAAACCCCATACCGGACATGGAAGCCGATGTTTGCATTGTGAACTTCTACGAGAAAGGAGGAAAACTTGGGTTACACCAGGACCGAGACGAGACATCCGAGTCAATTACCAAAGGGATACCAGTTGTATCATTCTCCATTGGAGATGATGCTGAATTTCTATATGGTGATCAGAAGAGGATGGACAAGGCGAGCGAGATTGTTTTGAAGTCAGGGGACGTGTTGATATTTGGTGGAGAATCCAGACTAGTGTACCATGGGATTAAGGGCACTAAGCTGAATACTGCCCCATCGACCTTAGTAACCACTACACATCTGAAATCTGGACGGTTAAACCTGACGTTTAGACAATATTGATGTAATTATGGAGATTGTATGTAAGAATCATTGGATGAATAAATGGCATTTTCAATTCGTTTGAGACATACGCTCCAACCTCACTATCTTACAAATTGATAACCCTAGGCCACAAGTCCAATGAGGGAGCTGTTCAGAATGTGTTGGACAAGACCGAGGCCAAGGATAAAGGAAATGTCATCATGTGAACCTTCACTGTAAATGGCGTAAGTGCATCGATACTATTCGATTCAGGGGCATCTCATTCCTTTATATCCTCTGTCTTGGCAAGAAAATTAGAGACAACTGCTGAGCCTCTCTCAGATTTCCTAGTCATACTACCAACGAAGGAGAGAGTGAGGTGCACAAAACTTCACACGCGACTCCAGATTAATATCATGGATGAAGATTTTCACGCAGACCTGATTGAACTTGATGATTTGGGCTTCGACATCATCATTGGCATGGATTGGTTACAGAAGTATAAGGGTCGACTGCATTGCGCGGAGCACAGACTATTACTGAAGAGCCCAAAAGGCAAGACAGTCTCCTATCGCAGTACTCCTAGAGAGCCGACTTTCATGCTGGTATCTGCTATAATTTTGATGAAGAAGGTGAAGAAGGGACAACCAGTTTACTTATGCTATGTCCAAGACCTGAGGCATGAAGAGCAGACAAAGTTGGACATACCAGTTGTGTCAGATTTCCGTGACCTGTTTCCTGAAGAATTACCGGGGATGCCACCCAAGCGTGATGTTGAGTTCTCCATCGATTTGATACCAGGCACAGGGCCTATTGCCAAGGCGCCCTACCGAATGGCACCAGCAGAGATGAAGGAGTTGAAGATTCAGTTAGAAGATCTCCTTGATAAGGGTTTTATCAGACTGAGTGCGTCACCATGGGGAGCACCAATGCTGTTTGTAAAGAAGAAAGATGGTAGCATGCGACTCTGCATTGACTACCGGGAACTTAATGCAGTAACAGTAAAGAATAAATACCCTTTACCACGGATCGACGATCTGTTCGACCAATTGAGAGGTGCTACGGTCTTCTCAAAAATTGACCTTAGATCTGGGTACCATCAGATACGGATAGTAGATGGGGATATAGAGAAGACGGCTTTTCGAACGCACTATGGGCACTATGAGTTCACAGTAATGCCATTTGGCTTATCGAACACCCCAGCTATATTTATGGACCTCGTGAACCGATTGTTCAAAGAACAGCTAGACTCATCAGTAGTTGTGTTCATTGACGACATCCTAGTCTATTCCAAGACTAAGGACGAGCACGAGGTGCATCTGAGACAAGTGTTACAGATCATGAGAGAAAACAAACTATATGCCAAGCTTTCAAAGTGTGAATTCTGGTTAGACAGTGTAGCTTTTCTAGGGCATGTGATATCTGTCAGCGGTATATCTGTTGACCCTGCAAAGATCGAGGTAGTTAAGACTTGGCCCAGACCTAAGACAGTGACAGATATCCATAGCTTCTTGGGATTAGCTGGCTACTACCGAAGATTTGTCCAAGACTTCTCCAAACTGGCAAAACCAATGATTAGTCTGGTGAAGAAGGACATTCCATTTGTATGGACCGAGGATTACGAGCGTTCCTTTCAGACACTGAAGGATCTACTGACGTCAACACCCATACTCACCATTCAGAGGGGACTGACGGGTTTGAAGTATACTGTGATGCTTCAGGCACTGGGATAGGGTGTGTACTCATGCAGAATGGCAAGGTTGTTGCTTATGCATCACGTCAGCTGAAGAAACATGAGGAGAACTACCCGACACATGATTTAGAATTGGGAGCAGTAGTATTTGCACTAAAAATCTGGCGCCATTACTTGTATGGAGTTATAGTTACAGTTTACTCAGATCATAAGAGCCTTCAACATCTATTCACTTAGAAAGAGCTAAACATGAGACAGAGGCGATGGGTCGAGTTTCTAAAGGACTACGACATCGACCTTAGGTACAAGGAGGGCAAGGCAAATGTCGTTGCTGACGCCTTGAGCCGTAGAGCTCATTCCTTATTTGCTACGACAGGTGATAGCAGTCTTATAGAGGAAGTACGTTGTGCTCAGGATAACGACCGGTACATGCAGAATATTAAGCAGCAGCTGACTGACAGTATTTTTGAGAGACATAAGTACAATTTTGTACTCAGTGAAGATGGGTTAATCAGACTAAATGGTCGTTTGTGCATACCAGAGTCCAGCCCCAACCTGAAGGAGAAAATATTACAGGAAGCTCATTGCTCTTCCTTATCCGTACATCCAGGGTCATCTAAGATGTACAAGGATCTGAATTTACATTTCTGGTGGAGTGGTATGAAAAAGGATGTTGCGGAGTTTGTGGCAAGATGTATGACTTGTTAGAAGGTAAAGTTCGAGCACCGAAGACCGGACGGGTTAGTACAGCCGATGCCCATTCCATATTGGAAGTTCGAAGATATATCCATGGACTTCGTGGTTGGTCTTCCACCGACTAGAGGAGGTGCAAACATGATATGGGTCATCGTCGACAGGCTGACAAAGGTAGCAAGGTTTATTCCTATCAAGGACACTTGGAAAGTCCCCAAGCTGGCGGACCTCTTCCAGAAAGAGATCATTAGACACCACGGTGTACCTAAGTCGATTGTGTCAGATAGAGACTCCAGATTTCTATCAAGATTTTGGCAGCAAGTTCAGGAAGTGTTGGGTACGAAGCTGAAGCTAAGTACCGCCTTCCACCCTCAAACATATGGTCATAGTGAGTGAACCATTCAGACATTAGAGGACATGCTTAGAGCTTGTGCCTTAGACTCCTAGGAAAGCTGGATAGACCGGCTACACTTGATCGAGTTTACATACAATAACAGCTATCATGCATCTATTCAGATGCCACCATTTTAGGCATTGTATGGCAGGCCGTGTAGGACACCTCTTTGTTGGGACGAGGCCAGTGAGAATACCATCTTAGGGCCGGAGTACCTAGACCAAATGAAAGAGGACAGTGCACAGATACGCAAGAACATGAAGGCAGCCCAGGACAGACATAAGTCATATGCTGATGTCCGGAGGAGAGACCACGAGTTCGCAGTAGGCGATCGAGTCTTCCTTAGAGTATCACCAATGAAAGGAGTCTTCAGATTTGGGCAGAAGGGCAAGCTTAGCCCGAAATATGTAGGGCCGCACCTTATCACGGAGCGAGTGGGCCCATTAGCCTACAGACTAGACTTACCTGTTGAGCTTGGGAGAGTGCACAATGTGTTCCAAATATCTCAACTAATGCAGTATGTGCCTCACCCATCGCATATCTTAGAGCCTGAGACACTCGAGTTAGATCCTACGCTTAAATATGAGGAGACCCCAGTCCGCATTTTAGACTCCAAGACTAGGGTGATCAAGGACAAGACCATTAAGATGGTCAAGGTTCTGTGGTCAAACCACGACATTGAGGAGGCGACATGAGAGTTAGAGGACTCCTTGCAAGACAACTAATGCAGTATGTGTATACAGAGCATACTGGTTTTGGTTTTGTGTTTGGTTGTTGCGCATGTGTGCACTTGATTGAATGTTAGTAATTCTATGTGACACTTGAATGGTTATTGATGTGTTCTATGTGACACTTGGATGATTATAGAAGTACACTTATTTATAGTATCTATCAGAGTATTGATGTTACCTTACATTGATTGTCATGAGCAAAGGTTATGTGTATGTATGAGTTGCATACACTCGGATGAATGGTGGAATGTAGAAGTATCAATATGGCATTGCCACCCAGGAATGATAAGTATGCGGTGAATAGATATGAGGAACTAGATTCCATAGGATGAGTAAGTAGAAGTTGTGACTTCGGGACAAAGTCCTTTTTAAGGGGGGTAGACTGAAATACCACTAACCATTAAATAATAAATAATGGGAAATAACACTTAGGCGTTAAAAACACACCTAAACTCCTTAAGGTCAAAAACGAGCGTTAAGACGGACCTTAAGCTAACCAAGTTATATAAGCTATAAACTCATACCGAGTCAATCAAGGATCATTATATGACCCTTAAAACATAGGACCTCATCGAAAACTGAGTAAAAATGCAAAAGGTCCGGGAGAGTCAACACACCTCCCTTAAGGCCCGAAAAGCCCCGGAAACACCCGAAAAATGTTTTATAAGATGTAATAAATCATTACACTTTATTCCAATTGTACCATAACACTTTGTTAAACATTTAAGATGAATTCCTCATGCTAAATTCTCAATTAAACGCAAAGTGCTTGGAGGTACTCGTTGTGGGCCCCATGAACCCCCGGGAATGCCCCGGAGAGGTACCGAAGTGGCATGAACTCCTATATAATTCATTCTCAGAGTTCCTACCATAATTATTCATCATCATAAAGAGAATGCTCGAGCTACCTTTTCAAAATTACATAAAGTGCTCGGGGGAAATTCTTAACGCTCCTGTTTTGCCCCGAGAGTGTCCCGGTTGCCCGAGAATTGTGTCATGAGTTGATATTACCCCATATAACTCAATGTAACACCTTAATATATCATTATTGACTATAAACAATTTTTATAAACACTTGGAACTCATTGAGACAACTTATTTTCCAAAATATCCTTAAAGCACAAAAACACACTTTCGGGTGCCGTAAAACACGTTTTACACTCTTACCTTGTAGTTTTTAATGAGCCACGAAATTATGCCATCAATTGGTCAGGTTTTTACCATCTTAATAAAACAAAATCATAGTGGGAACACATGGATCAAGGCTGCCGATGTTTATTATAGAAATACCTTGTTTTTTAACACTTTACTTAATATCAACCACTTACCCACTTAAGTTGCCCACTACTTCTGGTTCCTTTGATCATTTTCGACCCACACTCACCATAAGACCTGTATGCACCATTAATATCCCACTGAGATTCCACTTGGAGCAAGTGCTCCACCTTGACAAAATAAAATACCTTAACTTTACCTTTAAATTATACTATTCAGCCACTACAAGCTGTCTTGGTTGATTGCTGCCGCCTCCAGCCCCTAATGGAGAACTAAACCTGCATTATTTTCCCACTCAAATGCCATTATCCTAATGCCCCACCTAATTAATTAAGAAATTAACAACTTTTCCATTTTTAATACATAAGGAGCTATCTCCGTTCATCTCCTTCCAAGACTGCCGAGCTCCAGCCTTCTCCCTCCGTCTCTTCATGCCTTTGAATGGGTATTCAGAGGTTAGAACTCAATTGGTAAGGAAACCTCATTACTAGTCAAATTAGTCTTGTTTTACCTTTTTTTCCAAGGTAAATCACAAGTTAATTACCTTGGAGTCCATATTTAATTTCTCCATGACTTAGGTTCGAAATCAAACATCATTTGGACTGGGAAGGTCGTGCCTAAGTCAAAGGTTTACCAAAGGTAACCTCTAAGAAGTTTAAGGTAAGGAAATTTCACAAAAACCATTCTTCTTCCCTAGTTACCATCATGGCCGAATTCCATTGATTTTTCTCCATCAAATCCTTCATTTCTCTCCAAGGTTTTACAAGGAATTCATCAAACCTCAAGGAGGCCGTGAGCTAAGCCATCATTTACCTAAGGTAAATCTAAGTTTCTAAGATTTTTAGGAGCTATTATCCAGTTCTACCTAAAGAACAATCCAAGAACTAACATGAAGCTCTTCTCCTAGGTAATGTCGTGTTCTTAGTCCTTCACAACTCAATTTTGAGTGATCAAGGTAATACATAAACTTTAGCACACGTTTTGTGCATTAAACTTAAGTAACTCTTCAGATCTTGGTTAGGTTTTTAAGACTTTGAATTTTGTGGTATCCTATACCTCTTGATAGAGCCGAATTGGTGAGTGAACTAACCAAGCCTAAGCAACCAAGATCCAAGAGAAATCGAGAAGGTAAAGTACTAATCCTTGGGTAATTACCTAGATCTAGTGTTTAAGTTAAGTTTCAACACTTCAAATCATTATTTACCTAGCTAATGAATTAAAGCCGTGAGTATTAGGTTCTAAATACTTGGTTTGGGTAACTAAGGTTAATAACAAAACTTAAAGGTTGATTTTAGGAATTTTAAGTAAATTATTTGGTAGTTAATACTATGACCGTAAATAAAAGAGTTCAGTTGGTATATTATAAGCCTAATATGAGTATTAAGAGTGTTAGAAACATTTAGGTAGTTTAATAAAATATTTAAGTACATCAAATAATGAGTTTATAAGGTTTAAGGGTGGAAAATGTAATTTATAAAACTATATGGTAAATATTAGTCATTACCAAAAGTTATAAGTGATATTAGGAGTTTTGGTATATTATAAGTGTATAAATAATTTTAGAATTTATCTAAGTGATTTAGATAATTTTATGAGCATTTTGGTATATTAAAAACATTAAAAGTTAAGGTTATAATATTAAAAGGTTAGGAATTAAAATCTGGTGTCAAGAGGGTAATTTGGTAATTTTAGAGTCCTTAAAATATTGGTGTAAAAATACTTACGAATTTAAATAAAAAGTCTTGGTGAGTTAAAAATATTTACTAGTGTTTAAATGACTAGTTTATTAAGTTATGTGGCTAAATTGTAAATTTTGAAAAGTTTGGGGAACATATGATGATTTCTGAGAATTAATGATGTTTTTGGCATAATTATGATATAGTATAAGGTAGGAATTAATATTATGAATTTTGGTTAAATTAAACAAGTGTTTAAGTGTTAACACAACATTTTATAAAGTTTTGGGACTATTTTGTAATTTCTGGAAAATATAGAGTAAAACCGAAATACATATGATTTCCTGAGTATATTAAAGTATTAATTACGAAATTAGGCTTTGGTCAAAGTGTTGACGAAAAAACCTTGGGTTAAAATGATTTATGACATAAAATATTAAGTTTATAAAAGTTTTGGGGTGAATATGTAATTTATGAAAGTTTATATGTGAAACCGATTTTGATATGGCGCGAAATCATAAATTGTAGAAATATAAGGGTATTTCGGTATTTAAGGAAATTAAATATTAAAACTATAGTTTATGGGTTAACATGTAACTAATATAAAGTTTTTGGGGTTAAAATGTAAATATAGGAAACTATGTGTTAAGACCGAAAGTTTATGTGGTTATTTAGTAATTTATAAAAGTTAGTATGTTCAATTTGTAATTACCTAATTTATGCGGTTGGTTTTGTGATTTAACAAAGAAAGGAAATCAAACTAAGTGATATAATGTATTTTGGAGTATAATGTAAAGTTTATAAAATAATTGTGGTTATAATAAAAATAACCAAATTGTGTTAATATACATAATAAGTGAAAATAATTATGAGTATATAATTAATGAGATGAAGATATACTATAAGGTGGAAATTCATTATCACATGTAGTTACTACATAAAATGACGGTCTGTTAACTAACTCGAACCACTGTTCAATAACTGGAGAAAATAAGGAACATACGGGATTGACATGACAGGGGTATTAGTTCTGTATCAACAATACAATAATAGTTAACGCTAGTCGTATTAACGTTACCCGGTATTTGCATGTATGTATAACAGCGTTACGGGGAGAAACTACTAAGTGTGAACTGTCAAGCTTGCAATTTTCACGGTGAACGGTATGTTAATTGTGTGGTCTGAATGTCCTAAGGATTTTCCTGAGGTCCAGACGTTGTGTGTTTAATTGTTAAGAGCGATATCTGTGATTTGTACTTATGATCTTGTGTACTATTTGCTCGACGCTATTGCGTTTTATTTTACGCGAACGTCTTATGACTGGAAGTTTATACATCTAAACTCGAACAAGACTAGATGACCTTTAGGTATTACGAGAACCTAACTGGCGGTCAATTGTCATAGTCTTAAGCTCAAGGATTGGATCTTGTGTCATTGATTAAAGGACTAACTTACAAAGAGAGGAATCCAGTTAGTTTTGACTATCTGGTTGCGCAGCGTGATCACTACGAGGGACTACTATCAAGAGTCACTCAAGGGAATCCATCGTCCGCATTCGATGATGGTAGAGGGCACTACTGTTGGTGCAGGCTTCGGTCGAATTGGATGCCTTTAAGACAAACAAGAAATCCAAGACCAAAGGGTCAGCTGGCAACAGCTCCATTGGAACCCAGGGGACTACTGTCCATCAATAAGTTATTAAGGGTTGTCTTAACATGATGCCTGAGGTGGAAAATAATTGAAGGGTTTAAATGGTTGGTTAAAAAGGATAAGGGCCTTGAGGTCAACTAACAAGTACGGTTAATTAATACGCGTATCTTGTTGGTATTGGTTATTGGTTATTGGATATTGGTTGTTGATTGTGTGATGATTTTGTTGGGTGAACTATTGTGTGTTTATTTAAACATTTACAGTTGTTACCAGGGAAAATTACATCGCCCACCCATGACATTTGGCGAAATTACACACCCCACCCACGAGGTTTCAAAAATTACTTTGCCCACCCATGTGGTTTCCACAATTTTACATCCAGCAACTTTTCTAATGTTTGATCAACTTAAAAGATGGTTAAATGATATCCAAATTTGATGAAACTTTACATGGACGATATTAAAGTGTTATATTTTGGTAAAATGTGAAATCCAATGTTTTTTAAGCTCATATATGATCCGTGGGACCCGATGAATGTGTCTCATGTTTCATTGGGTCCCACAGGTCATATATGACCTTAAAAAACTTTGGATTTGACATTGAACAAAAATATAACACCTTAGCATCGTCCATGTAAAGTTTCATCAATTTTGAACAACATTTAACCATCTTTTAAGTTGATCAAATATTAGAAAAGTTGCTGAATGTAAAACCGTGGAAACCACATGGGTGGGCAAAGTAATTTTTGAAACCTCGTGGGTGAGGTGTGTAATTTCGCCAAACGTCATGGGTGGGCGATGTAATTTTCCCTTGTTACTATTATTGTAAACCAGTACAACATGTAATGAATCTAATGTCAAGATGGCTAAACGACTTAAGAGATCCAAATTATTTAAGACTACGTTTAGCATACCAGCATATCGTTTGCTGAGCCCTTCAGTGGGCCACACATTTCAGGTTACTGAACGAAGTCACAAAGCCAGAGAGCGGGACGCAGGGTAGTTGATGCATTTTCAATAAGACACCGTTTATTCTTGTTACGTACTGTATTATGGAGTTCTGTTGTATTAGGTTTAGCTGCTCATTTGTTTGGTTTGGATTGTAACTTTAAGATTGCTCAGTATCTGGTCATCACTGCGGTGGAGAGTTGAAGTTGATGGATGGATAAGGATGCCTTGTTACTCACATGGGTGAGTGACGGCGTGTAACACCAAACGATAGTTAGTCTTATTTTCCGCTGCAAATTATATTTTGTTTATGCTACGACTGACAGTATTATTACGAGATTAGGAGTAGGGGTGTTGCAGACAGAGCCTAAGAGAAGTCGAGAAACTTACCCCTGACAATATTTCGCTCCGCGGCAGGATCATAGAGCATGTAGCGTTGGGTGAAGGGGTCTATATTAGCGCTTCGACGCTGTGGTTTTGGCGGCTTCTGAATTCTGGTGGAGGTGGCGCCAGTGGTGTGTCGTGGCTGTTGGTGGGCAACCCTTGGACTTGGGAAGCCTCACTGGAACCTGAGGAGACTGGTTGGGCCTTGACTAATGATCTTAGGACGCGTTTGGCTGTGGGACAGGTTATAGTTTGAGCTTTTCGTTTTCTAGGTTTAGGTTTCGGAGATTGGGGAGGAGTTAAGGTTGCCGATTTTTCATGAGATTCTTGTGGCGTTGGTGTTGAAGATTTTTTGGGTGGAGCTAGCGGTGGATCAGTGGCTTGGGTATCGGAGGTAGGGTTTGGTTGATGAGGTGGTGGAGATGGTGGCTTGGTCTGGAGTGGGGTGACATCTTTGATATCCGTCTCAAGAATATCTGTCTTGGCGGCGGATGAGGGTGTTGGTTGGGGGGAAGTGCCGTGGGTGGATGTCGGTGGTGTGGCAGAGTGTGTGGGGGATGAGGTGGCTGTGGTTTTGGTGGAAGAGTGAGTGGTGGTGGTGGTGAGTGGGGATGGGTTAGGGTTTGGCATGGACTGAAGATACGCCTGAAGGCGGAGAGGATCTTGGAAGATTTCAGCTGGGATGTTGATGCCGTTAAAGTTAATGCCTGCCATTCAGAATTTGTTTTAGCTTTAGGTGTAAGGGGAATGTGAGTGAGAGAGACGGAGTAGGGTGATAGATGATATAAAGGAGGAAGTGACTAGCGGAAGTTGTAGAGTTTTTGTGTGTCAAGCGAGAAAAATCAGGGGGCGCGAGATCAAGGGCATAGATTTAGGTGGAGCGGGTGTGGATAGGTGACGTGGATGTATAGCACTAGGTGCATAGAGGCGTTTTAAGCAAGGAAACACAGTTCACAGATTCAAGTGCAAACAGAGACAGACTCGGTGAGACATAAGGGAGTACCTACTGACAATTATGGTAGGGGCAAGAAGATGTGACCGTCTAGGTAGACGGAGTCAATCCAATTACTGATCGAAGTGCTTCAAATCGTGCTGTGGACAGGGGTTTTGTAAAGATATCTGCAAGTTGATCTTCTGTGGGCACAAAGTCAAGTTGAATAAGATTTTTCTCGACACAGTCCTTTAGGAAATGAAGACGGATTTCAATGTGTTTGGTTCTTGAGTGTTGGACTGGGTTTTTGGATATTTTGATTGTGTTTTTGTTGTCACAAAAGATTGGGATCTGTTCTTGGGTAACATGATAATCTTTAAGTTTTTGTTTCATCCAAAGAAGTTGGGAGCAACATGCTACAACAGAGACATACTCTGCCTCCGCTGTAGAGAGTGCGGCAGAGTTTTGTTTTTTGGAGGACCATGAAACGAGACAAAGACCCAAGAACTGTGCATTACCTGAAGTGCTCTTTCGATCTTGGAGGGAACCAGCCCAATCAGAGTCACTGTATCCAGATAGAGTAAAAGTAGGAGATCGAGGATACCATAGATAGAGTGTACTTGTACCTTTGAGGTATCGAAAGATACGTTTGACTGCTTTGAGGTGAGACTGTTTTGGTGCTGCTTGGAAGCGGGCACAAGATAGATTGCGTGGAGAATGTCAGGGCGACTGGCAGTCAGGTACAAGAGGGACCCTATCATTCCTCTATATTCTATGGCATTGACACCAACTCCGTCGTCATCTAGATGAAGTTTGGCAGATGTGCAGCTTGGTGTTGTCATGCTTTTGACATGGGTGAGATTGTACTTGTCAAGGAGTTCCTTGATGTACTTTTGTTGATGGATTTTAATCCCTTCCTTTTCCTGTTGAACTTGTAGTCTAAAGAAGAACTTTAGCTCACCTAACTCATTCATGGAAAATTCTGGCTTCATATGGTTAGCAAAATGATCACAAAGGGTGTGACTCGTAGAACCATAAATAATATCATCAACATAAATCTGTACTAGAAGTAAGTCATGTGATGAATGAAGAATGAATAGTGTTTTATCTACGTTGCCCCTAGAGAAGCCATTTTGCAAGAGATATGTAGAGTCTTTCATACCAAGCTCACGGAGCCTGTTTCAGTCCGTAAAGGGCCTTACACAGTTTGTAGACGTAGTCGGGATGGACGAAGTCTGTGAATCCTGGAGGTTGCTCGACATAGACTTCTCTATTAATATAGCCATGGAGAAAGGCCGTCTTGACGTCCATTTGATATAGTGTGAAACTTTTGAATGCGGCAAATGCAATTAGCATGTGAATTGCTTCAAGACGAGCTACAGGTGCGAAGGTTTCATCATAATCAATCCTTTCCTCTTGATTGTAGCCCTGAACTATCAACCTAGCTTTATTCCTGAAAACTTGTCTTGCATCATCCAGTTTGTTACGAAAGACCCAACGAGTACTAATTGTTTGTTGATGTGTGGGTCGGGCAACTAACTCCCAGACAACGTATCTTTGGAGAGAATTTAGTTCCTCCTGCATAGCAGTGACCCAATCACTATCAAGAAGTGCCTCTTTGACATTTCGTGGTTCGGTGCATGAAAGAAAGGCACCAAAGTCACATAGGTTTTGCATAGCTTGAAACCGTGTTTGAACACCTGAGTTTGGGTTGGATATTATATTTTCAGGAGGATGAGCTGATTTTTGTTGGAACTGTCGATGTGAAGCAGGAGGGGGTGTGTCTTTGTCAGAGGATTCAAAGTTCAAGTTTTGAGGCAAAGGTGTTTCAGAGTTATTGTAAGAGTCAGCGGAGTCAGATGTATTGTTTTTCTTTCCTGGAGATTCATCAGGTGTAATGGATTGGGAATCTTGGAGTCTACCTATGGGGGTCGTGATGAAGTGTGGATCAGTGAGGAAATCATCTGGAGCAAAGTCAAGTTGATCAGAAGATGAGCCAATGTTGTGAGACTCATCGAACCTGACATGGGGACTTTCATCTAAACATTGAGTTCTCAGATTAATAACACGATAAGCTTTTCTTTTAGAAGAGTAGCCTAGAAATATACCTTCATCACTTTTGGGAGAGAACTTACCCAAGTTGTCCTTTCCATTATTGTGGATATAGCACTTACACCCAAAACGCCTGAGATGAATGAGGTTTGGTTAAGGTCGACAGAGTAGTTCGTAGGGTGTCTTGTAAAGAAATGGGTGGATCAAGGCACGATTTAACACATAGCATGCTGTATTAATAGCCTCTGCCCAGTATGATGGAGTTAGTTCACTGTCAATAAGCATGGTACACGCCATTTCAACCAAGGTTCTATTCTTTCGTTCAACGACTCCGTTCTATTCTGGAGTACGTGCGGATGAGACTTGGTGATCAACTTCGTTGTCCCTGCAAAACTCATCAAACGACTTGTTGCAAAAATTCAGTGCCCTGGTCTGTTCTCAGGGTTTTCAATGTAAATGAGAATTTGTTGATATGCACTTTATGGAGTTTGGCAAACTCCGTGAAAGTTTCATCCTTAGTAGACAGAAAAATAAACCAAGTCCACCTAGAATAGTCATCGACTATGACCAGAATATACCTCTTACCACTTTTGCTTTGAGTACGCATGGGGCCAACAAGATCCATGTGGAGCAATTCCAATGGAGAGCTAGTAGAGAGAGTTAACTTACTTTTGAAGGAAGACCGGTGTGTTTACCTTTTATGCATGCTTCACAGACGGAGTCTGTGTCAAAGTTTGTATCGGGTAAACCAATCACCAAGTCCTTGCTTTTGAGTTTGTTGAACAGCCTGTGATTTGAGTGACCAAGTCTGGAGTGCCACAATAATGAATTTTTGGAATGCATATTTAGACAGACTTGATCATCTGGATTAATGGAGTTTAAGCACATTTTGTAGAGATTTCCTTCTCTGCGGCCCACAGCTTTGAAGGAACATGTACGCTCATCAAAAACCTTACAATTCGAAGAGAAGAAAATTACCAAATTGAATCTATAACAAATTTGAGAAATACTTAATAAACTATGTTGAAGGCCAGTGACCAGATGGACTCCATCAATTTTAAATCTAGAGGGGTTACCTATAGAACCAACTCCCATGATTTCACCCTGGTTGTTGTTTCCAAAAGTAACCTTACCTCCTTGGTAGGATGAAAGCGAATTGAATTGATTTGGGTCTCTAGTCATGTGACGAGAGCATCCATTATCCAAGTACCAGCTGTCTTCATTCGCCTTCACCTACAAAACAAAAGATCATTTGTTAGACTTGGGAACCCAGATGTACTTGGGTTCCCTTTTCGAGCCAGATCATTTTAGTTCTTCTCTAGCTTCAAGAATCAATCTAACTCGTTTAAGATTGAATGAGAGATCTTTATTTAGTTTATCACAAGCACTGTCCCTATGTCCAAGGCTCCCGCAGTAGCCACAGATCTTAGTTGGAGGAATATTGACGTATTTCTGCTGTCCTTTCCACCAGGAGTCAAACTTCTCCTTTTCTTGATAACGCTTGGTTTTGTTGTCGGATTTGGACATATTTTTAGGAATATCGAACTTACCCTTTTGCCACTTGGGCTTAGACTGAGTGGATCCAACTCCAGATTGTAGATTAGCAATCTCTTGAGAGAGTTGTTCTACTTTTAAATGAAGATCATCACGATCTTGACTGACTTCCTTGATTTTGGAGTTAGCCCACTCAGGTAGTTTGAAGGGAGTGACTTGTTTGAAAAATTTGACTGGCTTGAGAGAGAGAGCATGCTCTTTTTCTTACAGTTTTTGACTGAGGTTTTGATAGTAGTGTTTAAAGACATGTTTTTAGATTCAGAAGCATTTAGATCATTTTGAAGAGAGCAGCATTTATCGGTGAAAATGGTGAGATCCTGTTTGAGAGAGTCGATCAGAGTGAGAGACTCTTTTTGGTCGCTCTGGCTGGATTGATTAAGACTTATGGTATCATTGAGTTCCTTTTGAAGGGAATCAACATGACGCCGTGATTCCTGTAGATCCAGTCTAAGAGAGCAAGAGATGGTCTTGTGTTCCTCAGCTTCATCTCTTAAGGCATACATGAGACCCTTTGAGATTTCGAGTTCCTCAGTTAACTCGGATATTTTGCTGGTGAGACTTGCTTTGAGGGAGTTAGTCTCAGAGAGGATTTTAGCAATTAAGGTCATAAAACCCATAGGAGTTATACGATAAAGATCTGTTTCAAGATGGGAACGAGTTACCTCATTGTCGGGGATCATGGACTCCGTCGTATCATGTGCCATGAGACATACCAGGCCGCTGGACTCTGTGTCTTGATCGTCGGAGTTTGAATCACCCCAACCGACAGCTGCCATCAGCGACCTCCCTTGGGATTTTCCATACTGGTTTTTGAGTAAGGGGCAGTCCTTGTTAAAGTGACCGGGTTTGTTGCTGTTGAAACAGGTGACAGAGTTGAAGACTTGTTTAGAGGTATTTGAGAACAACCGACTCTGTCAATTTGGTTGGTTACGCATGAATTTTCGGAAGTTCTTTACTATGAAGACAAAGTCTTCCATAGTCTCAACCTCACTTTCTTTAACAATAATATCCACTAACTCGGCCTTAGCTTGTCTGATTTGGGTATTAGTGACATAGGCTCCTTCTTGAATATACTAATTCAAGTTAACCTACAAGGCTTGGTCATTCAAAGTAGTAATTTTACTAGAAGAAGAAGAAGATGTAATACCGCACTTCTTTCGAACATTCTTCTTGTATTTATCTACGGATTGTAGATAGGAACCTAGGTCTTGACAGCTCCATTTGGATAAATCCTTGCATGCTTTGGTGGAGATTACCGTTTCTGCCCATTCTTCTCTGAGACTGTCAAATAGCTTATGCAAGACACTCTCTCTATCCGGTAAAATGTTCACTTCTTGCATAGTAGTGGTTAGTAAGTAAAAGCGATCAAGCACTTCTTCCAGAGACTCACCGGGTTTTTGTAGAAAATTCTCATAGTCCATTCGAAGTTCTTGAGCTTTGTATTTCTTGAGTTCAGTGACTCCTTCGTGAGTAGCTTGGAGGAGAGTCCATATTTCGTTTGTAGACTTGCAGTGATTAACTCTTCTTTGTTCTGGAATGGACAGGCAGGTGTAGATTGCACGGGATGCTTGTCGATTTAGCTCATACCTTTTGCGATCTGCAACAGTCCATGTGGATCGATCTGGATTGACTACATGATCTCCTCAAGTGACTATCTCCCAAAGTTCCGAGTTGACTGACTCAATGTGTTGTTTGATCTCGTTTTTCCAATGATCGTAGTTGGTGGAGGTGAGTCTGGGGTGCTCGAAGTGCATTTTGTTGTTTTGATTGGCGAAGAGGTCTGCCATTGCTTCGTTGATGACTGTCAGCCTAAGCAAGGCTCTGATACCACATGTAGGATCGGGTGGCTAACTCAAACCAACCCAAGGTGTGAGTCTAAGAGTTGGTTTGACTCAATCGATCTTTTAAGGAAAAGAAACACTTTAAGATGTAGAGGCACTCAATCGAAATGGTTAAACTAAGTGTGCGAAAGACTTAAAGGAACTGAAGCGAATTAGCGTTTGAGAAATAGTCAGACTCTGTGGAACTTAGCAAGATATACAAATAATCTATTTTATTCTCTAGTCAAAATATAATAACTTACAAATGCCCACTAAGTAGAAGAGATCTACTTAGCGGTTTTTCACTCACTCACCCAATACACTTTCTGATCAGCTCAATGGTAAGTGTAGTAAAACTAGGATCTTCCTAGGCAGAGTCTATCTAGATGCACTAACTAATTTGGTACGTATTCTCTCTCTTTGACTTACAAAGATAATTTCTCTCTCACTCTAATCTCTAGAATATTTCTCAGTAAAAGCACAAAAGAAACTAGCTATTACAATGCTTATTTATACTAGTGCTAGAAACACCGGGTTGAGGGAGTTAGTTCTGAAATTGTCGGAACCAATTTAGTGGGCAACGTCTTTAGGTGATCTTCTGACTTGGGCCGCGAACTTCGGATGTGATGGGGGGGGGGGGGTTGCATGACCGTTGGAGCGTTGAAACATTCACGAGTTTGCTCCTTAGTTTTCACAACGGCATAGGAGAGTCTGTGATGTTTCCTTAGTTGCGTGGACTCTCTTGGAGTAGCTCGTTCTTTGTGTTTGACTTAGGATGATTGACTCCGTCGAGGTGATTAGCTATCTCTGTAACACTTTGATGTCACAACATACCATTAGAATGAGGGCTAATAGGGAGTTGGTTGCTACTAGAGATGAAGTCCACGCTTGCCTTGGGTTACCCAAGGGAGATATCCCTGTAGTGGAGGCAAAAAGTACAAAACGTAAGTCACCAACTCCTTTTACTAGGTCTATGGATGAGTGGAGATATGGGTATGATGTGACTGATAGAGGACCTATGACAATGGTTGTGAGTGAAAAATCAGGAGATGATTTCAAAAGGGACTTTGTATACTTTACTATGTCTACACTACTCTCAGCTAACCAAAATAACTTGTGCACATGGAAAGTTCTTTATTCTTTGATGGATGTGTCTAAGATCAAGCATATGGATTGGTGTGAATACACTTTAGTAAAGCTGAAAGGAGCTATGAAGGCTTGAAATAAATCTAATTGTTCTCGGAAGTTCTTTAATGGAGTTTGTTGTTTCTTACCTTATTTTGTCTTGATAGGACTTCCATAGGTGCAATTTCTTGTCCTAGGTCATTCCCAACATTTATTTGTTGGACTCAAACTAGATTTAAGGATAAATTAGACGAGGAAAAGGAAGTTGGGTTCGGGACAAGTTTCATTAACCTTCATCTTGATGTTACTGCTCCGTCTTGTTCTGTCGCTGTTGTTGAAGTAGTTCCTACCAATGATGTTGGTAACTTCGATGATGTTATTTGCTCCATTCAAAAAAAGGTAAGGGTTTTTTTATTCTGTTTCTATGATTTCCTTCTATAGTTCATTAATTTATTTAAATAGTTCATCTCTTCTCATATAATGATTCATTAATTACTATTTGATTTTTCTGGTTTATTTTTTTGGTGTTTAGGATGTTGCTCTCCAGATTCAAGTTGTGCGTGACACTATAAAACTTTCTTACACTTCTTTGGAGAACTTTAGGGATCAATTTGAAGATGTGGATGTTGTTGATAAGATAGCTAGAGCTAGTTCAAATCTGTTTGAAAATTTATTTAAGTCTCCTTGCCATGCGGTTGATAAGATAGCTAGAGCTAGTTCAGACATGCAACAGCCTGATGCTCCCACCCCCTTCAAGAAACTGAACAAGCTGACATGTAGCAGCCTGATCTTCCCACCCTCCCAGAAACTGAACAAGCTGACACGCAGCAGCCTGATCCTCCCACCCCCTAGAACCTGAACAAGCTGACATGCAGCAGCCTAATCCTCCCACCCCCTAGAAACTAAACAAGCTGAAGATGAGTGTGACAACAATCATATAGTAGATGACAATAATGTGGAAATGGAGGTAGAGGAGACAAATGATATGCCTCATAGTAGTGATGTTGCAGAGGATTGAACATTCCTACAAATGTTGTGAATGAGGCTACTGATATGGTTGTTGATTCTACTAAGCACACTATTCGACAGAAAGCTGGTAACAGAAGAGTGAAAACAAAGACTGATCAGATTGAAGGTAAAGTCAGGGGGCATCCAAGTTAGAAAAGGAGGCTTCAAATCCAACTAGGTTTAGCAGAAGAACTTGTCCATCCTCTTACACGCAAAATCCTATTTTCTCTCTTATTGTTGCTCCTGTTAATGTTAAAGAGAAATTAACTCGTCTTCAGATGGAAGTGATTGAACACATTATTTCTGGAGGAAACCCCTCGTAAGTCCATTTTTTTCTTTATTGTTTTATTTATTCTTTTTTTCATCAATTCTACTTATTCAATGATTTAATGATTCACTATGATTATTTATCTATATCTTTAAGTGACCGTGTGTATGACGACTGTGTAACCAACATCACCCATGAAGAAATGGCATCACTTGACAAAGATGTTGATGTTCATTTAATTCATGCCTTCTCTTCTATTCTGAACTATGACAACCGAAATTACTCATTTGACAGATCAAAGAGATTTTATTTTACAACACGCCCAACTGTAAGTTCTTATATAGTTGTCTACTTATCTTCTAATTCACCAATTAGTTGTCTTGATTCACTAATTAGTAGTCTTGATTCACCAGTTAGCTATAATGATTCATTTTTGGCTTTTATATTTATATTATTCAAAACTGGTATTTTTTGCTTTTTCTTACCATCGTTTTGCAATATTTTCTTGTTGTTTTGTGCCCCAGTTTGTACTTCTTGATCAAGATATATATGTGGATGGTGATATAAGTGAGAATAATTGTCATAGAATGCAGAATGAGCAGCAGTTAAGCGGTTATGGTCCTTCAAAAATAAAAGATTTTCATCTCATATTCTTCCCCTGTAATCTTCATCAGCATTACTATTTGGTTGTCATTCACTTTGCATCATGAAGTGTAGAAGTTGTAGATAATATGGAGTTACCAAAAGGCATCAACATTGATGATAAGTATGGAGCTGATGTAAAGTTGCTGGTAAGCGATTATTATCAATGTAGTTCAATTTTTTCTAGTGTCTGTTATGTACTTTTGGCTTTTTTTTTCTTATCTTTGTTTTGTATAGGTAAACTCTTTTGCTGCATTTCTAGAGTTCGTGGAGGATGTAGAACGCCCCAAAGATTTGTTGTGTTTTGAGATCAATTACTTTGATATGCCATGTAGGAAGAAAAGTAACACCATTGATTGTGGTATCTATGCGTTGAGCCACATGGAGAGTTATTCTGGTAACAGACCCTCGTGGAACATTGGATTTAATACAGATGGTGTAAGTATTTACTATTTTTTTTGTTTTCTTTGCTTGTATGTGTTTTTAACTGATTGTGCTACATGGTTTCTTTTGCCTTATGATGTTTTTATGATTTTGTGTTTACACCGAAAGAAGAGAAAGCTTATCTAAGTATGTTGTGAAGGAAATCTGCCTTCAAACTTGTTGTACATGACAAGATTTTGAGGTTCGTGATCTTCAAACATCATTGAAGCGAAAGAAGTTTTGAAGCTCTCTGTATTAATCGTATAACTCCGTGTGGGGATTAACTTTGGGGTGGTCATATATATTAGAACATTAGTGTTTTTGCTACAAGCTAGACAACAACATACTAGCGACTGAATGATGTGTACTACAAAAGTTTCTAGCGCATACTTATCTGTTGATTCTCATCTTTGAAGATTGTTAAAAGATTCATCATATTTACTTAATGATTCATCGTATTAGCTAAATGATTCATCATATTAGCTAAATGATTCATTATTTATGCCAACACAAATCAGTTACTACTTGATTCACCAAATGTTTGTAATGATTCATTGGTAAATAGTATATGATACATCACAGACCTAAAGCAATATTTACATTATGGATTAAAACTATCAACAAAAGACTAACAACTGAATGATGTGTACTAGAAATTTTTAATCACAGACTTTTTTGATTCCTATCTTTAAAGATTACTGAATGATTCATCTAGTCAGAAAAAATGATTCATTATTTATGCCAACACAAATAAGTTACTACTTGATTCACCAAGTGTGTCTAATGATTCATTGGTAATCTTGATTGTGTACACATTTCTTACTTCTGACAGAATGCTAACACCATATGTTATCAAATCCACTTTCCCTTTTAAGCATCTTAAATCTTCTTCCATCTGTCTATCCGTCCAAGCTGAAGTCACATGCAAAAGTTTTTAAAAAACTCATAAAGTCCTGATGTCTTACTAAGGTTCCTTGATATAGCATGATTTGTGCTTTTTCTTCTTTGTGATGAGAGTACACCTCCAGAAAAGTAATCTTTTGTAAATGCTCGACACCACTTCTTCCTCATTTCATAAAGCCGCTTCAACCATGGATTGTTCTCACATTTATATGTTTTAAGAAGCTTGAATACGTTATAGAAGAAAAACATTATAGATAAGAGGAGCCAACTTTTATAATTTATATGTGACAACATGAAACAAGATGTAAATAAAGCATGCCAATATAAATCAGTGACTCTGCATTTTGTATATACTGATGATTCACTACTAAAATCTAATAATACATCACTTACAATAAATGATTCATTAATAGAATATCCACTTTATACTGTTTATATCAGAACATGAAATGAAGTACTAGCATATAAACAATTGAACATTGAACTTTATAAACTACTACTTTACTAGGTAATATATTTGATTCATAAAAAAAGAATCTATTAATGCATGACATTAGGTCATACCTGGCCCAAAGTGTGTTGAATTCAGCCACAATTTTACATTTCTAAGTATGTATTGGAAATGATCATTGAATCCTTCGTTGCTACGAATCAAATTGTTGATGTGTTTTTTGGCATTTTCCATCAAATGCCAAACACACAACCGATGACTTGAATGAGGGAAAACCTTTTCTATTGCAGAGGCCATGCATTGAAGCACATTGATCTATTATTATTGTTTGTGGAATGATTCCGTACGTTGACATTATGAACTTTTCATACAACCATTTGAAGGATTCAATCTTTTCACTAAGAAAAAAACCACAACCAAACATTATGTTGAATCCATGGTTGTTCATGAAATACCCCGAACTTAAATATGGTGATTAAACAATTCTAATATGGTATTTGAGGGCCTAATAGTGCCTAAAGATTATTGGTGAAGAAAATAAAACCAAAAGTAAAGAGAAAACGCGTAAAAGCGCAAAACATAAAATTGTGCGTTACGTAATTCTAGCAGGTGGGTGACCTTGACTAGGATCCTAGATGGATTCCTAAGGCTTATTTATGCCTAATTAATATGTGGGAACAATTCTTGAAGAAAATGGATCCATAAAATGGGTTAAAAATGCTAATGAAGCTTTAGAGCACGTTTTTTGAGAAAACCCGAAAACGTGACTTTGAGTGGTCAAACGGACCAGTAAAATGTATATTCAATTAAATAACTATAATTAAACATTAATGGAAGTATAAGAACGATTAAAATCAAAGAAATGAGAAAAATCCAGAAAACGGGCCCGCTTAGTGAATAGTGCTAAAACTAGGTAATATAGGAGCGTTTCTTGTAAAAAGACAAAAACACCCCTAGCCTAACTAATTAAGGTGCCGGTTTTCAAGAGGGTTAGCTCTCTCTCGTACACACTTAATTAGCTAGAGTAAGAAAAGAAGAAGAAAAGAAAACAAAAGTGAAAAAGTAAAAAGTACATATTACCTTTTTTGCTCTCTCTCTCTCTCTCTCTCCTCTCACCCTCATTTCTCCCCTCTCAGCCGTGCCCTTCTCATTCCAGCCAGCTATCTTCTCCTCTCTTCTACTGGTACAATTTGGAAGCTCTTCAATGGCTTCTCCTTCTTTCTCTTCATGCCTAAGCCATATTAGTGCTCCAAATGAAAAATAAATTACATATTCTTCTTCCTCTCACCAAGCTCTATCTTTCTCTCTTTTTAAAACCCCAAAACCTTGAAGTTGAATTTCATGGGTATAGCCCATTTGAAGAGGAAATTGGAGTTCTTGAAGCTTAGAGTCCCCTCTTTCATTTAAGGTAATAATTATTCAAAGAATAACTCATCTTCTTCATTCTCTTACCTTGACCGATTTTGCCCCTCTTAATACCTTATTTTCCTTCCATGTTTGAGCATTGGTTCAACCCTCCTATAACACCCTAACAAACAACGTCACACTTAACAACAAACGGCAGCGGAAAACATAACTCATCACATTACTTAACTCATTGGTGTTACACGCCGTTAACCACCCACGTGGCTAACAAGGCTAATACATATACATTGTATCGGTTTGATGGAGTAGATTCCCGAGCAACTACACATTATAATCTCTTTTCATATCCAACAATCAATATACATTTACATTCAAACGATATCGAGTATTTACAAACTAATACCGACAACAGTTTCGGTCTTACTATGCCTACAATACATAAGTCATTACATGAACTACCCATGCGCAAACAACTACCCCGTCCTACTCTCGAACGGACTCCAGCTCCTTGTACCTGAAATAGGAAAGAAAGGGTGGCCCCTCAGGGGGCTCAGCACCTTTGCTGGTATGGTAATCGTGCAGCCCACATACTACCGGGCCACGCACAACTAATTGTCGTCTAAGAATGCGGTAGATTATATTTAAATCATGCATGAAAACTATAAACACACAACACATTACATACCACAACAATGGGGCTCAACAACCAGTCAACACATCAATACTCGTTAGATCACTCATTGTGTTCTTTAACCCTTGAGAGTTTCTCTTCTAATGGAGCTAATTCCTTGTTAGCCGACACTTACCCATTACTCGGGTTACACTTAATTTCCTCTTATCACAACCTGGGATTGATACCCATGATCCACACACTCCACATACAACACATATCACTTTTTAACATACATACGTCATAACTTGGTGAGGGTCACATGAGGACACATAGCTCGACATGTGAGTTAGTAATCTCATTAGAGCCTAGAGAACCTTTTTATTCCCATGATAAGCTCGTTATACAATAACTTATTGTTCTACATAGAGAACACGTGTCACTTATGATGCGCCGGAAATACTTAGTTCCGAACGCACCGTACACATTAACTTTACTGAGATGTGTCGGTCTCAATATAGTACTGAACACACCGTATATGTCCCCCGGTACCGACGTGAGTCAGTGGAAGCCTCGGTTAAGCTTGAGGGTGATTGAAGACCAAGAAGGAAATCAACCATAACAGAGAGGGAGTTAAAGAAACTATATACACCAACTCCCAAACAACACGCGCGACCGGAACACTTCGGATTCCTCACCCCCCATAATATATATATAGTTAAGAGCTCCATTATGGAACCTATCACATCCACACACCATATGGTGTTACAACAGGGTTAAACACACAAGGGAGGTAAACATACTTACACGCAAAAACAACATACAACTAACTCACGCATAGCTGTGGTTAGAACGTTCCCATGGTTTGGGTCGTTAAATCCGAATACCGATCTCTTATGTGATCCTAGATTTGGTTAGATATGGTTTAACACTTTCGAGGTTAAACGGTATCGGAATTAAACACGCCACATTAACGAATTACTATAAACTCATTTCATGCTTATTCTTGCAAGGTGACAAACAAACAGAAAAACACATTGGCATACAAGCCGGTGTAATCCGGTAGAACACAGGTTGCAAGAAAACCATACCTGTCACCAAGGTCAACTCTATTGTGCTCTCTTATGTTCCTCGAATAATTCTCGAACAACTGGTAACATTACAATTACTTCCATTAACATTGGGGTAATATGATTGTACAACGTCTAACGCCATAGTTAACCCCGTTAACTAGTTAAATAACTTCACATTTTTAGCTTGTTTTACTTTCACATTTTACTACAACTTTTCACCCACTTAATTGTCTTTATAACTCACCTAACATGTCCTAAACAACCTTATAACATCATTACCTACCAATCCCCATCATTACACATCATTTTCAAACCTTAAATAACATTTTTAGAGTGGTCCGGGACTTGGTACTTACATTAAGTCCGGACCAATACATAAGGAAACTCCCGGGTGGTTTTTACAGGGTGGTCCGGGACCTTGTACTGACCCCAAGCCCCGGCCCATTGTGTTTGTGTAACTCTCGGCTAGTTTTTGTATGTGGTCCGGGACTTTACCCTGGAACCAAGTCCCGGACCAAAGCTACATATTTGTTATTTTAACATTTTCAAGCCTTGTTCAACTTGTTCTCTTCACCCATTGTTTACCCAAACATCACACATGTACTTAGGCATATTCTAATACCAAAATAACACTTTGAACCTCCTTAAATCATTGCCCAAACTTGTTACTCAATTTCCTTACAACATCTCTTAGCACTTGTAATATGTTTCCTTAGGTTTTCTAAGTGGTAGTTTCATGCCTATTACTCCACTAACCAAAATGTTGCCTTAGTACCATTACCACTACTCGAAAAGCATTATTTTTTTCCTTTGTTTACCAAAACTTGCACAAAACTTTACACTTCACATAACATGACTTTGGTGTGTATAAACATCCATTTAAACTCTAAATCCACCAAGACAATGCCCAAGGCACCTTAACACTTAAGAACACCATAATTCACTTTCTTTCATCATCTCAACACTTAACAATTTTTTAGTACCTTATAGGTCATAAAATCTCATTACAACACATAAACTCCTTTGTTTATCAACTAAATTTTCGCCATAGCTTCTCTTGTATTACCTTACACCAAAACACATAGTTTAGCACTTTTATACAATCCAAGTACACTCAATCCCATAATACACATTCTTACACATAAACATATGGTTTTTCATCCTTTAGCCATAAAAGACATTCATCTTCACAAGAGATGTTCTTACACACAACTAAACCTTTAAACTACACTACATCACAATATAGTGCATAAACTTAAATTGCTTGGCACTTAGGCCCTTAAATAACATGGCTCTTAGGCCCTTAAATTGCATTAATCTTAAACACTGAATTTCCACATACTAATTGCCTTTGACCTGCAAATACATACAACACACATATGCCTTTAATAACCTCCTTGAGGATAGTTTTCTAGCTCATTTACCGTTGGCTCCTTAGGTAGTTTATTCAGCATTTTAAAGCTCAATTTCCTAAGACACATCCAACCACATTAGGTCAGGTTATTTACCTCTTTTCCTTCCAAACTTCTTTCTTATTTCCTTGGATTGAAAATTAGAAAGGACTTGATCACTTGTCAACCTTCTATCCATACACACATATAAGGGTAATGAGCTTTAGGATTCATACCTAAACTCATATATAAACCCTAATTTTACATAAGTGTTTAGAAGCATTAAAATAGCAATTTAACTTGTAATTGAATGAGGATTGGATTAAGTAGCAAGATAGGACTTATCCTAGTCCCTTGAAGTTTGAATTAAGAAGAGAGCAAGACAAGGCACCATTAAGAGGTGAATTTTCGAACATGAACCAAAATGAAAGGAAACTTAGGTTTTCTTTGATTTTCCTTACCTTGAAGCAAAGGAGGATGACAAGGCATGAAAAGATGAGCTCAAGCTCCTTCAATGGTGATTCTCCATGGCACCAAATTGGAGTTCTTGGAGATTTGAAAAGATAGGAATGTAGAGCTTACTATAACTAAAACAACGGTAGTTTCAAATTAAATTCGGAGCTTGGAGCCATGAGTTACAAGCATTCAAAGATGGAGAATTGTGTTTGCTGTAGCAAAATGTTTTTGAGAAGGGAGGAGGTGGTTGGAGACGGTGGGAATCAAGAAGGAAAGAAAAGAATGAGGTGAGAGAGTACACTTTGGAAGATATATATGTTATAAAGCAAAAGTAACCTTTTTACTTACTTTTTGTTTCTTTCTTTAATTAACTAATAAATGGTGGTGACTCACCACATATAAAACCGGCCCCCTTTATATTATAAGGTATTTCATGGTATTTGTTGACCATTTAATTGACTTATGTCTTAAACTAGCACTATTTGAGCACTATTCACAAATTAAGGCACATAGTTGTGAAATTTTTGATTTCCTATTGATTTAGACTTCCTAATGTGATACTAAGTAGTACACATGTTCATTAAAGAGTAATGATGGGCATTTAGCCACTCAAAACTCATTTCCAAGACAATTTTTCAAAAATGTGCTTTAAGACTCCTTAAAGCACATTTTGTGTTTTAACTTGTTTTCAAGCTTGGTTTTCTTTAGTAATTGATCTAACATGTTCATTAGCATGTTAATAAGGTCTAGGAATGACATTTAGGTATTATACAAGGTTGCACCAAGTCTAGAGCAAGTATTTGCTTAAAGTGACTTTATGGTGTTTTCTTGTGTTTTCTTGGTTTAAATTATCTACCAATGTTTCTTAAAGACTTAATTAGTCTTATCAAATCATAATTGCATGTTATTAAATCTCGGTAGGCTCTTTGGGTCCTAACCAAGTTCATTCCAAGCTTAGAGCATGTTTTTGCTCAAACTGTCTTAGTAGTACTTTATTGTGTTTATTATGGTTTAATTTACTTAATAGTATTTCTAAGGCAATTTTTAGCCTTTATATACCATAGTATAATATTTAAACAACATATCAAGGTTTGGGGTATTTCAATCTACCCCCCTTAAAAGAACTTCATCCTCGAAGTTCACACTTCCCACTCATCATTTGGATTAGAACACGGGGATTTCTTACAAAATAAAACTTCCATAACCCAACATACTTTACATAATAACCTCAGACTCAACGGTCCGGGTATCTTAACAACATTTGTACTTACATAACAACCCTCAGACTCTTAGGTCTGGGTAACATAACAACATTTAGACTCATAGGTCGGGATAATATTTATTACACATACCACACATCATGTCTTAGCATGTATAGTAACCAAAAATACCTTGTATATACACTGTGATCCCGCGGAACTCAGTCATGATGGACACCTTCTGGTCCCCGTTCCTTTGGGAAATCAAAACAATCACTTAATTTTTAACATATATACTTCTCATGTCACCGGTCCGAAGACAAAGGCTCATACGTCCTCAGCTCGTGAGCAAGTACTACAAAAATATTCTTTGTGAGGTTAAGTAGGAGAACTTTCTTTATTCAAAATATTAATCGAAAGTTTTAGAAATACCAATTGAAAATCCTTTTGAAAACGCAACACAACTCCAAGTCCAATTTATGCTCTTTGCGTCTTTCCTTAGTGTGGTTATTTGTGACCACTTATAGGGAGTTTCAAGAATCATCTAACCCTGATGTGATCAGCATCAGTGTTGGACTATCCTTCCACCCCAATTTGTGTTCGGCTTCCCTTGATCACATGCAAATCAAGTTCCACCTCCCACTTCATTTTCAAGCATCAAATAATACACTCATTTCCAAATTCTATCTTTTTATTCATTCTAGTCATAATCATTACATCTCCAAGGGATAGAACTTCGTCTATCAGTTATCACAAATCATTTTAATCTAGTAACCTAGGGAATCTTATTCTCACTAGGTTCTATGTCGGTTTCATTCCTCTTCATAAATCACAATACTGTATATATATATTTTATCAAAATACCATACACAGTTTTGCATTTAGTATTATACGAACATATACTATCGGGGTTTTAGTTCCCTGGGAGTTTCTTTACTCCCTTACACTTGTACTCTCACCCACAACTGTTAACAAAGTAGACACACTTATCACAATGGTACTCGCATCTTCTGTGCACAATTACCACAATTAAACCATGAATGAATGCATATGTTTATCTAACATGTGCACCAATCATCAAAACAAATTATCTTGTGCTAAGCACACCATATTTCACGTACACTTGTATGATAAAACACACTAAGCGGTTTTGCTCTCTACCCCCCTTAAAAGGGATTACGCCCATGTAATCAATCACTAAACATTGGTTTAAAATGTTCTGCCGCCGTGGAGTGTTTTAACTTTCACACGGTCTATTATACAATGCGTTATGGTTAGAGGATCTTAACCATATTGGCGGTTTAGTCCCTAAACCAAGAATTCTCATTGGAGTTTGTTTAACTCATATTCGGTTTCGGTTCTGGCCTGTGAGGCTTCTAGGCGTTAATGATTAGCCATTTACTCATATTCGCCATGCATATTCAACATCTGAAGCATTAGCTCACTATATTCTGGTGCGCGACTCTGGTAACTTTGGAGGTTAGTTTGCCCCATTCATTTTTCGTAATGTATTGTACATCTCCCATTTATCACCTTTATCTTGGTAATAATGGTTTCTCAACCAACGCGTGGAATCTCTTACCGTGAGCGAATTCGGTGAGTAACAAACTTTCTATCCAGTGTTCAGATAACTAACTGCATATGCAGCTATGCATGTTCGTGATTATTCACTTGGTTTCTTCCGACTTACTGTCGGTCCAGATTGAGCTACTACCTAATGTGTAGTGCTCTCTCGGTAATTTCCCACGCTTGAGGTATGTTCCATACCGATATTTGGTATCCCATTCTACTATAGTCACTTATGCCTAATCATGCCTCCACATTCGGTTCTGTACAAGTATTCATTCATGGGTACGACCTTACATTTCCTATGCCTCGGTCCTTATAGCGTTATAAGCTCTTTCTACTTCTACCACAATTAACATTTCCCGAATTCCTAACTATCTCACTCGATCATCACTACGTAGGTGCAATACCAAAACACTCAGTCATAGAGAGTGTAGAGGCGTAAACCCTTGGAAGTAAATCTCTTATGTGATTGCAATAGGAATGAACATTGTTTACTTGTTGTCCGGTCTGTCTACCATCTCTATTCATCAACTCCATATTATTGTGTGATTTATTCACATGTATTGGTCGCTCGCTGCGCACCATGTTCTTACTCATTGTACAACACTAACTTACATGGCATTCACTGTCATATTAGCTTCCGCACATGTACTTTCATCATTCGTATTATGGTTTGTCATTCATTTGGATGACTACTGAATACACTATTTTTTGAATCTTTATGCTCCTTGAGCGTTGCTCACTCGAGTTACAAGCCGACGTTACTCAGCTCGGTGCTTCACATTATACACACATGCTACTAAACTAACTGCTCTCCCATAATAACAACGTGGTCAATCCTCAACATATTTCTTAAACTTGGTTCACATAACTACCGCTCCTGCGGTCTCACAATATCGAGAGGTATCCCCACTCTTAAAGCAATGGTTCATTCTCCGCTCTATTCACTTGTACAACTTAAACTTTTGCAATCGATGCAAATTTACATAACACATTTTGTTTGTGGCTTATAAGCCTTATTTCCTCGAGATCTGCTCATTGTAGGCTGTTCACAACATTTACTTCTCTGTACAACATTACATAGTTTGGAGGTTATATTGGGCTCCATGGCGAGATCATTGCTTCACGCTTCCTTTCATGGGATGCCCCTTAGGAATGTCAGTCTGCCTCCTAACGACTTATGCTTAAACTGAGTGTTAGTTTCAACTCTTGTGATTCAATCACTACATTCTTTTTTTTGACTTCTTTTGACCCGAACACCCTTCAGGATTGCTCTTGGGTGTTGCTAAGTTATGTCATTACATCTGGCCTACACTTATTGGTGTGTTTGGTTAACTACGCCGTTTTACTTTCTTAGCTGGGTTTACTATCCTCTTTTGTGAAGGTTGATATTCCCTGGTAGCCTAAGTGATCATTCCAGGAGTTTCATCCCGTTCGTTGCACGTTAACATGTCTATATCGGGCATCTACCTTGCCATGTATAGGCTGGGTCACCGTTCCAGCTATCATGTTAATCCCTGAGGATTCTTAAGACATATGCGATGTCTTTACATAAGAGTTAGTGCACTTCGCACTTCTTGACTCATAAACATTTCCTTGAAATGGATTCACTAATTCTTTTAGTCTCGTTAACTTAATTGGGTTCCTTTACTTCAACCATTCTTGGTAATCCATTGCTATTGCTTGACTTTCAGTGCTGACCGTAGTATGGAGTCGACTACTTCCCGTGTTCCCGACTCTACTCGTATACATATATGGGGTACCCTACTGATACATTGCTACTTACCCGACTAACCCATAAGTAGGTCTGTCAGGCCCACAAGCTCCTATCGGAGTGCGGTCGTCCCAGATTTCATTTTTGTAAACTCGTAGTGTCCATTACACGCCTAGGTGAAGTATTCTGTTGTCAACTCCCTTATATCATCCTATGATAATATGCATTCCGTGCTTCCCGAACTTAATCAAGGGAAAGTCTACCCACTGTTGTATTACTTTGAACTCAATCCATTCCCTCTGGTTTACCGGTTTCCGTCCAGTTATTCAAAAGTGATCTGGGTGTAACTTACCTACCGTGTGGCACTGAGGCCGGTGTAAGTCTTCTGGTTTGGTTTGAAAGAAGGTTAGAAATAAGTATTGGTTTGAAAGAAACTTTGGTTTGTACAGAAAAGAGTTTGAAATAAATTTGAGTTTGAAAGAAAGATTCTCGTGGTTTCACAACGTCTTCTTGCCTTGACCAAGTCTAGCTTCTTGCTGACTGGTGTATTCCCATTTACAAAGGTTAGGCAGTTAAGCCCTTCCACAGTTATGATGATCTCACTTAACTTCGTGGTACTTTACTAAGTACTTAGTATTTGTTAACATTTTCCCTGAACAGCCCTGTTATAGCAGCACTTGCCATGGCAAGTGCGCCATGCTAACTGGCTATCGGTTCAACACTCACCGGTTACGTTATTGTTTTTTACCCGCACCGTAATCAGTGGCCTTGTTGGCTCTTACTTTGATGCTCCAATTTGATAATCAATCTTCTGCACAACTCTTCATCGGTCTTCACATGATAACCATTAACTAGGGTGTTTCCCATTCTTGGAGACCCCTTCTTACTTAGTACTGTATCTTCTTCGTAGCCCGTTCCACACATTTGTCGTGGTTACTGAGACTTGACTCTTGTTTGGGTACTACGTTGTAGTTCCTTAATCGGTTGGTAAACGTTGGTAACATTATTTAATAATTGTGGTCCCGTAGTCACGTGTCGCGGGTTCCATTACTTCACTTCTTGCCTGTTGCACAGTTAGTGCGTTGCAAGCTGGTTGTTCTCGACTGCTCGGCATGTCGACCCAGGTTGCCAGAAATTCCATTCTCCTATGCATAGGATTCTTCATTCTTCGCTATTAAATGCGGTTAACATTGTTCAGATGGAAACCGCCTCCAGGATTCCCACTTTTCAGGATCTACCGTATGACAGGTTCTTCGTACTCATAGAGGTACTTAATAACAGCCAGATCAAGTATTCCCGGGTAAGAGCGGGCTTTCATCTCTCTAACGTTCTTTCCCAAGTTATTAAACAGGGATTGTGGAGGGCAGGAAGGATATTGTAGGTTTCCAGTACACACTGGTAATTACTAACTAGTGTATCTCTCACGCTATCACTCGACCCTTAACCCCAAGTACTAAATTCCTAACTCGGTACTTCCTGAACTCGGTATTTCCAATCATCAGAGCGATACTCATTGGTGTTACACGCCGTTAACCACCCACGTGGCTAACAAGGCTAATACATATACATTGTATCGGTCTGATGGACTAGATTCCCGAGCAACTACACATTACAATCTCTTTTCATATCCAACAATCAATATACATTTACATTCAAACTGTACTGAGTATTTACAAACTAATGCCGACAACAGTTTTGGTCTTACTACGCCTACAATACATAAGTCATTACATGAACTACCCATGGGCAAACAACTACCCCGTCATACTCTCGAACGGACTCCAGCTCCTTGTACCTGAAATAGGAAAGAAAGGGTGGCCCCAGGGGGCTCAGCACCTTTGATGGTATGGTAATCGTGCAGCCCGCATACTACCGGGCCACGCACAACTAATTGTCGTCTAAGCATGCGGTTGATTATATTTAAATCATGCATGAAAACTATAAACACACAACACATTACATACCACAACAATGGGGCTCAATAACAAGTCAACACATCAATACTCGTTAGATCACTCATTGTGTTCTTTAACCCTTGAGGGTTTCTCCTCTAATGGAGCTAATTCCTTGTTATCACAACCTGGGATTGATACCCATGATCCACACACTCCACATACAACACATATCACATTTTAACATACATACGTCATAACTTGGTGAGGGTCACGTGAGGACACGTACCCCGACATGTAAGTTAGTAATCTCATTAGAGCCTAGAGAAACTTTTTATTCCCATGATAAGCTCGTTATACAATAACTTATTGTTCTATATAGAGAACACGTGTCACTTATGATGTGCCAGAAATACTTAGTTTCAAACGCACCGTACACATTAACTTTACTAAGATGTGTCGGTCTCAATATAGTACCGAACACACCGTACATGTCCCCCGGTACCGACGTGAGTCAGTGGAAGCCTTGGTTAAGCTTCAGGGTGATTGAAGACCAAGAAGGAAATCAACCATAACAGAGAGGGAGTTAAAGAATCTGTATACATCAACTCCCAAACAACACGCGTGACCGGAACACTCCGGATTCCTCACCCCCCATAATATACATATATATATATAGTTAAGAGCTCCATTATGGAACCTATCACATCCACACACCATATGGTGTTACAACCGGGTCAAACACACAAGGGAGGTAAACATACTTACACGCACAAACAACATACAACTAACTCACGCATAGCCGTGGTTAGAACGTTCCCATGGTTTGGGTCGTTAAATCCGAATACCGATCTCTTATGTGATCCTAGGTTTGGTTAGATATGGTTTAACACTTTTGAGGTTAAACAGTATCGGAATTAAACACGCAACATTAACGAATTACTATAAACTCATTTAATGCATATTCTTGCAAGGTGACAAACAAACAGAAAAACACATTGGCATACAAGCCGGTGTAATCCGGTAGAACACAGGTTGCAAGAAAACCATACCTGTCATCAAGGTCAACTCTATTGTGCTCTCTTATGTTCCTCGAATAATTCTCGAACAACTAGTAACATTATAATTACTTCCATTAACATTGGGGTAATATGATTGTACAACGTCTAACGCCATAGTTAACCCCGTTAACTAGTTAAATAACTTCACATTTTTAGCTTGTTTTACTTTCACATTTTACTACAACTTT
This sequence comes from Limonium bicolor, assembly GCA_023374045.1. Classification (NCBI taxonomy): domain Eukaryota; kingdom Viridiplantae; phylum Streptophyta; class Magnoliopsida; order Caryophyllales; family Plumbaginaceae; genus Limonium; species Limonium bicolor. Next base: position 199,343,555 of record CM041778.1, read on the forward strand.
TCACCCACTTAATTGTCTTTATAACTCACCTAACATGTCCTAAACAACCTTATAACATCATTACCTACCAATCCCCATCATTACACATCATTTTCAAACGTTGAATAACATTTTTAGAGTGGTCTGGGACTTGGTACTTACCTTAAGTCCCGGACCAATACATAAGGAAACTCTCGGGTGGTTTTTACAGGGTGGTCCGGGACCTTGTACTGACCCCAAGCCCCGGACCATTGTGTTTGTGTAACTCTCGGCTAGTTTTTGTATGTGGTCCGGGACTTTACCCTGGAACCAAGTCCCGGACCAAAGCTACAGATTTGTAATATTAACATTTTCAAGCCTTGTTCATCTTGTTCTCTTCACCTATTGTTTACCCAAACTTCACACATGTACTTAGACATATTCTAATACCAAAATAACACTTTGAACCTCCTTAAATCATTGCCCAAACTTGTTACTCAATTTCCTTACAACATCTCTTAGCACTTGTAATATTTTTCCTTAGGTTTTCTAAGTGGTAGTTTCATGCCTATTACTCCACTAACCAAAATGTTGCCTTACCACCATTACCACTACTCCAAAGGCATTATTTTTTTTCCTTTGTTTACCAAAACTTGCACAAGACTTTACACTTCACATAACATGACTTTGGTGTGTATAAACACCTATTTAAACTCTAAATCCACCAAGACAATGCCCAAGGCACCTTAACACTTAAGAACACCATAATTCACTTTCTTTCATCATCTCAACACTTAACAATTTCCTAGTACCTTCTAGGTCATAAAATCTCATTACAACACATAAACTCCTTTGTTTATCAACTAAATTTTCGCCATAGCTTCTCTTGTATTACCTTACTGAGATTTCTTTTATTAAATATTAAATTATTATATGGAATTATGAATATTAAATTATTATATGGAATTATGAAATTTATTTAGGGGTTTTCTCCTATTTAACCCTAATTATTATATATTATTATATAGTATTATGAATTTAATAATAAGATTTAAAAGTCCATAAATCTTGGGAAAATTTCTAAACACTCCAACTATATTATAAAGATTTTACAAAGTGTTGGAACATTGTTTTGAAACATAAAAGTCAATATAAAATTCTAGAAACCTTAAAGCTTATTAAGCCTTGCTAGAGTTGACTTTTTGAGAATGGTCAAACCAGGCCATGAAACCTATACCAATAAATAGGTTATGGAAAACCATGAAGATCGATAAAAAGAACGTCAAAAACGGACCACCCTAGCCAAAGTTATGATAGATTGAAGTTTAGAGCCAAAATTTTAATGGCTGCCACGTGTCAAGCTCACAGGCGCCAGGACTTAAGCGATTCCGGTTTCCCTGAATTTCGATAACAGAATTATGTGTTTAGCCCAAACTTTTGACGGCTATATCTCACTCATCTCTCAATATTTTTCCATGTCGTCTTCTTCATTCTCTTCTTCAAAACGTCCTCTTTCCAACCATTACTCACACATACCCTAATTCGTTATACATCAGCCGCAAATCTGACCTAAAGTTGACACCTTGCGAAACGTGTACCTAGAATTCCAGTTTCTCACCGATTTCAGGTAACTTTCGTTGATCATAACTCCTTCGTTTCTCAACCAAAATTCGATTTCTTTAGCTCGTTTTAAAGATCTCTAATCCCTCTACAATTTTCATGTTTATGCCCAAGTCTGATTCGTAACCAGTTGGAAGATATAGATGTCATAAGTTTCGGTCTCGCCAGCACATAAAATCATACCGAAACAGAAAGGTATAAACTCGTGACTTGTGACCTTAATTTCTTTCTTTGTGTTACGAGTTAGGATTAGTTCTTGTTATCAATATGTAGAGGTAAGTTTGCTCTTTCGATTAAGCCATTATGCATAGCCTAACTCGATCTGTACTGCAAGTTATAGATCCTCAAAGTTGGCTTGGGGCACTGCTCGAAAACCCGAATTTTTCCATATTTCCGAATTCGAAATCACTCAATTCGCACAACTCGGGTAAGTTTCCGGTCAATTGCTCCGTTATTGTCATTCGAAATCAAGTTACCCGTCTAACCTATGTCTCAATTTAATCAATTACGTGTTAGGTTAGGAGAATTTGTTAGAATTGTGTTTGAATTGTATTCTGTATCAAATATAAACCCTAACATTCGAACTGAATTCAAAACTCGATGAACACTACATTATAATTGGGGAAATTGGCATCAATAGAACCGAAATTCGATTTCGAATCCATAGAAACAAGAATCACTCGATTTCGTTCTGTAGATTAGGAGATATTGAGGATTTAGTACTCGGGTTGGAATTCGATTTCGCTGAAGAACTCAGCGTTCAGGGGCCGTCCGATCTCGTTTTAAAAGATTGGACGGCCGAGATTAAAACGTTCCAGAATAATTTTATAAAAGTTTCTATAAATTTCAGTAAATAGCCCTAACTTGTTAAGTTAATTTAAATACCTTCCCGAAGGTATTTCGACTTGAAATTTTAACCATAGATTCCTTATTTAATCTAGTTTATTTTGATGTAAATTATTATGGTTTTGGAGCTTTTAAACATAAGTTATGATTTTTGCAAGTTACGGATTTTCTAGAATTATTTGGCTAAATTTAAAAAATGTTTTTATGAAACAAAAATTTTATAATGTGTCTAAAATGTTATAGTTACTGTATATTAAATTTGGGAATTTTTGGGCAATGGTAAAAGGTTTTAGAAATTGTGTGTATGAGTTTTTCATAAGAATAACCTATAATATAAGGTTTTTAATGTAACCAAAAATTAAAGTATGGGTTGTTAATTAACTTTTAAGCTGGGGAAAATAAGGGAAACTAAATTAACATTTTATAACAGTAAGTTTATAAATGTTTTGATATTAGCTTTTACGAGAAGTGAAATTATTTACATATATGTATATATACTTACTTAAGTAGAAACTTATATAAATTAAGGAATTTAATTATCCTACGTTTTATTTACTATATTATATGGGAGTTAATATTTTTAATTAAACTAAGGAATAAATATATATATATTTTTACGCATTTATAAAAAGGGAATTAAGTAGTAACTTAGAGTAAAACAAGGAATTAATTTAATTAACACTTATAATAACTAAATATTGTAAGAGCTAGAATCCTAAGTTATAGTAAAAGAAATACTTTATGAAATATACTTGGAATACAGTTTAAGGTTGTAGTAATAAGATAGTTTAAATATGATAAGTTACATAGGGAATGTCTTAGTTAATTTCTAATACTGGTATACTTATATATATTTAAGAAATAAAGGAAACACTTTATTTTATAAACCATAGGTCGGTTGTGTTAAGCCTAGAAGTTATTAAACATAAATAAATACAGTAAAATTTCCTAAAAATGTTATGGATAAATCTTAATACATAAATATATATATATAAATATATATATAAATACATTAACATAGATGTGGGAAATAATATTCCTTGTGATAGTTATAATAAGTAGAATATATATATATATGATAAACCTTAAGTTTTAATTGGTGTGTAATTAAATAGTCACTATTAACTTAAGGGTTTTATTACACAACATAAACTTAACATGGTCTTGGGCTAACCTACTAAGCCCAAGTCTATGAACTCCAAAAGCCCACTTAAGCAATTCAAAAAGAGTTTGGGCCACTCTCAGGAATAAATTCTAAGTCGTTCTAAAGTAAACGAAATGGGCCTAGTAAAGGATTTAGTTAACAAGTCAAGCCCAACCTTTGTAAGAGAGTAATGGTAAACCTGGAACTACTAGTCAGTAAGGAAGAAGGTTGTTAGTTTATAAGTCCTTAACGAATCGACACTTGGAACACCTTAATTATAGGTTTCTATTGGGGAATCACTTATTCGAGTTGTTTATTGTTCTTCACATACCAGGTACGATTTCTCGTACTCCGATATTGTTGCTGATTGGCTTGTGGAATGTTTTGGAAAACGCTAACTGACTTAAAGAGGAATTTCTAAAAAAAGGAAATGGTTGTGTGACTAACTCAGCTTGTGTGACTAACTGAGCCTTGAATGTGAAACTTACATGGGTATTGGTTCCTTCTATTTGGTGCCCCGTTAGACATTGACTGCTTAGGGTTTACGCTTCTGCACTCTGTAGGACTGAGTGTTTTGGTATTGCTCTGGGTAGTTGGTGATCTAGTGGGAATTTGGAAAAAGGTCAATCTTGGAAATCTTTCTTTTGACTCTAGATATCGTTTCATCCATGAGCTGGTTCTTGAGGTTTCGACGTACGCGCGTCTTCAATGGTAACAGTGAGGGGCTGTATATCCCCTATCCCAAAAAGGGACGTGATAGACAGTGAGGGGATGTATATCCCCTGTCCCCAAAAGGGGACGTGATAAACAATGAGGGGCTGTATATCCCCTGTCCTAAAAGGACGTGCTTGGCGGTGGGGGCCATCTCTCCCAGTTGAATTATTCCATTCTTGAGTTATTGGTTCTTGGATCTATTTTATCATTCCTAGTCCTTTGCGACTATCTGAGTCTTTCTACTCCTAACGGGAATTGGATTTAACTAAGGAAAAGGACGCTCACTAACACATGATGTGATTTCGTTTCACTAACTTTATCTTTCTGTTATTAACCTTCATTCTTATCTAGATATCTTGAATTGGTGATTCGTGAAATGCTTTGTTCCTCTAAGTGTTTTAAGTGTTTGTTTTCAAGATGTTATTTATTTAAGAGTTGTATTATGAGTTTGTTTTTGGAGGATCGTACCAGTTCCATTCCAGGGAACTGACCCACCCCACTCGGGGTGGGCTGCTTGGTTTTATCTTGCAGGTACGAGTTATTTTACAGGTGACCACGAAGAGAACGAGTGATTGGGATGGGATTAGGCTTTGAGAGTTTATGTGTTTTTATTGGTTTTACTTTTGTTAAGTTTTCTCGAGGTTCAGGCCGTGACAATTGGAATCATTAAGTTGTATTTTGGTGAGGTTTGGTACCGGGTGTTTGGAACACGATGGTCTGTACGCCTTTAGTATTTTATTTCCGCTATAAATATGTTCAATAGGGGCGTTACAGAAATTGGTATCAGAGCGTAGTTACGCTCTGAACCCGAGAAAACAAGCCGAGTGAAATACTTAGATTATAGGTGCACTTAAAACTGGGGAACTGGGGTAGAAGTGGGAAGTGAGAATTCCAGAAAGGCGCGTGACCCTACCCCATACTTACTTCATGTACATACGAACCGTCCTTAGGACGTTATAAATATTAATACATAGATAGTTAGACTTTACATACGCCTTCTGAGTAACAAAAACCGTCATACCAGCTAGATGTCTCGAAGAGGAGGAAGAGGAGGAGCTAGTCCCTCAAGTGGCTATGGACCCGACGCTGTCATCCTGGAGGTCATAGCACAGATAGTGACAGCTGCGTTGGCCCAACAGCAGGCTCAGATCCCACAGCCACCACCGCCACCACCTAATGGTCCCCGGGAGTTCAACTGGCTGAAAGCGGTTAACGACCTTCGTCCTCCAATCTATGAAGGCCAACCAGAACCGAGGACGTTAGAGAAATACATAGACGAGATGCAGAAGGCCTTCACCTCTCTGCATGTTCCAGTGAATCGCCAGGTGGACATAGCGGCCTACTTTCTTCAAGGACCCGCGCATCGATGGTGGCAGACTGCTAGAGCCTAGCTGACGGCCTAGGCGAACTTTGACTTCCAGGCATTCCTAGTGGCCCTGAGAGCTAAATTCTATCCATCCTATCTACAGAAGAGGATGAGGAGTGAGTTCGAGCAGCTGAAGCAAGGGAGTCTCTCTGTTGCTGAGTACTACAATAAGTTTGTGGAGCTGCTCACTGTTATTGGAGAGGGAGCTTACGCTCCAAGATATCTGGTGGACAAATTTCATACCGGCCTGAACTTCAAGATCATGACTATGATCGGTTCCACCAGAGGGATGACCCTACAGGTATGGAATATGATTTAAAATTTCTGGTACGCAAAGGTTTCTCCACTAACATATATTGTCACCATAGGAGTTAGCGGAGGATGCGAATGACTGTGAGACCACCATTGCCTACCAGGACACTGTGCTAGGCAAGAGGAAGGGGAATGGAGAAAGAGGAAATGGAGGAAACTTTTCCCAGAACTACGAGAGGAAGGGAAAGTTCTACAAGGGGAGGGACGAGAAGGCTACGGTCCCCTCCTATACTAATGCTGAGCCACTCCGCTCCCAGCCATTTCAGGGTGAGATAAATTAGAAACTCCAAAGTGGTTACATCTTGTTATCAATTACTAACCTTGAGACTGAAACAGGGAACCAACTTGCGAGAAAGTTCCTCTGCAAATGGTGCAAGAAGGACCACCCGGGCAAGGATTGTAAGGGCAACCTGGTGGACTGCCACCACTGCGGTAGGAAGGGGCACAGATCGTTCGAATGCTTCCTGAACCCGGATTCCAGGAACTACAAGCCACGCACCGGGAACCCTGCTAGAGCCCCAGTTGCTACTACTACTGGAGGAGGTCGAGGTGGCACAGGAGGTGCTCGACCTTCTACCAGTCGCCCTGCCCAGAGTCATCCACAGAGGCCGGGACAGAACTACCCCCAGAGGCCGGGCAAGGCACCAGTCCTTAACATGGTGGACCACGTCAAGGCAGCCAGTGATGACCCGAGTTCACCTGGTGAGGACTACTTTCCTCATGAAGAGGCTTAGACCCTTATTTCTTTACATTCAGTCGTCTAGTTTTTTTTTCGTTGTCAATGTAAAAAGGGATGAACTATAAACCCTTCATTTTGTTACGTTACGAACCTTTCATTTCCAGTTGTGAACCATGACTTATTTATTTAATGGCAATTGTTCATCAGCTTTCGATATTTGCTTTCCTATTTTGCCCTATACCACACCCAATATCCCTTTTGAAGCCAAACCACACCCACCAGAGAAGTGTGAGGTCTTGAGACCCGGGATGATCTTACTACGAGAGTACCTGACCCCGGCAGTCTAGTATGCATTGATCCTCAAGATCAGGGAGTTAGGTGTGAAGGAAGGGAATTTTTACACCCCTACCTTCAAGAATGGTTCAACCATGAAAGTGAAGATCATGTGCCTAGGTAAGAAGTGGAACCACACCACCAAGACCTATGAAGAAGTGGAGGTGCCACCAATCCTGGAGGAACTGCAGACCATCATTAGAGCTGCAGTTAAGGCAGCATAAGAATTGAAGGATGAGCCCGTCCCAGACCTAACCTCAGACGTCTGCATCATCAATTTTTATGGAAAAGAAGGTAAGCTAGGGTTGCATCAAGATAAGGATGAATCCCTAGAATCCATCACCAAAGGAGTTCCAATGGTTTCCATATCACTTGGAGACGACGCGGAGTTCCTATTTGGTGACCAGAAGAGGATGGACCTTGCCACCAAGATCCTCCTGAAGTCAGGTGATGTACTGATCTTTGGTGGGGCAGCTAGACTCATCCACCATGGAGTGAAGAGAATCATGCCCAACACAGCCCCCACATCCATTATTAACCAGACTCACCTGAAACATGGCAGATTAAACCTGACGTTTAGACAGATCTAGCTATGTACTTTACAATTTCAGCCTTGTAATCATTAAACTGCTCATAAAGCTTTCAATAAGAATGGAAATTCTAAGAATTTATTTCTTCATGTAGGAGCTGGAAATGTAGAGGTCAGGCTGAATGTGTTGGACCAGGCTCAAGCAAAGAGCAATGGAACGGTCATCACAGGTATACTAATTGACCTTGAACAACTACTTGGGAAGAGTTAAATAGAAATCTTAAAACTTCACTCAATAATTGTAGGCACATTCCAAATTAATGGAGTGGAGGCCACCGTCCTGTTTGATTCTGGAGCCTCCCACTCCTTCATATCCCAAGCATTTCATACTAAGATAAATACCCCCACAGAGGATATCCATGGTTGCTCCATTTTGTTGCCATCCAAAGAATTGATCAAATGCAGCAAACAGCGCAAGAATCTGAGCATGCACATCAAGGGAGCAGACTTTCTTCTCGACGCCATTGTCTTCCCTGGCATGGGATTTGACATAATTGTGGGCATGGACACGCTACAGCGGTACAGAGGTAGACTACACTGTGCAGAGCATCGTCTCCTCTTGAAGTCAGCCACAGGGATCACAGTATCATACCGAATGCAGCCTAAGCAGCTGACTGTGAAGGTTGTATCAGCACTGTCCCTGATGAAGGAAGTGTCCAAGGGCGCGACTGCCTACTACTGCTATGCCCAGGATCTGAGGACGGATCCGAAGTTTAGGAGCGACGTTCCTATTGTGTCGGAGTACCCCGATGTTTTTCCAGAGGAGCTACCTGGACTACCACCGCTGAGAGAGGTTAGGAGTTTCCTTGGGTTGGCTGGCTACTATAGATGCTTTGTGAAGGACTTTTCCAGGCTAGCCAAGCCCTTGACCTCCTTGATGTAGAAGGACAACCCTTTTGTATGGACAGAGGCTTGTGAGGTCTCCTTCCAGGCGCTGAAGGACGCCTTGACCATAGCTCCAGTATTGATTATCCCAGAGGGGAATGAGGGGTACGAGGTATATTGCGATGCTTCAGGCAGAGGAATTGGTGGAGTACTGATGCAGGATTGCCGAGTAGTAGCGTATGCTTCTAGACAGCTGAAGAAGCACGAGGAAAACTACCCCACCCACGACCTTGAGCTCCTCGCCACAGTCTTCGCCTTGAAGATCTGGCGACATTACTTGTATGGAGCCACAGTCCGGATTATGACAGACCATAAGACTCTGAAGTACATCTGGACCCAGAGGGAGCTCAATTTGAGACAGCGACGATGGGTAGAGCTACTGGCCGATTATGACATCAACCTCCAGTACACAGAAGGGAAAGAAAATGTTGTGGCAGATGCTCTGAGCAGAAGAGCTTATTCACTTCTCGCCCTGATAGAGACGACCACGATAGCTGAGGAGGTGTATGCAGCCCAGGACAGTGACGTTTATCTACAGGGCATCAGACAGAAGTTAGCAGACGGATTGACTGACGGTTTGAAGTACGACTATGAGCTGGACAGCGAGGGACACCTTCGAGTCAGAGGCAGACTCTGCGTTCCTCAGGATGCGACGGAACTTCAGACCAGGATTCTTTCAGAGGCTCATTCCTCGACGTTACCAGTACACCCTGGAGCCACCAAGATGTACAAGGACTTAAAGCAATTATTCTGGTGGAGCGGGATGAAGAGGGACGTAGCTGATTTCGTCTCTCGGTGCCTCACTTGTCAGAAGGTGAAGTTTGAGCATCGTCGACCAGGCGGCCAGATTCAGTCACTACCAGTACCGTGCTGGAAGTTTGACGACATCAGTATGGATTTTGTGGTCGGTCTCCCCCAGCTAGAGGTGGACTAAACGCCATATGGGTTATAGTCAATAGGTTGACCAAGACAGCTAGGTTCATAACTATCAAGGACACATGGAAGGTGCCCAAACTGGCTGAGGTGTTCACCACGGAGCATATCCGGTACCATGGGGTACCGAAGACGATCGTCTCTGATCGTGACACTCATTTCCTTAGTCGATATTGGCGTCAGGTACAGGAGGCATTTGGGACTCAGCTATGACTTAGCACAGCTTTTCACCCGCAGACTGATGGGCAGACGGAGAGGACTATTCAGACATTGGAGGATATGTTGCGAGCAATCGCTCTAGACTATCAGGGGAGTTGGGTAGAGCTTCTACACCTGGTAGAGTTCTCCTATAATAAATCTTACCATGCGTCTATCGGCATGGCACCATTCCAGACTTTATATGACAGGCCGTGCCGGACTCCCTTATCATGGAGTGACCCTGCTGAGGCGGTCTTGATTGGGCCTAAGTATATTCAGACACTGCAGGATGACGTTAGGGTTATTCAGCAGCACATGAGGGCAGCGCAGTCCAGGCAGAAGTCTTATAGGGATCAGCGTACCAGAGAGCTCGAGTTTCAGTTGGGAGACATGGTCTTCTTACGAGTGTCCCCGATGAGAGGGATATTCAGATTCGGGATGAGGGGGAAGCTAAGCCCTAAGTATGTCGGCCCGTACAGGATTACGGAGCGAGTGGGCCCAGTTGCTTACAGACTCGAGCTACCAGCGGAGTTGGGGAAGGTACACGATGTGTTTCACGTATCTCAGTTGAAGAAGTATATGCCTGACCCTTCTCACGTACTGCGGCCAGAGAGGTTGGAGATTGAGCCTACACTGAGGTATGAGGAGACTCCTATACAGATCTTGGACACGAAGGTCCGAGAAACGAGGGGCAGATCAGTTAAGTTAGTGAAGGTTCTTTGGGAACATCATGGGGTTGAGGAAGCTACTTGGGAGACCGAGGACTCCATGAGAGTAAAGTACCCACATCTGTTTGCATGATACTCTGCTATCCTGAGGTGATTCACGTTAGTGGCGGTACGAGGGCGTACCTTAGCTCTTTTAAGGGGGATATGCTGGCATACTCCTCCTTCGTTATCTCATCCGGATTATGCCTTGTTGCATTGCAAGTAGAGGGAGAACAATATTAGTAGTGTGAGAGGTGTATGTATGTACGTAGTTTTACATTGTGGCACAGTAGTTTGTCACGTTTGTGTTTTGTTCAGTTTATATTTTGATTCACTTTGATTTGATTTCGGTACTTTGATTTCAGTACTTTGATTTCGGTACTCTAGAGTGGAATGTTGAAATGGAAATAAAAGATTGAAATGGTATAGAATTTCATTGGAATTATTATTGTCAGCACACCCGAAGCGGTGTGAGTGCCTATTAGTTGATTGTTAAACTTCGAGGCGAAGTTTCTTTTAAGGGGGATATACTGAAATACCCCTAAATTAATTTAAATTAATTTAGGGGATTTCTTTTATTAAATATTAAATTATTATATGGAATTATGAATATTAAATTATTATATGGAATTGTGAAATTTATTTAGGGGTTTTCTCCTATTTAACCCTAGTTATTTATATTATTATATAGTATTATGAATTTAATAATAAGATTTATAAGTCCATAAATCTTGGGAAAATTTCTAAATACTCCAACTATATTATAAAGATTTTAGGAAGTGTTGGAACATTGTTTTGAAACATAAAAGTCAATATAAAATTCTAGAAACCTTAAAGCTTATTAAGCCTTGCTAGAGTTGACTTTTTGAGAATGGTCAAACCAGGCCATGAAACCTATACCAATAAATAGGTTATGGAAAACCATGAAGATCGATAAAAGAACGTCAAAAACGGATCATCCTAGCCAAAGTTATGATAAATTGAAGTTTAGAGCCAAAATTTTAATGGCTGCCACGTGTCAAGCTCACAGGCGCCAGGATTAAGCGATTCCGGTTTCCCTGAATTTCGATAACAGAATTCTGTGTTTAGCCCTAACTTTGGACGGTTATATCTCACTCATCTCTCAATATTTTTCCATGCCGTATTCTTCATTCTCTTCTTCAAAACGTCCTCTTTCCAACCATTACTCACACACCCTAATTCGTTATACATCAGCCGCAAATCTGACCTAAAGTTGACACCTTGCGAAACGTGTACCCAGAATTCCAGTTTCTCACCGATTTCAGGTAACTTACGTTGATCATAACTCCTTCGTTTCTCAACCAAAATTCGATTTCTTTAGCTCGGTTTAAAGATCTCTAATCCCTCTACAATTTTCATGTTTATGCCCAAGTCTGATTCGTACCCAGTTGGAAGATATAGATGTCTTAAGTTTCGGTCTCGCCAGCACATTAAATCATACCGAAACAGAAAGGTATAAACTCGTGACTTGTGACCTTAATTTCTTTCTTTGTGTTGCGAGTTAGGATTAGTTCTTGTTATCAATATGTAGAGGTAAGTTTGCTCTTTCGATTAAGCCATTATGCATAGCCTAACTCGATCTGTACTGCAAGTTATAGATCCTCAAAGTTGGCTTGGTGCACTGCTCGAAAACCCGAATTTTTCCAGATTTCCGAATTCGAAATCACTCAATTCGCACAACTCCGGTAAGTTTCCGGTCAATTGCTCCGTTATTGTCATTCGAAATCAAGTTACCGGTCTAACCCATGTCTCAATTTAATCAATTACGTGTTAGATTAGGAGAATTTGTTAGAATTGTATTCGAATCGTATTCTGTATCTAATATAAACCCTAACATTCGAACTGAATTCGAAACTCGATGAATACTGCATTATAATTGGGGAAATTGGCATCAATAGAACCGAAATTCGATTTCGAATCCATAGAAACAAGAATCACTCGATTTCGTTCTGTAGATTAGGAGATATTGAGGATTTAGTACTCGGGTTGGAATTTGATTTCACTGAAGAACTCAGCGTTCAGGGGCCGTCCGATCTCGTTTTAAAAGATTGGACGGCCGAGATTAAAACGTTTCAGAATAATTTTATAAAGTTTCTATAAATTTCAGTAAATAGCCCTAACTTGTTAAGTTAATTTAAATACCTTCCCGAAGGTATTTTGACTTGAAATTTTAACCATAGATTCCTTATTTAATCTAGTTTATTTTGATGTAAATTATTATGGTTTTGGAGTTTTTAAACATAAGTTGTGATTTTTGCAAGTTACGGGTTTTCTGGAATTATTTGGCTAAATTAAAAAGATATTTTTATGAAATAAAAATTTTATAATATGTCTAAAATGTTCTAGTTACTATATATTAAATTTAGGAATTTTTGGGCAATGGTAAAAGGTTTTAAAAATTGTGTTTATGAGTTTTTCATAAGAATAACCTATAATATAAGGTTTTAATGTAACCGAAAATTAAAGTATGGTTTGTTAATTAACTTCTAAGCTGGGGAAAATAAAGGAAACTAAATTAACATTTTATAACAGTAAGTTTATAAATGTATTGGTATTAGCTTTTAAGAGAAGTGAAATTATTTACATATATGTATATATACTTACTTAAGTAGAAACTTATATAAATTAAGGAATTTAATTATCCTACATTTTATTTATTATATTATATGGGAGTTGATATTTTTAATTAAACTAAGGAATAAATTATATATTTTACGCATTTATAAAAGGGAATTAAGTAGTAACTTAAAGTAAATCAAGGAACTAATTAAATTAACACTTATAATAACTAAATATTATAAGAGCTAGAATCCTAAGATATAGTAAAAGAAATACTTAATGAAGCATACTTTGGAATGCAGTTAAAGGTCAAAGTAATAAGATAGTTTAAATATAGTAAGTTACCTGGGGAATGTCTTAGTTAAATTCTAATACGAGTATACTCATATATATAAATAAATAAAGGAAACACATTATTTAATAAACCATAAGTCGGTTGTGTTAAGCCTAGAAGTTATTGAACATTAATAAATACAGTAAAATTTCCAAAAAATGTTATGGATAAATTTTAATACATAAAGATATATATATATAAATATACATGTATATAAATACATTAAATAGTTGAGGGAAATAATAATCCTTGTGATAGTTATAATAAGTAGATATATATATGTTAAATCTTAGGTTTTAGTCGGTGTGTAATTAAATAATCACTATTAATTTAAGGGTTTTATTACACAACATAAACTTAGCACGGTCTTGGGCTAACCTACTAAGCCCAAGTTTATGAACTCCAAAAGCCCACTTTAACAATTCAAAGAGAGTTTGGGCCACTCTCAGGAATAAATTCTAAATCATTCCAAACTAAACGGGATGGGCCTAACAAAGGATTTAGTTAACAAGTCAAGCCCAAACCTTTGTAAGAGAATAATGGTAAACCTGAAACTATTAATCAGTAAGTGAAGAAGGCTGTTAAGTTTATAAGTCTCTTAACTAATCGACACTTGGAACACCTTAATTATAGGTTACTATTGGGGAATCACTTATTCGAGTTAGTTATTGTTCTTCACATACCAGGTACGATTTCTCGTACTCTGATATTTTTGCTGATTGGCTTGTGGAATGTTTTGGAAAATGCTAACTGACTTAAAGAGGAGTTTCTAAAAAGAAAATGATTGTGTGGCTAACTCAGCTTGTGTGACTAACTGAGCCTTGAATGCAAAACTCACTTGGGTATTGGTTCCTTCTATTTGGTGCCCCGTTAGACATTGACTGCTTAGGGTTTACGCTTCTGCACTCTGTAGGACTGAGTGTTTTGGTATTGCTCTGGGTAGTTGGTGATCTAGTGGGAATTTGGAAAAAGGTCAATCTTGGAAATCTTTCTTTTGACTCTGGATATCGTTTCATCCATGAGCTGGTTCTTGAGGTTTCGACGTGCGCGCGTCTTCAATGGTAACAATGAGGGGCTGTATATCCCCTGTCCCAAAAAGGGACGTGATAGACAGTGAGGGGCTGTATATCCCCTGTCCCCAAAAGGGGACGTGATAAACAGTGAGGGGCTGTATATCCCCTGTCCTAAAAGGACGTGCTTGGCGGTGGGGGCCATCTCTCCCAGTTGAATTATTCCATTCTTGAGTTATTGGTTCTTGGATCTATTTTATCATTCCTAGTCCTTTGCGACTATCTGAGTCTTTCTACTCCTAACGGGAATTGGATTTAACTAAGGAAAAGGACCTTCATTAACACATGATGTGATTTCGTTTCACTAACTTTATCTTTCTGTTATTAACCTTCATTCTTATCTAGATATCTTGAATTGGTGATTTGTGAAATGCTTTTTTCCTCTGAGTGTTTTAAGTGTTTGTTTTCAAGCTGTTATTTATTTAAGAGTTGTATTATGAGTTTGTTTTTGGAGGATCGTACCAGTTCCATTCCAGGGAACTGACCCACCCCACTCGGGGTGGGCTGCTTGGTTTTATCTTGCAGGTACGAGTTATTTTACAGGTGACCACGAAGAGAACGAGTGATTGGGATGGGATTAGGCTTTGAGAGTTTATGTGTTTTTATTGGTTTTACTTTTGTTAAGTTTTCTCGAGGTTCAAGCCGTGACAATTGTAATCATTAAGTTGTATTTTGGTGAGGTTTGGTACTGGGTGTTTGGAACCCGATGGTCTGTACGCCTTTAGTATGTTATTTCCGCTATAAATATGTTCAATAGGGGCGTTACACTTACACCAAAACACATAGTTTTCCACTTTTGTACAATCCATGAACACTCAATCCCATAATACACATTCTTACACATAAACATATGGTTTTTCATCCTTTAGCCCAAAAAGACATTCATCTTCACAAGAGATGTTCTTACACACAACTAAACCTTTAAACTACACTACATCACAATATAGTGCATAAACTTAAATTGCTTGGCAATTAGGCCCTTAAATAACATGGCTCTTAGGCCCTTAAATTGCATTAATCTTAAACACTGAATTTCCACATACTAATTACCTTTGACCTGCAAAATATACAACACACATATGCCTTTAATAACCTCCTTGAGGATAGTTTTCTAGCTCATTTACCATTGGCTCCTTAGGTAGTTTATTCAGCATTTTAAAGCTCAATTTCCTAAGACACATCCAACCACATTAGGTTAGGTTATTTACCTCTTTTCCTTCCAAACTTGTTTCTTGTTTCCTTGGATTGAAAATTAGCAAGGACTTGATCACTTGTCAACCTTCTATCCATACACACATATAAGGGTAATGAGCTTTAAGATTCATACCTAAACTCATATATAAACCCTAATTTTACATAAGTGTTTTGAAGCATTAAAATAGCAATTTACCTTGGAATTGAATGAGGATTGGATTAAGTAGCAAGATAGGACTTCTCCTAGTCCCTTGAAGTTTGAATTAAGCTAATAAGAGAGCAAGACAAGGCACCATTAAGAGGTGAATTTTCAGACATGAACCAAAATGAGAGGAAACTAGGTTTTCTTTGATTTTCCTTACCTTGAAGCAAAGGAGGATGACAAGGCATGAAAAGATGAGCTCAATCTCCTTCAATGGTGATTCTCCATGGCACCGAATTGGAGTTCTTGGAGATTTGAAAAGATAGGAATGTAGAGCTTACTCTAACTAAGACAACGATAGTTTCGGAATTAAATTCGGAGCTTGGAGCCATGAGTTACAAGCATTCAAAGATGGAGAATTGTGTTTGCTGTAGCAAAACGTTTTTGAGAAGGGAGGAGGTGGTTGGAGACGGTGGGAATCAAGATGGAAAGAAGAGAATGAGGTGAGAGAGTACACTTTGGAAGATATTTATGTTATAAAGCAAAAGTAACCTTTTTACTTACTTTTTCTTTCTTTCTTTAACTAACTAATAAATGGTGGTGACTCACCACGTAGAAAACCGGCCCCCCTTTATATTATAAGGTATTTCATGGTATTTGTTGACCATTTAATTGACTTATGTCTTAAACTAGCACTATTTGAGCACTATTCACAAATTAAGGCACATAATTGTGAAATTTTTGATTTCCCATTGATTTATACTTCCTAATGTGATACTAAGTAGTACACAAGTTCATTAAAGAGTAATGATGGGCATTTAGCCACTCAAAACTCATTTCCAAGACAATTTTTTAAAAATGAGCTTTAGGACTCCTTAAAGCACATTTTATGTTTTAAATTGTTTTCAAGCTTGGTTTTCTTTAGTAATTGATCTAACATGTTCATTAGCATGTTAATAAGGTCTAGGAATGACCTTTAGGTATTATACAAGGTTGCACCAAGTCTAGAGCAAGTATTTGCTTAAATTGACTTTATGGTGTTTTCTTGGTTTTAAATTGTCTACCAATGTTTCTTAAGGACTTAATTAGTCTTATCAAATCATAATTGCGTGTTATTAAATCTTGGTAGGCTCTTTGGGTCCTAACCAAGTTCATTCCAAGCTTAGAGCATGTTTTTACTCAAACTGTCTTAGTAGTACTTTATTGTGTTTAATATGGTTTAATTTACTTAATAGTATTTCCAAGGAACTTTTTAGCCTATATATACCATAGTCTAATATTTAAACTACATATCAAGGTTGGGGTATTTCACCTCCAATGGTGGTGGAACCCTCCTCTTGATTCAAGGTTTAAAACCTCTTATAAAACTCCAAAGGTAAAACCCTAATTTGGTGTTTTAAGCCTTTCATTGAATTAGTGTTATTCCAAGGGGTTAGGAGTTTAATTTTTGTTCATTGGATTCTTTTGGGTGTGGGGCTGGAGTGTTGGCATTTGAATTGCCTTGACCGATTTTGAAGTCAAGTGAAATTGAGAAGAGGAGAAGAGAAGAAATTGAGAAAGAGATTTGGAAAAATTTGAGGTAAGAAACTTCCTTAAAGTTTATCCTATATGTCTTAGGATTTGGATGGGTCAAATTAAATAATGAACCCAAAATATGTGAGACAATGTGCTTGGTTGATATTAGAGAGAATTGTGAACTTTGTTGGTTAATAGGGCCTAAGTGCGATACAATTTGAGATTGTGTGTATTATTGTGCTGATGAGATTTTGGATGAGTTGATGAAATGTTGTGTGCTGGTAGGACCCTATGGGTGTGGTTAGTTTTGGATTGGCTTAGGTGAGAATTGATGAATTTGGGTATGTTAGAATTGTAGGTGAGTTATGGTGAATTTTCGGTAAAATGGAGTGTTTTTAGGTGACTTTATGAATGGGAGGAGTTAGGTGTTTATTAGATTGAGTTGAGTAGAGTAATAACCTTAAAATGGTAGTTGGAGGATGGATTGAAGTGATGTAAAAATCTGTAGCAAAGATGGTGTGTTAGTGCTTAGAAATTCTAGAAATGAGTTAGGGTGCATAAGCTTCGAAATGGAGGATGGACTTGGGTATAGCTAATGCAAATGTCTAGGAAGGGTTTGGAATGGTCAAAATGAGTGAGAAAAAAGTGTAAACTATCAAGAGAAGTTTAGAAATGCACAAGTGTGCAAAATGCATAATTTAAGAATTGAAATTTGTGGAATTGAACAGAATGGGTATTAAATTTGACCATGATTTTAGGAGGTTTTGAGCATGATTAAGAGTGTTTTAAGGTGGTTTAAAAATGTAAACATGTGGAAAGATTAGGAAAAGATTGGGTGAGGATTAAGGTGAGTTTAGAGTTCAAAAATTGTAAAAATTGACAGTTCCAGGGTTGGTCCGGGTTTGTAAATTGGTACACAAACCCGGACCACCTCAAAAACAAGCCAGAATGTTGTCCCAGGGGTTGATCCGGGTTTATAACCACGGACACAAACCCGAACCAGTCTAAAATGCAACAGAATGTGTTTTAAAGTGTTCTAATGATGGGGAATTGATTGGGGATGGTTTTAGATGATGTTTAGGACTTTTTTGGTGACCTATAAAGGTCATTGGAAGTACAAACAAGATTGAGGAGTGAATGAGAAAGTTGAGAACTTAAGCACACTTGAGTAAAACAAAGATTAACGGGGTAACGAGGTTAAATACGGGTGTACTTGTAACACCCCTAATCTTAAACCTGTAATGACATCATAACTCGTAGCATAATAAATAGCAAATCGCAACGGAAAATAAAACTATCTAACCTTGGTGTTACACGCCGTCACTCACCCTTGTGAGTAACAAGGCATCCTTACTGTAACACCCCAACAACTAACAACACATTAACAACATATCGCAGCGGAATCATAACTCACAACATCACTTAACTCTTGGTGTTACACGCCGTTAGCCACCCACGCGGCTAACAAGGCTAACATACATACATTGTACCGGTCTGATGGACTAAATTCCCGAGCGACTACACATGAACCCCGTTCCATGTCCAACAGTCATTATACACTTACATTACAGCTGTACCGAGTAATTACCAACTAACGCCGATACATTTTCGGTCTTACTACACCTATAATACATCCACAATTCTCATGACTACCACATACAACACTACCCGTCCTACTCTCAAACGGCTTCCAGTTCCTTGTACCTGAAAAGTATGGGAGCCCCCAAAGGGGGTCAGCACCTTTGCTGGTATGGTAATCCCGCAGCCCGCATGCTACCGGGCCACGCACAACTATTTGTCGTCTTAGCATGCGGTTGATTTATTTCAAACATGCACAAACTGACACACATATCATGCTTATAAGCAAACAATCATTAATAGGGCACAAACACAATTAACACACACACTCAATAACAGTACACTTCACTTTATAACATAATCAACTTAATTTCTCTCTCCCTGAGATATAACTTTATTTAGGGAATGCCAGGGTGATATAAGCCCGAGCACAACATACATACATTTCCTTTACTTGAGTGGCGGCCTCATATAGGACCGATCACAACATACATAGTTTTCCCCTAACTCCAATAGTGATGAGGTAGGTAAGCCTTGGTTAAGCTTGTGGGTGGTTGTAATTCCAGGAGGAAGAACAACCGTAACATAACAAAGAGGGAGTCGAAGCGAACTTAGGCACCGACACCCTACCAACATTATACATAATTTCCCTCCTAGCCCGATGTGGAGGTCGGGTAGGTAAGCTTTGGCTAAGCTAGTGGGAGGTCGAAATCCAATGAAGGAAAACAACCCTAACATACCAGGATGGGAGTTAATTCTCATATATATATTACTCCCAAACAACACGCGCGACCGGAACAACCGGATTCCTCTCCATACATAACATATACTTATTAGTTAGAGGTTCCCTTATGGAACTTATCACATACACTTCACTCACATAGTGTTACTAACTCGGTTAGACACATAAGGGGTGTATATCCCTTTTTAACAACATGGATAACTGTATCCAGTAACAACAACCATATCCAACAAGCACATACATCACACATAATCACAAACATACACTAACGCACGGATAGCCGTAGTTAGAACGTTCCCATGGGTCGGGACGTTTATTCCGAATACCGATCTCTTATGTGAACCTAAAGTCGGTTAACTATTATTTAACACATAACTAAGGTTAAGCGGTATCGGAATTAATTACGCCACAATAATGAATTACTGTAAACTCATTTCATGCTTTATCTTGCAAGGTGGCAACACACAGAAAAACACATTGGCATACAAGCCGGTGTAATCCGGTAGGACACAGGTTGCAAGAAAACCATACCTGTCACCGTGGGTTACTCTACCGTGTTCCCGAGGGTTCACTCCAACGCGTCATCTCACGCTCCCCGGGTAGTTTTGAACACTGATAGTAATGCAAATGTTTTATTAACAACAAAGTTTTACGGTATGTTAACTTCTAATATTCCCGTACTCACCCCGTTATCCCGTTGGTTCGGTTTAACTTAGTGTACATAATTCCTTAACTTACTCACTCACTTCCAACACTTGTTTATACTTCACAGGACCTTTATAAGTCACCAAACAACTCCTTAACATCTTATAACATCATTTCCAATCCATTCCCTAGCTTATAACCCACTTAAAACTCTTTTTTTTTCATTTCTGCACTGGTCCGGGACTTCATACGGGACTTAAGTCCCGGACCAGAAGGGTAGTGTACTCTCGGCCTTCAAATTGTATATGGTCCGGGACTTGGGCATGGAGTTAGGTCCCGGACCAAACAAACAGAGCACTCTCGGGGGAAATTTTAGGGGTGGTCCGGGACTTGGTCCTGGACCTAAGTCCCGGACCCTGCTACAGATTTCACAATTTTGACAGTTTCTTCCTCTGTTACAGGTTCTCTCTTTACCCATTGATTAACCAACCTTCACCAACTAAAATCTTCATGTTTTAGTGCCTAATTACCCACCTAAACCACCTTAAACCATACACCAAGTACACTCACCAATCTAGTTAATTTTACTTAGATTCTTCTCGCTTACAAAGCTAGTTATCCTCTCTTGTTTCCTATCGGCTTGTAACAGATTTTGGTTTCCCCTTTCAGCAGCCATTCAAACCTCTCCTCCTGATGCCATAATATCACTCAAATGACATTATTTTGCTCCCAGCACACACTCCTCTTCTTAGTTAGGCTCTCAAAACTTAAACCACTCAACTTAACCTTCTTAAACAACCTAGTTTCTTCCTTTAAACAG